>CM077239.1:12907916-13542916 GCA_039654775.1 Spinibarbus caldwelli | reverse complement strand
CAATCAAGATGATCACTAGAGAATAACAGAGGAAAATACCATACTGCTCTAGTTCATTAGCCCAACAATTAATAAACAATAAAAAAGGAAATCTTATTAATGTTTCATGTTCAAAAAGTTATGCTCTACTGACAGTATTTGTGGCAACCACAGAAAATAATTTTAAGTAAAAAACAAAAACAAAAAAAAAACATTTATAAATCAGGGACATGTAGTCCATATAAACTGTGAACGTTCTGCAAACCCAAGCCATTTGAGAGAATGAGTTCAGGACTGGCTAGTTAATATTAACATTACTATACATTCCCTTGTCATTTGAGATGTAACATAAAGCTTACATAATAAAATGTTGGTAATATGTATGCAACTGTCTATAAATTATTTATTTCCCAAATGACAGTAATTTTCTGCAAATCTGTGCCAGGAAGGTATTTGGGTGAGTGGATACACAACAGCTTTGGCACCTGCTCTCTATTGTCATGTATCGTCATTACTATTGCGCGTTCTCATTGGTTTGTTGGAATGTGGGTGATTTCATGTGCAAGAAATGCTGTCGGTGAATTGTTCACACAAGTGGAAAAATGTGCTGTTGCTGCCAGACCTCAATTACTAAAAATCATATTGTATTTGATGCAAAACTTACATGACTAAATCATATGAAAAAAGCAACTGTATATCCTCCTGTTTCCTGAATCAAAGCAAATTTTAAAAGTTCACTGAAAATAAATCTTCTTAAATTTTTTGGCCTAAACTAATTATGTTGAAGGTATACATGTTATTTGGCAACATGCTTGAGCAAACTAATTAAAGTGAAAATTTCTGAGGAATATATTTGGGGGGAGGCATAGCAGTACCTGTTTAAAGTCGTCACTGCTTATTTAAATAATATAATAACAGCAATAGTGTTTAAAAAAAAAGGGATGAATCAAAGTCATTGTTTGATAGGAACTCAGGACATCCCTTTAATAGAAAGCTAACAAATACTCAAACTATAACTTTAAATCACAGATTAAAATAATTGTAGGGAGGCCCTTACAATGGTTTTGGACTGTCTTTCGGGATCTGATAAAGTCTAATTGTTTTAGTGGTCTCCATCTATCCTGGGCCATGTTACTACGAGATAATGAGTCAAGCAGACAGCAGAGCTGCCACACTGATGTCATGGAAGGTCAGACAGAAGGTCAGCATGAGGAACGCAACAGAGGCTCCACAGCCTGTGCAATCAGCCCATTAGGGAGACAGCGGGCTCCATCACTCCTGCCTGCATCCTCTGACAGCCTCTTCCTGCAGGGCCATCGCTGTAACATGAGCCGGCATATACGCTTCTGCAGGTCGCACATACATGCCCATAACTATCTGACTTTTCTAAAGATGACCAGCCATTATGCACCAAGCTATACGCTTTGCTTTTGATCCAGCTATACAGTGAACCAAGCCAAGCATGTGTCCTATTATCCATGAGAAGCTCATTCAGGATCCTTCAAAAGCCTGAAAATGAATTATGCATTTGTTCAGCTCTCATGTTTAACAAGTGTTGTACAGCGGAGATAGCAGCAGATTTACTTTCATAATATGGAAGCGTCAGAACGACATCATGGATGAGCATATGAACACTCAGGATGAGCAGGATGTGTCGTGCACATGGCAAAACTTACAGAGATGCCATGGAAAGCTGTGCTTAGGGCGAAAAGAAGTTGGAGAGCGTGTGCATGCGAGGGAGAGGGGGAAAGAGAGAGAGCTGTATGATTACTTCCGCCAATTTCACTGACCTACAAAGCAGAGCTGAGCAGATGAGCTGGCTTTGTTCAACTTTAATTGGTCACAGCTTGCAGAAACCCTCATTTCAAATGGTACAATGCAATAAAATCCAATGAGCAGCACACTATCTCTGAATCCATACTGTTTTCTGTCCAAGTGAATAGGTGGAGTGTCACATGTTCCACATTACAGGTGACCGCAATGCTTAATTGTGTTTTCAGCAGAACAACACCGTGATGCTTTTTTTCAGGATTCTCTGATGAATAGAAAGTTTAAAAGAACAGCATTTATTTGAAATATACATATACAACAGTATGTATGTGTACATATAGCATGCCACACTTCACAAGACTGCTGTCGTTGCTTAAAATTCCATGACAGCTACCAAGTAACTGCTGAACCAAATCAGATCTGCACAGGACATATGTTATGTTGATACACATTCATCTAAATCCATTCAACCTCCAATGACATGAGGCAATGACACATCAGCTTTCATTATCAATAAACAGGAAGTGAATGGAGCGTGCTGGTGGAGCAGGACTGTATACCTGAGCAGTCCACGGAGAGTAGTAAGTTGAGCTCAGGCAGACAGCAGTGTGAATTCCCAGAGCCACAGAGAGCAGCTCCCTCCCAGCTGTCATTAGATTCCTCTTTCCTCTATTGCAGAGCAAACACAAGGCAAAGCAGCCTCCAAAATCTCCCTAGACAAGCCTTTTCCAAGTATATTATCATTAAATGCTCCTTCCTACCGTAAATGGCAGATTTAATTGTGCAACTTAATAGTGGAAAAAGAGATGGGAACCATAGTCCAAATAGGTGGCATAGTTCAGGTTGAAATTGACCTCTGAGGCAGCAGAAGAAAATATCACCTTTAGTACAGGACGGGCCCTGCTGTACTGTGACATTGTTCCACTCCATTTCTGTTCAGGGCACTCAGAGTAGTCGCTTGCTGACCCAGAGTAACGATTTATTCCAGCTGCAGTGCAGGACACTGTCACACACGTATAGACACATAAAACCACTCACACTCAAACGAGAGCTTTTAACTCATATTCAACTGCATAACTTATGAAAAGAGCAATTATACTCTTCTCAGCCTTGGGCAGCACAATGCACATCTGTGACTGCAGTGATGACAAACGCAGCTGTCATCTGTACGATAAGTACAGTGTACCAGCCACAGTATCAGAATGCCACAAATAAGCACTCTAGCTTCAACAAGGGCTTTTGGGTGAGTCCCCAAACAACACCCCTAGTCTGTCGGGTCACTGCTGAGCCAGTAAAAAGTCATTGAGAGATCTGAGGTCACTGGGGCTTTTTTCCCACTAGCTCACAGAGAAACACACTCACACAGCAGTTGGGCTGGGGTGTGACTGATTTCAGACTTTTTGTGTTCCAGTTCTACATTACTGTAATATACTGACCTAGTTATTGTCATATGAGTTAAGGCTGCACAATTAACTGAAATTAAACCGAAATCTCAATATGGCTTAGTGTGATTATCAAATCACAAAGGCCGTGGTTTAATTAAATAAATATACAGTATGCACTGCATTTTTCAGAGTGAAGGGCAGCGCTGTGTTCTTTTACACGTGAGCAGCTCATGTGTTTTCATCGTCTCAGAACTGCTCGGTTCACAGCAAATGCTGCTCCACACAAACTCATCTATGCATCTGCTCTGAGTTTGGGTTGTTTATAATGTGCATTTGGGAACGCAACATGTCTCAACATCTTCCCTTACTTGTAATGAGATGCGCTTCTAAACCAGATGTTGTCAACAAAAGAAAAGCTTTTTCCGTAGATTTCTGCCAAATTAACACTTAATGGTTTAACATTTGAAATGTATGTACTGTTTTTATTATTATTATGATGATATTCTTTTTCTTAACTTTTTTTTTTTTTACAGTAAAATGTTACACTAGTAGTAGATATAACTGCTATGCTTGGAAATAGCACAAAAACATATTGGTGAGAATATCTGTTCCACAAACAGATCTAGGGAGCACTTCAACACAGCACCTAGAAACTAAAGTGTGAGGAAGTGATGTTATGAGTCATGTTTTGTGCTCCAAACTTCTCTTTGTTCCCTCCAACTTGTGGCAGTCTTTGATAAGGTCATTCTATCCCAGCCATCCAGTAATTATATTAGCATTTCTCATCTAATTGTACAGCAGGAATAAGAACGCTGACCTTTTCACAACTTTTTCAGCATATCAGGTAGTAGCTGGGGTACTAATTCTGCTCTGCCATCATCTCTTCCATGTTTTGTCTCTTACTTTTCTCAGTCTGTCCTCTTTTTGCTGCCAGCGCACTGGGCCGACTTGTATACCACTGGGTATTGTGGCTTCTAAGAATTTCAAGATACCAGTGAATCAAAGCAAATGAGGATGTAAGTAAAAATAAATCCTTGCTCCCATAAAAGAGGAAATGGGCAATATGTGTAGGTGAAAAGTGTTGAGTAATGCATTTACGTGACCAGAATCTTGAGGAATTCCTTGTTGTGGGTCGTGGTGAGACAAACTAGATCATGAGGAAGTGCACCCACGTATTTTAAGCATATGCGAATGTGTTTACATCTGTATGTGTTTGTTTCACCTCAGTAAAATGACAAGGTCTGGCTTGTCAGTCAAAGACTCCATAACAGGCTGTCTTTAGGGAGGGGAGTCAACAGGAAAAACTAGCCATGTAGGACTGTAATGTTCTCTGGCATTGGAGGTGATGCCTCTTATATTGAACCAGAGCATGGTAAGGGACCAGGGGTGACATATCATTGAAAGCAGCATGTCAGCTTCAATGATCTCGATAACGAACGGCAGGAGGTCTGTGTGGTCCAGAGAAAGTCTGTGCCATAGCACCAGCTGGAAGAGTGACCCAAGCCCCCTGGCTCCTGCTTCCTAGCAAAGAGCACTCAGGCCTATGAGACAGGCAGTGGTCCCTCCCTCCTGTCCGGCTGGATCAGCTTTCACAGGACGCAGAGGAAGCCCCGGGTCCACAGCTCACTGCTGGGTTCTGAGCATTTGAGTACCCAAAGGGCAAGGCCAGCCAGCTGGGACTGTGCCAGTGTGACCTTGTAATTAGACTGATCTCTATGCATTTATCTCTCACCCTCATTCACGACATGAACTTCACCTGTGATAATTGGCCTCTTATATTCTGTTCAAAGTCAGCTATCAAAGCAATTAAGGCAAAAGAAGCTAGAAAAAAAAACTGTTTATATTTTCAAAGGTACTCTGATACAATGCGATTCCATAACCCAGTGAGATGCCTATAAAGACAGAATTTCAAAGCATCGTTCATGAAGCAAAAGCTGTTCCTAAATGTAACTTAATTATGATGCTATCTCAAATACATTTTGGGAAAATTTCAAAGCAAAATTGTTTTCACAAAGAAGGCAGACACAGAATGCGTCTCCAACAAGCTGAAATATTTATATTTATAATCATAATTAAATAACACATCCAATTGATTTATAATTGATTGATTTAATTGACTGATTGACTTAATTCATTGATATATTTATTATAAACAAATATATAATGAATCTGTTAGTAAACAGGCAGCGAGACTGCTCACTTGATTTTGGAACAGAGCTCTTGTTTAGTTTCCTGAAAGAATAATGAGGCCAACAGGCTTGACAGGGAAGAAAATCAATGACCAGATTCTTTCGGTTATAAAGATCATCTGCATTACTAAGATTTTTCATCTCTGTTGTTGATGTTCCGCCACCACGATGAATAACTGAAGGGAGGTGGGTGGAGTTTACATTGTTCAGAGCATTTCATTGTTGTTGTCATCAAACATGAATTACAGACAGAAAACCACCCACACTATTTCCCCTAACAAACTTACAGCTATACTCTAATGCAGTTAAACCAAAAACAAAATTCCCTTTGCTTCAAATAATCCACTTTAGCTGAAATTACAGCCTATCATTTAAGGACGCCCAATATTGGAAAGGGCACGTTAAGTGAACGCCATCTTTTTTTTTTTTTTCTTTTTTTTTTACTAAACCTTTTTTTTCACTCCCTGGTTTCTAAACCATGTTTTCATCATTAAAGAATAATGGTGTTCTCTCAGAACCTTTTAGGAGACAGAGAAGAAGAGGAGTGTGATCAAATGGAAGGATGTGCATCACATTTTTCCGGCTAAAAAAAAAAAAATAGAAACAAGAGGGATGAAAAACGGAGTGCGCGAGGCTCGGCACTCCTGAACATGTGACGTGCGGAAGCAAAAGTAAGCCAAAGCAAGGGCGGGTGACTCCACCCAGCAGTGAAATCATCAAACTTTTAATGACTTGGGTAATTACCCCTAGTGAGCCTGCTTAATGGTGTACAGCGGACGTCGTTAGGCACAGAGGTCCAAACGCACACACTGACACACAAACGCAGCTGTGAGAGAGCATGTCGACTGTATGGAAACAAAGCCAAAAGGTACGTGATGAAATCGCGTGCGACAAGTTTCTCTCTCGGTTTAACAAGCAGTTTTCCTGTGCGTGCTTTTACAGAACTCTTCCCTTGAGTCTTTACTCTAGTGTTCACAATAATACTTTCCATCCTCTGCAAATCAAAGAGCTGTCACAACACAATCAGAGCTACAATGGAGTGATGCTGTTTTCACACTGACAGGCAGCACTCATTAGGGTCCTTTGAGACCATCACCGTAATTATAAGTTTTCTACTAGGGGAGTAATTCAAAAGCATGTTACTACCACTATCACATGAGACAGGTGTACGACATCATCAGGACAAATAATTACAGGCTTGAAGAGCCGTAGAGGAAATCAGAGCTTGTGCCGAGTGGACGACGGACAGGTGGAGAGCGAGAGGGAGGGGGGGTTCAGGATCATTCTGTCCTCCTGCGCTATTATGGCAGTCGTCCCCCTTACACAGCTTTGCAATTAGCATGTCAGCCTGAGCTGTTCAGTGAGGCTCACCAAATCCTCTCCTCTTCTTCTTCTCCTTTCGCTGTCATTCCTTTCTCCTCCTACAGGCCGCACTTAAGGGGCTTTTGGTGGAAAGCTCCAGAAGGACAGGGCTGCATGCATGACAGGACCTTCAGCTCCTCCATATTTCATAAAGCGTGAGCGCGCTGCTGAGTGAGAGCCGAGACACTCTGTCTTCATTCTCATAAAATAATGCATTCATATCTCTTTCTTCCACTGATGGGACTCAATCAATGCTTGAATCGACATTTGTTGTGTGTCCAGACTTTTTCCTGGTGAATTTCCTGGCGAATCAATCGAAGAGCTCACCAAGATCTTCCAAACCCCTCGGGGGTGAATAATTTCGCAAGATACATGTACAATGAACATCCCGCGGCTTGCCTCTGAACCCATTGTTTTGACAGATACTGCAATTGCAGACCTCTCGACCCCCGCTACGCTCTCCTAAATAAATCCTGATAGGTCAACAGGCTTTCCAGAGCCCTTCTCATTATGATACGAGACGCCCCTGCTGAAGCCTGTGCTGCATGCAGTACCGCCACTGTATTTAATTAGGCCACTTAAGGCATTCTCTCATTCTAATGCAATGAATAAAGATAGCTCCCGGCACAGCCGCGCAGATAAGGATTTTAATTGTCTTCTTTCAGCGGGCCCAGTATGCTAATGGCCATCTCCCCAGGGTGAGGAGAGCACCCTAGAGCGAGCAGGAGACTGGGTTCACGCTAGAGAGAGGGAAGAACTTTGTGCGAATGCACGCAAAAGCTCGAATAAAGGGCTTACATCTTTCTCCGTTTGTCTCCAAAAACTCTCTGCTGAGCAAGTTGACCACACTCACGGCTGAGCCTGTGCGCCACTGATAACTGCTCTCTCCAATGAGTGCTGTGAAATTCAGATTCTGACGGACAAGAGCGCTATTAATTACCGTGCGGTGTATTGTCTTTCGTGCTTATGTGTATATGGCAATAACAACGGAGAAAAGAAAAGGCGGTATTGTGATATGTACTTTTGAGCCACAGCGAGTATGAATTCTTAAAGGGGTCATCCAAAAATTATTTCAAGTCAAGTCGAGCTTTACTGTCATTCTGCTACGTGTGGACATATAGTTGAACAAAATGTTGTGTCTCGCAGGACCACGGTGCTACATACTAGTTAAACATAAGATAAACATACAACAATGCAAGTATAGGAAAAATAACAGAGCTATACAACAGTTAACCATCTGACTATACATATACTATAAAAACTATAACTACTATACCTAGTTGACTACACATACACAAACTGAGATTGTACAAGAACTTTACATAAATACTGCACATGAAATTGTGCAAAAGAGATATTTGTACATGAAATTGCGCAAAAAAAAAATATTTTGTACATTAAATTGTTGTGCAGAAGGGAGATTTTGTATGAAGCAGCGCATAGTGCAAAAAGATTTTGTAGTGCAGTGCTCAAGTAAACATTATTTTGTAGTGCAATGCTCAAGTAAACATATATTATCTTATTGAGTCTTTGTAGCAGGGAGTGTTTATAGAAAGTGTCTGGTGTGCATATAGTGGGATGAGTGCGTTACTACAGGTGGTTTGTATAGCCCACTCACCTGTGTGTAGCACACTCAGAATTGCACTTAGGAAAATTGTCACAGTTATTAAGGAGTTATTATTATTAAGGGGGGGGGGGGGGGGGGGGGGGGGGGGTTGTTCATGGTTTCAGAGGGGGACAGGGAGATTGGAGTTAAGAGCTCTCGCAGCCTGGGGAAAAAAGCTGTTGAGCAATCTGACAGAGCGAGCTTTGATACTCTGGTACCTTCTACCTGATGGCAGCAGCTGGAAGAGGTTGTGGAGGGGTAGGTGGGGTCCTTCACGATGCTGGAAGCCTTGCTGGAGCATCGTGCAAGGAAATTGTCCAGGATGGAGGGGAGAGGGGCACCGATGATCTTTGTGGCAGTGTTCACTGTCCGTTGTAGGGTCTTGCGGTCAGCAGCATTGCAGTTCCCATACCAGACACCCCCTCTTGTCCCAAACATGTATGACTTTTTTTTCATCAGCGAAACACAAAAGATATTCTAATGCCGCGTACTAAACCGACTCAATGCCGCAACACACAACAAAAGGTATACGCGACGAGTAACAGCGGATACTATTTTAAAAAGGTTTCTATTTCTGCGGCATTGCTGGAGCAACAACATACAAACTATCCTGTTAAGATGGGTAGAATTTAATACACTGAATTAAATAAACAACCAGTCACAAAGCGATTTTACTGTAACTTTCTCCTCTTTTTTCTGATTCTTTCTCCCCTCTCTTGCTTTTTGTTTTTTCTTTTATTTTTGCTGATGTTGTAAGCCGGGGCAGATAGTGCAGATGCTGATGTTTCTAGTAGACATCTTCTCTTTGCCTGCCTGCCTTCCTATTTGGATCCCACCCAGGACCTGGTGTTATGCTGATAATTGGCCTGTCCTGTAAATTCGAGTTTCTCACTTGGCTGAACTGCTACCTCCACAGTAACTGTCAGAGAGGTGGGAGGAGAGCTGGGGGCAAGGAGGGAGGAGGGCACGGGCTGTTATGTTATCACCCTCAGGAGAGTGAGCAAAACCTCAATTAGCTTTCCGTGAGCATGGCAAGAAAGTTATTTCACTGACGAGACAGTGCAAATGATATTTTGAGCGGGTGTGAATGGGTGCATCAAATCTAGCTGGAGAGACGTGGACTGACACACTTTTTTCATTATCAAATCCTTTAACATGTCAAACGGAGTGGCTTCCCCTTTCAAATGGACATTAGACATGCCATGAATATTTGAGCAGAACTGTACGTGGCCCACATCTGTTCTGTATGTGTGTTTTCCCTTCTCTGCAACGACAGCGACCAGACAGGACTATCTTATGTTATTTATATTTAGCGTGAGTAGACAAGGGTGAATTCCAGTCTGTCTCTATCGCTGGCCAGATCATTGGCACTTTTCTGGGGAAAGGACAGGAAAATAGAGAGAGAGACAGAAGCAGAAAGAGGAAGATGGAGAGAGAGAGAGAGAGAGAGAGAGAGAAGGGCACAGCGCATCCCACTGTCCCTCCTTGTAATGAGAGGGTGCCGTGGTGCAGTGGCTGCTCCTAATTACTACCAAGCAGCTGCAACCGCAGGGAGCAACGGGCCTTGCTGGGCCCAAGCACAAACCCACCAGTGTGGAGAGAGAGAGAGAGAGAGAGAGAGAGAGAGAGAGAGAGAGAGAGAGAGAGAGAGAGGAAAAAGGGAGAGGCCATAGTCGCCCCATTTCACCCCAGTCACCCCTTGCTCCGTGCTGCTGCCACACTGACTGGCTCGCACCAGCTCTGTCTGCCTCATCAGCTTCTCCGGACCGAAATTGCAGGGTGGTGTGTGGGAGCTGCGTCTGTAAATATGGCTGGAAATGTGTCCCAGTCCCTTTTTATGGCTCTTGCTGTGTGTCTATCCAGGAATGCTGGGACAACATGTTTAGCCAATGAACAGATGGCCCAAACTAGGCAATAATCAAATGGGTCTTTCATGCCTGTTGTGTTTGCTGTGTACAAAATCATGAAGGCATTCAAGCTCTATTGAATCTATCACCATTACTCTTCTAAATTTTGGTGTCATATGATCCTTCAGAAATCATTCTAATATACTGATTTGCTCAAGAAACATTTGTTATAGTTATCAGTGGTTGTGCAGTTTAACATTTTTGTGGGTACATTTTTTCAGGATTTGTTGATGAAGAGAAAGTTCAAAAGAACATTTATATAGAAATATTTTAGAACTTTTTTGTCACTTATTAGCAATTCAATGTATCCTTGCTGAATAGAAGTACTAATTCCTTTTCAAAAAAAAAAATAAGAATAAAAAAACCTTACTGACCCCAAACATTTGAACAGAAGTATAAGTATCCTCAATTTTACTTTGTTATATATTTAGTATCCCAAACCAGAAAAAAAAAACTATATGAAAAATCAAAATTACAATACAATACATTTTTCTGCAGAGACATTTTATGTCTCTGAGTTTGTTTGTTTTTTAAATATTCCACATAAAGAATAACAATATTAAAATTCAGGCTGATGCAACAATATTAAAATTCAGGCTGATGCAGCTGATTATGTTATATATGGCCAATGTTAAGATAATTTTTTTCTAAATAAATCAAACACTGAAAACCCACATTTTAAAAGCTAAAACTGAACTTAGGAATCATAAGATTATATCTTACATAGTGAAAAATGGATATTCATTTTGAGTTTTGCTAAAGATGACATTTATAAGTGTTATTAAATTATTAGTGTTATTAAAAAAAAAAAAAACTACAAAAAAAAAAAAAAATACAATAATTTAAAAGTCTGTAATATCAATCAATAACCAATTTGGTACCAATATATTGTGCATCCCTCATTCCAAATGTCAAAAATGTTTTTTGCTACCATCTCACTAGGTTCCGAGATACACATGGCTACTGTGGGAATAAATGAAGGATGATGTGCAAAGGAGCTACTGACCTGCCGGTTCCTCTCATCCATGATCCGTGTGATCTGTATCTTCTTCCGTCCCATCTTGGTGTCCTGCTTGGTCTCTCTGACACCCCGAGAATATCAGAAAAACACGAGAGTTTGTCTGCCTTCACTCCCTTAGCACATTGTACTCCACTCTTTCTTCTCGAGTCTTTCTCTCTCACTCTCTTTCTTTCTGCGTCTTTTTCTTCAGGTGTCCACACCACGATCTGCGAAACAGAATGAGAGAGAGAAAAAGAGAGAAAACATGTTAAAAAAAATGTGCAAAACTCAAAAGAGGAGGTCTGATGCAGATGAAAGCGACTAAATGCAAAGTGTTCCACTGCCTGATACATGCAGGAAGGATATAAGACTGAGACCCACAATGATTTCCTATCTTCACACCTGCTTCTCTTCAACAGCTGGAGATCGGCCCACTCACATGACATTTATTATTAGCCTCAAATTTTTAAATGCTGGATAGTTGATCTGTAATTGTGATACTCATTCACCTTATTTTTACATTTAGATTACCACTGTTGATTAATCTTTAACAATCCTAATAGTTAAAATCGTAATGTAATGTGAATGTAATGTAACCTTAATAATGTTGTGTTGCCCAAATTTACATTTTACTTTGTGTTTATTTAGACGAAATATTAAAGAATTTTAATATAATGTAATTTTGTCTGTTATCATACTGAAACACTTCTCTTTACATACCCTACAAAAACATCTACGCAATCCCATCTGTCAAACTCTCCATCAGCGTTTTCTCTCAAGTGTAGACTCCCTAAAACAATCTTTAATTAAGCATCATAATGGCATCCCGTGGCTGACTGACAGCAATGCGACAGACAGTTAACTGAATGAAAGTAAGCAAACTAATAAGCAAAGACAAAAAGCATGTGGATGCTTCCTGCTGACTTCAGGCTTAAAGAGAAGCAAGCCTTAGCAGATAAGCCAATATGACACCAATAAGCGGGTCATAAAGTCATCTGGTTTCAGAATGCACACGGTGCATTATCTCTTTGGTCATCTTGTCCTGTTTTCTTTACTCATTTCCCTCCTTCCCACGTATCTCTCTGTCTGCATCTCTCTCTGACACAACCTGGGACACAAGCACACACACACCCTGCCTCTGCACAGCGTCTCAGGAGACAGCAAGCAGGCCTCATTCCCCCTCTCATAACCCCGGCTACTGCCAGCTCTCGCTCCTAAGATGATTAAGAGTGCATCCAGTCTTGGGCTGACATTAGTTTAAATCCTCTGGGCCAGATGAGGCAATTCACACGTGAGAGAGAGCGTGGAAGCCAAGTCAAGAAGGTTCAGAGCACAGTTTGCCCCCGGGGAGCCCACGAGTCGCCCCCTCTCCCACTTCTGTCCCTGTCTCCCCTTGCTAACCTGCCCACAAAGAGCCGGCTACCTCTCAGAGGAAGCATTCATCATCTCCATCCAGCATGGACACAGATGAACACGTAAATAGAAAATGCCTATGTAACCACATCTCACATCTGAGAGACGCTGAGGGAGGGCAGAAACTCACTCCTCCGGAGAGGCCGAAAGAGCGCGACACGCTTTGTAGCCGCACGATGCCAGCAAAAAGATGTGGAAGTTGATGACCAGGAGGCTGTGAGTGACCCACAGGAAATAAACACTATAATTACTGGCTGAACAGAAAGGGGTGTTTAGGTGTCTGCAGGTCTCTATTAGGAATGAGATCACGCTGTCTGTCCACAGAAGGAAACTCTGACAACAGGCAGGCAAAATCAGACATTTCCCTATACCGCATCACGCCAGGCCTCTGAGTCCAACACTGTTCTTTCTCAGTCACCGTGTCCCCCAGCAGGAAGGAAAAATAGTCAGCTCTTCGTTCGACACTCGTCCTCACGACATGTGCGCATTGTTTGTTTTGAGTGCTGGGCATATTCGAACTTTCATGATGGAAATGTGTTTAGAAAACCTACAACAATGGAATTTTTTCCAGAGTGATTTGATTTAGGCTGAAAGAATGCAGAACGGACTGACATTATTATTAATTTAATCATTTCATTTCAAAGATATACACTATCGTTCAAAATTTGGTCTGCTAAGATTTCTTTTTATACAGCAAAAATATTATTACAATTTAAAATAATTTATTGGCTTATATTTCAGTATATTTTAAAATGTCATTTATTCAATTTTGAGCAGCCATCATTCCAGTCTTCAGTGTCACATGATCCTTCAGAAATCATTCTAATATGCTAATTTTGTGATCAATAAATAATTCTTATTATTTTCAATACTGAAAAACCTTCATGACGGAAATGTGTTTAGAAAACCTACAACGATGGAAGTTTTTCCAGGGTGATTTGAGTAGGCTGAAAGAATACAGAGTGGATTGACATTATTATTAATTTAATCATTTAATTTTAAAGATATACACTAACATTTAAAATCTGGGTCTGCTAAGATTTTTTCTTTATACAGCATAAATATTATTACAATTTAAAATAACTTATTGGCTTAAACTTCAGTATATTTCAAAATGTCATTCATTGAATTTTCAGCAGCCATTACTCCAGTCTTCAGTGTCACATGATACTTCAGAAATCATTCTAATATGCTAATTTTGTGATCAATAAATAATTCTTCTTATTGTCAATACTGAAAAACCTTCATGATGGAAATGTGTTTACAAAACCTACAACAATGGGAGTTTTGTTTTGGGCTGAAACTATGCTGAGTGGATCGACTGCAAATGCATCATATTCTATTCACTGTCGATGAATAACTTTAAACTTGAGAGATTAAAACCAAACGGTTTATTTGTTCACTTTTTAATCAGTCAAACTGAAATGAAAATATTTGGATTAACCATCCAAAGCTTATGAGCTCCTTGATTGAAAATTTACATGGTTGAAGTTGAGGACTTTATCTGTGTTTGTTGTGTGCATAACAATGCTGTTCTGCTTATCCAAACACAGCACAACATAATTACATGTATCCAGGCTTGTAGCTCTAAATCGTATTTGTGAGCTGTCATGCTCGTCTCAGAGACTACGGGTCCAGAAGCATAATGCATTGTGTCATGACATTTCTGTCAACTTAACAGACATAGACAAGCTACGGTCCTGCAGCGCAGGCAGGCTGGGTGAAGCGCTGAATGACTTGTGTCGCGCACGCCAGAACTGAACTCCATTACCGCACGAGTGTGTTTTGTTGATCGTGAGTCTCTGTTTATTTCTCCGAGACATTCTGGCACACTGGTGGAGTGGTAGTGTCTTGTACGGAGATACAGGAGAATGGATGTCATTTGGCCCTGTATCATAAAGCCTGGTTTCACTCAGGTTGTCCATGAGTCTAGACATTTGTTTAGACTATAATATTAATGTAAAAATACAGAACATGTACAATTATTATAGAATTCATTGGAATTAATTGCACAAAAAGTTAAATATATTACTAAAAATATGAGGTTGGTAAGATTTATTTATTTATTTAGGAAGTTTTTGAAAGAAGTCTCTTATGCTCACCAAGGCTGCATTTATTTGATCAGAAATGCAGTAAATAACATTTATACTTCAATATACTTTAAAATGAACTTTATTCCTATAAAAGCATTGCTGAAACAAAGCATTGCAGTAATGTCTCTAGACACGTTTAAAAACCAAAGGGTCGCTAAAAAAATGCAAACAGTCTAGTGTATTCTAGTTCTTTATAAACACTTGTTCTCCAATTATCTCGCTGTACTGACTGTGTTGATGATATATTGTACACGGCTTATCTGCTAGAGTCATATTTAACTGAAGGGAGCTATGTGAGTGTATCTGATAGAAACAATGTTTGTTTAACACATTTACAGCGAGTGAGAATATGCATGTGTGTGTAATCTCTCCTCCAACCAGCCCTACAGATTCTAGCTTTCATGACAAACAGGGAGTTTCTTTATGGTCTTTATGAAAAAAAAAAGTGCCAAGAGCATGATCATTTAATGCTGTCAATCACAATGCTAATGATATATAAACGGCTACTTAAACCTCATTCCAATGACAACGCTTCTGACATCCCTCCTCCTCCCTCAATTCACCTTTATTCCCTATAATTAATCTGGTCCAGGAAAGTGTATTAAAGCTCAAGTTGAGTCTTGTATTCAAGCCCCTTCATTCCGGACAGCCAGAAAAACCAGTTTACCTCATAAATCACTTTTAAATTGCTAGTTTGCCTGAAAAGAAAATTCTTTCATCATGTACTCATCCCGTATGTCTTACTTTCTTCTGCAGAATACAAAAAAATAATAATGTTGTTCAAACAACAACTGGACCCCACTGACTTTCATTGTATTAATACACATTTTTAAATATCTTTTGTGTTGCACAGAAAAACACAAACAAATCTTTTAGTAATAAAGTTAAATGTAGACTAATATTTAGTATATCTCAACATAAATTCACTTGCAGTATAAAATGATTCATTAAGACAAAATAGTGTATTAATATGTGAATTTTCTGTAACACTTTAGTATAGGCACCAATTCTCACTATTAACTAGCTGCTTATTAGAATTAACATTACCATATTGCCTGTTTATTAGTACTTAAAGCACATATTCGGCATAACCATATTCTACATCCCTAATACCTAGTAACGAAACACAACAACTACCTTACTAACTATGAATAAGCAGCAAATTAGGAGTTTATTGAGGCAAAAGTCATAGTTAATGGTTTATTAATAATGAGAATTGGACCTTAAATAAAGTGTGACAGAATTTTCTTATCAGTTTATCAGTACTGCTTAGATATCAGTGCATACCTATTAAATATTACATGAAACTTACATGAAATTGCCTTTAACAATTTGTGATCGTGGTCAGTGTGATTTATCACTGTTTACCTCAGATCAGCAGAGAAGATACTATAGGTAGTGACCTCACAGTTGAATACAAAAGCAGAAGTTACATCAAAAATGCAATAAGCAAAAAAAAAAATTAAAAATCTCCTGTCTGAGCTGGGTTTATAGAAAAGTAAGGTGGAATCAGTGGGGCTTGCTGGCTGTGGGTGGGATCCACTAAGAGCCTGTTGGATCACTCCAGCGCTCCAGGACACGGGCAGCAGAGCCAGCAGTCCAAAACCGCTGCCGATAACATCAGCTCTCCTGAATATTGCACACTCTTTCACTGCACGCTATCAAGCCAAAAATGAACGGCAGAGAATGTAAAACTAAGTGAACATTAAGATAACTGACATGTGATGTAATTTGTGGCAACAGTACAGTTCTTGAGTAAAACACGCACAAAAAAAATGCATTTCAAATGCGCTCTCTGGATGCGGTGCACCTGGTCAAAACCAGATCACCTGGTTATCTTTCATTTAAACCAGTCCAGCATTTTTGAAAGCTGCTTACCAAACATTTGCAGTCACTATGATCAATAAGCAGGGAATATGTCTCTATAGGAACAACTGCTGGGGTCTGACATAAAAATCAATAGGAGTACATGACCCACAGAATGTGCACAGCCAAGCTGATCTCTAGTGAGACATGTCCATGTGCTCACTGCGCTGACCCTGACCTCGCTACACATGGGTCGTTCACTTGCTCACGAACGAACACAGGTGCACATGCGGGGCAAACACACACACACACACACTGAGAGAGGGAAAAAGCTTCTCTCATCTAACGTAATATAGGTTTGGTTTCCATGTGAGATATGAAACATGCATTAATCTCACACAGCTCAAGATGTGAAGAGGAGAGGCCCCACCTGACATTCTGACACTACCTTGTCTTATAAACAACTCCCATGTCCTTCATACTGCTCGGGAGGATTGTGTATTGTAACTGAGATGATCCCATGATGAGAGGGTCTATATAAATGTAAATGATTGCGCTGTTCCTGCGTGTGCGAGTGGGCGTGAGCGTGTGTGAGAAAAACAAGCCGTGTGTTAGTGATAGGCCTCTCACTCTCTCTCCCTTCGGAACGTGCCAATGTGAGAGTGGGAGGGCTGGTACTGGGGTCAGGTCTTTTCACACTCAATAAAACATGCCCTACTCCCACTGTAATTACCGCACACATACACACACTCACACACCGCATTCCCTCATCTGCCCGCCAAACTTTACTACCTCACTTTTACAGAAACCTATCATTTAGGCGAGTGTTCCTCTAATCTCTTAACTGTATAAACTGGGGTTTCCTGAACTATATTGAAAACATATAAAGAATATGAGTGACTACGGGCCACAAATAAACTTCCACGTACTGTATATTTATAGAGCTTAACAAGTGTGAAAGTTTTTTCCATTGAAAAAGTTTGTTTGCACATTAAATTAAAAGTATAAAAGCATTAAAAATGTAAAAGTAGACCTATGTAAAAAGTAAAAAGTATTAAAAGTATTTTTAATACTTAAAAAATACTTATAAGACAAATAAAAAAACAATGCTAAAAATAAAAATAAAAAATAATTTTGATTTAAAGTTTTTTTTTTATTTTTTTATTTTTAAAATCACAGCCAGATCTGCAACAGACTATGCATAAATCGATTCCTTCATAATGGCTAATTTAAACTTAAACTTTGGTTAAAAAAAACTTGTTAAAAAAATCAAAAATATATTTAAAAAAAATTAAATAAAAATGAATTAAATTTAATTTAATTAAAAGTATAAAAAATGTTAATTAAAAGTATTAAAAATGTATAAAGTATAATTTTTTTGACAAATAAAAAAATTATGCTAAAAAAATAAAACAATCTTTTTAATTTAAAGTGTTTATTTCATAGCCAAATCTGCAGCAGACCATGCATAAATCGACACCTTCATAATGGCTAATTTTGAATTATTGTTTTATATAAAATTTGAACTGGTTAAAAACTTTAAAAAATAGCTATATATATATATACACACTGTATATGTCGCTCACATGAATATTAATATAACTCAAGCGAGCAAGGAGTAAATGGAATTATTAACAAGTGAACAGCATCTGGCAATATAAATCCAATATCAACATAAAAAATCATCCCTACCTTACTTCAATGGTGTACAGTGAAACCTAGTGACAGCACTTGAAAAAGTTTCTTTTTACTTTTCAGGCAGTGTCCAGAATCTCGGGCACCACCATGACAACGTCGTTTCCTGTGCACAGCCACCCTGAAAGCGCAACGTCCCAGAACGAGCCGTGGGCAGAGCGCACTCCCTACATCCTGCTCCTCAACTTCCTGTTTTTCAAACCCCTTCAGATGACCAATAGCAGCCAGCCAGAGACATTACAGAAAGAGCTAGACAGGGTGGGAAAGAGAAAGCAAGGGGCGCAGAGAGAGAGAGAGAAGAAAGGGGGTAAAAGGAGCCATAGGGACAAGCATCTGCTCTGATCCTTCCCCTTGTTATCTTCCTGTCTGTAGGAGACTAAACAACTACACAAGTCCATCTCCTGTGTATTCTCCCACCATGTTTATTATGTTTACAACCAGGGCCATTTCGCAGGCGACTCCAGCACGCTCTTCCGAGCTCTCGCTCACTTTCTGCTCTTTTCATTCGATGTGTTTTTTTTTTTTAAACAAACAACACCAGGCTTCCCTTTTTTTGGCCTCCGCTGATAAGAAGCTCAAACCTTCCCAGCTTACATAACTATGAATCACCATTCGATAACACACCAAAGAAGGACGAAGTCGTAAAATGGGACAGATCTGCAGTAGACCATGTAGAACTTTGAAATACAAATGACCACGCTGACCGACCACAAGCAATCAGCAGATTCTGAACATAAATGGATTGATTTACCTCCCTTTAGTGTGGTATTGCAGTTGCGGGTCTGGTGGGAAGACTTTTAGGATTCATTTGGACTGACGCGTTGACATAAGAACACAAGGGAAAAGGGGAGGCTTTTGTTCTCCGGCTTCTAAGAGCTGGCTGTGTACCTGCAGATGTGGCGGCCCTGGCCTGGATGGGGAGGAGGGTTGCTGGTGTCTGCCTTTGTGAACGCGTGCTTATCTTCCTCTCCAGCAGTCCTTGGTAAAGCATCCGGTCCGGCAGCTTTGTCGTTGTTAATGTCTCCCGATGCTAATCTGACAACGCCACTTTCCTCTCTTCCACCTCACACTTTTTTTTTCTGCTGTCTTTCTTTCTTGTTTCCTTTCTCTCTGGCTCTCATCTTCTCATTCTTTCCCTTGTTAAGTCTCTCAGTTTCCTCTCTCTACATTCACTCACCTCTGTTTCCAAGGCAACTAATGAGATATAATTAATAAGATCCAGCAAAGGGGTGTGCGTGAAGAAATGAGTTAAAATGAGGCTCGCGTGTGCAAGCGCAGATGGAATAACGCTGCACGCGCTCACTCATAACGAACTTTTCACACCATGTTAACTTCCTTTTTAAAAAATGGCTTAAGGTGATGTTATGCGGCAGGACAAATGAGTTTGAAACGCATTCTTCTCAAGTTGAGATGATCAGGATATGAGCACTGTTTCAGGAAAATGGTACATATGTACATGTCAACAAAAAAAAAAGAGCCCTGGAGGGGAGACTGAAATATGAGGAATCTTACACAGGCGTGAACTAGAGATTTTCTACATTTATATTTCAGCATTTCATTATGCAAAATATAATAAGAGAACAGAATAAAAGAATAGGGCAGGGTGTGTAGATAATGCTTGATGAGAAAAACTAAACGATCCTATATAAAATCTCACACGGCTTCAGAGAACTAATTTAGGTGTAACAGGATCAATTTGATAGATTTTGCGATATATTGGCAGACAATAAAAACTAGGAGGCCACATTTGCATGCTTAATCTTATATGTCACTGACTGATGTTCTGAAAAATGTGACTAATTCTACACACGTCTTCTTGTCATTCAAAGCTGATGTCATGCTTAAATCTGGAAACTTGCCGTTTGCATCACAAAAAGGAAGGATGTGATTAAAAAAATAAACAAGTTTCATTTCACACTGTGGAAAATGACATAGGAGGTGAAGATTTCCTTAAAGTCGACTTTATACAATACTATTTGTGAAATATGATCTAAAGACATGTCCCT
Organism: Spinibarbus caldwelli; assembly: GCA_039654775.1. NCBI lineage: Eukaryota > Metazoa > Chordata > Actinopteri > Cypriniformes > Cyprinidae > Spinibarbus > Spinibarbus caldwelli. The sequence continues at coordinate 13,522,705 of CM077239.1, read as the reverse complement.
AGAGCTCCTGGTTACTACGTATGTGACAGGAGACTCAGGAGACTGTGTCTATCCTTGGCTGACCTAAACACAAAACTGTATTTGGATACCGTTAAGCACAGTTCTGAGAAACAAATTCCTGTGTAACAAAAAAAAAAAAAAGACATTCCCAAGAAAACAAGATGACATATCAACCTTGCGCCACTGATATTGCAAACTCTCTGCTGATGATTTGCTTCTCATCAGTCTGATCTCTGTCATTATCTCTGCATTAGACTCTGAGATACTCTTGGATTTAAGAGTGCATGTGATATAGATCTTCATATAGTGTTTGTTTGATGAGCAGCTCTCTTATACTGCTGAGCAGGCAGCCATTGGGTGGTTAATCTCTGCTAATGACTGCACGCTCCATTCAACAACTCTCCTCTGACCGTGCTATGCTCCCTGTCCGGATCAATGCCAGCCGAGACGATCTTCCGTGCAGCTCGCGTATAACTATAACAGAGGAAACTCGGTGTCAGAGGCAGGGAGGTGAGGGAGAGAAAGCCACTTCTCACCTCCAAAATGCCATCACCACATTCAAACTCTCCCAGGCTTGAACGGCAGTAATAACAGCAGGTATAGTCACAAGAGAGAAAAATTCCCAAAATGCATGATTAATCAGGTTTTTTACACAGTATATTCTTAAAATGTGAAGAGGCATTTAAATTCATAGGTAAGTGTCAGTCAATATCATCCATGCCATCTCAAAGTACCAATTATCATTAAATTGAATGACTTCTGTTTGCTTTGTTGCTGCCTTTAACTTTCTTAATCAAATGTGGCTTTAATGCATCAATTTATTAAACAATTTCCAATTAAAACAGCAAAATTGAAACAGAAACTAGGAGGCTCTTTTATTAAATTTAATCAATTACTTCATAGTTAATAAAAAGCAACAAATTCATAAATTAAACAATTCATTATTAAATTAACAGAACAGTAACCGCAACCCTACATAGGACAAATGGTTTAGAAAATAGATGAATGAATGGATAAAAAATTAAACATTTATCAATCTCTATTAAATTTTTATATGCAATTTGGAAATTCCCATTTTGAGGCTGGAATACACTACACGACTTTTAAAATCTGAACAGATTATAAAATGCTAGGCATCATACACTTACCAACTTTCTAAGTAGTGACAGAGGAAAAACAGGCCATCAAGCACTACCAGACTTTAAAGTCACTCCAATCACAACAAACTCACGCAGAAACGTGCATCTTACTTTAGGAGACACGCAACAAATTTAAAACAGTATGTGTTATAAAATTGGCTCAAAATATCAAACATGTTCGCTATCCTCCGACTGGATGGATTCATAGTCTGAAGCTAAAAAAATCTGAGTCTGTGACCATCATAAACTAAGTGAATTTCTACAAAATCTGTCAACTGAAATCTGCAGAATGGCTCTGACTTTCAGCAACTCGCATCAACTTCTCCAGACTGTAAATCAGGGCAAAAATCTGGATAAAAACGTGCAGTTTATTCCAGATTCTAATGCAATTTTTCCACCAATATTGCAAAATTCATATAAAAATACACTAGAAACCATGCTATTGTCACAAATAGAATGTATATTACTTCAAAGTATAAAAGCAATACAAACATGCTACATTCACAGTGAGGCAATGCAGAGCGCACACTAGACGTGCCCACAATCAATCAAGGATTTTAGAAAGGTCGAGAGCTGGGAGAGGGGTGGACTACACAAGGTGACTTTGACTGAGAAGATGCCTTGGGGGCCGTGCTGAAAAAGCCGTGGAGAAAACTTCAATATGGCTCTTGTTTCCACCACTGTCCCCTCCTTGATCATCCATTACATCATTTTCTTTCAGATCTTTCACTCTTTTTTTTCACAGAAAAAATGACAAAAATCAACTGAAAATGTAGAAAGTCACAAGCAGAAAAGAGCTACTAGACTCACTTAAAACTACCCTTTGATTGCACAGTCGTTAGGTGTGACGTGCTACTGTGAAGTTCACTTTTCAGCACATGGTAAATGTCATGACTGATTTAAAGCAGGCACTCGTTGTGCACTGTCTGTGTATGTGTGTGTGTGTGTGTGTGTGTATGTGTGTGTGTGTGTGTGTGTGTGTGTGTGTGTGTGTGTGTGTGTGTGTGTGTGTGAATATGACAGGCAATAAGAAAAGGACAAAAGAGGGGAAAAAAAACTTGTAATGAAACAAGAGAAGTATCACTATTCTCTTCACCACCGCCCACCCCCCTACCCTCTGGTCGTGTGCGGTAGCAGCGTTGTAACATAATTACTGCTGGGACACTCATATTCCCAGTGATCCATTTGCGTCAGTCAGGTTTCCAAGCTGAGCCGATGAATGGATTCTCAGTTTCTCAAGGATAAAGCGATGACCCTCTCCAAACAGTTAGATCCATTTCATGTGGGGAGACCACTGCACTGGGTGGGTGAACATTTGCTCATGTTAATTGTGACTGGGATCTAGGATTTTGGAGTTTATAATAAAAGTGATGGAACTCCTAGCCATCAGTTTAGTGCAGAGGTCTTTAAAAGGGTATCAACTAAACAACTGAATGCTTGAAACAGACTGTGTTCAACGTTTAACTATATTGGCCAATTTCCAGCGACAATGTGATAAGAGGGTTTATTTAACATGATCTACAGTAAAAGCAACAAAAACACATGTAGCTTCTATTATGTGACATATTTTCAAATGAAACCATTATCAGTGGGAAATTATCTTTAAAAAAAAATTATTCTCTTTTCATAATTTTCTTTTTTTTCACCCAAGTGACCTTGGTTACATCAGCAGAAAAGAAAAGTAATTTCAAAAGTGGAGCAAGTTATTACATTTCAATAAAAAAATTATGAAAACAACGGTCTTTTCTTTACAGTAATATGCACTGATGAATCACGGAGATCAGAAAAAAAATATTATTTTAAGATTAAAAAAGTGGGTGTAAACGGACAATCAATTCTGGAAAGCCCACTTTTTATGATCCAATCAATTTCTGATTCATAAAATTAAGTCATGCCCTTATTATTTTGTTTGTTTTTTTTTCACTCAAAAATGTGTCACATCACAGGAGTAAAACGAGTTGCATGCAATTTAATGTTGTCTTTAAGTGGGTAACTTAAAGCTTACCACTAAAATATCAGGGTCTTTGATTGATGTGTGATTGTCTTTGACATCATATCTACACCAGCTCACTCAACATCTCCATCACAAGAGAAATCAAAAAGGAAGAACTGTGAGCTTGTCTTGAAAATAATTTCATCACCAAAATCCATTATGACAGTATGTCAATGTGCCGACAGAATGTCTTGACATAAAAGTCAGCATAGGATTTTTCTTACTCCCCACTTTGGTTAGTCTCTCAAGAGTATGTATTATTAAACTTTATTTAAATGTGCTCTTTGAGCTTACTTTTTTTTGTAAAAGGTCATAGACTGTAAAATTACAACAGGAGTTCACAGGTCAAACTTTGGCACTAAAACTTTCAATCTTTCAAGTTTTTTTTATGAATCTGTCGATAAATGAATCTTATGCTTACTGTGATTCATTTCAATTGCATGATTTTTACAAAGATTTATTCTGACTTTCCTCTCGTTCTCTCACCTGCTCTCACACACATTAACAGCTTAATACACACACAAACACACACACACACGCATACACACACACACACACACACACACACACACTCAGTCGGTGTGATCTCTGGATGTTTGCATGAAAGCATTCTTCTGGACTTCTTGTATGAAGTGATGGCATGTGTTCCTGGCTCTCTTTGCATGACTGTCCATCATCACAGAGAGAAAGAGAGTCATCAACAGAGATAACTAATCCCCCACTGATGCACAAAGTGTCTGCCCACCCTCAGAACTACCCCCCATTTTGCCCAGAGCCACCCTGTGAGCTGTGTTAACTGGCATGGCGGTCTTTTGATGTTGCGCAGATCTCAGCTCAGAAATGATAAACAGTGGAGATGAATTGAGATTTTCTCCTCAGGGAACAGTGGCGCATGAGTATTAAAGATGCCGTGCATTAATGCACAAAGCGCACAAAACTCACGGAAACCTCCTCTGCACAGACAAATCACTCACAATACTGTGACTGCTTTCCAAAATCTAGTGAGCTGCCTATTTAGAGAACAATTGTGCTTTAAAGGGAATGGATTTTTAAAGGTTTTACCACGAAGCGTCTAACAACTAAAACACAGCCTGCTGTTAGTGTGCTATTAAAGCAACGGTGCTAACAATATGCAATCTAAAAAATACATAAAAACAAATCTAGATATCAGTAATTGACTAACCATCTACAGTGCGATAACTAAGGTAATCTCTGGAGCCAAATCCTCAAAAATCCTCACTTTAGAACTCCAGCTGTCACAGCAGACACTGAATGCTTTTCTCTGCCTGACCTGTGAGATACTTTAGCTTTTTACAGGAAAACTTTAGAACGGCTTACAATAAATATTTGATACTATGCTCTTTCCCTATGACATTTCAATCCTCTTCAGTCCCACTGTTCTACAATACTCCATTATGTAAAAGGTTTATGCAATCCGGGCAGCATGGATGCCACTGACTCATAAACTGGGAGAGGTTGTGAACTGATGAGATTTTTTTTTTTTATATAGAAAGATTGATGCACAATAATCTCTCAACAGACAAACACAGACAGCGTAGCAGATAAAAAGACATTCTATGAAAGAAAAGAAGGCAGCAACAATGAAGCTACATGTCATTTGCTTGAAATCTTAAGCAAAAAGCTGTTCAGGATAAAAATGCTTCCCCTTGTGTGATTTTTCAAAATGACATGATGGCAACCCGACCCATAAGCTGCATCTCTCTCACGGCCCTTAAAGAAAAACGCAATTGCAGAGTAACCTACAATTTCAAAAGAATGTCAAAAAAAAAAAAAACATCTATTTGGCAAGTCAAACTGTTCTTTTAATTTTATTATGGGCTGAAACTGTAGAATCCACTTAGTGTTATTTAGCTGGAGTCTGTTGTTAAGTTTTGTGGAAGGTTAAAACCACTGACTCAGTTTTGCAGTACAAGACCGCCTGATGAGAAATGCTTTGAGAAAATAGAGGAGACGAAATGAGAGAAAAGAATATCGCTGTAGCATACATGCTCCGGAGAGGCTGCCGTGACGATTTTTACTTCCTCCATCAGCGCAAAAACAATTTTAAAATATAGATATGCTCTTACATAAACGTCTACTTGCAGCTGCGCTGGTGTTTATGCAATGTACTGTACAATGGAGGCACTTCTTTAGAAAATGCTTCTCTTTAACTAATGGACTCTAAATGCAGTCTCTCTTAGCTCTACACAATGAACTAATGTTTGAAGTGCACAGATATGCGTTGTCTGCGTATGTCTGCGTATGATTTTCGGTTAGCGGGAATTCTTCGGTCTGTGTAGCATAACAAATAACGCTTTCTTTAGGTAAGGCAAATCTTTCAGTTGCCTTTTTCTAATGAGTTCTCAAATATGCAGAGAAACAAAGTGCAAACTTTGGTTTAGGAACATGATACGGTTATTTCTGAGAGCGTCTGATAAACTAATTCATCACTGAATCCGACGGGATTTACATACTGCTGACTTCATGTGCCACTTGAGGTCCAGACGCTCCAGTGAAAGAGATGTGGCATAGGGGTTGATGGGAAATGCAGGTTCGATCCCGACCTGGCATGTCTCGTTTCTATCGTCAACGTCAATAAAACTAGCTTTAAGACGGAGAGGAAGATCTAAAAATAGAATACAGAGACAAAGGGGTCTAGTGTGACATTGTGCCAGCGAGAGTGAGGCCCTGCTGTTTGCCAAACCCAGGAATCTTTTCAGCCCAACTGTTCCCTGATAGCCTGTGGCCTGACTGGGTGGTTAGTGATGGCCTAGCTCTCTTCCCCTGTGTGCTCTGAAGCAGGCTAGCAGCTAAGCCACTGACAGACAGCCGATCGGCGAAGAGGGGGAGGGGGAGGGGGGGCGGCCGAGCGAGAGATAAGACCCCGGGTGTCAGAGATGCTGGCCAAGTATGGCCACAGAGCAGCTGAGATACCAGGCCCCGAGTTCTATTTCACCTGGATCAGCAGAGAGAGAGAAAAGCTGGCAACAAGCAGAACTTTACGCACTTACGGGTGTAGTACAACCAAAGAGTTTGAGAACACAGTGACATAGTACACTTGGCAGAATCAATCACTGTATAGTGTGACCTCAATTTTCTCACTAAAATACCGGAAAAATTTACATATAACCAATTATAATACTTGCCAGTGACCATATTTCAAGATTGACCCATATTAATGTATCTGTAAAACACTTCCCCAAAACAAAGTCACGTGTGCATCTTATTGTCCTGTGTACTTTGCTGTGTTTTAACTACTCAGACTTTTACTGAGGGAGTGGCGTCATGTTTTCCCTCACTGTAAAGTGCCAGCACCAGAGGGAGGGTGATGTCATGCCTGTAAAACTGATACCTCCCTGTCCTGGCTTCCACTTCTTTCTCCTTACATGGCAGAGGTCAACTACTTCATATCGGTTCCCAACGAATGAGCCTTTCAGCCAGTACCAATCTCGCCATGCTTCCTCTGCGATATCAGGGTATTGGCATGGCAAGCTGAGTGATAAATAGACAGACGCTGCTGACCTGTGAGAGTTAATCTCATCAATGTGCAAAATCAATGAAAGGGGAAACCTAATAAAACATGTACACACTACAGAGATTTACTATGGTTAACTATTCACGATATTCGGTTACGCCTCAGAAGAGGATACAAGACTATGGAGAGAAAATCTCAACGACAGCCAAAGCACCTGAAGCTAGCAGATACTGTTCTCGGTCAAGTCATGTCATACTGGTTTGAAATCATTAGGTTCGCAAATGAAATGTACTGAATTCAACTTAACTGAATGGACAGAAAACAGGCTGATGTTTCTCTGAAGCTTGAGATTGTTTCCATCCAGCAACAGAACAGAAATCAAGATGGAAGAGGGCCCGGCTATAGTCGAATTCTTCAGCTGAACACCAGTAAAATAAAAGACCCCATTGAAATAGCGTCGTGTTGAATATGGATCTAAAAGCACGGGCAATTTCCCTCTCAGCACAGTTAAGACAAAGAGCTCCATTTACATCCAGGATGGAGCTTTTTACATGGACATCCTGCTATCAGTGTGCTGCAGACAGTGGAAAGATGGAAAATATTCCAGGTGGCCTTGACAAATCACTGGAGTCATATATTACTGGAATTACGTCTTCGCAAATTCAGGGGATTAGGGTAATTTAAAACTCCCTCACAGTTAGATAAGACAGCGTGCCAAAAGTATATCGGCGGAGTTCACAGCCAGATCGGACATGTGTTTAGGGTTAGAGAGGAATCGCACTGTACAAAAGACAGTAATATAGCATTTTATATTCTGAACATATCTGCCTGTCATTAGAATGATATAACGGCCTCATCACCAGCACGGGTTGCTCTTTCTTCTCACGGGGGCTTGTGATCAGAATAACTCTGCGTTAAAACTTCAGTCCAAAGAAGGAAAGTCAATAATTAAATGTCCACTAATAACAATTAACAGTATGGCTCTCTGACTGTCATGTATCACATCTTTTATATCCCTTTGCAACCACAAGCTCACCAAATCTCTCCAACAACTGGGAAAAAACATGGATGAGGGGCCCTTTTCTTCCTGTTTGTGGAGCACAGCTCCATTATTTCCAACTGTGCCACAGGTTCTGACATGACTTGAACTGCAACAATGTTCATTCATGATTAACTGTAGGGGTGTTGAAATTAATCGTTGCATCGATGCATCGCAATGCGGACGTGAACAATTCTGCATCGATGCAGTAATAGACCATAATCGATTATAGCCTATGACGTCATTCGCATACGCGCTTGTCACACGAGTATTAAAAATGCAATCTCTGTTTTAAAATCTGAGCTTGGCTTTTTCCCGCAAATGGCACGTGTGTGCGCTAAAGACAATCGCGGCGGCATCATTGCACAGAATATGTGCTGTGACACACGTGCGCATTGTTTGACAGTGCTTCCACTCGCTGTTATTTTAGTCTTTTACTTTAGATATGCTTTCATTTCTGCTGTTTGGAATGCAGTATGTATTAGATGCATGAAACTCAGGTACTGACAGACTTTCACACGCGCTTTGTGAATGCACTTGCATCTACTTTTATGATACGAAATTGATGTAAACACAGTTATGTTTTTAGAACAGGACAAAACATCTGATATGTGGAAATAGATCTGTGCATTAGTGTGAATGCAGTGTATTAAAGCTGCCAGTGTCTATGATCTCGTCAGTAATAATCAAATGGTAATAATGCTGAGGAAAAAAGTAAAACCCATAACTATGATTATCTGTAAACTTTTAATACCTAAAGCACTCCCAGATACTGAAAGTGCTTTTTGTTTATCACTTGCAATTGTCTTTTCACACCTTTATTACTTTATTTGCTTGTATGTTTTGAAGCTATATTTACTTTTAATTCTTAACAATAATTAATTATATATTAATTAATTAACATAATTATTTTAAAAAGTAGCCTGCTTATATATAATTTAATAAAAATGCACAAAATAAATTTGATATAATCGTGATGCATCGTGATATCGAATTGAATCGAATCGTTGACATGATAATCGTAATCAAATTGAATCGTGAAACCAGTGCCAATTCACACCCCTAATTAACTGACACAGTGAGACAAAACAAACAACATTTTTTTGGAATGATCTTTTCATCAGTAATTAATCAAATTTATTTCCTTCATGACTGGATGCGTTACTCTATTGAGCATTTTCTCTATTATCGTTTTATCATTCTGTCAGGTTCAAGTGAGTTTAAAAAGAGAACTGTGCTTCTGGCAAGAAGGAAAAGTCTTGTTAAACAAAAAAAACCCACCCAGACACACCCAGGACAAGTAGACGGTTTTGCTATTATGATTTACATGCCAAACATGCTTTCAGCTCACTGTGACATAGGGCTGGGCAATTTATTGAATTTTCACAATTTATTTACTTTTTTTCTTTCACTGCCACTATAAAACGAAGCAACACTGTGATGAATTTAATTCACTTTTTATCTAGCCTCTGATTTCAACTGCATTTGAGTTGGTAAACTAAATTAATTTCTGTAAATCAAACTGTCCATTTCAATTAACTAATTTAAAATTATGATTAATGTATTTTTTGTCAATCAAACAATTAATCTGCTAATAAAAGTCTCTGTGACTTTTAAAAAAAGTTTTAATAAAAATATGCAGACATTTAATGTTGTTTATTATTATGCATTGTTATCATTGCATATAAATATAAATATTTGCATATTCTTCTTTAACATTTTTCATATTTAGTTAGAATTTTGGAAAATATGCCTTTTTATCTAGATTATTTGTATTTGTAACTAACTGAAACTAAATCTACTGAATTTGACTTTTTGCATTAAACTTTTCAAATCTAATTTGCTACAATTGTTGCTCAGTTGCTCTTGTTGACAATTCCTCAATCAATAAATATTAAGATATTATTCATTTCAATATTTATATTAATTTCGATATTTACTGAACGTCATCAAGAGTTTTTTCTAGCTATTTCAACTAGCACTAGTCTCTGATATAAACTGCTATTTGGAAATATCTGAGGGCTCATCCAGAGAAATTAATAAATCTCACTAAGATCCAATGTGTGATTGCAATACAAACATTATACAGTACTATACAATACTATACAGTGATTTTGCCATCACTAATTGTGAAGGAAGTATAACTAGTAGGAATAAAAAATAGTGATATTGTATCTTTTTAAAATAAGTGCTTGTCTTTGAGCTGAAAACATTACAGACACTCTGGCATTACAACTCTGTCATGAGTGACAGATGATGTGCCATTATGCGATAACAATTCCTTAAAACCACAAACACCGTGATGATAGAAAACAATAATGTGGCATGAAAACAACATCACATACAAAACCCACCCACTATGATATAAGAGAAAAACAACAAGCCAGAAGGGATGTCGGCTCAAAACAATATAAGCACAACATTATTGTATGGTTCTATTGAGACATGTTTCTCTCTTTAGGTGTGTCCACGATAGCATTCAATGCTGATATCCTGAGCACGCGGAGCAGTGCGCAGCTGCATTTTGAAGCACATATCAGTGCCCACAGAGCAGAGGTAATGAGAGACAGTGGGGGGTCGGCGGAACACAGGTGCAGTCTGCGTCACTCCATCGAGCCATCAGCCGTGCCTGTCTCTACCACGCATTCACACAAGCCCACCTCAAAGCCACATTTGCTTACGTGACAAATAGAGGGCTGAGAGAGAGAACATTCACAAGCTTTTAAAAGTTATTCTCACACTCAAAAAGTAATTCAAAATTGCTAGAGGCCATTTACTCCAGTCTTCAGTGCCACATGATCCTTCAGAAAACATTCTAATATGTTGATTTGGTGCTCAATAAATATTTTTTGATTTTTGTGAATACCATGATCATTTTTTTTTTTTCAGCATTCTCTGATGTTTCTTTAGGATTCTTTATTGAAAGTTCAAAAGAACAGAATTTATTTGAAATAGAAATTTTTGTAAAATGTGACCCTGGACCACAAAACCAGTCTTAAGTATCACAGGTATATTTGTAGCAATAGCCAAAAATACATTGTATGGGTCAAAATTATCGATTTTTCTTTTATGCCAAAACTCATTAGGATAAGTAAAGATCATGTTTCATGAAGATATTTTGTAAATTTCCTACCAAATCAAAACCTCCGTACAATCAAAACCAAAATCAAAAATATCAAAACTTAATTTGATTAGTAATATGCATTGCTAAGAACTTCATTTGGACAACTTTAAAAGGCGATTTTCTCATTATTTTGATTTTTTGCACCCTGAGATTCTAGATTTTCAAATAGTTGCATCTCGGCCAAATATTGTCCTATCCTAACAAACCGCACATCAATGGAAAGCTTATTTGACCCTTAGAAAATTGACCCTTATGACTGGTTTTGTGGTCCAGTGGTCACAAATGATACATGTCTTTACTGTCATTTTTGATCAGTTTACTATAAAACTGATATTTCTACAAACCTAAATAATTAAATAAATAAATAAATAAATGTGTCACCAACAGAGGACAAAAATGATTTGCTGGGTCCCAGAAGGATAAAGAGACACTCTGATGACAAGTGCAAAAACAGATAAAAGACATAATCCTGATCACAGTGGCACTTCAAGATAAACCGGCACTCATAGGAGTTCATAATGAAGCTTGTGTCAAGGCTAATCGTTGACCCGCAAAATGAGATAATCTACGGTAAGTTACCCTCCATGGACTAGACGGATTAGTGTTCAGCACTTGAAGGTTTTTGTTTTGTTTTGGTCTGGTGTTGAGTAACATGGGACTCCTCCCTAAGCTGCCCTCTTAACCCTGAGAGGGCGGCGTGGTTGCAGGGTGAGGAGGCAGAGAGGAAGAGGATCAGTAGGGAAAGAGGATTAGCAGCTTTAGGCTGCTGCTCTGGCTCCAGCCTCACACCCGTGATGCCGAGGACCCAACCACAGCCTAGAGCGAAAGGGACACCTGAAGCCAGGTCGTCAAGCATGACTGCGTCTTCCGGAAGGGCGAAGGAGACAGGAAAGAGGCCGTCGAGCCTTAAGCCGCTCTGCACTGCTCAGCAGCACATGTGCTGAGTGGACCGCATGGGTGGCTTACCACCAGAGGTCACAGCCAAGGGCAGGGCAGTCGAAAGGTCAACGTTAGCTGTTTCATAAGACAATGCTGGTACAGCTTTCCCATTGTGTGGCACTAAGGCGGTTGATCATTCACATCAGATGATATCTGCTATTAAACAGGCTGTTATATCAAACTTGTATGGTCAGAAACCATTGGGTTTCTAATGTTGGTCAGCCAATGCCAGCTCAAAATTACAAACTGAACCTAACAATACAATGTTCCCTAGAAGCTTTGAAATGCTTACAATATTAAAAAACGATCTTCATATTGTTTAAATAGAAACTTGATACAGTGTGGCTATGGCACTCTGGGACTACAGAGTCTCCCTTAAACTTCTGATGGTCATTAATGTTTAATAGCCTTTAATGAATGTCAGAAGTTAAATGGATATTATTGACAAATTGAATAAACATATTTGAAACTACAAAGATGGAAGTAGAAAGTTTGTGTTTACAAACGTTTTGGTTGGGTAACATTGACAACTTATCCCAGCATTCTCGCCTAAATTTGGTTCTTGATGACCCAGACAGACCCAACGGCTTTTCTAGGTAGTGACCAATAGAGAAACATGAATACATTCAGCTGACGTGTGTCTAGCCAGATAATTCTCAGTTGTAAGTCCCTCTCACATGCTCTTATTTAATTATAATTTTGTGCATGCTTTTTTGGCCCAGCCATTCTGCAACACTGGCTATGCACTTTAAATACAATTTAACCAATATTAACTCTGAAATCTTATCCACATGTCAAAAAGTGAGCTGTATTTTCATGTGGTAAGGAGCCCTCTGCCAACTTGGATGCTAATCCCCAGGCCAGTGGTTTGGAAATCATCATCACTACATATTAAGAAGCCTAATAAAGCTAAAACTGAGGAGCCTAAGAACCTGATAGATGGTTTTATTTGGCAAGTGCAGTGGAAACCTATTTACGGTTTGCAACAGACGCAGTTGTGTGTGCATGCGAAGTAAATGAAGAGCTAATATTTTGATACACGTCTTAAATGATGGCTTTTCTGTTTGTCTAACATGTTCCTCATATCCTTTGGTAACTTATTTAGAATCGAAAGTGTGGCAATGTGGCGTGGTGGTGGGACAGGAGGCAGCCAGAGGTTTCTGGTTTTGGAGATGCTACTTATGGGGTGACCCCGCTGGGACATCGTACATTCCGCTGGGTTAGAGAGCCGATCCAAAAACCACAGATAATAGAGAGGGAAGTCAGCGCAGACTAAAATCAACTGAATATATGCATGTGTATGCATATTCATAACTCTGCCCTTTATGGTGATAAAAGCGGCCCATTTATACGCCTTTTATCGAATAAAAAAAACCCTCCGAGATGTTCCCAGAGGAGGGAAAAAGGTCTGCATTGCCCACACAAACAAACTATGGCTCAAACATTATCTGCTGGGCTCAAGATTCTGCATCCTGCCTCCAGGTCTCACAGGAGAATGCTGGAATCTCCAGCTCAATGATAGGGTTCCAATAAACAATGAATCACGCTGCTCTGAGCAAGCGTAAAAGAGAGCCGTTGCACAAAAAGAAAACCGAGCGTGATTTAATGGACGTGGTGCAAAAGTACAGCACATTCCATAGGGCTGATCTGAAAAATATTTAGAACAGAACTGCTAAAGTGTCTTCACACTCGGGGAAAAAGAATGGGCCTGCGACAAGAGCGTTCAAACAAGTAATGAGCACGACGCGTCAAATGAAGAGTCAATGACGTCCCTTGAAAATGTCCTGTTTCCAGTAAGGATTGCACAAATGTGTCATTAAATGTGTCATTGAGTGGTTTTGTTGTTACTTGTTTTGGTTTATATTGCAATGACAGCAAACTAACATTTCAAACATTTCACTTAAGAGCCTTAAGCTCAGTTAACTTACAGATAATTGATGCAGATGAAACGTACAGATTTTACCTTATTTCTTTCTGAATTTAGCTGCTATCTGAGTCTCTAAATAATAGATTGCATCACATTATCAGCGGTGACAATTAATAAATGAATAAATCTTATTTCTAAAAAAAACTTACAGACTAGCAAAATTACATACCAGTACCCTTGTTTTGAAAAGGTCCAGCCCCCGCTTGTTAAATAACATTTGTAGCTAAGTTTGAGACTGAACAATGCATCCTTTGCCAGCTACACCTGACTCAAATAAGACACTTAAGAACAGGGTGTTTCACTTTAAATTCAGCTAACGTGAAATTAAAGGTCAAATTAAACACTACAGCTTCTGCATGGCCAGTGTAACTCCTATTTGGAACAAGACAAACAACTTGTTTTCAACAGAGTTTCACCATATAAATCATTTCGTGCATGTAGAGTACGGCAGGCACTCAACTGACCATATGGCACTGTATCATGTTTACTTCATTAGATTTAATACAAAAAAAAGTGAGCCTCTATGTAATTAAAACAGATGCAGCATTGTTTGACAGGAAGAGAAGAAGAGCTGGGCTTACCCTAACAAACGAAGCAGCACAATCCTCAGTCCTGGACCCAAAATATCCAGCTCAAGTCTTATTTACGTTCTTTCTTCCTTTGCTTTCAATGCTTCTCGCTACTTGGAGCTTCCTGGTGCTTTCTTCTCCTGGGGTAAAATGCCCTGTTTGAGGGGGAAGGGAAGAGAGGAAAAGAGTTTTGCTCAGTGATTCAGAAGCACGGTGTAAACGCCAGCCTTCTCTTTCTGACAACCAGCGTTAATTGCAGATCAGACTCGCCCACACACTCCAGACTCTCTCTATTCACTCTCTCCTGGAAGGAGCTGAGAGCAGGCTGTGAGATTGGAGTGCTATGAACAGCACAGTGGGAGATGCTCTAACCCCCACCCTGTGCAACACCAATCACCACCTCTGGAGCTCGACTTCACCACGGCTGACTTTATTTCACAAGAATGGCACAGGCATGGACAGACGCCCATGGGACAACGCACACTGACAGTGCGTCTGAGTGCATCGTATAGCATATAAATCTGTTGCGTTACACCCGATGAAGTGTAAACTAGAGTCTACAGCAAGCCTATGAGAGTAATATTAAGAAGCGGGAATGAGAAAACTTTTACAGTCAAAGTGCACTCAGATCTCAAGCTAGAATTTTGCAAGAGGTCACATGTCAGTTAGAATGACGATTAAGGCTGTTGAGTCTAACCTGGAAATCTTTAAATTAGATACTGACTGCATCAATTACATCAGCAGTGACTGGGTCGAAAAGATGAGCGATTTAAATGAATTTAATGTATGAAATAAAATAAAAAAAACATCAGAAATTGCAACATCATATACAAAAAAAAAAAAATACCACTGATAAAGAAACAATACATCATAAACAAAAGATGCTTTATTAACAGCAAGACACCAATTTCAAGTGTGATGTTGTGCTTTATCGGATTTGAGAGGGGCATGTTGGGTGAACTGCGTTTAGAATATTAAAAGAATTCCTTCGCTGACTAATTCATTGTCGAGTTGGTAAACAGAAAGCTATTGAGTTTCAGTGTGATGCTTTCAGTGCTGACTTTGCACCCATGTTTAGTTTGGGCTTATTAAACTATAATGAAGTCGCACAGAAAGCCAGATGGAAAAAGTGTGATGGCATTATACACTTGACTGGGATATTAATTCTTTACAATGTCAGAATCACAGAGATCAAATAATCAAAACGAACCCATTCTGACACCAAGACTGATTAAATCCATTTCCTTCACAAATACATACTTCATATTCACTTAAGAAATTATATAAAACTTGAGTACAACCATTACAAGCCTTTAACTACTATGTACTCATGTTAAAAAAAAATAGTGCGGCACAGTGTACTTATTGTATTCATGTTGTACTGGAAAATGTGCTGCTGTTGAGGTGCAATATGTGCTATATGGATTTGTTTTATGGTTAGGTTTAAGGGTGAGTTAAAGAGTAGGGGTAGAATCAACAGTGTAATTTTAGATTTTATAATTATAGAATAATTACAGAAATTAATTACCAATGTAATTACATGCAGGTACTTTTTATATACAAGTACATAATATAGGTAACATATAATGCACACAAAAATTTACAAATGTATCATGTGCTTAAATATTACCACAAAGTAGTAAGACACTTAATATAAAATGGGTCTAAAGCTTAATTTTTTATTATATATGTACTTTTTATTTACTTTGAAAACAAGCAAGCACTAAATAAGCACTCGTGTAGGATCTTTTTTCTTTCTTTTTTTCGCACTTCATATTATACCATCTCTCTGTGCAGCTTGAAATATTGAACTAATCAATGAATCTACATTGTGCTGGGCCCTGACTACTGGTTGTAAGCATCTTAAAAGCCAAACAATCAGTGGGACAGACAAACATTCTTCCTGAGGTCATTTTCATGATGATGTACCGTGACCTGATTGCCTGCCTCGTGTTGCTCATAATTACAATGCTTGTCAGACACAAGCAATGAGCAACCCTATGAACACAGCCCCATTTAGCCTTTGACATTCGGACAACAGGTCGAGGCATTGTGGCTCACTTTAGTATTGGTTTTTATCAATTTTACATCTCAATCTATTGATAAATATTTTAATTGTTAAATATTTATAATCAACATGCTTAAAACACTCTGAGAAGGTCAAAATGACATATCATCTTGTAATGTTGCGTTTAAGGCGAGTCTAAGGCACTTTACCGATAACTAAAAGGCGGGCTACAGGGCCATTAACAGAGGTATGTGTAATCTTACAAGCACAAGTACTACACTCTCTGCCTCTGGATGATTAGGCTGTTCCTTCTCTGTGCATGTCAAAGTCAGCAGCTCTTACAGAAAGGAAAAAATAAAGGATTTACAATTAACGCTTGTTGTACATAGACAAAGCATTTTAAGCACTAACTTTTTTTGTTTAACCTTCTTTTATAGTTTGTCTCTTTCCATAAGAAAAGTAAATAATAAAGCTAATATTTTAAACAAGCAGTTATTAAGATGCTGAGACAAATACCAACTTATTAATTCAATACAATCAGTTTTAAATTTCATAAAGTGAAACAGTATTAGTCTAGATTGATTTTTGTACTAATAACAGTGAATGTCCCCATTGTTGCTTAATGGCAAAACAAAACAAAACAAAACATGAATGAAATTAAAATTATATTTAATTGAATAACTTTAATGCAGTAATGACCTTGCAGATGAGTCACAATCATGTACCACACAATAGCTAGACCTCTCACTAGTTTGTAACAAGACCTTGTGACTTCAAGAATAACATTAAACCACAAGTGGAATTAATATGCTATTAGATAATAATTGATGGCATCAATTTACAATTGTCTCAGTTTATTCACTAACATACAGTATGAGAGACTCCAATAAACCCTGAGAAGCTTCACCAATGTGACACTTCGTGCTGTTACTGGTGTCAACTATCCAAATCTCTTCAAGAGACCAGCACCATCTAGATTTCAGAGAGAAAACTATCTGCAATCACTTCCAAATTTCAATATCATTCTCTAAGTTGGGCCTAATAAAAGATCAATAACTTTCCCTATCATAAAGTGGTCGGACGTGCTTTAGATGGAGGTAATATCCTACATTTTAACCCTGTTGACTGTGCGTGTTTTAATGTGTCTTAAAATGTAAAAGATTTACTAATCCTTAATTATAGTGTCCGAAGTACAATAAATTAGTTGTCTCTGCTAGTTTGGGCGTTTTAAACAACTGTTCCGTCCGAAAAGTAAGATAGAATGCAATAAATATCTGTCATGCAACTTCAGCCAATCTGTCCACACATTCGGAGACAAAACAAAGTAAAGAAATATTAAGTCACACGGGTCCTGAAGTTGATCTTTCCCTGTTCTTAAGTTCCTAACCTCTGCAGGTTACTCTCTTCAACCACTGATACTAGTCAGATAGCGAAAGCTTAACGGTTTGCAAAGTATATCCACACAAATATTTCACTATCTGCTGGCTTTCCTGACTAATATCTGTCGTATTTAATCGCCCCTCCATAAATATTTAACACCGCCCGGAAAATAATGATGCGAGACTAGAGCGCAACATTTGCCAAGTGTCAAAGTGGACTGAACCCAAAACCACGCACGAGCTCTTCACAGAGAATTACGAGCAGGAAAAACATTGTTGTCCTTCAGTCTGGAGCTCGCAACTCGGCACCAAACACATCCAGACGTGTTGCAGACCACTGAGACACATATGACAAACATGTTAGCCTCCCAAACGAACTGTAACGCGTTTAATTTGCGCTCATCCAGTCTCACTCCACGACTCCCTCCTCTCTACGACTCCGCTGCTGTGTAACATTGTTGCTATTTTTGCGACTCACCTTTTTTTCTTCGCGGTCCCCCTCGCTGTATATAGATACTGTGTATCAGTGACTCCCGTGGATACACTGTGACATAAATGTATTTTCAGTCACATTGACACACGGCTTCTATTTTCGGGAGCTGAGCTGACAAACTCAGGAGAAGCAGCAGTCGCTCTTGTCACAACATAAGCACCTCCCCCAATATGACGAACACTAGACGGAGTCAACCTCCTACGGCAAGCCCTTTTAACATATATACTTTAAAACTAAGTGTCAATCGCGATATTACTGTTACTTGTTTTTTTGTTTTTTAAGATATGAAATGATGACTAGGTTCTTTTTCAATTTCACTAGTAACTATCATTATTAACCATACCAGGTTACTGGAATCTATAGCTCTATTAGTACTTATTAGATTGTAGGCCTATTGTACCTATTTTTAAGACACTAGAGCAAATTCCACTTGTTAATAGTCACTACTATCTCCTTATGTGCAACTGCATTTTTACTTACATTTTATGTAATGACTAGTCAAACAGACTACTTTACAGATTGGTAAGAAATCGCATTAGTAAAGTTATAAATCAGAATTATCACAATGCATATTAGTGCCTAATAAATAGCTACTATGAAAACTGGAATACTAGTAGGTCTAACTATAGAATAATAGCTACAATTACTAGTTCCAAAAGATGTAATTTTACTTATAGTTTATGTAATGACTATCAAATAAACTACTTTATAGACTGATTAGAATCTTATAAGTAAAGCTGGCAGTTTTATAAGTAATTATCACAATGCATATTAGTCTCTAATAAATAAGTACTGATGCCTATTTAATTGCTATTAGGAAAACTGAAATACTAGTAGGCTTAACTATTGGAGTAACTAAGAAATACTAGTCCATGAAGTAGTTACAAGTAAAACTGGAAAATTACAATAACTAGAAAACAGAGGCTAGTCAGAAAAGATAATCAGATTTAGGATAGTGGCTAGTAGCCAAAAAAGAAAAAAAAAGAAAAAACTGGTCAAACTTTTCACTATTGGATTACTTTGTAGTTATTATCAACATACATTTAAAACAGATTTTAATTCTATATGTAGTCTTATAGCGGTCATCGGATGCCCATTTTACACAAGCTAATATGATTCTTTAGGGTCTTAATGAAGTGTCTATAACATGCTTTGGTTAAAAATTCTAAATGGTAGAGTAAAAAACACCTTTTTAAACCTGTCAAAATCAGTTCTGTTTTCAGCACGCTGTTCTAGTCCATGTTGCTTTAAATGCTAGTGAGCTATGCTGACTCCGCCCCTCTCTACCGTGGAGTGACGAGCAGACCATAGATATGTGTAGATTCCCTATTTGACCGCTCCAGATACGTTGGCGCGTCAGCCATCTCGCATTCACCATAATAATCAATGAATATTCAAAGATATACATGCGTATAACTTGCTGTTGTAGACGCACATAGTCAATGCGCTCAAAGATTCGCAGAGCGTTCCAAAAATGGCGGATGACTTACGTATCGCGGCCCATAGAAACAGTCCATAATGAGGCATCTAGGTACATCTATGGAGCACACTAAACTTCAGCTGCAAAACTGGCTAACTAGCACATTATTAGGAAAGGCGATTTGCAAAGATTCATAAAAACCCTTATACTCACTTCTTCTGTAGATGAAGCTGGATCATCAATGATTCGTGCGAACATAGACGCATTTATGTAGATCGGGGATCAGCGCATTCACTTCAAAGCGAAAGTAACGTTAATCCTCTGCGTCTTCAGCGGCTCAGATGTCAGGAGTACATGACGACTGCTATATTCATTATTACAGAACACCTCAATCACTTAATTTGAGACATCTTGTCTTCCCCTGCACCAGAGGCGGACAGCTCTCAGCTCACTCAGGGCGAGTCTAAGGTAAGACGGACTTGTCAATCAACTATCGTGGGAGGGGCCTGTGCAGAACTATGTCATTCTGACAGGGCTCTCAGAACAGCCTGATTTGAGAAAGGGGATTTTAAAATAGGGATTTAAAAAAAAACACTGGGTGGATTTGTATCATTTTAGGATGGATGTGTACACACACTTCCAATACACATTTATGTTCAAACAACTTGAAAAGTGAATTTTGCATCCGATGACCCCTTTAAGGAATAATTGTTACTTGAGCTTGCCATAAAACACCGCCTCCTCATCCTCCACCTCCTACTTTACTCGTGTCTCATCTCCAGTTTAAAAACAAATATGAAAAACTCAAGAACAGCGACTTAAACATGATGAAAACAACACGAAAGAACTCAGATACTGTTTTTGTCAAAGGTAAAAAGCGGCAAAGCAAGTGAGCGCGTGACATGAAGTGAGAAAGGAAACGGCTCCCTAACCGCAACACCATGACATCACCATGTTTAACAGTTTGAGAAAGCGAGGAAACAACCCTTATAGCCAATTATATGTGCATGTCATCGAATCGAGGAAGTGGCAGGCACTGTCGCGCAAAAAGTTAACAAAGACATCACTGCTGAGTAAAATCCTCCACAGCAACGATTACTGGCTGCTTGCTAAAAGCACGTTACGTCCAGAGCAATTTTAATATTTATTATGGTTGTTAGACTGGCACTACCTTAGATACGATTGACGTAAGTTCTATAAAACAACAGTAACAATAGGGTCAGTGCTTTTGAAGTGACATGTTTCTCATCCAATCGAATCCCTCAGCGGCTTGTCAGTGACCAATCAGAGAAAAGAGGCTGGCTGCGTTTTACGTTGCATGTGGCAGTGTCACGTGTAGTTGTAGGATCTGTGGAAGAGGTGTGGTACTGAGTTGTTTTTGCTGGGACTTAAAGGGAATTTGTATTACCACCGTTTTATCACATGTGAAATGGGACACGCAGGACATCAAAGGAATTACAACATGTTAAAACAATGCAAAACGGTTATGCAGAGAGTCCAATAAATAAAACAAACCAGA
This sequence comes from Spinibarbus caldwelli, assembly GCA_039654775.1. NCBI lineage: Eukaryota > Metazoa > Chordata > Actinopteri > Cypriniformes > Cyprinidae > Spinibarbus > Spinibarbus caldwelli. Next base: position 13,501,681 of record CM077239.1, on the reverse strand, counting down.
ATCAGTTTGAGGCCTTCATAAATGATTTTCATTTATAAAATTAAGTTTATTTTACTTTGAAACACTACATTAGGCCTATCTTATTACTAAAATAGAATGAGAGTGTCATCACTTTCGTAACTTTCTAATCCGCAGTTTAACTTGTGTAACAATACAGACAAATTTACCAGGTTATTACTAACACACACTTACTTCAATATCCAGTGAGCTTCAAATTGCACCTAAACAAATCTTGGAGGTAAATATGAGCAATCACGGACTCACAAAACAATCAAAATTGGCAGCTTATCTACTTTATATTTCATTTTAAGAATATCTTTTACATAACTTTTTTGCACTTTGAGTAAACATGTTTGCAGCATGAATATAATTTAACATTTTAGCAGAATTTAGAATGTTAAAATAAAATAAATATTTTCCCTGTTGATCCTTCCTAACAAAGTCTGAAAATGTAAACATGTATACTTCATTATATCAGTTTCTTAAGACAAGGACCAGTGCCACATGAAATAAACTACAATAGAAGACATAGCCATAGAATCCACAGCAAACTCACACTGCAGTAAGTAATCCCTGGAAAATGGCTATGGATATTGATGAAATCCCTGATTATGTGCCCTCTGTGACTTCAATTTTTTTCACATTCTATTTGAAGCCTTGTAAAGCTGGAGCTGTACATAAAAATAGTCCCATCAGGGCAAGGCACATACTCCGGATCCCCTGTGCAAACACCCATTGGCACCAGAACCCTAACAAACCACACTGAATACTCAGACACCTGTGGTCTAGAGATTAGCAAGTAAAAAACACATTTTGTTCTTCTTGCATCCAATTCAGTGTTTAATCAGCTGTAACTGAAGGAAAAAAAAAAAACAATGAAATGCAAAATTAATTTTAAGTTTATAGCAATTTTAAAAAATTCTGTTTGTTGTATATATTTAAAAATGTGGTGCAGCTATAGCAGTAAACTGCAATATTACATATAAATATATATATATATATATATATATATATATATATATATATATATATATACACACACTTCAATATTGAACCAAAAGAAACTGAAAACCTTTAAAAGACCCTCCTAGAAAATCGGTTTCCTCTATTCAGTTTCAATTTTATTGAAGTAAAATGAAAGTGGTGCAATCCTGCAAAAAAGTTACAACTTGCAATGTTTCCCTTTTTTGATGATTTTGAGCATAATTATGATGAAGAAAACAGAAAACATGAAGAAAACAAAATATAGCAAGTTAAAAGATGGACATAAAGTTTATTACATTACTTTATTCCATTATTCCGTTACTTACCAATCACAAGCAGTCAGGTCATGTGTTAATATTTTGTATAAAATGCATCTTCCCCATTGCCCCTCCCCATCTGTGAATGGCTGTGTGTCTCACCTGTTTCTTGCGATGATTGATTACCTTTACAGATCCTGCTGCTAAGGCCTTCCTCAGGTATTTTTCTCAGGTGTGCCACTCTTACTTTCTTAATTTCCCTTATATTACTGTACTTGAATTCTCTCTCTCGTTCTCTGTCTGCCTTCCTCTCTCACTTTGGCTTTCTATCTCCCTCGCGTTCCTCAAAGCCAGACCAGCTGGCTTTGGATGGCTTTCTTCTGGCCCCTGTGAGGCCTGACTTCACACTCTCGTCCCTGGGTCTTTCTGCCGGAAGGGAGCTGGGCGACAGAAGTTTGAAGGGTAGGATCCCAGATGGACGCTGACATGCTGGGCATGCGTGTATGTGACAGGGCTTGGCTCAGGGGAGTGGTGGACCAGCCGCAGCTGTCACTCACCAATACTGAGGGTGTTAGATGTGTTTTGTGTTGTTATTATTATTAATAAAAGTGAAAAATTGTGCTGATCGGAGAACAACAATGCCTGACTGTTCACAAGAGATGGAAGAAAGAAGGAAAGAATTCCCTGTCGGTTCGCTTTCTCATAATAAAGACTTGCCAGCGCCACCACCAATATTTCAAAGTGTCAACGTGAACCATCAACATTTGAGCAAAATTTCAATAGTATATTGCCATAAAGTTTTGGGTTCCACAGAACAGTGAAAAATAAGCCAGCCGAAGTGCTTATATTTCCCTGCCAGCTGAAGTTAAAGTTTTGTATTGATAGGTCATAAAGACCCAGAGAATTGCAATGGGGTTTATAAAACATACTCAAATAGAAGACAGCTGACATTTTCAGCATTGTACCAGACCACAAATAGCTCCAGACTGCTTAGATACTACGCCACCAATTAAATAAAGGATCTTATAATATCGCTCATATAAGAGACTATTAGAGCACCAGAGTCAGAGTTTCTGTCTGAACTTCCTTTTGAAGACTCACTGGACTCATAAACACACTGAAGGTCATTGTTTTGACAGCAGATTCTTGATTAACACATCATTACAATTAAAACTAGCCAGAACTAGCCAAACTCTTTCAAATATTCCACTCATTGTCCACAGTTCCCAGCTAGTGCACAGAAATGGTCTCTAAATGTTAAGTATAATCTGACCTTATTGACCTTATCCAAAAATTTTGAAAACAATAAGTTATTCATATTATGTAAAAGAGCATCTCGATACAATAAGTTTACACTTGTTAATGCACTCATCTAGGTTACTGTTAAATTCTACAAACTAATACATTTTAGCATTTCAAGTTGTACAAATTAACATTAGTTATTATAAATTAACATGAAAAATAGCATAAATTAACATAACCTAGACAAATAAATGCTGAAAACACGCATTTACTAATGGTATGAACGGAACCTTATAGTGAAGTGTTAATAATAACACCATTCTTCACACTTTTTTTCAAAATTTCACCATCCACACACTTGTTGAAATCATCTTTACCACACCAGACAGAGCCTAAAGGTAGGATGATAAAATAAAGAGAGGAACTGGAATAGCGCAAAGGTACATCAGTATGTCTCTGTGCAGATTGAGTCTGTGCATTAGATAACTTTGCAGAGGTTCTAAAAATACCCTGTGTCTCACAGTCTGGCTCTGTTCTCTCATTACCGCACGTAATTAACACTGAGCATGCCCTGCCAGCACTGAGTAGCTCAGCACTGCACACAACTGTCACATACTCATGCATCTATGTAACATATCTAATCAAAACCTCAGAAGTTTTCATCAACTACTTTTTCTCCTTTTGTTCACTCTAAAGTAACTAATATCTGAGCTCGTAATGATACACCTGACACTCACAATTTTTATTTTCCCTTTTTTACCTCACAACATATAAATGTAGTAGGTTAGCGTATCCTTCAAATCGTCTGGGTTTCAACGACTTACAGACAGCTGCTTCCAGAGACAATAAAAGCCCTTTAATTTGCCCACCATTTGTTGAAGTTACTGTACAGCACCATTTATAAGAGAGAGAGAGAGAGCCATTTTGTACAAGCCATAGCGAGTTCATTAAAAATTGAGCAAGGTCAGAAATGAAACCATTCCACCCATTTTTCATTCAGTCCTTAATATCAAGAATCATTTAATTAATCTCGCAAAATGGCTTCAAATTAATTCACTTTGACACAGAGCTGTCGGGTAACGTGACTAGAGATCTACTTGATAAACAAGATTGAAACTAAGGTGCATCAACAGAAATTCTCTGACCTAATAATTATATCACCACATAAACACTTTCAGGTTTTCCAAACCACTTGTTTGTTATTTTCAGATCCTATCTAATCTCCAATATACAATGCTTAATAAATCATTCATGTTTGCCTTGACACAACCTTCGTGATAATGTTTTGGCCTGATGGCCTCTGCTTGTATTCAAGTGCCCTCTATCTCATGCAGTCTGTTATCAAGCAAAATATTGAACACCTTTCTCTAAAAATAAAAATAAAAAGTGTAATAGGAACAATCAATATCCTTGTGCACTTTACAGTACCTTAAGTTAGGACAGTAAGGTAAACACCATAAAAAGCATTTGATCAATGAGGCCAAACACAGAACTAAAGCACAGAAGCTTTTATCACTTCACAAAGACCTTGCACTGAAATCATTAACACACGACCAAAGAGTTTCCAGAGAAGATGTTCATTGAACACCTGACAAGTACATCCCTTACCGCTCAAGCTCACTGCAAAACTGTCATGGCATACTAAGAATAGATATCGCCATAGGGGCAGTTCAACCAATTAGAAATTATTTACCAGGCAAAATCACAACTATATGTGACCAACACCCTGCTGGGATAACCAAGTCTTTGTGTTAAATTATACTGCCACAAGACAATATTGTTATTATTTAAAACTACCATTTTCTATTTAAATATATATTTCAAAATGTGCTTAATTCATGAGTTGGTAAAACTGGATTTTTAGCAGCAATTACTCTTCAAAACATTCTAATGCTCAACTTATTATCGCAGTGGATACCACTGAAACATTGAAACATTTTTTTTTTCTCATGATTCTTTGATGAAAAAGAAAGCATGAAGTTACAGTCTTTCCTGTAACTTTTGATCATTTTTAAATACATCCTTGCTATTTAAGCACAAACACACAGTTACACATGTTGAATCAAAATGTGTTAAAACACTCCTCTAACTATTAAACTCTGAGCACAAACCAAACCAAAGTTTCTGTTTGTTTTACTTCTGAAGCATCCCAAAATGCTCATGCTGATTCACATCTAAAAGTAAAATGCAGAAAGGCAGATCCCCAGGGGAAACTCCCATGTGATTTTCACTTGCTCTTATAACCTGACTATAATCACTGTGGCTTTGTCTGCAGAAGGAAAGATCTGTGGATTTGCTTGTCTACACTCCAGATGTTAAACCCAGAAGTAATACATCAAATAACCAAGCTAAAAAGCATAGAGCTCCAGTAACACTTTCCCAAAGACAATACATCAGCAAATATAACATTGTGGAGTTACAGAAAAAAAAAAAAAAACTTTTTTATTCTTCTCTGCGATTCGAGATGATGTAAAAGTGATCATTCTTGTGTTACATATCACAACAACACTGTCTTAAAAAAAAATCTAGACCAATGCTTTACATTTTCTTTTACTCCTTGGAGCTGAATGTGCATAATGCTGCAGAATATGAATTGTGATAAGCTCATAAAGCAAGTTTACATTTGTTTTTTCCTTGTTTTGGGATTAGAGAGGTAAGCTTTTGTTTCATTAACCGCCTCCATTTAAAACAGCCAGTTGCAATCAGGCAATTTGACTCATACCACAGACCATTCATCTCATTGCCAACCTAATCCATGAAAAGGACTTATGTATTCATGTCTTCCAAATGTGCTTGAGTAAAATCCTTTGGCAAGAGCGAGGCGGCAGAAGAAAGAGCTCTCTGTGCTGTAATAAGCCCTTGAAATTAACCAGCCTCGTAAATGCTTTGTCTCTCGTACTCAACGAGCATCCCTACGCCAAGAGTGAAGTTTAGCAATTGTCCTCCCTCCCCATTCCCATCCGTATTATTTTTTCCCCTCCGAGACAGACAGAAGGTGCTAGGGACATGTTGTTGTGAATCTCACACAGGTAATAAATTTGTGTGTCAGGCCTGCGCGTCACAGATTAAGCGTGTTTTGTTTGGGAATGATTTATGAGAGTGATGACGGTGATGCACTTGGCAGTGAGGAGCTGAGCTTCTGATGATGGTGCTGCAGTAGCAGGTGGGGTGGGGTGGAGAAAGGGGAGGGGAGCGAAATGTCGGATTTGTATTACAGGAAGACTGATCTGTAGGTTCTCGGAGGATGCCTGCTGTAGCGCATACCTGTGCCATTAATCACGCCGAAGCCTCCGGGCCCCGTGCGCATGTGAGCCTCCCCGGCCCGTGGTGCACCTCCTCCACCTTTTCTCCACAGGCTTGTTCTATGTGTTGCCTGGAAACTGCAACAAAGTCTTCGGTCTGGTCTCGCCCTCTTTGGATGTTTGGGAGCCCTTTACTGCTCCCTCAGGATAGAGAGGCTCACTACGGTTAGTATATACTCTTCGCACAGCAGGTTTGCGAGAATAACAGTGGTGAGGTAAGGACTCTCTCCCTCTAGGTTTCCCCGAATCATGGACAACCAGCGGTGTTCTGAAGATCTGCCGGTATTCGTCACTCTGCACAAATAAATGGGAGAGTAAATTAGGCCTGAAAAGTTAATCAGCCGTGATTCAATCCAATCATTACAGCCTCTTAAATTCATATTTCAAGCTGGTCGAGGACAGAGACACATCCTCCTCCAGCCTCACCATGAAACCGTTGAGTTCTCTCATCTTATCAGAACTAGATATGGCATACTGTAAACTCAATTAGCTTTACTAGTTGGTTGGCATCAGGTGGCACTTTTATTTCAGACCTGGTTGATGTCTTGAGATGCCGTGTGTTTTCTGAGATTTCAAAACTGGATGGGTGTTCTTGAGGCTGACATTTTTCATGGACCCACAAAAGAGGCCAACGTCATATGACTAAGATATGAGCATGCTTTTTATATAATGAATGGTATGTGTTTTAAAACACCCAACACTTAGAACTCTGGCTTGCATATAAATTTAAATAATTCATGTGTAAAATCTGATATAATGCTAATTAAGCACTCAAACACCCAAGCCTTAATGCTAAGTCATTCTGAGGTCAAGTAAACAATTTTTTTCTATCATACATTTTACTGTATATGTTGTGCTGACATATCTTTATTATGATTTCTGTTAAAGATATAAATCAAGAAATTAAACATTTGAAAAGAAAAACAGGGAGTTTTATTCCTGAAAAGCCAATTTGAAGAACCATGTTTCATGCCAAATTTCCACAAAGATTTGAATTTTTAAGCCTTTTAAGGGCATGAGGGCAAATTTCTTGGCAACCCACTGTAGCCAGCATTTCTCTGTAGATCCCAACAAAGGAAGGTTGCTGAACCATTCCATGGAAACTATAGGAGGAGTGTTGTGAAGAGAAGATGACTGTCACAAGATTATGGAGGTAATATGATTTTCACATGATGTTGGTTGCAGTACTGTATTGCTATGCATGTAGCACACCTTAAAGATGAAAATAAATGTACTCATATTATATTATATTATATTCAGTGTTGGGGAATAATTAATTAGTTACATGTAATGGCATTATGTATTTTAATTACTAAATAATTGTAACTGTAATCCGTTACTGAGAAAAAAAAGTGTAATTAAGTTACAGGTACTTATGAAAATGTTAACGATTACATAGGGGGTTACATCTGAACATTTCTTGTATTAATATTTACCATTTCTTGTTATAATTTTAAATCTGTATTTAACCTCAGAACGATCTCAAAGTAAAAAAAAGAGGTGCTAAAGTCTGATTTTGTGATTATTTTTGTGCTTTAAAATTAAATTATTCTAATCTTAATTCAAGAGAAGAAGGATTTTGAAAGTCTGACAGTAATCAGTGTTGAGTACTACTGTAAGGTAATCCCTGCCAGGTTTAAATGTTTGAAAATGATTAACAGTTGAAAATATTCACTAGAAATTTTGAAAAGTAATCAGAGTGTAATCAGTTACATTATTCTAATAAATTAATTGAAATAGTTATACTAATTTTTTACATTTTAAATAGGGTAACTTGTAATCTGTAACCTATTACATTTTCAAAGTAACCTTCCCAACACATTATATTATATTATGTTATATTATATTATTTTTCCAAGATTTACCAGTACATTTATTTATTTCATCTTTAAGACATGATTCATTAACTAATATAGTACAGATATTTATGACAAAAAAAAAACAAAAAAAAATCAATGCATATTTGCTCGTAAATATTCCAAATCATATTCTCCTATGAAGTTAAATGTAAAAAAGACCCAATGATGCATCCAACATCATACCAAAAACAGCTGTTTGAATGTAAACTGCTGTGTCAGTTCACATTTCATGCCACCCTTGCATTTTAAAAGATCCCTGTAACATATTCAGATGAAACGTATCAGTTTGTGGCTGAACTGAGCATAATGCTTATAATTTCTGTAAATGGCATTTCTGGATTCTAAAAAGATATGGTGGATTAATGAGCACAAAGAATGCTTGTTATATTCCTCCTGACTTTACATACATTGTTACATACAACTGACATACTATCATTTCTGTAAAATTGAAAATGGCATTATTTCATGGCAATTCTGATGTTAAAAAAGTACAGCATAAAATACTCACAATAGTGACTGAAACATGCCCAGGACCTTGAAACTGAGGTTACCAAGGTCTAGATGAATTGCACCTCCATGCTCTTGTTCTTTGTCCTCCGGTGAGGACAGGAACTTCACGGACACTCTGATAGCAGACCCTTGAGCAGGAAATAAATGAATATAGATAGGTAAAATGAATATGAGCAGGAAGGAAGTCTGTGACAATGGTAGGAAACTAATTTTCTACCTAGGTGAAAGCTTGAAAAGCCTCTTAAAATGTCTCTCTTTAGCAAAGCAGACGCTGCGGCAGCAGCTCAATGTCCTCAAAACATTTCTGACAAATGTTTTTACCATGACACTGTGTAAATAAATCATTTAAGCCATCTAATGCAAGGAAAATTCTCCTAACATCAAGACTGGAAGAATAACCATCTGTCCAAACAAGACCCCAGAACACAAAGCCACTCTTTCACTGAGGAGGGTCAGATATATGTAGTACATAATCGCATGCACTGTTGAACATTTACTTCATTTAATATACCATTGCGGTTTGTTTGTCGAAACATCCCGAGCAAACAGATTTAATGTGTGCATGGGTAAATATTTGCGGCGCTATATCAAACTCAGAAGCTAAATTAGGACTATAAGAGGGCAAGTGGGGTCTTGAGTTAGCCGCCAGGGTTGTTTGGCTGACCGCGTTTCTGCAATAAGACGATCCTATTAGTGAGACTCGCATACACAATTACAGCCTTATGAGTTGTTTTCTTAATTTCTGTGACATCTCTGTAAGTTTCAAATGCTGCTTAAGCTGCACACGAGTCTTTGTAAATTGTCTACCCCATCCCAGCTGATTTTGAAACTGTGCAAATGTGCTGCGGTAGATGAAAACGGGCTTAAATTTCTGATAAAATGTAGAAATGTTGAGTGTAAAGCTCAACAAGCTTATGACACAAGCGTTGAGAATGGATTGTGCTCCCTCTCTTGCTCTCTGTAATGACAGATAAGGCAAACAGGATTGCCACAGAGGCGGCACTGAGAGACAGGGTCCTGGGTCTCCACGGCAATAACTACAATAACCTACGGTATCAAACAATGTCATGGCTTGATGTGATTCACTACTGCAATATAAAGGGTCTGTTACGGAGCTAAATATTCATAGTTATTTTTAACAAAGAAGAAATTTCTAATCTCCCCATGGAAAATATTTGCCATTATTACTTCTTTTTACTTCAGACCTCACAGGTAACAACAGTAATATAGCCTGTTTTTGCTAAATAATGTGTGACTGTAAATCATGAGGAATATAAATAAAGCAACCCTTACACAAAGAAAATATATTTTCTATATGTGACATTATATTTCCTTGTATATGTTAATGTATGTAGCTTTATATTCATTAATACACTTTATAATATATAGATATATGTGTGATAAAATGGGAACATGTAAAGTATGTGCAATAAGTACTGTCTTTAAGTTGAAAGTCAAATCTCATTTTCCACCCACCATGTTGACATGGCAAGACATCAATTATCCAAAAAAAATAAAATAAAATAAAATAATACAAATAACACATTTTTCTTTTATACATACCATCACACATATTTTCATATATGAAAGGTGTAGCAACGCAAACAATGAGGTGAGATTAAGCTTCCGACCGTTAACTCATGAAAAAGAAATGAAATATTTGTTTCAATATTATTTGCGTGTTTTAGTATATAAGCTATTACATGTAAAATATTGCGTTTTTTTTCTTCATCGCTATATATTTTATATTTGTCAATATAGCCATACATGGTCCATGCATACATTGCAGTACACTGAAAAATTTAAGCACTAGTTTTCCATATATGTAAATGTAGTATTGGTCCCACTTTATATTAGGTGGCCTTAACTACTATTTACTTACATTTAAATTATTCATTTGATACAATGCACTTATTGTGTCCATATGTTTTTATACTGTACTTATATTAAAAACACCTGCATGTAATTAACATCTGTAATTCATTTCTGTAATTACATTTATAATTACACTGTTGACTCATCTTTTAGACCTTAACCTACCCTTAAACCTACCCATACCACCAAACCTGTCCCTAACCTTACCCATATCCCATACCAATAGAAGCAAAAGTACAATATGAACACAATAAGTACATTGTATTTATTTTTTGATGTAAGTACATAGTAAGGCCACCTAATATAATGCGGGACTGTATTATTTAATATATCGCATTCTATTGTCCAGTATATTCCCATATATTTTTGTTTCATAAGAGAAAAGAGAACACTGTCAACAAACCACTGTCATACGCACATGTGAACCACTTCAAACTGCAACAGACTTCAGGTTATTCCTGTAAGCTGGGAATTCCCACAACAGCTCCTGCTCTTGACTTCAAATCTATTGTGTTTGTAAGCGTGTGTGACGTTTTGAGCAGGTCTGACGGGCTGGCCTGCCATTGTTTTGTAAGATCAGACTCAATGAGGTCACACTGTTGTCGTGTATCCCTTACATCTGTGATTACAAAAGCAGGGAAATATCTGAGTATGTGTACTGTATGTGTGAGAACATGATATAAAATGCTTTGTCAGGCAGAAGTGTCATAGTGCATATGGGGTTTCTGAGTAACTTCTGAATGGCAAAGAAAAAAAAACTCTAACGGTAGTTAAAAAGAGTGTCTAAAATGCAGTGGCAGATTTGGTCATTCAAACTGAGTTGCACCTTCTGCAGACCATTTGCTTTAAGCCAGCACACTGTATAATTTATAACAGTCCTTACGATTGTACTTGTCAGACTGTACGAACATGATTCCAGGTATAAGCCGGGTCACACTGTGAGATCTCAGTTGTCATTAATGTCAGTCAAGACTCTTTAAAAAAATTAAGACTCGTTAAAAAAGAAGACTCGTCCTGATTTTTCCATCATCAGTCTGTGACACATTTGATGATAGTGAGCTGCATTTACATGTGGAATTGAAATGGTGGCTGGCAAACAAAAACAACCTCTATCGTTAATTTTGATCATGGCTTATCTGTATAGTCCTCAACAATTTGCACTAATTGCGTCATCAGGTTATGTGGTCCTATTGGTTATTAATTTGATGGTCATTGTAGGAGAAACCACAGCTCAGGACTGTCCCTCAAAACTTATGACACTGGCAAAATTTCATCAGAGGCAAAAATTGATCGCAATGGCCATTAATTGGCTGTCGGCGAACATGCCATTAGCGATCAAAGGCTACAGATTTTGGCCTAGGATCAGAGGAGTCTTTTAGGATTCTTAAAATTGTAGTGTGCACCCAGCTTTAAACAGAAAATCATCACCCATTTTAGATTGTTTGAAACCAGTGTAATTTTAATGTCACTGAGATACTCAAAATATTAATAAAAACAATAATAGTGTTTTCTTTTTTGTGTGTGTTTTCTATTTTAAACAGTTTTGATGTGTTTTTGTCATTTTTTCTAGTCTTTATTATTATTATTTTTAATGTCTATATTTTTATTCACTTTTTATCCTTTACTTTTTTCCTATACTTTTAGTTTTAGTTATTTTAGTAGGATGCATCAAGTTAACCTAAATTAAAATGAGAAATGTGGATGAAATAAAAACAAATTTAAGTTTTTAATTTAATTTTTTTAAAACGTATTTTCAGTTAATGTTTTGTTTGTTTATTTATTTATTTAATGGTTTTAGTTAATAATAGTAATAATAATAATTGTTAACTTATTTAAACAAATGAATTATTAATTTGGGATCTGAACCTGGGTCCCCTTGCATGCTAAACAACAACTAAACCACATTTTTGCTGCATTTCTTATTTATTTTTACATTACATTATTTTTTGTTTGTTAACAAAAGTTGTTTAAATAAAATGTGTTAGTAGACTATAAAAATTTACAATTTTATAAGAAAAATCTGTTGCCAAATGCATACTGTATTTACAAACAAAGCAATTAATAAATAAAAGCATGTTATTAACAGGTTGTATTCAAGTCTGTTCTACTGTAAACAATCTAATTACACCCACAAAACTCTTTCTTCTAGGCAACAGTTGCTCAATTTTTTATAGTGTGTGTGTTGGTATGTATAGCTGGACAGAATGCCATATTAACACAATTAAAAGACTGTTTCTAGGTCAGCTGTGCTATACCTTTTACAATCCAAGGTGATATGAGGGTGAACTGGAAAGGGTGCCACACTATCCAGTTTCTGGGCAGAGGAGTTCGACAATTGCTGCCAGCTGTCCTTCTGCAGAAGCGCTGCCAATATCTATCTGTGGATAAATGACTGGAGAATAGCAGCACAGGGCTTTTGGCTGTACAAAGCATGGAAGAAAACTACAAGCCCACACAAGACCACCACTCACCTTTGGGAGCACACCAATCTCAGCTGCAATTGTGTAACGTCTCAATTTGCAGATGTCGAATTCAGAGGAAGCAAGAAATATATAGTTCAACCAGTCTGCGCACTTCAAAGAAAAAAGCTAAAGTGGGGAAGGCTGAACTCGAATTTCAAAGAGCAATATTCCCTCTTTTATCTCCCTCAAACACAGATGATAAAAGATTCAATGCAGCAAGTAGACTAATGACTCCATAGGGTGTGTGAGGCAAACTTGGGAGAAAAGACGGGAGAAGAGGAAGAGGCCTCTGGAGAATTCTTCACCACAGAGGAATACGCTTTAAAATATACAAATTTATTCATCTGAGAGTCTGCCGAGGCTCTGTGGCTTCAGGTAGCACGTGGGAGAGAGAGGAAGCGCGAGAGAGCAAGAACTAACAAGCTCTTCTCACACCTCTTGAGTCAATCATGCTTATAATGATTTGTTTCCTGGTATGACGCGCAGTCTGAGGTAAACTGAATGATCGAAATGCACACAAATGACTCAGCACAGGTATACAACAAGTGCAAAGGTAAATGACAACTACTCACTCTAACAAATGTTAATGCTGAAGTCATTTTTTTCAATGATAAAATATTTTCTCCTATCTAACCTGGCAGGCAGAGACAACTAAATAAGCTCTTTGTAGGCTGAAAAGTATTAACATTTTGGCTCTGTGGCACCATCAAAACATTTTTGTTTGAGCTTCCTGATCAGCCTGACATCGCAACATTGACTCAACCAGTACAGCGCTGCAGTGATGATGGATTTTTGTAGGCCAACCCAGAAAACATGATCATCCTGGTTCCCTCCACAAAAAAACCTGATAGGATTTTTCCTTTGGTTTTTAGATTATTGCAAAAAATAATCTCTTTGGCCAACAAAAGTTTATGATTCTTACACATTTTGTTCACTATGATAACTTTCATAATCTTCAGAAGTGAAAAGCTAAACGTAGGCTATAAACGAACTACACCATGGTCGCATGACTTCAGCGTCACCACCATTAAACTTCCAACAACTCTTTTAGTTAAAAAAAAAAAAATCCATGAAAGTTTGCGTTAGAATAGTTTGCAATAGCATAATTATAAACACAATGAGGCTGTAAAAGTGTAAAAATGAGTTTTCCTGCTTGGTGTGATGACATTTCTTGTCTCTGACAATCTCTGTATTCCCATTTTCAAGTAATAGCTTTAAAAAAAGTTCACAAGAGGGTATTATTAATGTATTTTATTTTGTAGAACAAACGTGAAAATATCTTGAGTTCGACTCAACCAAAGACCCATTCAAAAATAAACTTGACTTTAAGACAATGGAACCAGAAGTGCTAAAATACTAACTCCTTTCTGGGTTTTGGCCTACGTCATCAGTTCTGCATAGATCAATGATCTAAATAAATGTAAATCTATATAAATCTATTACAGATCAGCAGTATAGATATAGTTGTCCACCCACTCAAAACTGGAAAAAAACACACCAACCCTGTTACCACTGTTACCCATTAATTTCTTTGAGGAAATGAGGAGAAATATTAGATAAATTTGTATATTTTTAAAACTAAAAGTTGCATAAAAGTTTTTTTTTTTTTCCTCTCTCTCTTTTGGTAGTTTTTTCCCCCTTCAATTTGCTAAAAAAATAATAATAATGGTTTGAAGTGTGAATACTTATGTAGTATTACTAATATACAAATACTTTCTGTATGTTTTCAGCATGTTTATGTACTTCACCTCGTTTTCCTCATAGGACTGAAAGGGTAACTACTATATGGTAACAGGGATTTGTTTTCCCCTGCAAGTCCTCAGTGTTTGATGGTTTGCTGACCCTGTCTATGGGGCCAGTTTGGGGTGGTATCTGTTTGTTCGACCAATGATATGTACAGAAGCCTGTTCGAAAACAGTCATTAGTTTTGCTATTCTGTTTGGAGATGCCCAAAACTTAAAACACTTCACCAAAGTGTATCACACAAAAATACAAGAAGTTCTCATTGATGATAGGCATTAATCACAAAGACTTTGCAGCCTAAGTGTGAAAAAAAATTGCCCCATATTACTGTACAATCCTAGAGAAGGATGGAGGTATTTTTTTTTTTTTTTTTTAATTTGCCGGCCCTGCAGTTTCTGCGGCACATTCTATAGATAAATGGTCCTTGTCCTCTCCCATGTGAGAGCCATTGGGTGACAGAGTGACAAATGGAGCCGGCTCCCCTGCCCAGTGAGCAGAGATTATTGTCACTCACTGTAGGGGACGGGATTAATGACCTGGACCCAGTGGCAAAGGCTAATCATGGGAGATTAGGGGACGGAAATCCTGCAGGTATTCAAGGGAGAGAAAGGGGCTCCATCTTCAGGTCAACAAGGACGTGGTATTACCTGTGGTAATCGGGGGGAGCTAGTTTAAAAGGCTCAGTACAAAAGTTCAAAGTGGCTTCCTTAATTTATTATCCTTTATCCTTTTTTGCTGGTAACTAGTTTAGTATAATCCTCACATAGCAGTAATTTTGCTTCATGCAGTTGATCACATGATCTGATTTCCATGGTGGTGCATAAAGGGGACATTTATGATGTTTTTTTTTACCATACAAGCTTAATGCAACCCATTGTGTGTACAAAAAGGGAGGGGGTTTGCAATGGGTGATATTGCCCCAAGCCACCAGAGAGTTTCACCATAAAGAGGGATTTGTACATGGACCATCTCTCATCCCTTGCCAACACCTTGGGAATAGCCCTTATGAATGACCCAATTACGTACCATTTGTTTTCATGAAAACTTTTCAGGGCAACAATACTCTGAGCATGATAAAGAACTGTGCTGAAACTGCTTTGCGGCTCTACAAATTGAACGTGGTGGAACTTACAGTTTACTTTGTCATCTAGACCCACCTTGACCGTATTTGTGATGATAACTGTACTTTGTGACCAACAAAACAGTGGATACACAACCCCCAAGAGGCTCCAATACTAGATTCACACAACTCAATTTAGCAAACAAACATCTAAATACTATTTACAGTTGGTTGTAATGGTAGTCGCTAATCATTTAAGCTGCAAAGCTTCATGATTTATTAACAGCTTTATGAATTTAAGAATTTAATGCTTGATTAAACTGTCACACCCAAACACACATTTTTTTCTTCATCATCTATATCATATTTCCTGTTTCCAAAATGCATACTTCACTGGCAGCTCTGGTTAACACACTTCGATGTGTCACTGACGTTACAATCTTTGAAAAAAATTTGCCTTTTATTAGCCTTCTAATTAAACACACATGTTCTTAGAAAATGTTTCATAAAATGCATAATTTTAGAGATAACATCCTTAGATTTGAAATGAAGCATGAGCAAGTTTCAGCTTCATTGTGTTTCTAAAATCATTCACTAAAGCGGCATTTAAATATATAAATATGTATGTTCTTAATATTTTTATTTTTGTTTTTATGTTACATGTTTTATGTAGCTTATATATGAGCTTATTGATCAGTAAACTTTCAAGTGTCAGCTTTGTAAATATATGTTGGATATATATCTAGTCGAAAAGACTCATGAGCAGCAACCTTTTTATTTTGGGTATTTCATTTATGTCCCATTGCCAAAATGTGGGGTGCTTCAAAAGGGGTTAGATGAAGTCTCACAACCCTGAAACGGAACTTTTGAATTTCAGTCAAATTTATCATTCAAGATATTTTTGTTTAAAATGTTTTTGCAAGTAACAAACTGTGATAATTTTTGAATCTGGAATGAAACAGAAACTCACCCATGTTTTCTACATGCATATTATTGATCTTTTTGTGAACGATTCCTCTATGTATGTTTATTTATTTATCGACCTCGTAGTTTTTTAAGCTAAATTTCATAACTCACTCTTCTGGTGAAAAGTGGTGACTTCTCCAATTATTTTGTAAGCAAAACCCCCATCCGTTTCTTACAATCTACTGAAAGTTCACATTCAGATCTGCCTCCATCCAATAAACAACCAATAGTTTGGAATAAGTCTCTGTCCTACATTTTTTTTTTCTCAATAATCAGTTTCACTCAGATATACATAATATAGGAAACAAGATGTGTACCTACCTCTGCATTCCATCTAGATACTAATATCTTGCTACCATTTTTCAGTTTGCTAAAAATTTGTCTAAAGAATTATTTAGTAATACTATATATTGTACTGCAGATATTTAAGTCAAACCTCAATACAGAACACTGAAATACATGTTGATTTATTGCCTTTCTACAGCACAACCTAAATTCATAGAAACCTCAAAAATGTTTTTGATGATCTGACAGTCGATATGATATTAGATGCGCAGGCATTGTTCTACAGCCACGGTAATTCTCCCTCTGGGGGCGAGAAAGACCAGATGAATATGTAAAGGATGGAGGTGTTACTGAAAGCAGATCTGAAGTGTTGAGGATTGTGGATTATGACGAAGAGCTCAAAGTTTACAGCAAAACACCGACTATGAATGATTTCCTCAAAACAATAAGAACAAATGCGCGTTATCTACTCTCATCCACTCTGCAGATGGAACTTTGATTCTAATGTTAAAAGCCAGAGAAAAAAAACACAGCATGATGCACAAGAACAATTCGATGCAATATTATCGGTTCTATGCGCATGTGCACGGGCTGGCAGGGGGCACAGACATGGGGTGTAATCCCGGTTTTTACTGCGGGGCAGAAGGCATGCGGCGCTCGGCTGCAGACTTTCTCCCAGCAGCAGCTGTGACACCATCTTTGTATCTTAAGGTGGTGCCTAATCATCCTTGCAACTCTAACTACATCTCTCATGTTTTCAATCAGCCAGGCCCATAAATTATTGTCAGCAGTAATCACAGTCGTCCACTCAGGGCCCGCTGAGGGGTCCTTGCCTGTCTGCGTGCATCGATTCAGTCTTTTCTGGCACTAGACTAACACATCTGAGGGGCGCCGGGGTCTGAGCGCTCGCCAAGCCAACGTACCACTGACAGCACTGGAGAGGAAGAGGTCTCTCAGAGGAGGTGGTGTTAATGAAAATGATTAACCTATCTGCACAGCGCTGGACGACAAAATCAGAGCTCATTACATCAAAACTGACATGCCCGACATGTGAAATTATTTAGACTGTGTGCTGTGCTGTTCGCTCCGTCCCTGAGCCCAGCTCATTGTGTTGATCTTTGATATAAAGTCAGAAAGGGTCAGTCCTTCGCAGCACGTTGTTGAAACCTTGCTCTTATTCTTTGAGGGTACAAAAAGGAAAAATGGAAATATATGCATCTCTCTCCTTGTTTCTAATAAACTCATCCGGCGGCTTTGGCAGGCAGCCCAAGTACTCGCAGCACAGCCTGCCTTTTTCACCACCGCACACTTTTCTTTCACTGTGAAAACTGCCAGCATGGGGTGGCACAGTCACTTCTGGCGAGGGGGTGCTGTCAGTCTAGATCAGTGAGAAGCAGCCTTCTATTTCAATTAGCTCTCATCTGCCCTAGACAGTCACCATGACGGCCACATTAAGTCAAGGACCGGCGTTAAGAAGCAGGTGGGTGGAGAAGGGAGGAGAGATGTCGTAACGGGGCTCAAAATCAGGGACTCGAATACCTGTCATCACAGCATTCTTCTGTAACGGGAAGACCGCGTGGTTGTGGTAAACACAGCACAACTCCGTGCATATGCTCAGTTCAGTCTGTGATGGAGGACGGGAGCAATGAGGCATGTAATCTCCTGGATGTAATAAGAGAGCAGAGAAGAATTTTATTATAAATTGAAATAGAATAATTTCTTCTAAATATCTTATTCATAAAGACAAAAATAAATAACGTGATCTAGATTGATTTTCAAAAAAAAATTAAAATTAATATTTTTAATTATATTTTTTTAATTGCTAGATTTTTATTTCATTTAAAGGGATAGTTCATTGAAAAATAAACATTCTGTCATTAATTACTCACCCTCATGTCGTTCCAAACCCGTAAGAACATCGTTCATCTTCGGAACACAAGAAACTGGAGACTGTCACAGAAGAGAAGAATTGTTAAATAGTCGTTATTTTTGTTTTCTTTGCACACAAAATTTATTCTTGTAGCTTCATAAAATCAAGGTTATACTAGTGATGTCAAATGGACTATTTTAACGATGTCCTTACTACCTTTCTGGGCTTTGAATGTTTCAGTTGCATTGCTGTCTATGCAGGGTCAGAAAGGATTTCATCAAAAATATCTTGATGAATGAAAGTCTTACGGGTTTAAGACTTTTAGTTAACACAGGGCAGAGCTAGGGTTGGCCAACCCACTCACAACTGCTGCTGGAGGTGTTCTTTAGGAGAGCAGTATGAGATCTTAGTAACCAGGTACAGTCTGGGGAGAGGAGGTGCTGCCCGGAGGTTGTTTACATGAGCTCCTGATTCAGGGGGGATTCGGTGTGCTGCACCCTTGTTGGGCATGAAGCTCTCAGTGGTGAACAGCCTGAGGTTGAGGGTGGTAAACATGGCTATCCCAGCAGACACCACAGGAGCTTCAGCAGCCACCTGAAAATGGCAGTGGATAACAATGGTGTTATTGAGAGAGACTCAACAAGTAAAACAGATATAAAACATACAGTGAGAACATTTTTCTCAAACGGTTTTCCTATTTAGATCACTGATGTGTTCTTTAAATATGACAGGGGAAATATTAGGGGTGTGAAGTGATATCATTGTATGTATGTGTTGCAATTACTAAACTGCATTCAGATTAAACCGGATGTGGGCTTAAACAGAGAGTGCGTCAACACTTACTGAAAAGACCATTTTAGATGTAACAATACACTTAATATTTTCCATATATGATTTTCATAAAATGAAAGATTTCATAAAATGATGTATTCTATGTTACAACCATTATGTAAAAAAGCTTTAAAAAGAAAAAAGCAAGTGAGATACAGATACTGCATATATATAGTGGAAAAATGTATCTTTAATGCTTTAATGTTACTCTTGACTACTTTGGATTTCTAAGCTCTACAGAATAAAAGGAAATGGAAGTGCCATCTGATTTGAATTTGCACATTTTCATTTATAAACTTCACACTTTAGTCATATTAGCTTTAGGGACTCACAATTGCTTTGTAATTTTAGATGCATTTATTAAAATTCTGCTTTATCCTTGTGCTTGTTGGATAATCAGTCATATACTGTATATGTGACACATAACACCCCTGGAGGGAAAAAGGGAATTTTAACAGGATAAACCCAAAGTACCAGAGGACTCTAATGTTGTAATCCAAAACAGTTAGATCTTGCCAAACACTTTGCACAGAACCAGACAGTATGAATAAAAAAGAAAGAATCTGTTCCAGTATGTTCCCAGACAACCTTTCTCCATCAGAAGACGAGATGTTCCACTCTAACAAACTCCTTGTGGTTGGCCAGGCTACAGAAGTCTACAAGCTACAAAGATCTACTATCTGCCACCTGTAAAACCCATATCAAGGCAACATGTGGTCAAAAACTCAACTTTTCATTTCACACCATTTCATCCTGCAATGGTTGCCTGAAGGGATGATAAACACTACACCAAATGCAGTATATTCCCTTTGTGATTTAACGCTCTTTCCTAAGTCCATCAGTGTGAAAATTCCCTGAAAACAACCTTTGTGCTTGATTCCCACACATGATATAAATAATGTATCTGTGCTTACTTAAGGTGACAGTATGAACATGCCGCTTAACGGGGAACTTAGCATTCACAGAAAACAAAAAGGAAGGTCAAAGAGCAAAGAAAACAAAACTCCAACTTACTATAATGGGTTCTGAGGTCTAGCCACAGTGGATTACATCATTCCATTGTTGTTATGAGCGGGACGCATATGATCACCGTTCGTTTCCAGAGGATGTGTGTCCGAGCCAAAACAAAGTCTTGTTCCATATGCATCCTGTTGGATCCATGTGTCCTTCATATTATCTCTCATTCACTTTGTTCCCCAGCCACTGAATGTCGATCTTATAGCATTCAAGGTTCAATCCATACACTATTAGCTGTTAGCAGAGAGATGGTTCTCATATCCTGCTTGGACTCTGTTGAAGGAGAGAGGGATGGGGGAATTATTTAGTATATGTGAATTTAGAATGGTGAACAATGGCAAGTCTTTTGGCTTGTAATGAAAGCAAAAACTGAAGATCCAAAAGTTACTCTTGAGAATCCACATGGAATTACAGGATTATTAGGGGTTCAGTAAATTAAGCTCAATAGACAGAATTTGTGGCTTAATGTTGATTAACACAAATTTATTTCCACTTGCCCACATTTTCTTTAAAATAAAAATCCAGGCTACAGTGAGGCACTGAACAGGGCTAATCCATAAATCTAAAAATATGTTGAATATTGAATTTTATAACTTCGTCACCACGACAAAATGCCATAAAACCCTAAAACTGTAAAAAATTAACAAATAAGCTTAAAAAAGAATAAAATGTAAGTGCTTTTATAAAATTATAAAAATTGAATAAAAAAAAAAACTGAAAAAAAAAATGGCCACATTTACTTCCATTGCAAGTCTCTCACTGTAACTAGTGGTAATTGTAATTAAAACAAACAAACAAAAAAATAGTTCATGTTCATTTAAATAAAGCTCGAATATAATAATATATATATAAATATATGTATATATATATATATATATATATATATATATATTTGATGAATATTTTTTTAACTTGCCTTGGCAACTAACCAAAGTAAAATTAGTTTAAGTACTTAAACTAAAACTGAAATAAAAATAAATTAAAACTAAATAAAAATATAAAAAATACTAATAAACATTACAGAAGCACATTAAATTACTACAACTTAAATAAAATAAAAACTGAAAATATGAAAATAAAAGCTAATTTGAAAAATTAATAAATACTATGTTAGTATTTATTAGTATATTTAGTCATTTAAAATAATTTTAAAAACAGACAGAAAATTGTGTCAATTTTTTCTCATTTCAAACACAAAATATGATATTTTCAGAATATTTTTTCTTTCTTAGGTAAACTATCCCTGTAATGTGGCCATAGAAAGGTAGAAAAGTGAGGTAGAAAAGTGAAAGAGGACAAGAAAGGACACAAATGAAGAGAGAATCCCTATCAGGAACATGATGAAAGGCAGAAAAGAGGACCCACTAGAGGACAGCGGGGCAGACGTGGTAGAGGGCATCAGTCTCCTTTACTGCGCGATCACATTACGGCATACACAGGATGAGTAGCCCTTCAGGTGAGCGCGGTTGTCAACAGAGACAAACTGCAGCTCTTGGGACTGCCCCAGATCTGACAAATTATCCCCCTACATCAGTCACCTCATTTGATTCTACGAGGCAGCCTGCGCCCTGCTCAGGGTCACACCAAGCAGCAACCACAAGCTGTTCATCTCCAGGTGTCCATTAATGATGTTCTCCATGATGCCACTCTCAAGCACTATACAGTGAAGTGCAATGCCTCACCCTGCTAATTACGAGCGAGAGGACAGGAAGTGTGAAATTCACTAATGCTCCGCTAAATGTCAAACAGTAAACTGCTGACTCTTTATTTGTTGTCGAGGCGGCTCGATTCGCTCGAGAACTGGTGTTGGCTTAATGCAAATGCTGCTGGAAAGTAAGTGTAGGAACGTCTTTGAAGCCCAGGGCTGTAGGGATGGTTGACAAGGACAAGACGATGGAGGCGGAGTGAGGGGGAAACTGCTCAAAAGCTCCACCCCTATTAGCATATCAGGCTCATTAGCATCCCACAGGCAAAGATCCCTGGGAGAGAATGAAGCCATCTTACTGTGAAATCTTAGATCCTCCCCGATCTAAGCGCACTCGCCATATCCTTCCCTTCAGCTGCGCAAAGTAGGACGACCTGTAGCACGCTTCAGAGCAAAGCTCCCCGAGTTTCGCATGAGTAACTGCCCCCCTCTCCATTAAGCTGTTAAGCCACACAGTCATTTATCCTGGCTCAGGGAGGCAGCGGTTCATCCAGAGCCGGAGAAAACGATATGCTTTGGTGGACCAGCAATAAGAGGGGAGGGTGCCGTGAAACTGTGTACTCAAGCCAAGCCATTTCTCACGAGGAGAAGGTAAGGCAATTAGATGCTTCATTGCCTATGGTGTTACATCAAATCTAAGGAGGATAAAAATGAAAGGCCATAATAGGAACATTTTGAACTGTTATCACTTGGTTGTCAGATTTACAGTTCCCCTTACAGGTCTACCCTTTAAAACCTGGGTCTAAGCAATTGCTAAGTGAGACATTAAAGGAACTACATAGCTCTAAAATTTATTTTATTCAAATGGAACATAAAAACTAATATTTAGAAGAATTTTCATGTTGCTTTTTTCATGCAAGAAAAGGGCTGTCAAGCTCCACAAATGCACCATAAAATGCTCCATGGAACTTTGTTATTATTAACAAAAACTAAACAAGTAAATGGAAACACTTAGTTAACTGAAATGAAATTTAAAATAACTTCCTGGGACTCCAAAACTTACAAAAAAAAAAAAAAAGTGTCCACAAATTATATTTTTTTTAATAGTATATAACATTGCTTGACCTAAAAAACCTTTAATAAAAAAAAATAAAAAAAAAAAAACCTTACAACCTTAAAAAAAAAATTAAAAACAAAAACCAACAAAACTAAACACACACAAACAAAAGACATTCGAATAGAAATAAAAACTAGTCTAACACTTCAAAACAATAATATCCCTGCTTGTGAGCTATAACTGAAGTCATTTTTAACTATACAATACTTTTACAAGAGAAACATACCAAATAATCATTATTCACTGAAAATCCAATGAGCATCTGGCGTCACTGCCATCACATCTGAATATATGCCAATTTTTTTGCTATCGTGTGGATTCAGAAGACTTGGAATAAATTCTATAGGTTATAAGTTGCATGGGCTGCTTATTTGAGCACTGTGAATATTTTAATGAAAATACTGAAAAATTTTAACTTGAAACAACGTTTTACTTCTCACACACACACACAAGGTGTGTTTAGCGCTCAACTATGTGTGACAAAGAGACAACCAAACCTTAACGGCTTTCATTTAACCCCTGCCCTGCTAAATAACCTGTGATGCACATCTGGGCAGGAAGAGCTTGTTTTTATGATTATTTAACCACAGACGGAAACTGTCCATCTCAAGGAAGTGGACTCAGAGCACAAAGCCACAAATGGCCTTTTTTTTCATGTGGCAACTGTGAAAAACACCACTCACATCTGAAACATTTCCATTTTGCCTTTCTTCTGCAGACATTGTGCCACTCAAAGCCGCCATTCCCCTGGGCTATGACCAGCAGCTACTGGTCCCATTCTTACAAAACACTACTTCTTCACCCCATACCATTAGCATATGCCATCCACATGGCTGGCAGGGAACAAAAAACGCACTGCAGTCGACTCATGCTTTTGTTTGAAGCCGCTTCAAAAGGAATGAGTGAGGATTTAGAGTACAATGTGGAACCAACCCATTTAACAAGCTTCCCCTTGAGAATAGAACAGAGGGGGAAATCGTTGTAGACCGAAAATCTCCTAACCCCTGCACGAAGAAGAGATGTTCAGAGTAAATAGATTTACTAGAGTGCGCCGGCTCATGATTACGTGAGTGCGTATGCTTCGGAAATGCGGGGTAGCGTGCAAACAGCCTGTGAAAAGAAAGTTATTTTCCATTTCTCAAATAACTGTACCTCAGCTTTCGCTGTAATCTGCAAATCCCACTTAGTCTAATGGGAAAAGTGGTTGTGGGTTCTTAAAAGGCATCAATGTTTTCCCAGGATGTCACAGATAGTCAGCCTGGAGCAGAACTTAGAGCAATCAAGAAAGATTTGAGAGATTAAACATGAACCTAAAGAAGGAAAAAAAACAATCATGAGTGAAAGAGCCATTAAATCTTAACCTTTTGAGCACATAACTACAATGCTGATGTATAATAATGAGAGTGGCTAAAGGTGGGCGTTTAAATGAGTGAGCGCTGTCTAAATCAATAGGGTCTCTTCTTAATCAATAGGTCTTCAGAAGCAGAAACGCTGTGAAGATGAGATCACAGCCGCAAACAGTTGCATCCCTGTGTGGAGAGAAGCTGCTTGAAGTCAAGTTCTGGACATGACCCCGCAGAGGTCCGTACACCGGGGGCTTATGTCACATGTGTTAACGTCAGCTTAGCTTACGATAAGATCATCTTAGGCTACGAGTTCCTCGGTATAACTACGACTACATGTGACTCACAGCTTCACGCCAAGCAAAGGGCAGCCGTGCACATGTTTCGAAGGGGAAGAGAGTTGAATACATTTACACCTTGAGCAGACTGAGAGAGAAATAGTAAGTGAATTGGAAGGAGCTTGGTTACGGTTTGCCAATTTGAAGCAAAGAACATCAATGCATATGTTACAGAATAATTTTAAAAAATACCTTCAGGTTACTCTTTCCAACTGAGGAAACGACTTTCTATAAACATAAATAGATAATTTCATTAATGTATTAAGGATTATTTTTACTAGGGGAGAACAGGATGGTTGTAAATCACGGGGTGACTTTTAACACCTGCTAAAATTGGTAGGTTTTGTAATTTAATTTTATTTATAAAATTTGCTCAAATCTTTCACCTTAATGCTGAACAAACCAGATATATCCTGTCTGAGCAGACAAGTAAGATGGTAATACTAGTTTACTTCTGCAGGACAAAGATTAAACAAGTGTTTCATATTTTTTCAAACTCGTTAGCTATTTTAGAATAATTTTTACTTATTTTTTTTATACACATTTTTTTTAAAATAAAATAGTTGGGGAAAACATAATATAAAAGAAAAAACAATCACTAACAAAATAAATGCATGTACAACATTTGTTGAATAGTGGGTTACAACAGCACTCATTTTACTTGACATAAATTCCATTCAAATACTATCTAGATATAATGTAAATTTCAAAACAACTGAAATTTGCAGCAGATACATATGGGGAAATTATATCAAACTTTGCGATAAATAATGAGTCACAGACATTAAGGCAAGTGTTACAAACATCACTTGTTCTTCAGCATTGCTACTGCTGTTGTTATTTCATAGCGCACGCTTTTCAAAAGAGCAAGAGAGCATTTGTAAGATGCTTCAGAAACACTATCGGGTATCAGGCCTTTTTCAAAAGGCGCTCTAATCAATCAGACTGGGTTTGCCCTTCTGGAAAGACAAGCCCGGTTTCCCTGCACTCATCCGTCACAGACAGCCTCTGCTTGTCTTCTTAGCTCTTTTCACACCGTTCCTCTTACTCCTCCGCTACATGATGACTTATTATGTTTTCCACCGGCTCGATTTCCCCCTTCTCGTTGTTTTCACTTTCCCTCTTCTTGATGGAGAGTAACTATAGCCTTCTCTCTGATTTTTCCATCTCAGCTGGAGAACCAGCTCCAAATGTCTGGCATAGACTCAACCGGCAGAGAAACCTCGAGAGCTCGGCACACAGAGGGCATTAATCCTAATTTCTCCCTCCAATTGGCCTCTTCCGTAATATTCATCCTGACAGAAAAACATCTGCCCCATCAAAACACCTCTAGAGATGGAGGAATCAGTTACATTCGAGGGTGTTTTTGTTGAAGCTAACAGTGGGTGAGGAGAGGTGCTTCTCAGCGGTTTCACACACAATTATCCATCCAAAAACTGTGAGGCACGCTTGAGCAAAGACAACGACTGCCGGCTAAGATGTGCAAGAGGAACAGAGGTAATATTACAATGACGGTGTGAAGACTCCTTACTACTGAGAGCTGAAGAGCATAAGATATTTTTTTTAAAAAGCAAACATTTGAAACCACAGAGTTCATGCCGTTTCCATGGAGAATCAGATTTCCAGTCTGTATGGCCTGATGTATATGATGCAAATTAATCTTATTCTGACATGTACTGAGATATGCAGAGATACCGGAGTTCATATCAAACTGGGTTTCAGTCATTTCTCTGAACAACTTGTGTGGGAAGAAAGGAACAAAACAGTGATGAGAAGGGACTAGAGAAAAAACTAGCAAGTCATATGTTAACAAAAAGTGATCTTATAGTTAACAGGGCAAAGGTCAAGCTCTGATCTGGATGAGGATGAACCTGGATGGTGAACAGCCTGTGACGTGGACAAAAAAAGAAAAAAGGTGGAAGGTCCATAGAGTATGTCAGCTCTGCAGTCCTCAATGTTGTTCCTTGAGATCTACTGTTTTGTACAGTTTTGATCCCACCCTTATCAAACATTTATTCATTAAAACAAAATTACAGGCAGGCATGTTAGTGCAGGCTGAAGGAAGGTAGATCTCTGGGGGCCGTGTGCACCAGTTGTGTGTTACTTAGCCTAGTTATAATACACACTACTACATATTTGAGTGTTGCACCATTAAGCTTTGTTGAAACTTAGCCCGTATACATCCAACCTAAACACTTCTAGAATCCTAGTATGAAATAATAATATAACATTATGTATAAAAATACAACATTTCGTTAATTTATTATAATTAAATTTTATTTATTATTGCCTTTAGATACCCTTCCTGATTTTTTTATTTAAATAGTTATTAAATAGTAGCATATAGCATATTTTATAACATACTGTAATGTACATTACTTTACATATATTGTACATTAAAATGCATATACATTAAATGTTAAGTATTTTATTTCATGATTATATACAATATTGTTCAAAACAGTTGATTTTTTATTTTAAAACTTTTTAAACTTTTATAAATCATTATTTTATTCAGCAAGGATTCATAATATCACAAAAAAATATATTTTAAATAAATATTGTTCTTCTGAACTTTATATTTATAAAATCATCCACAAAAATATTAAGCAGCACAATTGATTTCAACACTGATAAAAAGATGTGTTTCTTAAATACCAAATGAGATATTAGAAAGATTTCTTAAGGATCATGTGACACTGAAGACTTTGAATTACAATTTAAAATATATTTAAATATATTTTTAAGGGGAGCATAAGTTTACTTAAAAATAATTCAAATAAATGTCTGATTTTTCAGTTTTCTGTAAAAATAATGATAATAATATATCTAATTTAGATACTCTTTCTGAATATATCTTATTTATTTCTCATGTAGTTACGAACCCATAAGACCTTCGTTCATCTTCGGAACACAAATTACGAAACATAGTAAGGACATTGTTAAAATAGTCCACGTGAAATCAGTGATTCAACCACAATTTTATGAAGCTACGAGAATATTTTTTGTGTGCAAAGAAAACAAAAATAACGACTCTATTCAATAATTTCTTCAGTGTCAGTCTTCAACATGTTCACGAGAGTACCACGACGATTGAACCACTGATTTTGAACCACATGGACTATTTTTTTTGATGTCCTTAGTACGTTTCTGGGCCTTGAAAGTGTCAGTTGCATTGCTGTCTATGCAGGGTCAGAAAGCTCTCGGATTTCATCAAAAATATCTTATTTTGTGTTCCGAAGATGAATGAAGGTCTTACGGGTTTGGAACGACATGAGGGTGAGTAATTAATGACAGAATTTTCATTTTTGGGTGAATTATCTCTATAAGGCAATACTAAACGGCAACTACACAGTACTTTACAAAAAGTGTACAACTTTCTAGCTAAGACTTGTATTCGAACAGCGGGTGCAACCCTTCCCAGGAGAAAGATTGAGCCTCCTGGACTAGCATGTACATACATTTCTCTTAAATGCAGACTATAATGTTACATTGCCTCAGGATCTTTAGATGTTAACTCGCTTACACAGTGTGACAAAACCATACCAGATATAGAGACTAGGGATGTGCCTGAATAGCGAATCTGAATCTGGAAAGGCACGGAAAGCGAATAATGAGTTGTACGCAGCCACAAATGGGACATGGTTAGCCGCTTGCTAGCAGTAGCCGGTTACATTATAGTAGATAAAATTTCACTTAACGTTACCACATAAACAAAGAGAGGTAAGGAGAGATGACCGATAGGACGATGTTGAATGATTTACAGATCCTGAGCACCACTGACAAACATCTAAT
The DNA here is from genome assembly GCA_039654775.1 of Spinibarbus caldwelli. Lineage (NCBI taxonomy): Eukaryota > Metazoa > Chordata > Actinopteri > Cypriniformes > Cyprinidae > Spinibarbus > Spinibarbus caldwelli. The sequence goes on along the minus strand of CM077239.1, from coordinate 13,473,180 downwards.
CTTGTGAAATGTGTGGTAAGTAATGCCGCTCCGTAAGTGAAAGTAAAAAGCAAATGCGCATTCAGAAGTGATTTCAATGTGCCGCATATTAATAACTGCTCCCTGATGCCTGCAATTTATATACAGGATAATTACCCAACAATATAATTGTGAGAGAAAGCACTGAAATATATTTTTTCCGTATATCTCGTATATATCGTATTTATTCCCTTTACGGTTGCCGTAGTACACACCTTTACTTCTCTGAATACCATATTCGGATTTGGGCACATCCCTAATAGAGACCAAATTCACGGAAGTTTCTGGGTTGCTGCAGGCTGACCCCCAGTCAGTCCTGTATCAGACAATCAGATGGTTAACAAAGCCCACAGCAGAAAGCCAAATGTACAGCAAGATGAGAAAAAGCAGCACAAAGGAACCAACCAACAGAAGGATCAACAAGCGTCTCACTAGGAAGGCCCTGCAGGTTTGTCAGGCCCAGGAAAACAAGGGTAACGTGAAGGTCGTTTAAAGAGCGTCAGGCTGTGTGGTGCTGGAGGGGAGCTGGGGGAGAGTGTGCGGGGAGCCTGGCTGTGAATGTGTGACGCTGGTGCTGGTGCTCGGGCGCTCTCCCTGGTGCTCCTCATCAATCTCCCCCCGTCCTCAGAGAGCCTCTCCTGACCCACATAGCAGCCCTACAGCAGGGAGGCCCCTTTTTTCTATTATTGATACCTCTGCATCACACAACTCCAGCGTACCTCCAGCATCACAGCAGAGGAGCCTCAAAGGTCAAAGAACCCCATGCAGACTTTTAGCCTGGAAGTCTCGCCCATTGGCCACGTGACCTACGGGAATCAGACGGAAACATCATAATGCATTTTTTCACAAAAGAGGTTTGATCGTTTAGTGATCGTTTAGGTCAATTACATGACACATTATTCATGATGAGCGTGTTTTTTTTTTTTTTAATTCAAAACCATCAGGATGACACAACTCTCCTGATATCATGATAAAGAAAAAATTAATAATAAAAAAAGAGGATTCATTTTCTGTATGTCTTCCTATAAAGCGGGCACTATTTTCTCACGTTCTGTTTATAATCTATGCATAATTTAAAGAATAGTTTTATTTGTCATGCAGAGGACCAATGACCACATAAACTGGCAAGTTTCAGGAGTGACAGAGGCGTTAAATTAAGATGAATCCTTCCGTGAGTCACTCCTGAAATTGCTATGATTGACAGTCACAACCGTAACAACAAACTGGACAAAATACCTGACTGACAAGCCTATGTCAAAACAAACTTGTGCATTAAGTGTTGTGTAAATGGAGACTAGTAAATCTGCAACAGCAACATAGACAAGAAAAACACATCTGGGTTGGCTGAACATGTTTAGCAGCTTCAATACATTATTTAAACCATACAATACATTATTACCATTAATAATTAACATTTGTATTTTCAAGTAGTTATAACAGCTAATTAACTGACTTTTAATTGACTTTTTCCGTGTTCTAGTACATCTATCAACCCAGAATACGTGAAAAAGAACAACCCAGTAAATATTTTTGGTAAGCCTTTCTCTGCAAGCATGTGAAAAAACAAGCCGCTCAAATTTCACTCCTCCTGTGATGTAAAAAGGGGATCGTATTTTGACATTACAGCCCCTTAATCTGCAGGTTTCCATCCACGGCACCGCCATTGTGTTTTTGCAAGCGACAACGGTGTACCAGCTCTAACGCCATGGGGAAAGTTCGAGCAAAGCATGCTAACTGTTCTGTCTTTGGCTGCATTGACGAGCACAGAACACTATTTAGAGTTCCAGCCTCAGAGGAGACAAGAGAGGAGTGGATTTATTGATTTATTTATTGTATATTATGCTGCTACACAGATCTAATATAAACATGTGATTTCTTTCCCAGTTGTTTACCTTCACAGACATAAGCGACTGTTTTTGTAACTCGTGTGTTTTTAACAAACTTGTATGTATTTGACAGTTTAAGCGCAATAAGACATGAAAGAGAACTTAGTTTAGTAACATTACTCACATGCCGTGTGACAGCCGCTTTCTGTGCGTGTGCTTCGGATGTGTGCGATCAGAAAACCGTTATCAGAAGTTTAAACTAATATGGCTTAAAATGCATGATTTCAGCATGACAGACATGATAATAGAAACCAAACAGATGTTCTGTTTTGGCAGAGTATCTGAGGTGCAAGCTGCAAAGGCACAGCCCTATTCTAGAAAAGGGGGCGGGGAGCATCAGCTCATTTGCATTTAAAGAGACATGCAAGAAAACAGCTGTTTCTGCTTCCACTCAAAATAGACATTTTCAAAATGATATAATAAATGATCTGGGGGGTTTTTTGAGCTAAAACTTCAAATTCTAAAACACAGATTCTGAGGACACCTGAGACTTATATTACATATTGTAAAAAGGGCCATAATAGTCTCCTTTAAAATCTAAAGGAAAAAATAAAGGGATAATTCACCCCAAAATGAAAATACTGTCTGACACTTTTTTTTTTTTGGTCAAGAAGCAATTTTATGGTTACACCACATGACATTTCACTAAATATTAACTTTTCTTGAAAATGATATTCAAAAACCATATGAAACTAAAATTAGTATTCATTTTAAACTATTTCATTTCTGTGAAGTTGGCATGTGTTCTACACTAGATTTTTACATTTTTTTCTTTATCAAGAACACTCCCATTTGTGTTCGAATCTAAACCCAAAATGTGTGCTCCACAAGTGATGCTACATCAAAAATGATCACCTGCAATGCTCAAAACAGCTTATCTTTGTTTTTAAATAGTTTTCTCTCTCCAGTCCTTCAAACATATTAACTGAAAAAAGCATGCCGTTTTCACCAAGGTAACAAATTAACTCAGCTTCTTGAGAATGCTTGATTTCCTTGGTAACGCCATGCAGTTGTGAGTCTGCTCTGTTGCCACGCATAGAAGGTCCTAATCTCACCTTTCCCTCAGATCTTGTTAAACAAACTGACTGTAAAACTAGACCGCTTGCTGAACATTTTCCAAAGAGAAATGAGGGGAGATCTTTTTTCGCTTAAGAGAATTCCAGCACATTTCCACAGCCCAGGCAAAACAAACGAAGCTCTATGAGCCAGCCTGACAGTGTGGCACAAGTATAATAAACTGCAAATTCCTAGTTCCTTCAGCACCACTCACATTTGTCTGTGGTTAACACCACAACGACACAAGGCCATGAAAAAAAGCCAGGGTGCACCAAGGATGCAGAACTGACCTGCCTGTTCCTGGACGTCTGCCTCGACGGGATTCAGAAGAACAAACGCTGAAAGAGGAAGAGCTTCTCTCTCTGCTGATGTTGCAGTTAGACATGCCTGAGGTGTAGAATCAGCTGGCTGGCTCTCTCAACAAAGCCCTGCTTCAGTAAACAAGTGTCTCCTTGCTGACAAGACGTTCACATGTGCACTCCTCCAAGCATGTTAAAAGTATTTTTTTTACAAAAGCATTTACATACAGAGAGAGAACAAAACACAGCAACTGGTTTATTGCACCATTGTTGTTGTACGGGAAGACAATGGCACCTTGAAAGCTTGTGCTAATCTTCCATTCTGACACGAACCAAGAGATGGAGTTAGGAGCTTTGCTTTGGAAACAACCGGGTATTTGTTCTCTGCTTATGTTTCGAAATTTAGGATATGGTTTTAGGAGATAAACAACACTCTAAGCAATCTAAGACTTGGGCGACGTGAAGCACAAATGGAGTTTGAATGTCAAACTATTGCAAAGCTTTGAAGCTGGAATGGAATTCTGGCTTCGCGTGGAGAAAACACAGTTTATCTCATTGTAGCTATCGCAACCATTACTGCGAGCAGGCTGGCAGGGTTGGTGACAGCCCGTGGCTAAAGTGTTTGGCTGATTCTGTTCCTCTTAACTACCTCATCACTTGCACAAACACCTTGTTTAAAACATAGGGTAAAATGTTGCGCGCTTGCTCTGTGAATAGCAGTCTTTATCAGAAGTGCAGCAGCTGTGAATGCATTAGCATACGTGCTGTGAGTCAGAATAAGCCACCTTTGTTGAAGTGTTAAACCACTTATGCAATTTTACAGCCAACTAACTGTGCTCTCGTTCCAAAATTTGGTTGCAGTTCATTATGAATAATCATAAGATTGAGATCGAGGGATTGGTGGAGTGACACGAGGTCAGTGTATTTCACAGAGCTGGAGTTTCCTGGCCTCGCTTTTGTTTCACTTTAGGCAAGAAAATATTTTCTGTAGTGCAGATGCGGATGGCTTTGCTTCTACTGAGATTTCAAATTCCATATGTTTTGTAAAACTAATCAGCCTCATGAGGGCTCAACAAAATAACATTTGTTAAATATCAATACCCTGAATTAAAACACTATCTATGATGTTTATGATATGAGTGGTTATACCAAAATTTTAGAAGCTTAGAGCCAACAAATACATTGGAGAGTTTTCTAATAAAGCATCTGAACACGTTTGATTCTCAAAAACCATAAATACTGTAATGAAGCAAATTCTTTGTTCTTTTAAACAATAATAATAGTAATAGTAATAATAATAGGAATAATAATAATGGTTGAGTACTGGATGGTGACCGATACACTCTGGAGGAAAGAAGGAAGTATATATATATATATATACACACACACACACACACATGCATATATATAGGCCACAAACATTTAATAGACAAATAATGAGGAACTCAATACTGAAATGTGACATGTACCGCCTAGTACAATATACATAGAATATGAACAGCAAGACGGTAAAGAGGCTTGTATTGAAGCTTTATTTTTGGCTGTATTGAACACTAATATATATATATATATATATATATATATATATATATATATACATATATATATATATATATACATATATAATATATATATATATATATATATATATATATTAGGGGTGGAACGGTACACAGATGTCACGATTCGGTACGTACTTCGGTTCGTGAGTCACGGTTCGATACAATTTCGGTACAACAGGGAAAAAAACAACAAATCTACTATGCTCGGTTTCTTTTCATTTATTTTGAACAGACAGTAGTACAAATTGCAATTTCTTCCACCTTGATGTGGAAATACTAAATATTATTACATATATATAAAATCTGCAGTACATGTATACATACAAGGAATAAATTCTTGAAATATATTTGATTTAGTTTACAGATAAACAAGGGGAAAAAAACAGTGCGACGCATAACGTAGCCTATATATGCTGAGTTTTTCAGTTAATTTTTGTGACACGCTTAACTTGTTCACAGAAAGGAAACTCAAATGGCAGAAAGCGAAATCCTATTTGTTTTCCTTATTTTACAAAAGCACGTTTTGTTTTCATTGTGAGTGTACACAAATAAAAGCAGATCTTTATACAATAATGCATTATTAATAATACAATAACTGTTTAAAGTTGATTCTGCTGGTATAAGGAAACAGTTGAAGTGATCGCGCCAGAGCGTGCACACACACACACACACACACACAGAAAACATCAGTTCAAGCATTGCTAAATTATCAAAATAAAATACAGTGAACCAAACGTCAGCGCGCCCGCCTCTGTGTCACCGTTGGAATGCGACTGACGTACAAAGTCTATAATTTACATAATAAATAATAGTTTAGCATTCAGATACGTTACATCGCAAATATGGAAATATTATGGAATATTTGGATTTGTGCCGAATGAGAGAGGTAGGATACACGAGCTCAAAGCTCCATTAAGTGCAAACAGTTAAGTGCGCAAGCCTTTAAAGTATACTCCTTTGTCAGTCTATGTGAGAGACGCATTCAGAATCAGCACATAGTCACTGTCTAGGGGGCTTTGTTTTCAAGTGCGCCACTCATGGCATTCGCTGTTCATGTATCGTTCCACCCCTAATATATATTATATATATATAGTGTTCAATACAGCCAAAAATAAAGCTTCAGTACAAGCCTCTTTACTGTCTTGCTGTTCATATTTTATGTATATTGTATTAGGCAGTATATTTCACATTTCAGTATCAAGTTCCTCATTATTTGTCTATTAAATGTTTGTGGCCCTTTGAAAATTAGGAACAGATGTGTAATTATGAGATCTGTTAAGGCGAACTGTTGAAAACCAAATAAACTTCAGCAACATAATATCAGCCCAATTACATAAGAACATAAATGTGGATCATTTACGTGGAGTATTTCCGTTGGAACAGCCATCCATTATTCCTAGATTAGGACTACATGCATCATTTTAGCAGATTTTCATAGTCCAAGTTCAAGTTCAGGAGAGTTTAAATACACCTCTAAATGCTCACTGAATGGTGAGCATATGTAAGCATATAAAAAAAAAGAAATCAAACACAACTAAGCAGTTGATTAATACGGTAAATATCATCAAGAGGAACATCAAGAACAAAATCCACACAGTGAGAAAAAGGAGATGAGTTAAAAGCAGCAAACAATGTAGGGCAATTACATTCTTCATTAAGAAAGTAAACACTCCCTATTGTAAGGAAATTCATCATCTAAAGTGTCAGGCTGGTACAGACACTGTGTTCAGAGGCCTCTGAAACAGATGAGATGATGTTAATCGCTACAGTAGATGAAGATCACAAGTCTCTACACCTACATATTATAGCCTACATGTTGGAATGTAAGTAAAAATGCTTCAGTAGACTGGACACTGAAGTCAGTACAGATGCTATAATTTATTAACACCACCTAATGTAGTATTTAACATCTTTGTTAGGTAGATTAGTTAGCCTTTGTCGTGATTTTCAGTAAGAAACAGCACTTTCACATGCACGCTGGGGCACTTCTGAGGCCATGACTACTATGCGGTGTGTCAAATCACACGTTTATCACTACGCCTCGCTCAAAGGCAACATTTAAAGACTGGGTTTCAATTTGAATCTACAGATGTAGGTAAAAGTCTGTAACAGAGGCTGGCGGTGTGGGTTAGTGACTTTGGAATCTGTAGAAATTTCCCCCTTGATGAAGTTGTTTGCAATCGTTACATCGTCATCCAAAGCCAGAAATGAATTTCTACTGGCCCCACTGTAAAAACAGCATTTGTTAAACTAAGATTCTGAGTCATTATTCTGTTGTTATCTGTCATTTAGCTTTTTGTCATTTGTCATTTTTTGAGTATATATAAATAATAATTTTTTAAAGAATATTCTGGCTACTTGGAGGGTTGTCGAACCCAAAAATGACAAAATTTCACCAAAAATAAAGTCTCATAAACATGTTCCATATGCACTATATTGCAAATCATCTGAAGCCAAAATATAGGTTTGTATGACAAGTAGACTGAAAATTCAGTCTCAAAAAAAAATAAATAAATAAAAAATAAAACATCATGCCATTAGCTTGACTTATTCATAAGAGTTGATGTCCACTTCTTGAACATATAATTTTTTGAGTTGTCATTTTTCAGTGAATTGGTTGATCCAGTTCATAACATTTATTCAACGATTTGGCCAATGGAGGTTAAGATTGTATGTGAATACTGACAAATTACAATATGGCTTTGGAAGACTTGCAACACAGTGAACAAATTAGACCACTTTTATGATACTTTTATAGTGCTTTTGCATCCTTTTTGGAGCAGGTTATTCCTTATTATGTTTCACCTAATCATCAGTCATAAAGATTTGGAACCAAAAAAGTATAATTTATCAGAGTGAAGGCCTGTTCACACCAAGGAACATGACTATAACAATAAAGTTTTAATAATCTTTCTAAATCTATGAGAATAGGTATGTCCACACCACAACTATAACGTTAACGATGCAGAGAAACAATATTGATAGAATAATTTTCAGAATGATTTTTTTTCATGTAGATGAATGATAAAATCATTAACAACCAATCAGAATCCACATGACTTTAAAGTGATTGAGGATTTAAAGCAGTAGACAACATAAGCGCAGTGCGCTCTTATAATAAGCAGAACATTATCTGTGTGTTCATGTGGACACTAATATAATTAATGTTGTTATAGTTATCGTTTTTGGTGTGAACAGGCCTTAAGTCATTCATTTTTGGGTAAACGATTCCTTTAAAAGATAAACAAGACAGAAGGTCATTTAGTTCAGTGCGATTACATCATGATCACCCACTCTTGTAGATGACCTCACCCCACTCATGCTAGCTGTCCAGGTCAATGAATCAATTACCATATATAAAGACAACAACACACACTGACACAATGATACAAAAACTAATGAATTAATGAAAGCATCCTCTGATCTGAAAGAACATCCTCCACATCTGCACACAAATAAGGCTCCAGGTCAAAGGTCAAGATGATCCATCAACCAAAAACACACACATAAAATGTTAGTTGCTGTCTGCTCCTCATATGATGCAAGACCCAAGAGGATCCCAAGCAGTACCTCTTCAGCAGTCAAGAGTCTTGAGGCCCGAAGGAGGCTCCTATGTCAGCTGTTGGTCTCCTCCGTTGTCTCACGGCTGTGCAGACATGAACAGATGACTCAGAGCCCACAGACACAGCCAGCAAAGCCTGAGGTTTCAAACCGACCAACCACACATTCACCCTGAGAAAGACCTGTTAACACACACACATTTGTGCAAACAAGGCTGGACAAATATGCATGCACATGTGTGCACACACACACAGACACACTCTGGCCTCCACCATCCCCCCTTGCCCTTTCACAGTCTTTGAACGCACACAAGCACCTCTATACATGTGGATTTTACACTGTGCAAAGCTGCTAAATTCAAATGCATCTCCTGCATTCTGCTGACAACCTCCATTCCTAACAGCAGCTATTGATCTATACTTAACTATACATCTGCACGAGAGATCAGCTTTGAAAGATTAAGACAGAACTGTTCACTTTCATCTGAAAAACACATTTATGCAAAACAGGCTATTTGCAATAATAAGGCTAACTACATGCACATGTTTTACCCCTCATGTTGTCTTCATTAGCAAGGACTGGCACAGGTTTGGGACAGAGACAGACAGAGGCCCCTAACATGTGACAGGAGTGTGAAATGAGACAAGCACTGCGGGCCTGTTTGGTGTGAGATACACAAAGGTGTTGAGGCCATTTCAGAGGAAGAATTCTCTTGTTACCGTCTATATGACTTTAGTTGCTGCTCTAACATTCTTATGAAAGTCTAATATATGTTTTCTCCATTCTATCTACAGTATAAAAGTTAAAATGTGCCATTTTTACCACTAAGACTTACTGAATGCTTCAAACTGCATTTATCTAATATATTAAAAATTGTATATATAAAGATTGTGTAAGATTTTTAAAAAAATAAATTAACATATTAAATTTATCAAAACTGACACTAAAGACTTACTATTAAAAAAAACCTATTCAAATAAATAGAATTCATCAATTTATCCTGAAAAAAAGATTTGCACAAAATATTAAAGCAGTATAACTATTTTCAACATTCATAATAAAAATAAATTATTTTTATTATTGTTTTTTTTTTTTACTGCTGAAAATTCAGCTTTTTCATCAGATGAATAAATTACATTTTAAAATATATTAAAACAGAAAACTGTTACTTTAAATTGTAGCTTCTTAAATTAGAGCTTCTTAAAAACCACAACAAATTCCTTGTGTGTTTGCGCACACTTGGCGAATAAAGCTGATTCTGATTCTGAATATTTCACAATATTTGTTTTTACTGTATTTTTGACCAAATAAATGCAGGCTTGGTAAGCATAAGAAACTAAATTTTGAATGGTAATATATAACAAAGAATTTTAAAATGTATTATATATATATACATTTTAAAATTTATTTTACACATACATTTTAAAGCTTTATTTTTGGCTGTATTGAACACACATATATATATATATATATATATATATATATATATATATATATATATATATATATATATATATACACATACATACATACATACATATATATATATATATATATATATATATATTAGGGGTGGAACGATACATGAACAGCGAATGCCATGAGTGGCGCACTTGAAAACAAAGCCCCCTAGACAGTGACTATGTGCTGATTCTGAATGTGTCTCTCACATAGACTGACAAAGGAGTATACTTTAAAGGCTTGCGCACTTAACTGTTTGCACTTAATGGAGCTTTGAGCTCCTGTATCCTACCTCTCTCATTCGGCACAAATCCAAATATTCCATAATATTTCCATATTTGCGATGTAATGTATCTGAATGCTAAACTGTTATTTATTATGTAAATTATAGGCTTTGTACTTCAGTCGCATTCCAACAGTGACACAGAGGCGGGCGCGCTGATGTTTGGTTCACTGTATTTTATTTTGATAATTTAGCAATGCTTGAACTGATGTGTTTTATGTGTGTGTGTGCACGCTCTGGCGCGATCACTTCAACTGTTTCCTTATACCAGCAGAATCAGCTTTAAACACTTATTGTATTATTAATAATGCATCATTGTATAAAGGTCTGCTTTTATTTGTGTACACTCACAATGAAAACAAAACGTGCTTTTGTGCTTTTGCACAGTACTGTGTGTGTGTGTGTGTGTGTGTATATATATATATATACACACACACACACACACACACACACACACACACAAACACACAGTACTGTGCAAAAGTCTTAGGCCGCTAGTATTTTCACCAACAAAAAATGGTTTTAAGTCTTTTGCTGTAGTGTGTCCGTAGGAAATATCAGTTTACATTTCCAAACAATATTTTTGCCATTAATTGTAATAATCCAGTGAGATTTTTGTTTGCACAAGGAGTCTGACAACAGCCAGTGCTCCACACAGAGATCTGATCTCATCATCACCCAGTCTGTCTGGAATGACATGAAGAAACAGAACAAACTGAGACAGACTAAGTCATCTGCTGGTGTTGGTCCATTGTGTTTTTTGAAAACCAAAGTCACTGCACCCGTTTACCAAGAAATTTTGGAGCACTTCATGCTTCCTTCTGCTGACCAGCTTTTTAAAGATGCTGATTTCATTTTCCAGCAGGATTTGGCACCTGCCCACACTGCCAAAAGCACCAAAAGTTGGTTATATGACCATGGTGTTGGTGTGCTTGACTGGCCAGCAAACTCACCAGACCTAAACCCCATAGAGAATCTATGGGGTATTGTCAAGAGGAAAATGAGAAACAAGAGACCAAAAAATGCAGATGAGCTGAAGGCCACTGTCAAAGAAACCTGGGCTTCCATACCACCTCCGCAGTGCCACAAACTGATCACCTCCATGCCACGCCGAATTGAGGCAAAGCCCCTACCAAGTATTGAGTACATGTACAGTAAATGAACATACTTTCCAGAAGGCCAACAATTCACTAAAAAATGTTTTTTATTGGTCTTATGAAGTATTCTAATTTGTTGAGAACTGGTGGGTTTTTGTTAAATGTGAGCCAAAATCATCACAATTAAAAGAACCATAGACTTAAACTACTTCAGTCTGTGTGCACTGAATTTATTTAATACACGAGTTTCACAATTTGAGTTGAATTACTGAAATAAATGAACTTTTCCATGACATTCTAATTTATTGAGATGCACCTGTATATATAAATTATGAATTAATTTTACATATTTTTAAAATATTTTTTAAACAATTTAGTATATTAATATAAATATAATATAAAAAACGGGGGTAAATCTGAGCATTAAAAAAATGCAAGATGTGTGAGTATTTCTTATGTCCACTTTTGCTTTAATAACAACTGCACACTTAAGCATTGGTTCACGTCACATCATAATGTTTCTTTGTTTACATTTTTCAAAATCCTAAAACTTTCCAGGTTTAAACTAGAACTTAAATTATGATTCAAAATCTCAAGATTTTTCAGACTCTTAAAAATGGCTTTCATTGTGTAACCTAAAGTAATTAGGATGTTACATATTGTGTGTCATTGTTGTTTAATAGTTCGAGTTGCACTGGTTTTATGAGTATGACTACAGATGTGCTATAGACTGCCAGTGCTATGCTGTGGTTCAGCTGTGCACTGCCATCTTCTGGAATGCCTGGTCTCAAATCCCCTCCTTTCTCTCTCTCACTCATCCTCTCTCTCCCTCGCTCTCTTACTCTCCCCTTTTGGATGGCAGCCTGACATACCAGACCCTGTTCGTTAGCGCATATTTTTACCCGCCGTTACTAAATTAGGAAGCCAGTGAGCGAGAACTATGGGTGGCTGCCAAGAGGAGAATAAGGAGGGTCTGCTGAGGGCCTTGCCAGCCCAGCCACTAGCATCAAGAGCCACTTAGAGCGCTCCGAAACAAGAGCCATGCAGGAACGCAGGCCAAGCAGAGCCCCAGGATATCCTGGCCAAAAGACCAACCAGAACAAACAAACAAATCCGCCACTTTTTAATGAACACCTTGTCCACCGTCAACCAGGATGGTCATTATAACAAGACAAACGACTAGAATATGTCCCAGACTAAGATTAATAACCTGACCTGTGGATTTTAAACTATTTATGATAAGCAGACAAACTAATTTAGCTCTTTTCTTTCACTCAAGGAAAACTTGAGTGCTTCCATAAATATCTCTAAGGCAGTAAATGACATTTATATACAGCAAACATGCCTCCTCTGACAGAAGAGTCTAAACTTTGACACATCTACATGCCAACAAGTAACAAAGCGTTATCAGTGGACCTCATTACCGTTCAGACAAATGAATACAGTTCATGGTCATTATATAAGGTGAAGGTCCGGTTGACAAATGAGGCTCTGACCCTTTTATTCCCAAAGATCTGAATACAAGTTCCCGCTCATCTCTTTCTTTCTCTGTATCCCTCTCGGTCTGTGTGGGTGGCTCTCTTCAGTGCAAATCAATACCTCTTCACTTCCCATATACACACTCACTCTCCACAGGTAAGACATCCTTGTCTTCTAGGCCTTTGGAGGCGGTGTAGACGAGACTTTGTACATACTGCAGGAATGACCGTGATCAAGACCTGTTGACCTGAAACAATCATAAAATAAAATAAATAAAACATGATGGATGTAAAAGCATGAGTGATGTGATGGATTTATGATAATGTATGTTTCTGCATGTTTTATCATTCAATGTTAGAAATGCAAACAACTCATATACGTATTACACTGAATGCAAATACTATAGATTTATATACAGATAACTATGGATGATTCATAGAGAGGAAGAGAAAGAATCAAGGACAGATGGAGAGCGAGAGAGTAGTTCTGTTCTCCTGTTCTAGAACTGTGTCACTTTGCTGTTGGATAACAAAATGCTATTGTGAAGACAAATAAACGGGACAAAATAGACTCCATTGTGATCTATAAATAACTAAAGAGTCAGGTCAAGTCCATGGATTTGCTTAATGGATCAAGAATATTGTACTATATGAATCATAGCCACTTACCTGCTGAGTTTATAAAGGCTGGAGTCTTCATCACTGCTAATACATTGACATCTAGTGGTGTATTACAGTAATGCACCTCAATTCATGCCCTGAAAGGATGCGGTTTGGCCAAAATTATTAGAACACTAGTATTGTAACCTGCTAAAAAACGGTTTTGAGTCAGTTATTTCTATGTTTTGCTGTAGTGTGTCCGTAGGAAATATCAGTTTACATTTCCAAACAGTCATTTTGCCATTAATTGTAATAATCCAGTGAGATTTTTGTTTGCACGAGGAGTCTGACAACAACCAGTGCTTCACACAGAGACCTGATCTCATCATCATCCAGTCTGTCTGGAATGACATGAAGAAACAGAACCAACTAAAACAGACTAAATCCAGAAGATCTCCAAGATGCTTCAAGAAACCTACCTGCAATAAACAGGTGCCACCCTAAGAAAAAGCTGTGCCACCCCAGAATTATCACAGAATAAAATATAAATGTAAGCAGTGTTTCATGTGCTACTTTTCAGCTGCGGCGATGACAGCGTAACGGAAAATAATGGGGAAAAAAACAAGTCTTTCACTAAACTGTGCACGATGGTTGCACGCGCACGCAGCGCGCCCAGTGTAGTGGGCTTCATTAACAAATGACTTATGAAGCGGTTCTTTTTGAGTTAAAACCACAAAGCGCAGCCTGTTCACTAACGAATTGTTTTTACATTTGTTCGTAAATCAGATACTGCTTCTCGGTTCATTCAGAAGTCCTCTAAGAAATCTAATCTCGTCCGGATATGTCTGAGATTCATCCCTTAATTGTTTGGGATCCGATTCTCCGAGCGCTCGCTCCACTTTCATCATGGACACAGGCCTTTATGCCATATCGGACGAAACAATAACATGAAACCAATAAGAAGATGCCGACCACGAAAACTAATAGCAGAGTTAGGTAAGAATCTTGTATTGCAGTTTTCTCGATTGTTAACATAATATAACTGATTTTAGTTGGCCCATTTTCCCAAACCATTAATTCAGTTCTCAAAACAAAGACACATTTCTCAAAAAGTTTAACAATAAGTAAGTTAAACATTAGGTAGCAAAACTGATTACACCAATCAGAATCTCTGCATCCTAACAACAGAGAGAGGAGAGAGCTGAACAAATAATATACATGGGTTTTATACTTACACATTCAGTATAATTACAGTACAGTAACAGTACATTAGATGATGGAAATTTCACTATTCTATATGTACAGTAAACTGTAGCACATGTTGTACACCTTCAAACGTGAGACTGCCAAATTTTGTTTGTAACAATTTTTTATGTGTACTGCAACAGAGAAATGACTGCCTAGAGACATATCTAGTCTTGTGTCAGGAGACCAGGAAACTGCTATAGTACTGTATACCGTAATGAAATTTGACCAAATGTGCAGAGGATGCTGAACTTACCGTTTTTTATTTATTTATTTATTTTTGTTACTGTACTGTATTGTGGTGCATACCAAGTTCATATACAATTCTTTGGTATTTGAACTTTTCTAGTGTTTTTCATCTACTGCAAGATTACTTTACAGTAGTAAAATGAAAAATTATCTGTTCCCAAAAGTTCATTGCGGAATTATTATTATTATCTGTAATTTAATTTATGTTGTATACTGTAATAGACACTGAGCTGCAAAAATAATTCCTGAATCCTAATAAGAGTTTTTTGTTAAGTGTTACTGATCTCATGAGTTTTCACTGGACAGGAAAGTCATCTGTGTATTTGAATTGTGTGTAAGCATTTAAGAATACCTGTAATATCTAGATTGAAAAGTTTGAAAGACAAATTTATGCTGGGTTGTCTTAAAGTCTTTTTGGTAGCACTTTAGAATACTATTCCTTCATTAATGAATAACTACACAGGAACAAGTGACTAATGCACTATTAACACTGTAGTAACTACTATTACCTAACAAGAAACTCTGATTAACGATTTAGTATGTAATAGTGCTCAGTTGAAACTGGTAGTTCACTATTAGCTAATCAATAACTACTATATATATATATATATATATATATCATGGAGAACTACTATGAACTACTGTATGCAGGTTCTTTATTAATGTGAATTACGCATAATGTACAATTAATTATAAAATGAAGATCATGGTAACCCACTAGTAATGACTCAAGAATAACCAAATCCTTCTAAAGGAACTACTAATTACTTGGATCAGTATTCTAAAGTGAAAAGCATCATAATATTGACTGACGTCCTTGTAAGCTTTTGAGGTATATGTAAGGTTTTGGATAGTAATGACTCATGTGTTACTACATCCTTCTGAAGAAATTACTAATTATTTGGCTCAGTATTCTAAAGTGAAGATCACGGTGACCCACTAGTAATGATTTAAGTGTTACCAAATCTAGCAAAATGGATTACCAACCAAAACCTTACAAAAACCTCAAAAGTTTACAATGACTTCAGTAATTACTAGGGAGTTATCACGATCTTCACTTTAGAATATTGATCCAAAAAATGAGTAATTCCTTTAGAAGGATGTAATACCACCTGAATACTTACTATCCAAATACTTTACAAAACTCTCAAAAGCTTACAATGATTTCAGTCATTACTAGGGAGTTATCATGATCTTCACTTTAGAATACTGATCCAAAAAATGAGTAATTCCTTCTGAGGAATTTCATAATACTTGAGTCATTACTAGTGGGTTACCATGACCTTTACTTTAGAAGTAATTGTACATTATGTATTATTCATATTAATTACGAACCTGAATACAGTAGTTCTCAGGGAGGTATGAAAAAATAATAGTTACTGATTAGCTAATAGTGAACTACCACATTCGACTAAGCACTATCACTTACTAATTCATTAATCAGAGTTTCTTGTTAGTTACTAGTTGTTACTAGAGTGCTAATATTGTGTTACTGTATGTTCTTGTGTGTTCTTGTGTAGTTATTCATTAATGATGGAACAGTATTCTAAAGTGTTACAGTCTTGTTTAAGAAACATAAATAGTTTGGTCAGTTAGATGTTCTAGATGTTTGCTAAAGTATTGCTAGTTGGTTGCTAGGATATTCTGGGTGGTTGCTAGGCTCTTGCTATGCAGTTGCTGGGGTGTTGCTAGACTATTGATAGTGTGTTCTGGGTGATTACAGACATTCCCACCACTGGTAATAACAGAAAATGAATCATTGTTTTCAAAACTGATCCAGTTTCAATACTCTGATATTATTGTATTTCTTTCTAATGTAAATTCAAAAGTGTTACTCTTAACTTGCACTAAAACGTGATTTATACCATCTAAGTAGCCTATGTAATATTAATAGAACCGCATGTCTTCTTTAATGATACAAGCTCAGAAACATGTATAACCTGTTGAAGTTTTTTTATATAGTATTGACTTGGTGCCATGATGGATATTGAAATGTTGTTATTTATTTATTTATTTATTTTATTTTATTTTTTATTATAACAGTATAGATGATTACTTAATGGTAAAACAATATTTGTGAACACAACTGTGCATGTCAGACAATAAATCCCCAAAAACTATGCATGGGGGCTTGTTTTGGTGTTGCCACCCCTCGCAGACCCCATGCCACCCCTTTGCCACCCTAAAAATTATTTTCTAGATCCGCCCCTGGCAATAAAGAGTTCCTCCTCAGGAACTCGAGCTGTGTCGAAACGCTTTGGGAACGCCTTCAGCGTGACCATGCTCTGAATCACATGTGTAATCAGTCCAATGGATGGGCGAGACGTCATGGGCGGGGTGACGTAGCGACCAGGAAGCATAAAAGCACGTGCGGAGAAACCGGCATCAGCTTTCTGTAATTCAGCAAGCGCTCTGTGTGTGTCAGTCTTATTTGGTGTTGTCTGTCCATTATCACTCTTTATTTTAAACCTTACGAGTGTAGACAAACATATGGCGAGAGCGGGCAGCATCTCAGGTTGTGTGTTCTTCCTTGCCCACAAGGGAAAAAATAGAAAGCTACTTTACGGATGTGGATACACACAGTTTGTGTGCTGTCTGCTTGAGAGCAGAGCACGCAGAGTCAGCTCTCGAGGGAGCTGACTGCCCACATTGCGAGCGTTTGTTATCTGCGTATGCTTACTCTCGTAGGGCTCTCTTTGAGGAGAGAGTCTTCGCCAGCGTTCCTCGTGGTGCTGGCCCCGCTTTTGCTGAGACGGAGCGGCAGCTGCGCTCGTGGGATTCGCAGATGGATTGGTGGAGGGAATGGAGACTGGCGATCCTCTGTCTTCTTCCTTTCCCACCAGATCCAACACCCGCTCTCTGGGTTCGGAAGCCCGCCTGAAACGGTTTCTTTCCCCCGGAGAGAGGGCTCGATGCTCCGCCTGTTTTCCTCCAAGGAGGTTGACGTGGAGTACGACAATGAGCTTTCGATAAGCATATTGTTTGCACAAGCACATTGAGAAACAAGCATATTATGTATGAATTCATTATGAGCAGCATTTCTGGGGAGCGGAGCTCGCGCAGTCAGCTCTCGAGGAGGCTGATTGCGCTCCTCCCCGCTGTAAACGCTCCGCTCCCGTCGGGCACGCTCCGAGGCGATTGAGATCGCAGGGATCGCACACTTTCGATCCTCACGGCAGTCGCGACAGTGAGAGAAGGCCGGTTACTCACTGTCAAGCAGTTCCAGACTGCTGGGTCTGATGGCAGCTGCGTCCAACGTGGTTACTTTTGGCTTGCTGTACATGAGACCCTTACAGTAGTGGCTTAAGACCAAGGGGTTCTTCCCGAGGGGAAACCCGCTTTGCATGCTCAAGGTCATGCGGCGGAGCCTACGTGCCTTAGACATGTGAAACAATCCTTGGGTCTTATCTCAGGGCCCAGTGCTGGGAGCTCCTGGTCGCCGCGTATTCTAGCGACGGATGCATCTCTCACCGGTTGGGAGCGGTCATGAGTGGCCGCTCGGCCCATGGTCTGTGGAGTGGCCGCCATCTCACGTGGCGCTTGAGTTGGCTGGAGATGCTGGTTGTGTTTCTAGCCTTGAAACACTTCCTCCCAGGCCTAAGAGATCGCTATGTCTTGGTGCGCACCGACAACACAGCAATGATCTCTTATATATGTGGGGGCAGACATCCTGTCGAGGCAGGGGCCGAGGCCCGGGGAATAGATGCCTCACCCCGAGGGGTGAAGCAGGCTTAGAGAGTCTTTGGCCAGGCTCAGGTGGACTTGTTTGCGACTCAGATGATATCGCGCGGTCCCCTCTGGTTCTCTTTCTGACTCATCCAGCTCCACTGGGGCTGGATGCCATGGCACAGACGTGGCAGAGGCTTCGTCTGTACACCTTTCCCCAATTGTTCTGCTCCCGGGAGTTCTGGTGAGAGTGCGCCGGAACGAGGCCAGTCTACTGCAAGTAGCTCCGTTCTGTCCAGGCCGAGTATGATTCTCGGACCTGATTTCTCTCCTCAACAGCGCTCCATGGGAGATTCCCATAGTGAGAGATCTCCTCTCACAGGCGGAGGGCGCGCCCCCCCGCCAGAGCTGTGGAAGCTGTGGGTGTGGCCTCTGAGGAGGCACAACTCATAGCTTCTGGTCTCTCAACTGAGGTTGTTGAGACCATCCTCCAATCCAGAGCTCCCTCATCGAGGAAACTGTACTTCTTGGTGCGGAGACCGCCAGCTCGACCCAGCTAACTGCCCGTTTGGTACAGTTCTGGAGTTCCTGCAGGCCTGTTTTTCCGCAGGGTTGACCCACTCCACCTTAGAGGTCTTTGTGGCGGCCATTGCGGTCTACCACACCCCTCTCGGTGGCCATTCAGTGAGAAGACACCCCCTAGTTACACGTTTCCTCCGCGGTGCACTGAGGCTGAGGCCCCGGTACGATTTTCTGGCTGTCGTACCCCAGGCCTTCAGTTCTCCTCCCTTCGGGGAGCCTGACCAGAGAAGCTTGTGCGAGCACTACGCCCACAGAGCTGCCCTGTGGGAAGGGACAAGGTCCCTCAGCCAGTGGATTGTGGATGCCTCTCTTCGTTGAGTCCTCTGATCTCCCCTCCTTGGGTGGGCATACTCGTTCCCAAAGCATTTCGATGCAGCTCGAGTTCCTGAAGAGGAACGCCTCAAGGTTACGTATGTAACCCTAGTTCCTCGAGGGAACGAGATGCTGCGTCTCGAAGCCAGACTTCCGGCATCCCTGCCAGCGCTTGTTTCATTCCTGAAGCTGATGCTGGTTTCACCGCACGTGCTTTTATGCTTCCTGGTCGCTACGTCACCCCGCCTGTGACGTCTCGCCCATCCATTGGACTGATTACACATGTGATTCAGAGCGTGGTCATGCTGAAGGCGTTCCAAAAGCGTTTCGACGCAGCGTCTTGTTCCCTCGAGGAACTAGGGTTATATACGTAACCTTGAGGCGATTTTCTTTATCAGTTAACTTCTATTAACTAAATTAAATCAACATTTGGTGTGACCATCCTTTGCGTTTAAAGCAGCTTTTGCCCTAGGTACACTTGTGCATAGTTTTTCAGGTAGCTTTGCAGGTAGGAAAATATTTAAATAAAAATGAGCTCTGATTTAGGAAAAGTTGGTATTCTGCCTTATGGTTACTATTAAAAAATATGATTTGTTTAAAAAAAAAATGCTTTTCCCCCCTGTATGAATACACTGTGATGGCGGTATGTTTACTATGTTTTCATGGCTCTCAGATAAGAGGTCAGGATGACTGCAGGCAATGAAGTGGCTGAAAAAAATGAGTTCCAGTCCATAAGACAAATTATGCCTGTTTTTGTAAGAGCCAGATAACAAAGAACCAAAAGCTTTTGTTCCTCTTTGCAATATTTACTAGCTAAAAGCTTTGTCAGATGAACAGAGTACACAAATCACATCAGTTCAAAGCTGGCTGAAGACTGAGCAAGGCGGTTTGTTGACAGAGGTTATTAATAAGATTGAGAGACTCTCCTCAGATCAAAAACATCGAACCATAATATATTTTAAAATATTAGCCATATAGTACCCATATAAAAAAGATCACATAAAATACATAGATATATAATTATATATAATCATAATTATTTAAAACTTTCATCTTTTGAATAAAATTAAAATGTGCCACTATATTGCCAAAAGTATTGGGTCACCCCCTTCTAATGAACAGGTTTGACTACTTTAGTAATTTCCATGAGTACAAATCTTAATGTTTAAGCACATAATGATATTCTAGGGAATTGTGTGCTTCTAATTTTAAAGCAACAGTTTGGACAGGACCCTTTTCTATTCTAACATGACAATGCCTCTGTGTATAAGGCAATGTTCAAAAAGAAATGATTGATTTAGTCAGTGTGGAAGAACTTGACTGGTCTGCTGAAAGCCAAGTCCTAATCCAAACTGAACACCTCTGGTGTGACTTTCTGCAGACCAGTCAAGTTCTTCCACACTGACTAAATCAATGTTTTGATGTTTGGATGTTTTTTAACTCGACAGAAGCAGATTCCTTCAGGCAGGTTTTGGAGGCAAAAATCAGTGTGGATAAGAAACAGCTCCTTAAGACAGATGAAGTTTACAGCCACAGTCTGGGGTGAAGAGATCTCTATTAGAATTGGAAATTTGACTGGACCAGTCGAGGCTTCTCTGGTCTTTGACCCTGATAAACACCATGGTACTCTTAATAGTGTGCTTAGTAGTATACAAATATCTCCAATAAGACCCTCAGTAACAAAACACTGACATGTGGGCAGGTTATACTAAAATAAATCTGCCTATATTTATATCTCAATAACTACTGATGCCTACAACAGACTTCAAGACTTCACAACTGCGATGTGACACCAGTCAAAACTCGACAAGTTATGCATTCAGTGAAGTTAATGAAGACATGTTGTAGTATATTACCTCATGACTCAAAGGAGCCAACAGAATATACATCATCCCACTCATCCTACTGTTCAAAACAGGCTTCACTGATAGTGGAGATCTTATGTAGTGAGCACATCACATCTGACTGGCTCTCCAGCTTTCCAGCACAGTCAGTGTTCTCCTCCCAGCCATCTTTCCATGAGCTCCAGTTGTCATTCTCATACCAAATAACAGTAAAGGTTTAATCAGGCCTGGAATCTCTGATGGCAAAGAGGAAACACTCAAGCATGTTTGCAATATTGGTAGCCAGAGTTCTCGTCCTTTCACAGTGAGCCTCAGAGATCAGCCATCTAAAGCTCTGCAGCAACTAAACTCTTCTCTCTGGCTTCTCCTCCTGACCCCAGACTATTACTTCATCCCATTTGTTCCATGACATCCAGTAGTCATTGTTGGCCCACGAGACAGAGGACTGTAAAGCACTATGCATGAAGAAATATGAATAATCTGACCAGAGCAGTGACTGTGCTCAATTTATGTTGTTCTATGGAATCCAGACTACCAGCAGCCTTGGCTTATTATTATTTTACAGTCCATTGTAAAAATCTTCATTACTGCAAGAAAACTTCCATTTACTTGTTTCAGCTTATAAATCACATCCATGCATGCTTTCTATTTGAATGTCATGTACTTTAATTTGTAGCAGCCAAATATTGACAGAATATTAGTCTATATAACAAGACAATAATATAATTTTTTTTCAAGATGTAATTTTATTAGATATTAGTTAATTGTTCACATAAATTAGCCATAGCAAGTGAAAGGAGTTTTATTTAAAATATTTACATTTTATTCTTAACATTTTATTTTATTAAACAAATACATATCAGAAATGTGATGGAAATTACATTGTTGAACTACCTTTTAGAGTTCACATAAACTGATGTGTGAAGAAGTGATTTAGGTCATTTAGGACATAAAATGGTCATTTAATGTGCACATAATCTGCTATGTGACAGAAAAATTTATTTTGCCACTGGGCTGCAGAAAAAAGATACACACATAGACACTACAATGAATGATAATATGGTTTGTAACAAGTTTATTAAGAAACAAATCAAACATAACACTTCAGTTAACAGTCTTCCTTGCTTAAAATTAAAAACAGAAAAAGAGCTAAAACCAAAGACCATATAAAAGCATCCTCACTTCTCTAGGGGGCCAAAGGGGAAAGGAAAGCAATATCAATACAGAAATACACATTTCATCATAGCGGAACCTGATAATGAAACAAACGTATACCTGCATCAATAACTTAAAACAATTAAGAAAATAAACATTTTATTTATTCATTCATTAAAAAAGAGCCATCCGCTACCTGGTGTGTGTTTTGCCTTAATGCCAGCATTAAGTAAAGGGGTGAGAGAGAAACTAACAGAGGGCCAGCAAAGGTTATTTCTTTGATACACAGCATAAGACACACCTAGAAGCAGAGAGTTGATCTGCAAGCCTAATTAAAGCAGGACTGTTTTGTGAACTCTGGTTTGGTCAAGTTCTCTGTCTCTGGCATCTTCAAAATATATCCAGACCTCAATAACCTCCTGGTGCCCATTCTCTGACCATTGTGTGGTATGAAAGCCCACTCCAACTATATAAAGCTTTAACGTTCTACTAAACCAACATTAGCTTTTCCTCAACACTCAGACAACATGAACTTGCTCTCTATAAATAAGCTCTCATTCGTGTATATTTGGTTTAAGCTAGAGGTAGGCCGTACCTTCTGACTTCAGCATCCCACCCAAAAAAAAAAAAAGAATTCTTGGCCCTTAAATCCTTACCATTGGATGTGGTAAATAAAAGTAAAAAAACATAGAAATGACGCAATGTTAAATATGGATTATGTTCAAAATCAAATGTCGTTGAATGGCAATTTAGGATTCCATTTATGTTGATCTTATACAGGCTTTAAAATGATAGAGTAACCTTCCCTACTTTCCTTTCTCTTTATCACTGATTTTTCTCTAACAACTAACATCCAGTCCAACCACACTGACTGTCCCAAAACACTCTTAAACAGATCCCAGGACCTTTGACCAAAGGAGCACACTAATGTCCTTGGTAGAGAATAATGTTTTATCCCAGTTTTATGATTATACTTACTTGCATATATAATAACAGAGTCAGATATTAAATGTTCAGGAACTTTAGATCTGTCTGGAAGTGACAGATATACGATTTACAAAATTACTGTCATTTAATATTGGTAGTTATTAAATTATGAGTGTTAAAAAACTTTTATTGGAGTCATATTGTAAATTGTATAAATTCGAGCGAGTTTTAATGTCAAAATCTCATTATAAACCAAAGAAAACAGAGTGAAATACTGTAGCTGTCAAACAAAAGTGTGATATCTGATGAAGTGAAAAATTCTCAATTTTGGAGAATTGTCTTCAGTGACTGAAAAATGTTTTAATTTTTCGAATTACAGCGTAAAATAGCATATGTAGCAAAACACTGTGAAAGTCCAGCTTAAAACTAACCAAATGGGTAAAACATTGACATTAATAAAAGAAAAAGCAGATGTAGGGTGAAAAACCGAATCTCTGCCTCATTTTGTGTAGCGCACGCTCAGAGTAACACTGACCTCAATATTCACTTCCTGCTGCTCAGTTCACATTCAAAGCATGCTTCTGCTGACTGTTACAGGAAGAGAGTGGAAGACAGAGCACATGGAGAAGGATGGTAGAAGAAAAGACCTCCTCGTTCACAACATCAGCAGCCTCTTTCTAGATTTTAGACATAAAAAAAAAAGTTCTGGTCTACTGCACAAATCTACCTAGTGAAGTTTACTAGTTTCTCCTACGAAGCACAAGGACAGACATGTTTATATATAGAGGAAATGAAAATACAAAAAAGTAAACATCCTGACTTTCACACACAATACAAATAAAATAATTAAAAAATGCCATTTCATTACAATAGGATAAAATAAGATGCCTTGCATGGGGGGAACAAGAGCAAACATAGGTAGGAAAACCATGCATACCGAAAGGCGATATGGGGGACTTAAACTGAACGTATCACATAGTGCAAAAATCCCAAGAAGAAACGAGGGACTAAATCAAATGCGAATGAATCTCTGACTCACATCAATACCAGCCCAGCCCAACCCACCCAGCCCCTTCACCAAACATCCCCTCCAAAAATCCCCACCGGTGTGGACTTTGGTTTGTCCTGTGATAAACAAGGCATCAGGAGATGAGATTGCCGTGGTGTTGGAGGTCTTATGACCCTATCCCTGCCCACTTTGGTGAATGCCGCTAGCGCATCTTGTGATCATCAGTGTTGCCCATGTTGGAGCCAGGGCTGGGGTCCTGCTGTCGCCTGGGCTGGGTCATCACACACGCACGCACACACAGTCACACATGCAAAAACGTGCACAAACACCCACGCAACCCAACAAACAAACCGAGACAGAGACAGAATACAGTTAAAATGGTTGTGCTGTGCTTGAGTCGCTCACATGTTAGTTCTCAAACTACAAATACAATACGACATATAGGTTGCAGCCCACATGCAATTGCGCTTTATGTCCAGCAGGGGATGGCAGAGATCAGCTTCAGTCTAGACGCTAAAAATTGAGCTGCTTTTTTTGGTTGAAGTGGCAGACATTAGTCATTAGTCAGGGGGAAGTCTTCAAATCACTAGCCTTAAAAATAAAGATATGACTGATGGCCTTGTCAAAGATACATATGTTTATGTGCCTATGTCTAAATCTCTCTCTGACATAGACGTCTGAGCACAGACAGGGCAGATGGACGGACAGACAGACAGACAGGCAGACGAGAAGAAAAGATAGACGAAGAGGCAGACACAGTGTATCTCACATAGTTTGAGGTCATCATCTGTGGAACCGGCGATTATAGCACGTTCTAACCCTAGAGCTACACAAGGCTGTTTTTACTCGACCCGATGCCTGGGAATCCCATCTTTAAGCGTACGCATTAACAGATGAAGCTGTTATAGCTGTCATACGCACAGCAACAAAGCAGTCTGGTGCATAAACTTACTGTAAACAATATGCTTTAGCTAGCTCTAGACAATTTCGAAGAACTGCCGAATTAAATGTATTTGTCTAGTAATGCGTTGCTTGGTATTTATACACTACTGTTCAAAGGTTTGAGATCATTAAGACTTTTTTTTTCAGCAGGGATACATTAAATTGCTTCTTTATGATGAATCACTTCTTGTATTCTTCATTTGTAAGTCGCTTTGAATAAAAGCATCTGCTAAATGAATAAATGTAAATGTAAGTTTGACATTAAAGACAGTTGTAATGTTACAAAAGATATCTATTTCAAATAAATGATGTTCTTTTGAACCTTGTACTCAAAGAATACTGAAAATAAAAATGTATCATGGTTAACGTAAAAATATTAAACAGCCCAACTGTTGTCAACATTGATAAAAATGTTATTTAATCACCAAATCAGCCTATTAGAATGATTTCTGAAGGACAGTGTGACACTGAAGACTGGAGTAATGGTTGCTGAAAATTCAGCTTTGCCATCACAAAAGTAAATTATATTTTAAAATATATTAAGATAGACAACAGTTATTCTAATTTGTAATAAATATTTGACAATATAACTGTTTTTACTGTATTTTTTGCAAAATAAATGCATCTTTACTTATTTTAGAACAGTAGTGTATGTATATATATATATATATATATATATATATTATTTTACTGGTATTTACTTTTATTCTAATTATTTCTGAAATGTTGTTATTTATTTTTATATCTTAAAATAAACATGAAAATTGACAATAATGTTGATCAGATTTTACCCTGCTAAAGAAAAAAAATGCTTAAACCAACTGGTCTTAGCTGATTTCAACTGGTCTCATAAGTTGTTTAGCTGGGCGGCCAGATGGTCTACCACCCTAACCAGCTAAAATATACCCAAAACCCCTGTAAAAACCAGCCAACATACCAGGCTGACCAGGTAAGACCAGCAAACCAGCTAGGTTTATGTTTAAGATTTTCTTCTTTTTTTTCAGCAGGGCAATAAATAATGAAAATGCTGCACAAAAACATGAGCACGACTCAAACTGCACATGATGTTATATATATCTATTGGGCTTTATAAAGGACAAAAAGCATTTTTATGTTTGCTCTGTAGTATTTAAGCTTTGAAAAAGTGTGTTTGTGTGGATGAGAGGATGCAGCATCGATCATACGGAGCCCAGCTGAAGCACTCTCCTGTACCACAAGTCAATAGTGCTTAGATTTTGCTGGGCAGACAGCGCTGCTAATGAAAAAGATCAATACTAATGATATATTAATACTTTCACTGGCCCAACATCACTCATGCGCTAATCCCACCTGCAGTAAAGGCCTGGGTTTCATGAAAAATGGCCTATCTATTTTTCATCCATCTCTTTACCATCTATCACGCCGAAGGCCATTACACTCTTCGATATCTTTCAGCTTTGATTCGCCCCTTTGGACTCCCTGCATAGACAAACAGTGACGGAACCGCATTAAGACACGCTGAGAGAGACAAATAAGTGTTTACGCACAGCAAATGTTCCTTTTTGTCTCTCGGTGAGGTCATAAGTGATTTTGAAGTCTCTAAATGCATTGTTCGTCCTTTCGAAACGAACCTGGCCCACTTTCCCAGAAAACGCTGGCTTTCTGCGGATCCAGACTGCTATTGTGCTGGTTTTTATCCAATTACAGATGATGGAGTTTGAGATTTGACCACAGCTATGTGACCATTGAAGGCTCAAGGTACGATCTGAGCTCAAGTTTTATTCGCTTTCCAAAATAAAGCCGACCGAACCGTGCAGCTTGAAAACAAGCTCTGAACGAGGGTCAGACTTCACACTGCTGGGATGAGAAAGACAATTTGGTTGAACTGCAGTATTATTTTTATACTACACTATTAAAAATGATGGTTCTGATGGTTCTATGAAGGTTTTTAGTAGAAAAGGTTTTTAGATTATTAAAATGTTCTTTTCAGTAAGAAAAAATGGTTATTTTTAGAACGTTTATTTGAAAGGTTCTTTGGGGGGGGGGGAAATGGTTCTTCTACGGCATCATTGTGAAAAGGCTCCCCTTTTGGAGCCTTTATTTTTAAGCATGTACCATTTAAAAGTCAGTAAGATTTTTTTTGAAAGAAATTAATACTTTTATAAAGCAGGGATGCATTAAATTGACCAAGTGTGACGGTAAATACATTTATAATGTTAAAATGCTGTTCCTATGCATTGTTGAGTTTAATATTTGACCTCAGCCATGCGGCGTTGTACCATATGTAATGCAAAGGTTAGAGGTTCGATCCGAGCTCAAGGTGTTACTCGCTTTCCAAAATAAAGCCGAACGAACAGTGCAGCTTGAAAACAAGCTCTGAACGAGGGTCAGACTCCACACTGCTAGGATGAGAAAGCATGAATTATAGAATAATTACAGGGTTTCATTTTTCCACCGCTCACAGTGACTTTGAGCTTTGAGGGAAAAACATTTGGCCCGTGAGTCACAGATCGCCTGACTGCAATGAGTAAGAAATTTGATTTTCATAAGCAGCCAGATCTAATTAAAAAAGAGACCTTGGCATGATTGATTTTGGAAGAGAGGATGAAGAGTGTGTAAAGGAACGCCTGAGGGTGTAGATTAGGAGGGAGGAATATAAAGGCGGCGGTTCATAAGGGGAATCTTTCTGGTCATGTGCTGCCAAGCTGTGCCTGAGAGCTCCCATAGGGCTTTGCAGCAGGGGAGTGGGTGGGCGGGGCAGTGAGGAATCTTGGGATAGAAGTCTGGTCTCCATTACAGAGGTCTGAGAAGAGCGAGCTGGGGGTCTCTCGCGCCGTTTTTTTAGCAATTACAGTATAAGAGCCGCAACCCAAAGTTGTTTGTAGAAGCCTGAAATCTCACTCGCTTATAGAAACACACATCTACAGTACATGTACCCACTAACACATACAGACACAGTAGACACACACACACAGAGTAGAATACATAAAGGCACAGAGATGCTCTTTCATGCACATGCTCTTGTGAAACACACACTCACGTACACACACTTACAGACAGACACGGTTTAGTGCATGACACAAGGATAGAGAGAAGCAGAGGAGACAGACCCTGGTCCTTGAAGGCCATCAGTCCCAGATTTTTGATGCCACAGGGTCCTAAAAAACACAATTTGGTTTTCATCTTAAGAGTGCAGTTTGGATTGACTGTAGAACGATTATATTTGAGGACTTACAATGCAAAGACACTTCATGCACTAAGCCATGAGTAAACAAGTAAAGCACTTCAATAGCTTACACGTACACAAACTCACATATATGCATGCATACATACAAAATCCTAAGAAACACACATGCCCTTCTTCATTATGCTTTTCTTCTGAATGATTTATAGTAAACAGAAAATCAAGGCAGCAGTTCACTACATAAAATCCTAAATTGTTGTCTTACCTCCTGAGTTATTAAATGACTGAGCTGTGCCATCGGCATCTGCTAAATGACAAGTGATCAAATCAGTATTGCCCCAGACAAGCTGTTTAGCTACGTCAAGAGCTCTCAAGACATCAGGCAACAGACAGAAATGTTGTGAGGTGGCACTTATTTACCTGCTCCTGCAGTGAAATTTTGAAAGGAGACAGATTTCACAACTACCGTTTTCATGTAAAAATGTCAGAGATCGTAATTTTCATGTTGAAATGCTGTTTAGTCATTTCTTACATGACTTTCAGAATGAATGGAACCCTTTAGGTTTAACTGATTTAATTACAAAATCAAGGATGCTAAAAAAATCCATATAATTACATTATTTTCATGACAATTAATCACATAATAATTTAAAAAATATATTATTCTCATTATTGTAATATAAAAAATATATATATAATCAATAGTTTAATTAATATAAAAAATATTTAGATATCACTTATACTCAGATTTTTCTTTAAAAAAAAATGCATTTCAACAATTTCTTAAAATATTAATCATCTTTGAGAATAATAAGAATTACAAAAAATCCCTCAAAAGTCAAATATCCGGATGCAATATAGTAATGACATATTTTGGGGAAAATATGCTTAATTGTCATGAATAAATAATGTGACATTGCAAAAAAATGTCCTAATAATAGGCTATTTCCTTCATCCAAAATATTATGCTTTTATTTTGGGGTGAGATATGATCTAGACATGATTTTGTGAGATTCACCCTACCACTTTTAGTTTGACCCATAAGAAAAGATGCCGGTGGCACCACTTAATCCTCTGCCTGCTCAGGAGCAACTAAAAATTGTATTTTCAGTGAACTGCTCCTTAAAGCATCAAATATTTTGGCAGTGGCTGTCAATCAAAATATTAGCAAGAAGAATTAGGTGAAGATTATGCAAAAAAGCACATACAGAAGTATTGTACATGCACAAGTGGAAAACACGTGTACACATATGCACACACATAGTATACAAACACACACACACTCAGACGTCAGCTTCATTAAACATAAGAAAATATCGTATTTTCAGCATGCACTAACTGACCGAAACTTCACACACTCATAAACACATCCTCACTCACTCCAGCTCTCACCTCCATGTCCTCACGGTGCGAGCGATCCCTGTCCTCAAAATCACGGGTCCTTCTGCGGGCTTCCTCAAAGGCTGCCTGGGCTAGAGCATCCTCTTGCTGTATAAACACACAAAAAGACATGAAGCCAGGCAGTGGTCAGTCATTTCTGATGTACATACGGCACAAAACTGTTTGACAGCACAAGGTGGTTTGTCTGTACCTGTGCCCTTTCATCATCATATTCCAGACAACCCATCCCATCCAGACGCTGAAGATCAATCCAGCCTCTCCAGATCACACACACTCCATTCAGGATCATAGGAGCCTTCAGATATACCTGCACATATACACATACATAGTTATAATGGTTATTATGACACACGCACAACACAATAACAATGAATATTACAAAAAAAAGAACCTGAGGACTAAGTATATTATATAAAAAATAAAGAATATGTAAAAAATAAAATAAAATACAGAAACATGGAGGAAGATAAACAGAAAAATAAATCCTAATTGTTTTAAAATATCAGATCATTTGACTTTTTATGACAAGTTTAGGTTATAAAATGTCATCTTCCCCAAAAAAACCCTAATGATATTACAATATTTGTAAAAATACATAAAATTAAATAAATAAAAAAAATACTTGTATTTAATAATAAATGCATAATAAATTAAATGTATAATACTTATAATAAATAAATACTTTTTATATTTAAAAACCTGAAAATAATGATTAATAGGTGTACCCTGCCTGCACATATTCTAGATGTGATGAATTTATGTTATTGTATGTGTGTTTACATTTTTAGAATGACTTTTTTTTTTTTTTTGGTATTTGTATAGATTTAAAAAAAAAAAAAAATCCAAAACAGTGAATACAAAGACTACATTTCTAAGAACTTGGTGCATACATTTTTAAATAATTTTTCTTTTCTTTATCTTACACGCTCTTATTTGTCATTGATTCGTCTGAAGACTACTATATACTACAAATATAACTAACTCTCCAATAAATCCACCTACACAGACACAACAAACCCTTGGAACAGGTGAAATGCCATAACCACCTACTCCACAGTTGTAGCCGCATTTGAAAACCCCCTCTCAACGTCACACCCGGCCGTACAATGGTTCATTTGAATTGTAAAACACTTTGTGAGTTGTTCAGTGGAAGTTACTGCTGGAAATGGCCACAAAACTGGATATACATGTACTCACATGTAACCATTACAACTTTTTTTGTTTCTTCCTGTCCTACCTCAGTCTCAGCCCAGCCAAAGAGTATAGGGCAGCCTCCAATGTTTGCTTCCTGTGATGAGAGTGTTTATTTATAGAGGCCAGCGTAGTAGAGAGTAAGGGTACACCGATGCAGAGACAGGCAAAGCCTGTCTGAATTTATTTATACTGAGCATGGCCAACGAGTGCAGCGCGGGCGAGCACATGATTGCATCCGTGTGTGAGACTCAGTATAAGACAAGGTGGACAAAGAGTGAGAGAGATGTTGAGAATGTGGAGACAGGGGTATATGACTGTCTGTCTGGCTCGGAGCCACAGGAATATCACATCTCTGCCACTGAGGAATCCAGGCTGAGACAAAAGTGTGCAGTCTGTCGGTCTGTGGGTGCTGTTTATTTCTGTAACTGCAGTGAAAGAGGCCAGCTATAAATGCATACACATATGCACGTATCCTCAGCGTTACCCGCCAAAACCAACGAGCCACCAGAGTCACCAAATAGGAGCGAAGTCCCACCCTGCTGCTCCAAAAAGCAGAGAAACACAGAAACACTGCAGTGTGTTGTTGGATACTTAAAGTCTCCCACTGGGCGCTGGTGACTGCTGGAGCGACCTGCCAAACAAACACACTCCGCCAATGCAGACACAACATGAGCTTTGTCTGACTTTACTGCCGTCCTTTAAGCATCTGTGTGTATCTGTGTGTGTGGAGGAACTGCTTTTGGAGTCCGTTAAGAGGTTAAACTGCTCTGTGTCCTGGTTTCATACCCACTAAATTCACCACATTAATGTGAATGGTGTATAGCATAAATATAGCTCACCAATTCATTTATCAAACACCAACTTTTCCTATTTATGAAAAAAAGGCACATGGTTTAGTAAATACACACTAATGTTTAAAAGTTTGTGATCGGTAACAAGTTTTTGAAAGAAGTATTTTATGCTTACCAAGGCTGCATTTATTTGATCCAAAATACAGTGAAATATTATTACAATTTAAAATAACTGTCTATATTTTAATTTATTTTAGAATGTAATTTATTCCTGAAAAGGCACAGCTGAGTTTTCAGCAGCCATTACTCCTGTTTTGAGTCTTCATTCACACGATCCTTCAGAAATCATTCTAATATGCTGATTTGGTGCTCAAGAAACATTTCTTATTAATATCAATGTTTAAAATGCTCAATAATTTTGTGGAAAGCGTGATACTTGTTTCCATTCTTTGATGAACAAAAAGTTCAAAAGAACAGATTTCTTTTTGTAATATTTTTGTAGTATTTACCACAACAATTGATCAATTTAACACATCCTAGTTTAATAAAAGTAATAATTTCTAAAAATCATACTGGCCCCAAACTTTTGATCAGTAATGCATACTGACACTTTATTACATGACTGTTAATCTAACCAATACCCAATACACACTATAACGCAGAAGAGAAGTGACAAATCTGCCATACAAATTTTATGTGAAATCAAATAAACAAGGTGGGTTATGCCACAAGCTTTAAACTTAAGATTGTTAAATGCCACTTTAATGACATTAATAGCAAATAAATGTTTGCTACTGTACCTTTAAGACTTTTTCTAAATAAATGTGAACGGTGTTCATTAAGGTGTTTTGACTCTCAAAATACAGAACTGATGTTGATATATAAATGTGAGTTGGGCATGTGTCAACACGCTCATGGATACATCAATAATGATTATATCTAATGTTTGCAGATTATTTATGTCTATCCTGATGCCTGTTAGTGACGAGAAAAAATGATTAACAATTCTGTTACTCATGTTAACTAACTTCTATTTTTAACTAAAAGCAACAACTTTGTCAAATATCCAAGTGAAGTCACCACAGATGTATAAACACCAATTTAGCTCTTGCCTGAAGATATTTACTGTTACCAAAATGAAAAGATAAACCACAACCACGCTACAGGTCTAAATAACAAAGACACAAGACAGGGAGTCTCATTAGAATCAATGATTCAGTAAACCACTACTGTTGAAGCCGTGGTGTAACAGTAGCACATGTTCACAGCACATTAGACCAGATTAGAATCCTAAAATAAATAAATCAGTAAATAAAAACAAAATTCAGCTTATTATTATTTCATTTGTTTTAATTTACTATGGCTGTTGCTAAAAGATTTAAGCTTTTAATCTTTCAAAAAGTATTTCCATGTGTATAAACACAGATGTTAAAACATGAAGTCCCAAAAAGTGATGTGAAAAAACATGTCAGTGTTTTCACACCTGAGGAAACGGCAGCTTTCCTGTCAGCAGCGAAGGGCTTTTCTGACTATGTTCCCTTTCGAAACAACCTCACTGGAACAGTTTCTCAAGCACAGCTCCGTCTGCCTCTTCCACCCCCACACCTGCCCTCCTGAAACTCCTTCCCCATGTTTCCTTACAGGATGTGCCGTAGGCTGTGATCTGTGTCCCCCTCAGCAGTAAAACGCAGGTAGGAAAAATAAAGCCTGCTCAGCTCTGCGGCAGTTTAACTAAACATCAGTGAAGTCAATGATCTGAATGAAATCATATCCTCAGCCGCACTGTGATTTTAACTGAAAACATGCCGGACTGTGAATACTCATGTAGGGATAATACTAGGAAAATTATACAATGTAATTAAAGAGCAAATTTACAACAAACTGCTGAGGAATCAAAAAACATCACCTTCCAAACATAGCAGAAATATGATATCTCAGAGAGACGAAAGGAAAATCGTCCATTTCTGAGAAGCACGGCACAATGGGCCATAAATCTGAAATAAACACCGAATGTGAATCTGAACCTACATGTATTTTTATCATTTCGGATTGTTTTGCTCTCTCATCTGTCCAACTCAAACAGTTTCTTCTCCCAACAAATACAGGCCTTATAGCCATTAATAACATATTTAAAAAGCCTTCCTGGGCTTCATCCAGAAAGAACATTCATAACTCCATCATCCTAAACCCACAGTTTTCATTGGGTCCGAGCCAACAATGCAGACATATGAGAAAAGCAGTTCTCTTTCTCTTTTCCTCTGCTGTTTTTCATTGGGTATTTCTGGAAGGTGATGAGTAGTCAAGCCATCCCCTAAGAATCGGTGAAAAACTAGGTAAAAGAGCCGGGATGGATGGGTAGTTACATTCAGGTTGTGGTTCACTTGTGTTGTGTATGTCTTTCTTCATAGTTAAAATCGACATGAACTGCTATTTGCAACACATTTTACTTGTGTAATGTGATGTATTTTCGAGTGAAACATGACAATAAACAAGAAAATATGTTGGGTGGGACTTGATTTTTATCCATCGGGAATTAATTAGATGGGAAAAGTGGGCGATACATACCAGAATGGAGCCAGACCGAATGCAAGTTTGCTAAAACAGCAGAAATGTCCATTCAGAAGAAGAGCAATTTAAAACAAACAATCATTCATTAAAATACAATTAGTCAATCTTTTAAAATTGCAATCTGACATTATTGTTGACTAAATTAAAATATGTTTATACACTACTACTCAAAAGTTCGGGGTCGGTAAGCTTTTTTAATGTTTTTGAAAGAATTCTGTTATGATCACCAAGGCTTTATTTTGTCAAAAATATAGCAAAAACTATAATATTGTGAAATTTATATTATATATATGACATTATATGTGATATATAATATTATATGTATATACACTGCCGTTCAAAACTTTGGGATCAGTAAGATTTTTGATGTTTTTTAATGGAGTCTCTTATGCTCATCAAGGTTGTATTCATTTGATCAAAAATACAGAAAAAAACAGTAAAATTGTGAAATATTATTGCAATTTCTAATATCGGTTTCCTATTTTAATATACTTTAAAATATAATTTATTTCTGTGACGCAGCACTGAATCTTCATCAGCCATTACACCAGTCTTCAGTGTCACATGATCTTTCAGAAATCATTCTAATATGCTGATTTATTATCAATGTTGGAAACAGTTGTGCTGCTTAAAATTTTTTGGAACCTGTGATACTTTTTTCTTTTATTCTTTGATGAATAAAAGGTTTAAAAGAATAGCATTTATTCAAAATAGAAATATTTCCTAACAATATAAGTCTTTACTATCACTTTTTATCTATTTAACAAATCCTTGGTGAATAAAAACATTAATTTCTTACAAAAAAAAGAAAGAAAAAACTGACCCCAAACTTTTGAATAGTAGTGTATATTGTAACACAAAATTTCTATTTTGAATAAAAACTGTTCTTTTTAACTTTTTATTTATCAAAGAATCCTGAAAAAAAGTATCACAGTTCCCAAAAAATATTAAGCAGCACAACTAGGCCTGTTTCCAACACTGATAAAAAATAAGCATATTAGAATGATTTCTGAAGGATCATGTGACACTGAAGACTGGAGTAATGGTGCTGAAAATGCTTCACAGGAATAAATTATATTTTAAAGTATATTAAAATAGAAAACTGTTATTTTAAATTGCAATAATATTTCACAAAATTAAATTTTTTTCTGTATTTTTGATCAAATAAATGCAGCCTTAATGAGCATAAGAAACTTCTTTAAAAAGCATTCAAAATCTTATTGATATATATGGTATTACGCCATCATTGCAAAATGTTCTAAGATCTGTGAATGAATATGAAAAGCAAGTCACTACACATAATTAAACATTGCCAAACTACTTTGAATCATGCTAGCTTTAAACCAAAAGCAAGTTGTACAACTCAAAGAACATTTAGAAAACACTACAAACACCTTAGTGAGTCTACAATCTGGGACCTAAAAAGACCATGGGCCATATTTAGCCAATAAACACGTGTGAGAGATATCAGAGGTGGTGTCAAAGGGAAAGATTGTGGAGGTACAGTAGACGGCGGTGCTGGGTGGGGCAGCTGTAAGGATAAGACACAGAGGATCTGTGTGTGTTTGTGGAGCTGAGCAGAGGCGGGAGGGGGTGCGAGAGCACGTGTAAACACTGAGATTGAATTCAGCCACGGAGGCTTTTGATTCAGACAGCCAAAACAATCCCGGGCCCTGCGTACAGCCTATAGGCCCCAGACAAGACAGACAGGTTTACATGCATCTGTTCATCTACCTCTCTCTCTCTCTCCTGCCCTCTATATTGCTCTCTTTTCCACTGTGTCTGCCTCTCTTTGCAGTTGTTAGATTAAGTAAACAGTCATTGTACCTGTAGCGCTTTAAAAATGTGGGTCTCACTGATGTCTTTTGTCTGTGTCACTCTGCCATGATTAAGTCAGAGCGACTTCAAAGTCTCTTTCTTTCTTACAAACACAATGGTGCAGTCAGAGAGAGCAGTCTGAACATGTTTGTACCCCAGAGTTTACATGTACGTACCGGTGTGTTGAGACATGAGAGAGATATGCACAGCAAATTAAAGTTTATTAACTATAAATACACACACCTTCTCTCTGTGCTAAAGTGAAATCTGTAAGTAGTGGATGTCTGTGTGGGCTGATTTCTCAACATGCATTTTTAGAGATTATCATACGATTGTTAGTGAGTCAGCAGTTCAGTCACTCCCAACAGATGAGTGTGGTATCAACTAGCATTCAAATATCATGGATTTGCATATTTATCCACAATTTTTTATGGCTGCCACATATGGTAATTTTGAAAGTGGATGAAACAAGAAACAAAGTGACCAATAGGAATTAAACAAAGTTGCATTCAGAGCAATTCAGAAAGTTAGAAGCAGAAAATCGTGGTCCACCATAATCATTCTAATATGCTCATTTGGTGAAACATTTCAAATTATTAATTTAAAACACTGATTCATTTAGGGAAAAAAAAACAAGCAAATGAGTCATTGAATCATGCATTCAACTGATTCATTCAAAAATGTTGATTCATTCAGATACTAAACCGTTTTTGCACACAATGGTTCTTCTGAGGCTTCATGTGGAGCAATTTTTGTTGGCAGAGCAAAAACAGGCAAAACAACTGTAACAATAATGTGACTAAAATAATAGTTACTCCGTAATAACTTCTTTTTTATTGTAGTCTTGCTTACTGAACTGGTGTATAAACAAAACGGTTTATAGAATTTTCCTTACATCAGATATCACAGCCATGTGGAAATACAACACTCCTGCTCAAGGGATATTGCTAAAATGATTATTTATAAACAGCTACTTTTGTCTATAAAACTAATGAGTACGACATGAAAGAACTTCAACATATGCAGTTCAAACCAAAAGTTCGGGAGGAGCTTATTCATCTAGTCTGTCAATCAACAGAAGGATATACAAGCGGCTGTTTTCTCATGACTATTCCTCCGACATCCTACAACTACTCCATCTCTACCTTTATTTTTAATTTCACCTACATATTAACCAACTTTATTAAGTATCCCGGAGGTTATGTAGAGGCATGTAGGAAATGCATTTGTGATTTCACAGCCAAATATCTGCATGCTGACTCATATAAAACCTGTCAGTAGGGAGCAACTGACAGACAAAGCTTGTAATGTGGCTCTGAAATTATATAGACAGAGTGTCCCGGTTATCAGGAGGCCCCCACTGACTGCTTTTGCTGACATGTGACATCAACCCAGTGGGGAAAGCTGATAAACTCTACCTGTGGGAGTTTGCATTAAACAGGCCATTAAAAGACAAAATTAGACTATCAAAGATAAGACAAAAACAGAGTTAGAGAGTCCCAGAAAACAGGAAGTGCAGAGTCGAGACATGCCACCTAGTGGGTGACATCCTGTTTCCCACCACGCACCTCTCCAGGGAGCAATGGCTTATGAGGAAGAGGACGAAGACGCTGGGGGGGAAGGGACACATCAGTGGCAGATGTGCAGCCAACAGCCATGTGGAAATGATCAATGCGACCAATTAGAGGCAGAGCGGTGCGATACACATACAGGATTGCCTCCTCAATCTATTGTGCATGCTAGTGTGTACGCTTGTGCACTACACCCCATGCACGTTTCCAGTCTTTACCGCTCAAAAAGTATTTTTGTAAAGGTAAACAAATAATCTAGAATAAATTAGAAAATGAAAACAGGAGCTGAAAGGCGTTGTCAGATGTGGAGCGGGGCGAGTTTGTTTTTCTGCTGGATACATGAGCGGTCCCACGTTCTTGCAGTTTTGCTGGGCTATTTCTAGCCTGACTAGCACAGGGGTTTCATTTATGAGCGGGCCAAACTCAAGGCTTTCCCAGGGTGCTTTGGGGCAAAGGGAGGCTTCGACGTGCTCTCATATGGACCTGAATCCCACGCTTCACAAACGAAGCCCTGCCTCCCACACACACACGCTCTACACTAAAATGATTTCCACATCTGTAGAGACAGCCAGACTTTTTTAAGCGTAGTTATATGGAGAAGGAAAAAAAGTGGAGGGGAGAGTAGAAAACTACTTGACCACAGACTTCCTCCTCAAAACGAAACGTCAGCTCCCACATCCCCCACACCTTGGTGTATGACACTCAATAACGAAAGCAACGGCAGCCCCCCACACATACACGTCCTTAGATTTACGAATAATATGAAGATATCGGAACATAGCCTTGTGAGCTTAAACTAGACTTTTTGAAGAGTATAAAGGAACCCACTAACTCTTAGCATGTAATTTAATTGTTATTATACCAAAATCACACAGTGCTACTGATTCAGGCTACTTCATTGTCCGCACATCTACGGAGGAAATGAGATGAAACTAGCAGAACGTTATTTGCGCAGCAGCCAATGGTGGCAGCCAAGTACCTTCTTCTCTTCAGAGAGAAAAAGAGAGTGAAAGGGATAGAGAGAGAGAGAGAGAGAGGAAAAGAGGCCTTCATTAGAAGTGTAGGCCACACACAGCACCCCACTGGATTGACTATTTAAGCACATATTGCAAATGCCTTTAACTGGAAAGCACTAATTCAAAGGAGAGTTTAAAGGACTTTGAAGAGAAAACTCTGATTGAGAATTTGTTTACAGCATCTGCTGAAGACTAAAAAGAATGTGTTAAGAGATACAGTACAGACAAGGATCTAGCAACACACATACACCAACTCTCTTCTATTAGTTCCACTTTCATACCTTCACTGAAAGTTACAAAATTAGGTCCCGGATGAAAATTGTTGTTCAAGTATTACAGTATTTTAGTGCCATTTTAATATAGAATAAAAAGTGAATAAGTAATAATAATAATAATAATAATAATAACAATATTAATAACAATTAATGAAAACATTATGAAAATAAAGTTATAGCATTAGGATATAAAAAAATATATATATTTTTCCTAATTCTTTAAGAGAAAAAATAGATATCCATGAGGTTTATCACAGTTAACAGTAGTATGTATAAACTGGATAGTTTGGACACTACCGTTTGGGGTCAGTATGATTTTTTTTATTGATTTTTTTTTTTTTTTAAAGAACTGAATACTTTTATTCAGCAATTAAAACATTAAATTGATCAAAAATGACAGTAAAGATATTTATAATGTTACAAAAGATTTATATTTCAAATAAATACTGTTCTTCTGAACTTTCTATTCATCAAAGAATACTGAAAAAAAGAAAAAAAACACAATATAGATAATAATCAAAAAATGTTTTTAAGTACCAAATCAGAATGATTTCTGAAGGATCATGTGACACTGAAAACTGGAGTAATGACTGCTGAAAATTCAGTTTTGCCACTGCAGGAATAAATTATATTTGAGAATATATTAAAATAAAAAATGGTTATTTAAAATTGTAATAATATTTACCATTTTTACTGTATTTTTAAATTGAATACATGCAGCCTTGTGGTGAAGATAAGAGATTTCTTTTAAAAACAAAACAAAACTAAAATCTTACAGACCCCAAACTTGAAAAAAGTAAAGTATAGCTCAAATAATTTGGTCTTGGAAGAATTTATGAGAAATATTCAAGTTAATTTTACTGAAAACACTGAAATGAAAAAGACTTAAATGAACGTGCTCTTCATTTAATCACCTTGCTGTCTATAAAAACAATTGAGACACTAAAGTAGTCTCCCCTCAGTTCTAAAAACATATTACACATTCAAGTTTTGACTCACATCTACAACTAAAATCAACTGAATTAAAATGTATCTGAAAGTGAGTTCTGATAAATTAAAATAACATGAACTGTGATGAATAAAGTAAAATTGAACTGAATTGAACAACTGGGCAGTGGGGAGACCCAGTGCCGGCCGCTGTGGCAACAGTGAGATGTGTGACTGGCGCACTGGCAGGCTGCCTCTCGTTCAGACACGTGCCAGGCCATCATCAGCAGATTTGCAGCATGCGAGGGAATAGAAAACCAGCAGAGAAGCCTCTGAAGCCAAGAGAGGAGGAGTAAGCTACTGAGGAAGGTCCTGTAAGAGGGGGGCAGAACATACACACACACACTTACACGAACGCTGACAGAGGGGCATTGTGTCCCCACACCTCATGAGTGGAGGTTTTTGTGAGTAAAAGCATGTGTATTTGTGTGTGATCCCACAAGAGTGCCAATTATGCGGTAGTTGCTGATCACTGGATTATTCACACATAAGAACATAATGTGTCTGATGAAACTGCGTCTGTGTGTGTGCTTCTCTATATATGTGAGTCAGTGCCCTCAAAGGGCCTTTCCTGGACTTTCCCTCAGAAAAACAGAAAGAGAAAGACGGCCCATGAG
Source organism: Spinibarbus caldwelli (assembly GCA_039654775.1). NCBI lineage: Eukaryota > Metazoa > Chordata > Actinopteri > Cypriniformes > Cyprinidae > Spinibarbus > Spinibarbus caldwelli. The sequence goes on along the minus strand of CM077239.1, from coordinate 13,432,547 downwards.
AGCTTCATTCACATGTCACAGTAAGTGCTGTATCAGCTCTGTGACTCAAATACCAGCGGTCACACAAATTTGTGTGAGTCACACAGTCATGGTACTAAAACAAAGATAGGTTGACACTGTGACCCACTGCCCATATCTTATCCAACTAATGTTCTGAATGTATTCTTCCGTCCCTCTTTGCTTATCCTGTGGGAGTATAGGACACACTGCCCATGTCTATTTAAGCACTCAAACTGCCTAAACCGCTCTTGTACACAGAGCAGCTGCTTCTCTGCAGGTCTTATGAGTAAGCTACTGAGGAAGAGGAAGTGATAGATCATTTCACTGCCCAGTTCCACGTCACATGGCCCAAACATGACCAAAATGTTAACAAGCTACACATTACTGCCTTACCTGCTAAAAAATCAGCAAGAATGTTTAGTGGTACAGGCTTGTTTATGCTGGTTGTGGTTGGTACCTGTCTAGCTGGTGGACCAGCATACTGTAGCCATGCTGTTAACCCATTGGTTGACCAGTATGGTCTTTCTGGGTGATGATGGTTGGCCGTTGGTTAACATAATTAAGGTGTCTGTCACACCAGGATCAGAAACATAACATGTTCTGGTGACAAGCTATGCAGGTCTTTTCAATATGGTTTAACAAAAACTAAATTTTTGGTCACACTTTATTTTAAGGTCCAATACTCTATTAACAAACCATTAACTACTCCTAATTTGCTGCTTATTAATAGTTAGTAATGTAGTTGTTAAGTTTAGATATTGGGTAGGATTAGGGATGTAGAATATGGTCATGCAGAATATGTGCTTTATAAGTACTAATAAACAGCCAATATGTCAATAATAGGCATGCTAATAAGAAACTAGCTAATAGTGAGAATTGGTCCCTGTACTGAAGTATTACCGTATGATCAATAATTTTTCATCATTATGAAAAATTTTACCCTTAAAGAAATGAATAGCAGCTTATACTGCCAATACATATGCCGATACTGTGCTGTGAGTATTTAACACATACTGCTGATGCACAAATAGCATATAAAATAACCCGTAGCCGATCTATACAGGTGGAGCTGGGGAAGGTGGAGGGTTTCTGAGGAACTCTAAAAAGCGCACTGCGAACTGCTCTAGTGAATGCTAACCAGCCATTTAAAATAATGAAAAGCAGTAAGCTCATTGGCTCCATATACAACATGAACCAATCATCTTATGGTAACACTGTGAATATTATCAGTTTGCATTAAGGACCCATCAGCTTGCGCCATCTAGAGTTTCATGATAGAACTTGGCATTATCATACACCATGTTTCTAGGAGAAAAATGACAACTGAAAGCAATATGTGAATAATGGCTCAAAATATCAAACATTTTTAATATCCACTGACTGGATGGAATCATAGCCTGAAGCTGAAAGAAAATAACAGAATCTGTGCCGATTTTCTTTGAAATCGGTCAACTCTAACTGCCCAAAACCTGCAGATTGGCTCTGAATTTCAGCAACTGTCATCAACTCTTCCAGACTGTAAATCAGGGCAAAAATCTGGACAAAAGTTGTGTCATTACAACCTTTAGATTAGAATGATTTCTAGAATGAAGACTGGAGTAATGGCTACAGAAAATTCAGCTTTGCAATCACAGGAATAAATTACATTTTATAATATATTAAAATAAAAAAGTTATTTTAAATTAAAAAATTTTTTTTACAATTTTTGATTAAATGCACCCTTAGTGAGCTTATATATTAATAGTTATTTATTTTATATAAAATCAAATTAACAAATTAATTTTTAATAAATGATTACATACATACATATATATATATATATATATATATATATATATATATAAAGAATATTAATGAATATTAATATTAAAATACTGTTTTTATTACCTGCGGGGCTGCCATGTTGCAGTCAGACCAGAATCGAAGCATTATCGAGCACCATAGCTCAATACAAAGATCCCCGGTAGAGCAAAGGATCATCAGTGTAAGCCTGTCCCTGCCGTCCATCCTGGTTGTCATACACTTGCCTGACTCATGGCTCTGAAAGCTGGATCCTCCTCCTCAACAAAGACATGACATACGACTCTCCATGCACTCAGAGAGACTGAGTCAAATCTGTGTGTGTATGAGTAAGAGCAAAAGGCAGCTGTTCTTTCAATAAAGAGATACTAACAGGCCCCAAGGACACACACAAACACACACACACACACACAAACAGATACACAGCAGAGCAACTACTGGTAAAAGAGGGAGGGAGTGAAGGTTAACATTTAAGTAGGAGGCATAGCTGCACTCCTGATCTCTTACAAAACTGACACATACGCTTCTCGCTCTATTTTATCTCAATATATATAAAAAATATCTCAATATATTGTAAAAAATAATTTTACAAGAAAATACTGTTTCAGTACATTAGTTGCCAATTCTTTACAATTATTTGTGATATTTACTGCAATTTCTGAGTGAAAATTGTTTCAAAGCCATTTTTCAGGGTATATCTATCCATCTACCCATCCATCTGTGTTGACTTCATTTTTTTTCAGTCTAGGTGACATTATGCAGACATAAACATACCAAAAAGTGTGTGTGAAGTTGCAGTTGAGCTCTGCACACACACCCACACACACAAAACAGGTGCGGCCCAGTGCAGGTGTTGAGCACGCCTAGGCAAAGCAACCGGAGAGATAGAGCATGCTTCTCTGTGTAATCAGAGACAGGGAGAAACTAAACGTTTGCAGTATTGTTTCACGCACACACACTCCAGACACTCCCACGCACACATATCCAAATTAACCGACAAAAGCCCTCTTTTGTTAATGCACTCGCACAGAGGAAGGCAGAAGCCCCACAAGCCTGAAGTTCTCTGCCCATGCCACCTGCCACAAACACAAAGACAGAGGGGTGTCAGTCCATTAGGGTTGTTCTGGTCCTCTGTCTCCTCCTACTCACCCCTACAACCTACAATTAGGCTACACCTTTCTCCATCAGGATAAACCCCCTCAGGCCAGCTCTGACACGTACTGCACCACACACAAATGCTGTTTGTTTTTCAAACATAAGAGTAAAACATAAACTAGTTAATTATGTTATTTTCTATAAATATGTTATATATTAAAACAAATATTTATTTGATCAAAAATACAGTACACTCTGTTAAAACCAACCCAGCACTGGGTGAAATATGGACAAACCCAGCAACTGGGTTGTTTTGACCCAACGGTTTGGTTGAATGTTTAATCCAACCTTCTGGGTAGTTTTATTTAACTCAACTATTGCTTTAAAGTTACTTATGTCTTGCTTAAAATGAACCCCAAATAAGTTGGAAATTAACATTTATTAATATGCGCAATAAATGAATATTTATTAATAAGTTGAATAAATTACAGTTAAATAATAAACATTTTTTAAATTGCTTTTTAATAAATCCTCACCTTTTGATTATTGCTGATGCTTCTAGTAATTACATGTCTGACTGTTAATTTACAACCTATTTTGGGTTCATTTTATAAATAAATTAGATTAATTTATGTTCATAAATTAGTTGTTTATTAATGGATATGTTTTCTAATATATTTACAAAATTATTAATTAATAAGTTATTAGTAATTTATAAATTAGTTTTATAAATAAATTCATTTATATTAATAAATTAGTAATTTATTAATTTATTCCTATTCTGAAAAATTGTAATATGCAAGAAAATCGTCATAATATGCTGATTTGAAGAAACATTTCTTATTATTATCAATGTTAAAAACAGTACTGATTAATATTTTTGTGGAAACGACCAAACAACACAGTTTCTGCTGACATTGACGACTGTGAATGTAAAACTGAATCTTGGAAAGAAAAGGCCAGACCTTGGCGACAAGACCCAGCCACACTGTCTCTATCTCTGCTCTCTTTCCTGTCATCTCAAACTAAGAGTTTGCAGATTAAATTTAACTTCAGAAACTTATTGTGCACTAGAAAAATACACTGCAATTCTGATGTAATTTAATTCCACATGTACTACTGTAAAGGCATTTGTTTCATATTATCTACATTTTTATGTGAATCTTTAAGCTGTGTGATAGATGTAGATGCTGAATGGAACATAAATTGTGCTTCAGATACAGGACATTTTATTATAATCATATGCTGCCATGGCCTATGTTTAAGAGTTATTTAAGCACCCTTTGCTGTATTACACTTTTGACAAGTTTGTGTCTGCTGTATGAAACATGCACACTCACAAATGCAACCAGAAATAGCATATACACGTCACAACATGAGTGCAGAGAGATGTGAGTGGACAGTGACCGCGCCAGTCGCCCACCTGTGTCCTGAGAAGAGGCTCTTTCCTGGAATCAGCCTACAGGAATGTAAAACCACACAGAGCTGCTGTATTTCTCACCTGGACCCTTGTACAAGTGCAGAATAAAATAACCTCAACCCAAAAAAAGATCTGGCCCAGCCAACAGCACTGTCAGACAGAGTCAAGAGCAAAGGGCTCTAACAAACACCAAACACTTGAGATACCACCAACACTCAGGGTACAGCCCTGGACCTGCCATTCCCATACACTCTAACATCACATCTGCTAATATTATGAGAATGACGATTTTCTCTTTGTTTGTCCAGTTGTCTTTTCTATATCCCTTTTTGCTGCACGTTTCTAAAACACGGTCACACTTTATTTTAAGGTCCAATTCTCGCCATTAACAAACCATTAACTACAAATTTTGCCTCAATAAACTCCTAATTTGCTGCTTATTAATATTTAGTAAGGTAGTTGTAAAGTTTAGGTATCTGGAAGGATTAGGGATGTAGAATATAGTCATGCAGAGTATATGCTTTATAAGAACTAATAAACTAATAGGCATGCTAATAAGCAACTAGTTAATAGTGAGAATTGGTCCCTATACTACAGTGTTACGTAAAACACTTACAAACATGTTATTAAATTACTTAAATATTACCTTCTCAGTTTTGATCTCAGGGGGTACTTGAGTAAATATTCTGCATCTAAGGGGTTTGGCTAACAAAAAAGTTTGAGGAACCCCTGCTCTATAGCTATACATGCAATATAAACACAATATGAGCAAATGCATTTTTGGGAAACAATGCTCTAGACAGTCCTTGCTCAATGCAGTTTATCTTTCTTAATACCAAATGAAATGGCACATTCTGAATAGTCTTATGAAAGGAAATCTTTCGCAAGAGGAATGGCAGGAGAAGTCTGCATCATCACCAGGAAAAACAAATTTTGCATTACATCCAGAAACGGGAAAATCTTTCTTTTTTCCTTTTTCTCTCTCTCCTTCTCACTTTCTTACAACGATCCAACCCAAACAGCAGAACTGGGTTTCTGAGCGGACCTCCATGTTTCCGAAGGAAAAGAGATGGACCGTGTTCAAAGAATAACACAGCAGACGAGTTCTACCACACACACCTCAGTAGTAACAAATTATCTATATAGCAGTTGAAAAGGTCACTCAAAAATGTAGCAAGCCTATAAAAACTTCTGTCCCATACAGTACTTTAGCCTCTTCCAAGATTAAAAAAAAAAAAAACTCTGATATATATTACACAATCAAACAGTTATGAGCTCTGGATGTAGATTTTATGCAGACACGAATACAATACGAACCAAATATCTACCGTTAATTAGACTTTAGTTGTTTGCTATTAGCAAAGTTGCAGTTTCAAGCAATTACACATGAAGATACACACAAATATGGTCCAACTACAGTTAATTCTCTAGAGCTTGAAGGGTTTGGAGTCAAATTTTCCTGTCTGCTTGGCTGAACATTGAAAAGTTTTGCATTTCTTGTTAAGACACTATAATGAGCATGTCCACAACGAGACATCTTGAAAAAACAAAGTAAGTGTGATACGTGGCCAAGAAGGAGGGAACCTGGCCATACTGAATGGGCACAGAAAGAACAACGTGATGATGATGTGCAGAGTTTATTGATCAGAGGGGTGTGACTGGAAGGCCGAGAGACGGGCCTGAGAAACCTGAGCTGGGCACTATAATTGAATCCCTATGGGGGAAGGCAAGAATATGATGGACAAAGCATCCACCCTCTGATTACATCCCTCTCTGCATCTCCTCTCAATCTGTTCAGAGTTACACTACTGGCTTTGAATGAAGATCTTGCTTAAGAGAATGTTGCATGGCCAAACATAATGAGGCCATTTTTCCCTCCAACTTCAAACAAATTGGGATCAGATCAGAGGCACGTGAGATGGCAGCAGCAGGAATCAATTAGCACGTACGCTTTGATGATGTCATTGACAAGCAATCGGTGAACAGACCAGCTTCCGTTTGAGATCGTAGGAAACATGAGACTCCACCGCAGCCCACTGCATTTTTACGGAAACCATATCATTTATAATTTATCATTCTGCATGTCGCTACAAACTTGGAGTTCACAAAAGCCTCGTTATGATTAACCAAAGTTTAACTAGCAGGATAGTTCCTGACAGTTCTGAAAAGCATCCAACTGGAAATGAACAATGAAATAGATGAAATAGTATAAACTGAATCATTGATTTGAGACGAATAAATCATTCTTGTAAATTTATTAATTTCAAAGAATCACTTCAAAAATGATTCACTGATTAATTTGGGTCATCACTCAGAAATCTTTATATATACATTCAGCTAAATAACGCAGTTTTTCAAAGTTTTCAATTAGACTGTTTAGATGTGGTGTTGTTTATGGTTCCAATGTGTCACCCATCTCATTAACAAAAGCTCTCAGAATGAGTTCAAATGAATCATTACAAAAGAAGTGGTTCAAATAAAGCAACAAGCCACAAAAGACTGTGTGCAGAGGCAAAAGTACTATGATAAAAAGCACCAGCATTCAATAGTTAAATGTACTCTATTATTATTAATCACTGGAATAAACAATCCTTTAGCCAAATAATAAAGTTCATTACAATAACTGTAAGCTGTTTGTGGTTGTAAAGCTGTAGTAACTTGCCACATTAAAAGGATAGTTCACCCAAAAATTTAAATTCTGTCATTAATTACTCACCCTCATGTCGTTCCAAACCCGTATAACCTTCGTTCATCTTTGGAACACAAATGAAGATATTTGTGATTAAATCTGAGAGCTTTCTGACCCTGCATAGACAGTAACGGATCCCAGTTAAATCAGTAATTACATCAAGTTTAAAATGTATAAGGGATTGCATTTTAAGAGATGAGCAGAAATTGTCAGTCAATGTAACCGATAAGTTATGGAACATACCAAATGTCCCTCCTTTCAATATGGTTTTAAAAATTGGTTAATTCTTGGAAACGTGTAAAGAACAAAGGGTAACAGATTTATTCAATTATACGATTGTAAGATATGTATCTATGAAAGATTGTTTTTGTCTTTGTAATGTGATATAAAGAAAATAATAAAATAATATAAAAAAATAAATAAATAAAAATAGACAGCAACACAACTATCACATTCAAGGCCCAGAAAGGTAGTAAAGACATCGTTAAAATAATCCATGTGACATCAGTGGTTCAACTGTAATTTTATGAAGCTACAAGAATACTTTTTGTGCGCAAAGAAAACAAAAATAACTACTTTATTCAACAATTCTTCTCTTCCGTGTCAGTCGACGTGGTACTATCGTGAATGCGGGTCAAAGTCTGATGTGGAGGAGAAGAAATTGTTGAATAAAGTCGTAATTTTAGTTTTCTTTGCATGTAAAAATATTCTCGTAGTTTCATAAAATTAAGGTTGAACAACTGATGTCACATGGACTATTTTAATGATGTACTTACTTTTCTGGGTCTTGAACGTGTCAGTTGTGTTGCTGTTGCTATATGCAGGGTCAGAAAGCTCTCAGATATCATCAAAAATATCATCATTTGTGTTCTGAAGATGAACAAAGGTGTTACAGGTCAGGTCACATTTGCGTCTATAGTTATTTTAAAAGGAGCCTCATCCAATTAGAATTTAGAGCTGGCTCGATACCACTTTTTTAGAACCAATACCGATCCGATACCAAAAATTCTGAGTATCTGCCGATACCGATACCGATATCGATCTGATACCAGCGCAGTTTTTTTTTTTAATCAGTGTAGAATTTCTATACCTCAGTGCGTTGACCTGCTCATCACTCTTTTCTGTTTTACACACAATCTACTAAATATAGACAACTTTACTGTAAAGAAAAACAACAAATGAATGAATATGAAATTATAATCTATGACAAAAATACTATTATAAACTAGGTTAGTGGATAATTCAGTAGCAAAAGTTATTCTCGAAAAATCATGAGTGCACAATAATTTTATAAAATCTAAAATTAGTGAAAAAAGCATTTATTGGGGAACAAAGAAAAGTGAATAAGTGTAGGACTAAATCTGGTAAAAATTATATATTGCTCTTTGTATTATTGTAAAATACATTCATGGAAAACAAGTAATATATTTATATATATTTAAAGTACTGCACAGTAATGAGGCAGCACCATACGACAGATGAGATGAACAAGAAAGGCTATTAATAATCTTTCATTGCGCAAAATAAAATAAAATATAATAAAATATAATAAATAAAATATTATAATACGAAAGGCTCCAATAGAGAGCGGCACAAAGTGCTTATGCGCATCCCGTACGCAGAATGATGTGCTTGAAGCAACACAGAGTCAGCGCTCCGCATAGAGAAGTTCAAAGCACAAAGGAAAGAGATATTAATGCATAGTGTATTAAATCTGCGCGACAGTTTATTGAGCCTTTTCTTTTAACTGTTTTAAATTTCAATTACTGTGCTCGTGAAGAACCATTCATAGTGCTCTCTACAACAGTGTTGTGATCTAACAGACACCCGGTAGAAAGTAACACGATTTAGAAACAGCAGAAACTCTAGCAAGATAAAATCATTTTATGTAAAACCATTGAACTTTATTTACAGATCAAGTATAATAGGAACAGTGGATTGAGTTTTGTCGTCTTGACTGTAGTAACTGAACGCAGTTTGAACGCTGAATGGAGGATGACAGAGCCGCAGCGGAGAGAAGTGTTTACATGAACTTGACTTAAATATTCATCTGTACCTCACATTATGGAACGGCTTCAGAATACTTGAAATATAGTGCACGAAAACTTTATTGTGCTTTATAATGGTTTTTGTGGCTTTCGTGGGTCTTAACAATAACACAATAGTAGCTATACACAGAATATAGGATTGGGATCAGCCTCGTCTGACCAAAACCCTGATCCAGCATAAAATGCCAATATCAGAGCGATACCGATACTGAATATCGGATCGGCGCACCCCTATTAGAATTTAGATTCAGAACTATCCATTTTAAAAATCTGTTTGTGAATCAGACCACAACACTGATTTAAGATTGGAAAACTAACAAATAATGAGGAACGCTCCACCTCAGCTGAGAGGAAGAAGGAGAGAGGAAGATGAGAGGCCTTCGATTGCTCCTCGTTTGAGTTCCTCCAGTGAGCGTCAGCAGCTGAGCGTGGCTCCATGAGCAATTCCCCTCATGTGTTCGGTCTTGGAGTTAACTGTCAAACTGGCGCCACGCAGCTCCACAGCATGTTCCGCGGTACATGACTAGTCATGAATATGGAGATGTGCTTGCTAAGTGTAGCATGCACACACATAGGAAAATGTATGAAAAACAGACACGCATATACAGATTAATGGATAGTCACCAACCTACGCAAACACACACAATGATACAAATAGGGGTGCAGAATGAAGCGTACACCCACACTGAATGTGAGTCAGAGTCTGCATCTCAATACACACACAGACACACACGCGCATGCATCAAACTTGGAAATCTTGCTTAATAGTTTTGGAAACGCAAAACTATTAAAACACCAATTCCTGTGGTGAGGCCTCAGACTGCAGCCCCTTTCATAATGGAGTCATTTAGTCTGATTCTTCCCCGTGCTATCTGCCCCCGAGCGAACATTCTTACACACACAGACATGCTGAAGATTTATAGTGTCTGAGAGAGAAAAACACCACGCCCCAGTGTGGCTCTGACACAGGGGCCTTCACACTGGCACCGAATCAGAGACACACACGTACTGTTGCATTTTTTATCACATAAATACGTTGAATACAGACAAACAAGTTCTTTCCCTGGGCCTTTCAAAAACTCACAAGCATACAATCACAGACTCCTTTAAGGCCAGAGCTATTTAGGTAATTGATTAATTGAGTAATTCTTTTGCACTAGATATTCTGACAAGTAAAAACACTATTCAAAGATGGATTTTATTGTTAATTATTAATGTTTTTTATTATTTATTTCTGTTCTTTTCAAAATAAAAGTATAGGTTGTTAAAGTTGGTAATAAAATGTTAAAAATGTAAAAATAAATAAATTTCAAAGATGTATCTAAATCATCTTTTTTACCTTTTTTTTTAAAAAAAAAAGTCAATTACTTTTTATGTGTCAGAGTTTTCAAATTTAACACAAACAATGGGTCATAGGTGTCTACAAGAGGGATTTAATGTGTCTGCAGATTTGGGAGAAAAAAAAAGAAATAAAAATTGGTGTATTTATATAAAAATGTATATTTATATTTATATAAGGCCTTTTTATACTAAGGACAATAACCAGCTGATGAATGATAAAAATAATGACAGCCAATCAGAATCCATTCTGCTTTAAAGAGCTTTAAAGGTTTAAAGTGGCAGATGACAAAATTACACTGCATGTTTACAATAAACAGAACATTACAGTCCGTTGGAGTGGATGCTAATATAGTTATTGTTATAGGCATCTTTATAATTATTGTTCTTGGTGTGAATGGGCTTTTAAACTTAAAATTGTTCTGAAATTATCTTTACTGTGAAAAGCACAAATAAATGTTTAGGTAGAAAAAGCTAAAAAAAATCATGTAGAATCTTTTTTTATATATTTTAATAATTTTGCTTTGCACTCAGTAGAGTAACAATAAAAATCCAATTATTTAATTTGTCAAATAGCTAATATCACACTTATGAACTATAAATCTTTATAATATAAATCTTTATATTTGAAAATGTGTACTTTTGATTATCAAATTTGTGGTCCATGGTATCAAAAAGTGTCACAGTACCAAATTACCATAGTACCAAAATAAATCACAATGCCCATCCTTACAAACTAAAATGTGAGGATGACATATCTTATTTGTATTTTATTCCACAAGCAATCCGTCTGTCAACCTATATAGTTCAGCGTTCTAATAGCCCACCACCTAGTGAACTGTGGAGGGTCTTGGGCAAAAGCTGGCTGCTGTTTAAGACTCTCGGCCAATCAGTTTACAGTTCTCTTGCTGCTCTCCCTTATGAAGTTAAATGACAAACCAAAGCCTCCTGGCATGGCCCAAACAGACGGACCCAATTTCTGCTTTGCATAATAAAAAAAACAGTCAAAACCACACATGAGCGCTACGAATGAACAGAGGAAAGAAGGAGGAGAGGAGGAAACAGCGCCAAGCATCAGATCTCCTTAAAGCCTTACAGCTGAAGCCTCCATCTCAGAGGAGATCACATTTCAACAAGATTGAGTTTAAGTGGTGGAGACAGAAGCTGGATGAAAGGGAGGGAGGGAGGGAGGGAGTTTTTTGCTCTAGTAATAGTAGTGCAGGAAAAAATGGCACAATGTAGTTTACAGAGAGCCAAAAGCTACTAGACTAAACTCTAGTGTTGAGTGTTGAACCAAATATGAAAGTGGATATCAAAAAGTTTTTTTCACTGAAGCATGGTTAATAATCTACCTAGATAAAATGGAATTCCCTTTACTTCCCATTTGCCTTCTGAGGGTACGTGCATCACATTTTACCTTGTCATACAGTCAAAACAGCACTTATTCAGTGGACTTTTGGGCTGATGGAATAGCTGACTCAAGGTTGTTGCACAGGGAACGTTTGCTTTGGAGCTTCTGAGGAGCTCTGGCTGGGACAGGGTTAAAGTCTCCTCCCTGGGGCTGTGCTTGCTACCGCTAAAATTAAACCTCCCCCACAGCTGGTTCCCATTAGCCTGCAGTGACACTAGGAGCCTGTACTTAAGCTGTGCTGCGGGGGCTCCACCGCCCCACTCAGATAATACTACTGTCCCCTGCCACAGGCCAAGTTTAAACTGGCCCTGCACAGCTTCTGCTGGCAACAACTGTGTTTTCAAACCAGGGGAAAAGAAGAGGAGAGAAAGGTGAGAGTTATGGAGGGAGAACATTATGGAAAAGAGCCCGTCTTTGGTGAGAGGTGGAAAACGTTGAGTCTGTCATCATGTTCGAGTTCATCAGAAGCCATAAGGAATAAAATTCCATGAAAAAATATCGGTATCATATCAGCTGTCAATATTAGAGTTTCTTTTTTGCTATGAGCAGAATATTTAATTGTACATGCTAATTTCTTTGATTTTTAAATCAGATTACTTTTTCTATCATATCTGTCTATCATCTATAATGCTAACTTAATGTCAATCCTAAAAAAAAAAAAAAATTAATAATTTAACAACACTGTTAAACGTGCAATTTTTCATTCTGAACATTGTAATTGTTGTGATCCCCAAATAATTTAGGACATTTAATTTTAGTGTTTTGTTTTTATTTATTTATGCAACTTTTCTGTATCAGATAAAAATGCAGAGTGATTAACTAAACTCCACATACAGAGTTCATAAACTTTAATGTTGCCTCGTAGCACATTTCAAAGTTATTATAATGATTTTTTTCTTTTTATCAGGCATATCATCAGATGGCTGCTTGTGAAGCCATATAATTAAGGTGCTCTTGCCTAGCTGTGTTTCATATATTCTTTATAACTCTACTTTTATCTCTAAATTGCTTTTACAGTTTGGGAGTCTGGCAGCAAAACACGGCATGTGCATTGTGAGTAACAAATGAGATGTTGATGACTGATTTACGGCGTGAGAAATAAACCAATCGGCGGTCTTGTAAGGACACCTCAGCCAATAGGCAGGCAGCAATCGCACATTCCTGATGACAGGCAGCGCGTATCTCACATGGTTTTGCATGTTGGGATCAACTGCAAGTCTGAGCGCTTTCCAGTAAGGGTAATATTTTAGCCGTAGTCTATTAAAACCATAGCTCTTAAGAGGGATCTGTTTGTGGAAAAGGTTAACAATCAGTTTAATTAGGAGCAGAGGCTGGGGCGCACGCATGAACTCTCCCGGTCTAACACTCACCGCTCTACAGGGAATTCACCATGTCAGACGTTCACCGTTTGAGTGTGTGTGAGTATAGAGGAGGAAAAGAGACAGAGAATTAAAGGATTAAAGGAAAACAGAGGGCATGTGAGTGAGGAGGAGGAACAAAGTAAGAAAGGAAGGGAGGACAGACCTTATCAGCAAAGTTTGTCCATTCAGGATTTCCTTCCAAACAAAAGAAAAAGGAAACTCCAACTCTGAAATGTGTTACATGGAAATAAATCTGTCAAGAGCACTTGTTAAGGTCATTGCATTTTCATGCTTTTTTCAACAACTTCTAAAACAGGTGACATACATCTTATTTAAAACAATGACTAGGATGCACGAGACACAAGTCCAGATAAGGGGATATATTATACTTTTTTTCAACAACTATAGGTGAAAATGTGTTAACTTAAACACAATTTCTACTTGATCAATCTCTTAAAAATGACTTTCAACAAAATAAAGGTCAGTTTTTTTTTTCCTTAAAAAAAAATTAATAAAAAATAATACTAATAATAATAAAAAAAATTGTGTGGTATGGTACTTCAAAATATTTCATGGTACTAAAATGCATGTACAATGGCATTTACATTGTACTCCAGGGTACTTTATTACTTATTAATGTGTCCTAAAAAAAAAAAAAAGTAGTAATATGCACTGAAAAAAAATTACCTAAAATGTGCTTCATGTCATGGCATCTAAATTGGCTGATTTTATCCAAACATAAATTATATTAAAAAATATAACTTAACATCACTGAATCAACCTAAATACAATAGGTTACACAAAGAAACTAAATTTAAAAGTTCAATTTTGTTGCAGATTACAGTTTTTTCCAGTGCACTATGAACTAACATGAACAAATAATAAAGAATTGTATTTTTATTAACAAAGATTAATAAATGCTGTAAAAATCTTTAGTTGGTGTTAGCTAATGCATAAACTAATGTTAACGAGTGGGACCTTATTGTAAAGTGTTACCTTAATATTTAAAAGAACTTTAACATACCATGTAAATGATATAATAGTCTATGAATATGGTAATCACCATCTAATACCATCAAAGTACCAAGGTACCAACAAAGTAAAGGAAACCAAATGGCCAACGCATTGAAATGGCAAATCTTGCAAGCCTTTCATCTCAAACATAGTAAATAAGTGTTGCAAATGCAGAGAAAATGCTTTCAAAAGGATGTAAATAGTACAAAACAAGCAGTCGCAACAATTCAACATCACCCAGCACAGTGGTATGAGAGTTTGAGTCGGGTAGGATCTGGAAAGTGTAGGGGTATGCGCCGCGTGGGCTGTATTTTGAAGGCAGACGGTGTGAGGCTCATAAAAGCTGCATGGATCTGAGTTCTGGCAGAGGTGACAGACAGGTGGATAGGATTACCAGTGAGCCCGGGCTCAGAAACACGCATGCTCGGCCGCCCATCAGCACGGGGATCGACGCACACACCCTTCACGCCTTTTTAAATAATTAACAGCCAAAGATTAGTCCGTCGGCCTAGGGGCCAAAAGATCCATTGATTTCTCACAGATGCATTTTTAATGAGCGCATCTCAGTGAGGCAGCGTCCGTGAAGAGAGGCTTCCTTGTCCACAACAACAGCACAAGAAACACCAGCAGCTTTGCGAGTGGCTTGTGGTAAAAACACAAACAAAGCCTGTAAGTGCCTCACTAATGTCTCGCACTAACGTTCTTCTACACAAAGGCTTGAAGGGAAAGGCCTCAAGGGTGACCTTAAAAGAACCTATGGCAAAATGCTATTTAATCCGGCCCGAGCGTTTCCTTTAATTGGTCTTGTGCGACCATCCATAAAGCTGTTGTGCCAGCGGCATATTTCCTAATCAGCCTTTATGAACTGTAAACATCTCGGCACCAGAGTCTTTAAAGCATTAGAAGGCTTGAATTAAATTTGTATCACATTTGGTAGTTGTGACAGACACACTAAGAAAGTGATCGCTGCATCTGTGGATAAGCGCAGCTGACAGAGTGCCTGACAGTGTCAGTTACGTATTTCCCTTTCTTTACAGTGTAAAGTATCACAAGAGATACAACGAGAGAAAAATCAACCTGAGAATCTGATTTACACTCTACATTGGCATGTATGGTTCTTTGAAGAACCTTTAATACCCACTTCAAAAAGGTTCTTTAGATTAAGATTAAATGTTCTTCACATTAAGAGAAAAAAAAGGGAACCCAAAATGGTTTACCTTTGGCATCGCTATGAAAACCCGCTTTTAGAATCTTAATTTTTCAGTGTGTACTACATATTGAACATGGTTAAATGAGCTCAAAGGTAGCTCACCCAAAAATGAAAATTTTGTTATCATTTTCTCACCCTCAAGTCTTCTTTTTTTTCTTTTGGCCCCCACTGACATACATAAAGACATGAGAGTTAATGAAGACATAATTTTCAATGTCCGTTTTAAACATTCGAAGCATTTCAGATAAAATGTTCCAAATGAAAACGCTTTTTATAAATGACCTTACAAAGGTGACATGGAGAGAGATTATGGTTATAGGACTCTGACAGGCATGGACAGCTTTGACTAGAATAACAGAAATAAATACGTAGTTTAACAGTGGTTATAAATGGAACAAAGATGGTGCAGTGCTTTATGGTTTTATTTTACATTCTTATGGGTATAGGGAGGTTATGCATTCCTTAAATCCAGAGAAACAAGAAGGAGTTGTTGAAAGACCAATTCAAAAATTTAAAACCAAAGAGCGTGTCTGAAATAATACTGCTACAGAAATAAAATTGAAAGTTTAAACATAAAATGGAAACCTGTGCCATGTTTCATTCAAGAAAGACTGTTTTTCTTGCTGTCTGCAGTGTAATATTTCAAGGGTTCATTTTTCCTTGAGATGTGTGAGAGCGAAACATATCATTATGGAAAATCAAGGCTTTTGCCCATCTAAACCATGGATACGTCTGGTTTGAGAAAGCAACACACTTCCTCTACTGTGCGTAAAGGAAGGAAAAGACGAAAGAGAAACAAAAATTACTTCTTCAATCATTCCTCAGATTTCATAAATCATGCATGTGGCTTTTTTTTTTGAAACTGACTAAAAGTTTTCATGAAAGTGTTGCATGTTACTATTATCATACATTTGTATGAAAATGTGTATATATGTTTATGACCTGATTTAAAAAATAAGGGGAGCATTCGAGAGTTTAAATGGGGGCAGGAATAATTGCAAATACATAAAGAAAGAGTGTCAGGACTACCTTTCCCGTCTCCCGCTCGAAGTCCACATATTCTCGGGTGGGCGCCTGTCGCTGATCCCCATGAAGGTTGGCTGGGAAGAACTGCAGCGAGAGGTTGGTGCCGGTCGCCACAAAAGCCTTTTAGAGGGAAATCAATACAAACAGGATAAGAAAGCCAAGCCCGAGCATAAATTATGCAGCCCGTCATTTCTGTTTTCACATCAGAGAGAAGAAGAGAATGCCTGGAGCCAAGGCCAGCGCTCAAAACATCAGGAAAAGAAGAGAGGAGGGGATGGGGGGGGGGACAAACGCAAAGAGAAAAAAAAAAGTCATAATTTTCTCTATTTGAGGTATTGAGTTACACACATCTGATTCTATTTTACCAACACTCATTGCTGGCAAACTGGGCTGCACCAAACTGAGTTTGAGAGGAGACAGAACGCAGGAGTGAACGAGTGACAGAGAGATAACAGAGACGGAGAGGAGTACAAAATCAATAATTGTTTTAAATGCAGACCCTCACTTACAATAATAGCAGCAGGACTGCTGTAAAGGTTTTGAATTATGGTACAATAATTCATTAATGTTCTCAAGGATCATGAGCGACAAAAAACAGGATTTATTCCAAACTGTCTTGCAGAATTTTGCTGCATTTTAATTATATACAAAAAAATATTAAAATCAATTATCTGATTCTCTTTTACTCACACATACATACACAATAACATTGTAAATTATATGAATCAATATTCAGCATGATTGTAATGGGCATGCAAAGACATAAAGGCACAAGAAAAGTTACTCTCTGTAGCTTTGTAATTGACCTGTTTGCCTGTGAACCTCAACATTTAATCTACTTTTGACATTAGGGGAAAATAAGGCCAAATGCAACCACATCTTACTGATTAATAAATCAAAGTGCACATAGTCACAACACAGCAAAACTAAATTAGCAATGACAGCATGATGAGAGAACACTGCATCACAAAACATCTAGAAATTATAAAAAACAAAATCTTTTTTTTTTTTTTAATTTGCATTTTATATTAGAAATGCTTAAGTAATGTTTTCCATTATGTTACTGGCCAGTATCACTATCAGATGTAAAGCCTGTAAATTGATGTTTATGATGAAATTCTGTCAGAAAAATCTAATTGAATAAAAAAAGAGACATCAAACAGAAATAGTGGAATCTATTTTATCTATCTAGTCTATAATGTTACAATAAACAGAATAAATATAATCTGAATTAAAGTAACAGTTGTCTCATCTATTCTTAGAAATATTATGGGTAGCTAAATCTATCTCAAAACAGCCCTGAAGACATGAGATACAAACAAAGAGATAAACAAGCCTCCCCATGTTATCAAACCAGTCAAAGAAACGGGTGACTCTAATGCAAAACTGTTACATATATTTCAAAAATATCAATAATAAAATAGGCGGAAAAAAAACTATAACATGCAGTCTCAGAGTATTTTTAAAGAGACTGCAATTAGACACGTCCGAGTTCATCTGCACCCGCGAGACCCGTTTCTGACGATAATTAAAAGAAGCCGAGAGGCACTTTATGTTTAAGCATTGATTAATTATTTGTAGTCCTAATAATACAGCGAATTAAATAGCAACAAGTCAGTATAACACGATATGGATCATAAATGCTCTCTGCATTGTTTTTGGCGCTCGTTACATATGAGGAAGTATTTTGAACATAGTTTTTAGTGACGGCGTGACAGTTCCGGATGCCTAATCACGTTAATGTATTTAAGTATTGAGTTGCAAGCATTGCTGCGGGGTCAGTAGGCTGGTCATTGACCGGTGCTGTGAGGTGCGTGTACTCACTATCTCTGAGCGGCCGTCACGACACGCGTTCTGGAAGCGCGCCTGCCTCTCCTCATGCGGCCGATCGCGGAAACCGGTGTATTTAATCTGTAAACAGAGATCAAAGAAAAAAAAAAAAAAGTCTTGTTATAAAAGAGCTTCATTGGACTACACTGTAAAACTGTTTTCAGCATTTATAACAACATCTTTATGTTCCTCTATTTAACTTGTCACAATATTTCCGTCCTTTATGTTCAGTTTTATGATATGTTTGTTTAATTTTCTTTAGCTCATTAGTATTTGAATTTAAAGTGGTCAGAAGAATGTACTTATTCTTGCAGGTTGTGACTTTGATGCCACTTTGATTTCCTTAAAAAAAACTTCATATTAGTATGTGGCCTGAGGTGAAGCAATTTGTTGTGATTAAAGCCGAATAATGAACATATTTGCAAGCTACTGGAAAATATGTTTAAAAAAAGAACAAAATGCGTACGTTTGAAATGCAAATTGCCTGATGTTGTTTTAAATTTGGATTATAAGCAAACAAATGTTCAGTATTGTACTAGAGTTAAAAGGTGAGGTGCAAAGATGCGTCTTTTAAGTCTACGCTACATCTATATTTTTTGTTGATACATTCTTGCGATATATAAAAAGTAATTTAGTAAGTGCCGTGAATGGAGGGTTAAAAACTTTTCTCAGCAGTGAGCATTAGCGGTCGCTACACAGAGGCTGTTAAAGAAAGAGGCGATGACACGCTTGTTTTCATGTCACGCGAGAGGTGCAACTTTGTTTCCGCCACTTTATCAAATGTGTCTCGGATGAATCGAGCTCACCTCGCACTCGCGACTGAGTTTCCTGAAGAACTCCTCGTTCTCGAACTTGCTCCTCTGATCCGGGACCACCCGAGGCATCTTGAACGCGATTTGATCAATTTTGTTAATTGTATTTGTTTAAACTTGCAAAGAGAGTGAAGCGTTGTCTTGAAACTCTCAAGTCCCGCTCTTATTTTCTTCCGTCTTTTCTCTTCTTCTAATGATGGAGTATGTTGCAGTGAGCTTTGTGTTCTTTAAAATGTAAAAGCTCCTTCGGATTTCGCCTCTTGTGGGGTCCGTGAGTTGTACTGCACTAGATTTGGCTGTAATTTGCAGTTGGCTTGTTGTTCTTCCTCACTCTCGCGCGTGTGATCTCCGACTGCTGACAACAGACGCTCGCTCGCGCTACTTTATCCGTCGCATGAGCTGCATGGCTCACAGTTACTTCCTGGCTCCTCGGAGTCCGACTTATGACTGTACACCCAAAATACTCCCCCCATTCACAATTCTCTCCACTATGGACCGTGTGTGCGCAGGCGTTAAATACACCGCAACTTCACTGCGCGAGATGCTCGGTATTTTTCTTTCTCGTATAGTCTTAATAGGAACAGAGGTTAAAGTTGTTACCTGTGATAGAGATTGTGCAGCTTGGTGTTTATAAACACATCATGTTAGCGAATTTCTCAGAAACAAAATGACGTGCTCTCATCAGAGAGGAGGTTCACATTGTTACATAGATATGAACCACAAAATTTCTATAAACAGGCCTATATTTTTAATCTTATTACATAAGTCAATTTTGAGACATCTACATCTGTTTGTAATCCACCCAAGATAAACAAACGTGCACTGGAAGACAAAGAACAGTCTTCATAGACATATAGACATATAGATAGATAGATAGATAGATAGATGGATGGATGGATGGATAGATAGATAGATAGATGTATGGATGGACGGACAGATGGCTGGATGGGTGGATCAATCAATCGACAGACAGATAGATAGATAGATAGATAGATAGATAGATAGATAGATAAATGGATAGATAGATAGATAGATAGATAGATAGATAGATAGATGGATAAATGGATAGATAGATAGATGGACGGACGGATGGATGGATGGATGGATGGGTGGATCAATCAATCGACAGACAGATAGATAGATAGATAGATAGATAGATAGATAGATAGATAGATAGATAGATCAATCGACAGACAGACAGACAGATAGATGTATGGATAGATAGATAGATAGATAGATAGATAGATAGATAGATAGATAGATAGATAGATAGATGGATGGATGGGTGGGTGGATCAATCAATCAGTCTATCTATCTATCTATCTATCTATCTGTCTATCTGTCTGTAAATTGATCGATCCACTCATCCATCTATCTATTGACAGACAGACACAGACAGATAAATAGATAGATAGATAGATAGATAGATCAATGGACAGACAGACAGACAGACAGACAGATAGATGTATGGATGGATAGATAGATAGATAGATAGATAGATACATGGGTGGATCAATCAATCTATCTATCTATCTATCTATCTATCTATCTATCTATCTATCTATCTATCTGTCTATCTGTCTGTCAATTGATCGATCCACTCATCCATCTATCTATCGACAGACAGACACAGACAGACAGATAAATAGATAGATAGATAGATAGATAGATAGATAGATAGATAGATAGATAGATAGTTCCTATAATGATATTAGTATGTTCTTGGGAAGATGAGTGTATTACAACATCTGTGGTAAATATTTGGGTGTTGAGACATATCTTTCTTTATTGTGCATGTTTTGAAGTTTCAACTTCCCTCAGGACAGAGGGGAGGTAGAGAAAAGAGAGCGAGAATGGGGAAGTGAAGCACTACCAGAAACATCCAAAGGCCTCCAAGCCCTGTCAGATCTAGCAGACAGATTGCATCACTTTTGTGCGGCTTACCACAGCTATCGTGTGCAACTTTCAAATGTTATAAGGGCTTCAACTGTCAGAATATCGCTGCATGTATGATACTACGGTTAAAAGTAGTTAGTTGATGAGTAAAGACTCTTCTATCTTCACTGCATTTGTAGCGTGTTCATTTTGAACTCAGCCTGGGTTCTATACTTCCTACATTGTTTGTTTCTTTGTTATTAAACACACCCATCTGTGGCTGTCACATTAAAGATGATAGTTATGTGTTCTTAGTAATTGTGGAAAATCTGTCAAATGGAAATATATTGGTGTAATCCTCATCTAATTTAATTTAAATTTAATTGCATTGCCAGTGCACATAAAAAAAAAAAAAATCTTATATCTACAAAAACAATTTGCAGTAAATTAAAATTGTAAAGCAAGTGTACAGTGTGTGTGTGTGTGTGTAAAGGCCCATGTAAAAGCTTACATTACCCAAGCAATTATTAGTTTAGCACCTATTAGTGGTAACTGGGTGCACATATTCCCTCGGCCCGCTAATGTATGTTCTCATATTAACACTCCTGTTGCATTCTGTTGTGTTGTGTTGTGTTGTGTTGTGTTGTGTTGTGTTGTAGACCTGCATTAGTGCCATTAGAGTTGAACAACATTGTATAAAATTTTTTGCAAATTTTGACAAGGCCCATAAAACAAAAGAGATTACAGTATGCGATGAGATATTGTGCCCTGTATATGACTCCTTGCAGACAGCATGTGATGAGTTTTAGCTTGTCTCTGTTTTTCTCTCGTCCTCTTTCTCATGCATCAGATTGAGATCTGCGGTGAGTTAATGTGTTAAAAGGCTGTGCTTTGGGCCAAATGGGGCGTGTGAGTGCTTTAATAGCACCACATAACACTCATTAATTAATGAAATATTCTGTGGTTACCGTCTGAGACCCATTTTGACAGAGTGCTCGCAGACTAGAGGCTAGGTGTCTGTTCCAATAGGTTTCAACTGAATGGACACAGAAGGTTTAACCGCTAAAGATCCACTCAGGGGTCACCTGAAAACTTTGTTAGAGTCTTTCTGCGATGTCTGTGCGAACTATAAGAGGAAAAAGTTTTGTTTGTGTAGTTCTCAGCAGTTTTGCACCTCACTGTTTCTAAATTGTTTGCCGCGCACAGCTGCGCTGAAAGAATGCATAAACAACAGATCAAGAAATCCCCCAGATTTTATACGTCTTCAACCCATGCAGTATTGCAAGTGATGTGTTGATTTGAGAATGTAAGTAGGGTAATCTTTTGTTCAGGTATGATATTAAATATTAAATTGCATCAGGCAAACAAGTCACAAACATAATAGCTCTGCTGACTATACAACTTTGGCTTTTGTTGGTGTGTCTACACACTGAATGAAGCTCAGGTGCTGTCGAGATAATGATGTGATTTAAAAGCCTACCAGCCATTTAGTGAAGAAGCTAAACATAGCTCTGGAAGTCTGACACACACACATTCTGCTCTTTCTGGAAAAAAAGAGATAACAATAAATAAAAACATGACCTTATAAACCATGTAAGAGGTCTGGGATGTAGTTGACATTTAACTGATTGTTGTTGTGAAAAGAAGCTCTCTGGACAGCACAAAAATGCAAGCTTGCCTATCTATCTATCTATCTATCTATCTATCTATCTATCTATCTATCTATCTATCTATCTATCTATAGGTGTCTTTATCTTATAGTCAGTGATTCTTGAGACATTTGTTTTTAAAATACAATTGGATTTCTCAACACTGAAGATTCAAAAATATATCTAATAAACAAAAAATCAAAATATAAATGTATCTTTAAAAGAAAAAAAATATTACTTTGTCCTGAAAGAAGAAATATGTCTATTTTAAAAATATACATCTTTTAATAGGTTTCACAGCTGTGTCCCTATAGTTTTTTTGTCAACACCATCAGATATGTAAAAATATATACTGTAATAAGATTGTATCAAAGTCAGTCGCCATCCTGAAGATTCTTTTTCAATATTTCATATGAGTTAAATGAGGTCACACAGGCTCTGGTGAGTAGTTTTTTTATTTATTTTTATTATTATTATTATTATTATTATTATTATTATTTGTCTTATAGATTTGTATTTTGTAATTTATTGTTATTGATATTTGTTATTATTATATTATGTTTTAATTTTATGTAGCCTAATTAGTTACCTAATATTAAAAAATCAAAACAATGACAGCTCTGTCACTAATGGGTAAAGCAACACCACAAAGACTAAACTAAATTACATATATCCAAAATGACACACGTCTAAATAACATTTATTTAAAAATATAAATAGCTACTTTGTATCTGATGGTGTTGACCCATACTGAGTAATAGACAAGAATAAACTTGCTCCCAAGGTGATAACCTTTGAACATGTTGAAGATAAATCCAAAATAATTCCTTGATACTGTACATAAATGTGCATTTCTTAGTCTGTTTTGTTCCAGTAGTCTACTCAAGAATCAGTGTTGTCTATCTGTGTGACTTCGCGTCTGTGTGCTGTATTTACACACACTAGGCTGCTCTCAGAAGGCGACGTCAGTGACTGAGAATCAGCAGCAGTTTGAGCGCCTGAGATGATTAACGCTGTTACCGAATCTCCACGGCTCTCCCGGTTCTCACGCGCACTGCGCGTAAACGTATGGCAAGCTAAAGTAATCATAAATGCCTGCTCAGGCGTCTGATTGCACACTGACATGTCAAAACCATGCGATTTGACAGCAAAACACGCGTCCTTGACTTGTGATTTGCTATAAAAATGCGCGCTCTTGACACCTGCTTTGGAGTCACCGAAAACGTGCGTTTTTGACGTGCGTTTATCATAACAAAAATGGGCGTTGAATACGTGCGTTTTGTCCGACTCAAAACGCACATATTCGACGCCCATTTTTTGAACGTGTAAACAGGTAAACCAAACAGGCAGAGCAAACGTCTTCTCAAGTATCCAAACAGGCGAAAAGAATGTACTCTCTCAATAGTGTTCTCAAAATGGCACGTCGAAAGTGTGTGCTCACTTCATAGGGCTCGAGTCTGTCATGTTTTGTCCGCTTTATATGAGGTATTACGGTAAGGCATTGCTGCCACATACATAGGCTATTATTTTTTTTCCCACTCAGTCTTTATGACGGGATGTTATTTCGTTTAAACGACATATTTTTATATTTTATATTTATATATTTTAATAACGACATATGTCATAAAAACGATATGTTATAGAAGATATTAGGCTGTATGATATCGTTATATTATGCACAGCTGGTGTCGCCACAGTCCTGAGATAAATGAGGATCTGCACGTTGCTGAAGTTACTGCGGGAGGGATAATAGAAATACACTGTTTGAAATGTATTTCAATGTTATTGTTTTTATTGTAGCAACATTATAGTTATTAGGTTTATTATGATTAGTCTACAATATAATGCTATCCAAGAATTGCACAGACATGTGAAATATAATATAAATATCTTAAATAAAGATACCTGAAACTAGGTATTGGCTATATAGCTTTACTTACTACTGACATCATACCTTCCACATCTAACAAGTAGTCATGGAACCAGGCATATGTTCTAATTTCAATGTGTTTGCGACTGAGGTCCTTGGCAGTCAGCGGGTCCTCTTTTGCCAGGAACAGATACCGAAAATGTTTAGAATTTGCAACCCTAAACATCCCAGACCAACCACAAACCTACAGTGTGTAAAAATTAGATAATTGTTTTTTATTTCACACACATTAGCTAATGAATAAGTTTGGTAACACTTTATAATAACTTTATAGACAATACCTAGTTTCAGTTATTTTTATTTAAGATAGTAAAACCTTACTCTGCAAGAGGTCTTTGCCTTTGCTTCTGGGCTGTCATGAGTCTTATTTCATACAGAGAGATTTTCAGTGTGGATATATTACACACTATATATACCTGGCCCGGCCACCTCGGTCACTGTGCCCCCTCACCTCTGGTGCCATCTCCAGAGTAGGCACCCTGATTTTAGTCTGTGAGGCAGGGTAAGGCCTGGGAAGGTCTCACAGGCTGTTAAATACATGGATTAAAAGCTAAATGTTTTTATTTCGGTTTGCTGTTATAAGTGGCGGCGCTAGGTCGAGGCTTGACGGGGCTATAGCCCCATCAGAAACTTGCTTAGCCTCGGCACATATATATTGCGGGGCAATAATTTCATGTAATTTAATAATAAATGTAATCTAATAGTAATAGGCCTAATAAGAAGAAGAATCTAACAGGCCTACATTTGTTGGAAATGCTAAATCCTCTTAATATTGCCAATTTCTGATGCTTTTGACAATATCTCTGGCTATCATCGACACATGATACGATGCAACTCAGCACGAGGATGTTATCACCCGCAATGTGTGCCCGTATGCCACTGTGTGGAAATAGTTTTATGAATTGTCGGCACTATCCAGGGCCGGAGTGGGACTCATTTTCAGCTCTGGAGTTTCGTGCCTTAGACCGGCCCACTTTAGTTCACGATTGACTAGCTATTACAATAATGCAATTAAAACCTCAGTAAATAAGTCTGCAATAGTGCACTGTTCTCTACAGCCTTGTAATTCATTGTATTTTTCTACAGCTTATATATATATATATATATATATATATATATATATATACTGGTCTTTTCAGCACCGCCTTATTTGCGCTTTATATTATCCATTTTTTAATCTATTATTTTTTGCTGGCATATCTCCAACAAAATATTTGTACTGTACCATAATGTCTGCCTGCAGTTACAAAGTTCTCAAAAATAATCACATTTGTTTTGCTTAACATATTTATGTACAATTATTCTAAAAAGAATTTTAATGTCATACAAAAAATGTCATCGGCCTGAGTAAATTGTACCATTATAGAACTATGACTGCAAAAGTAGTGTAGTAATTTAGGAGGTGAAAATACTGTGAAATTACATACATACAAATGTATGTAAAAAATTAAAATTTTTTAAATGTATTTTTCCCACTCTATTTAACAGCATTAACTTACAACAGTGAACGTCTTCCCTCAGGTTTTATTTTCCTTCTTTATTATGCAATTATGTACATATTAATACAAACATATACATCTCACAACAATAATAGAAAAAATTGAAAAAGGGTATACAGAGAAAAAAAAATCAAGTGCATGTACATGGGTAAAAAATAAAAAAATAAAAAATAAAAAAATAGATCTATGGCAGGGATAAAATAAATAAATAAATAAAACATTTAACTAACCAAATTAAAGTGACAAAGTGCTTCATATGTATTTTTAGCTTTACTGTTTCTAATATTGTGCAAAGTAGTACCATATTGTTTAATTTCTTTTATAAAATGTTCACAATTTGGCTTAGCCACACTTAGCCAATTTCTTATATGATATTTTCAAAGTAAAACAATTAATGGTGTAAGAAAAGAAAATGTACTTTTAGTCTTCTCTCAGGTAGACTGAATATTTTCCTGCCTTGCTAAATATTGGGCTCATGATCAATAAGTTGCATTCGCCCAAACTGATTTGCCAAAATCAAAACGCGGACGGTGAAGAGAATTGAAGAGAAGAGTGAAGAGAGTCCCGCTGGCTGTGAAGCGGGAACAGACCGCAGAGGATTCTGCTTGGTCTTAAAGGCTTCCTCAAACGACTACGTTCACAAATAAAGCAATAATCTGCGCGAAAAGAATGATTAATTATCAACTGAGAATTTGTTATTCATATGATCTGGTGGTCATATGGCGTATGCGAATACGGGAAAAACTGTGTTATAGCTTTCATATGGGACGCTTCTGTGATGCCTTCAATACGGGCATCCATATTTCAACCCCAGTGGCATGACTATCGGCCCTCGCAGCCAAAAAAACAGACCCGCCCATTACGAATTCTCCCGGTGCTCCCGATTAGCCAATTCGGGCCTGGCACTATCTATTGTAAATGGTTAGAATTTACCATGTTTTCCTAACAGTTGGCATTGAGAGTGACTGACACTTGATGATCAGAAAAAAATTACTAGATATGTGTAAAAAATAAATAATAAATAAAAAAATAAAATAAAATAAATAAATTAACTAAAACAATGGAAAAATAAAAAAATCCCTACCTTCTCTCTTTTCTATATGCGTTCATAAATTATATTACTTTGTAAGTGTCATATTTTCAGTTGGCATTAGAAGTTACTAATAACAGTGGCATATGAGAAGTTTAATATCACAGAAAAAAGTAAAATATGCCTTTTTCGATTAGTTTTTTAGCACCCCCTCTGTTAAAGAGCCCCCCCCCCCCCCCCAACCCCCCCCCCCCCACCTTAGCACTCCCAACAAAAAAATCCTGGAGCAGCCACTGGCTATTATTCTTGAATTTTCAAACTGCTAACACTTTGCAGATTCGAATTATGTCTTTACTGTATGACCAAAAATGACAGAGTAGCCTATTTTATGTTCCAGCTGTTTGATCGCGTCAGCGCTTCCCGCACACACTATAGGCCTACTGTATTCACTGGAAACAGCGCAGCCGTTCACGTGTCTAGATGGTGGCCAGGGATGGCACTGGCCCCCTCCTGAAATTTGACTGCCCCCCCCCACATGTCTTGCCAAATTTCTAACTGCATGCAGTGACGGATCCTGGCATGTGCTGGCAGCTGCCTAGTGCCGCTTTCTTCTCCTCTTTATACTTAATTTTAGGCGATTTCTATAACTTGATCTTAATGGCAGTGTCGAGAGCCCATTACGCGATCCATGTAATGCACGAGCACAAATCTCTCCACTTGCAAGCGGATTTCCTTCACTCACACAAAACTGGAAGTGTGCTTTTAAATATACATTGTTCTTTTACGAATTGGCTCTGCTCTCGCTCAGATATTACGTGTACGCTCAAATGTTGTCCTCGTATCACTGAAGACCAGAGGAGCTTTTTTTCTACTTCAGGTGAAGAGTAGGCTTTTCTCACTAAATGAAAGCAAGCTGATTATAGTCAGCCTTCTCTAGTTATTTATTTTATTAATACTTGTTTTAGTTAAGTGCTTAAATTGTAAATATACATTTATGAAATTATTTTATTTTGTGCATTTGTATTTGGTTGTTTTTGTGTGTAGTTATACAATAAAAGTGTATCAACCAGGTTCCAGAAATAATCAGAGGGTGCTTCTGAAATTAGTGAGGGTGCTCTAGTCTTAATGCACATTTTCACATATTTTGTCGAGTCTATTGCTATGGTTATCACTATGTCAAACACTGCTACTTCGAGAGCGAATCCTGCATAAATATGCAGATGTCATTCCCGAAACTTTGCAACGTATGTGTGGCCGAAAAACAAAGTTCTACATTTTAAACGGATTGCCTAGAAAGCTCTCGATCTCACAAAGATCTCTCCCCCCCCCCCCCCCCCCCACCATTATGTTCATTATGATATTTTTCTGTCGATACTGGAACGCTCGTGAACTACAAAGCCTATTCTACCTAATAGATAGGCTAATATTTTAGCTTCAAATAGGCTACATCGCGAATATGGAAACATTTGGATTTGTGTCGAATGAGAGAGGTAAGCCCAACTTTACCTTATGCTTCGCTTTAAATTAATTTGTTTTGGCTTGTTTATAGCTAAGCCTATATTATTATATAATGCAATTATATTTATCCATTATAATTATATTTAGGCCTATTTTCTAATTCTTGTTCTGTTCTGATACGGTTAAATTTAAAGGATTTGTTGTAAAGTGAGGGGAACTAAAATAATGTGTCCCATAATGTGAATTATCTTCTTTTTTTTTTTTTTTTTTTTTTTTTTAATTTTCCTCTTCTCAAAAACTTAACATTTTATTTTTTAGCTTATTTTTAAAAAATGCATAAAAAATGCAGCAAACGAAAATATGCGAATAATCAGTTAAAATTTGTTACTGTGGGTTAACAAATAGTATTCTTATGCTTGGCTTCCCAGATAGCAACCGAGCCTGGGCCAAATCTGGTTTACATTCGGCACTTCTGGTTTCAACGTTGTTGTTTTTTTCACAGTCTTGATTACAAATGTTTGTGATTTTTATTTTTTATTTTGGATGTACGATGGATAATTAAAGCGAAAATCAGGCTCGTGTATTTATGACATCACTTACTAGGCCTACTTTTTTTTTTTCAGAAATGAAAGTAACTTAAAATGTTATTGTGTGTTTGTATACTTTTAATATTTTTAGCTATAGGCCTATACAGCAAACCTATGTACAGAGCTTCGAGTAGGTTATATTGTAGGCTAATCATTTAAATACATTTAAAACTGTGTATTTCTATTATCCCTCCCGCAGTAACTTCAGCAGCGTGCAGATCCTCATTATCTCAGGACTGTGGCGACATCAGCAGTGCATAGGCTAATGTAACGATATCATACACCCTAATATCTTCTATAATATATTGTTTTTATGACATTTGTCGTTATTAAAAATACATATATAAAATATAAAAATGTCGTTTAAACGAAATAACATCCCGTCATAACGACTGAGTGGGAAAAAAAATAATAGTCTATGAATGTGGCAGCAATGCCTTACGTAATACCTCATATATACCGGACAAAACATGACAGACTCGAGCCCTATGAAGTGAGCACACGCTTTCGATGTGCCATTTTGAGAACATGATTGAGAGAGCATGTTCTTTTCGCCTGTTTGGAAACTTCAGAAGATGTTTGCGCTGCCTGTTTGGTTTACCTGTTTACACGTTCATAACGCACGTTTTCCGTAATCCCAAAGCGCACCTAAGAACGCACATTTTTATGGCAAATCACACGTCAAGGACACGCGTTTTGCTGTCAAATCGCACGCTTTTGACGTGTCAGTGTGCAATCAGACGCCTGAGCAGGCGTTTATGACTACTTTGGCTTGCCATATAAACGGCGCTAGACGCGGGTGACAGTTGTCGCTGCTGGACTCGTGCCCCGAGGAAGCCGAAGGGGGTGCCGCAAGGTCAGACGGCGAGACCTCCCGAGTTTGGCACTGGTGTCCGTCAGTCAGTCTGCCCGACTCAGGCGACTCGCTCATTGAGACAAAGCAAAATAACTACAGTTGAAAACACTCTCAGATTTCAGGCGGGAGTATGTTTCTGTTCTTCAATGTTGTTATTCGCGAGTCGCCAGCGGTGTGATAGCCTATGTGAGGCTCGGTTTATTTCAGAGTGGACATAAAATCTTACTTCACGTCACGTTTGCTGTCTAAAAGAGGCCAAATGATTATGTCATATGACATTTAGAGAAAACTAACCCCATCCGCAAGCATTTTAACGTACTTTTTTTATAGTGACTTGTGACTTCTGCAGTTCACATGTAGGTCTTCTTTTTATAACCAGGTATATTTGGGAGAGAAAATGTATGAGAAAATAAAATGTCACTGTGACCGTCTCTCGGCGAGGTCGAGTTGATGGACTATTTCAGTTCCAGAGCTGCCCACCAGAGGGCGGGCTTGATCGCGTGTTTTCTTCTATCGCTCATTGTGTTTTCTATCATTGTTATTTTCATACAAGTAAACGAATAAAATCAACTTAAAAAAGTCTTCAGATTTAGAACTCTTTTTTTAGTTGACAAATGACATATATAACATAAATAAACTAACATGTAAACGATGTACAGTCTCTAGAGGAAACGTGTAACTAGATTTTTGACTTACCTCATAATTACTGAGATAAAGCCTATGTGATGAGTTTATAACTTTCTATTTATCTGTGTGCTCTTTTCAAGGACGTACATCAAGGATTAGGTGTTTCCATCCTGATTGAGTTCAGAGGTTTTTCCTGAGGTGATGAACAGGTAAACCGCACTAAACAGACAGCATCATTCCAGCAGTGATGGGACACAGGAGTCAACCATGCAGTTTCCATAGCAACAGCGGCTTTGGGGTCTTGACCTTTGTGACAGAAATTTAATCAGCATTTTGTGCCGGCCTTCTCATTACTCACCACCGCTGCACACACATACACCACTTCCTTTTTCTCTTACACTCTCTCGCTCTCTTTAGCACAATGTCCATTATTATCCTGCAGGTTGTCAGCTTGATGCATAATGTGTTTGGAACAGAAGAACATATATTTTGTGCCCATGCAGACTGAATGGTTTTATGCAGTGTGAAATAACAAATTCACACTATAAAATTTGTGACAAAATACATAAAACTAGCAGTGATGAAAACATTAGGTATTGCATGCTGAGGAAATCTGCACCCTGCCGTCTCCTAGCAACAGACAGACCATGGTGCTGCATTAAAAATAACTCTGTGTGTGTGTGTGTGTGTGTGTGTGTGGGGAAAAATAGCTGACAGGGACAAGGTCCTGGGATTGAATTTTAGGGCATACCAAGACACTACACTGACTCATCATTGTGTGGTTACAAGATAGAAATACTTCAACATCAAAGTGAGCAATACTGTCAGCTATAAGTGATGCTCAGATCATGTCACCAAATATAATCCAGTCATTTTATTTTAGTTTCTCAGTGTTCATGTAATGAAATTAATGAATTAGTGGCAGTTAGTATGACTGATTGTGTGCAGCAGCTTAGGTTTTGTTGAAATGTTGTTGGAGACACTTTAATCGCTATATTTAATTGAACATAATTACACTAAATTCTTCATTGGGTCCATTTAGCAGTTCTGCAGCAGGCCTTTTGGTGGCCCTCATGCACCTGGCATAATCTAAACCTACTGATTTGAGCTTTCAGCTTGTTTCGATGGATGTTATTCCTATGGAAGTCAAAAAAGGAAGCTATTCATGTCACCACCAGAAGAGGGGGAAGGACAATTTCTCTTCTTTCTTTTGTGGTCCAGCTGTCATCATCTGGTCTCTTCATCGGTTTCTTTCTCTTTTTTTTTTGCCTTAATGCCATCAAGGTATGTTGTTTGATGAGGCAAAAATACTCATATGTACTGTAGCAAATAATATATATTAATATATACACACTACTGTTCAAATGTTTGGGGTCAGTAAGATTTTTTGAAAGAAATATATACATTTATTCAGCAAGGATACATTGAGTGAAAGTGACAGTAAAGACACGTATGTAATAAAATATTTCTGTTTTAAATGAATGTCTTTCTTTTGAACTTTCTATTCATCAAAAAATCCTAGAAAAATGTATCAGGGCTTCCACAAAAATATTACGCAGCACAACTGTTTTAAACATTAATAATTAGAAATGTTTCTTCAGCACCAAATCAGCATATTAGAATGATAATGTGACACTGAAAACTGGAGTAAAGATGCTGAAAATTCAGCTTTGCCATCACAGGAATGAATTACATTTTAAAATGTATAAAAATAGAAAACATTTAAGTTTATAATAATATTTCACAGTATTGATGTTTTATTTGCCTTGTTGAGCATAAGAGACGCCCTTCAAAAAAATAAAAAATTCAAAAATGATCCCCAAATTTTCAGCGGTAGTGTATATATATATATATATATATATATATATATATAATTGGTGTCACTGAGGCAGAGTCCTTCTTCACTGTAGCTATATAAAGCCTTTGTGTTGAGTTGGGTAGACAGAGTCGATACCAATTACTTCTGCAGTTTCCCATCATAGTCTGCATTTCATCCTCCTATCTAAACACACACAAACTCTTCCTCTCATTTTCTCTCCCTCTCTTTCCATATGTGAAGCTCTCATTGCAATTATCATCCAATCAGACTGGCACAAAGTGGCACTTCCTCTTTATAGAGTGACTGAGCATCTCCTTCTTCTCTCTCCAGGACCGTCTGGCTGAAGACACACTTAAGAGGCACAGAGACACAATTATTTCTCTTGGGCTTCAAGCACACTTTCTTAATGTCCCCTATATTGCATTCTAAGATGTTGACAGTAAATATAGCACACATTGGTGAATAGGTTGTAGTACTTTATGTTGAATTGAAACAGATCACCTTACATTTAATCATGTGAATACTGTCTGTCTTTTTATTATTGGATTAATGTTGGATAAGTTTACCTTAACGCATCCTTTTGTTTCTATGCTAACTGATCTCATGTAAGTCATAAGCCGTCTTGGAGGCCTCATTCATTTGAGCAATCAGTGAAATATATAAACGACAAAGCAGTTGGAATGAATAACAATCAAAAGCGAAAAGCTCCAGGTTGTAGTCATGAAAACTGTGGCTTTTAATGTAAACACTACATTCGATTGGTTTTCCAGCACGAACATCCCACATGAAAGAACAACCATTCACTAAAGAAGAGGGAGAAAAAGCAGCACAAAAGCATTCACTTGGAGAGAAAAAGAAAGGATTAAAAAAAGAAGGGAAGGAGAATCAAACTCAACGGTGGTGTAGGTAATTGTACAGTTTTTTTTTTCTCTTTTTCTTTGAATTTCAAACTGAGAAGGCAGAGAGGGAGGAGAGATACATCTTTCCAAATCTACGTGTGATAGGTGAGAGCTGTGCTTTTCTATGCAGACCTGGAAGGTGTTTGAGTACAATTCTCAAAAAACCAAGAGAAAGCGCATGAATCTGTACAGCCGTGCACAGCCCCGCCCTCTCCGGCACCGGGGGCGGAGCCGTGCCACCAAAAAGTGGTTCGTTCAAAAAAATCAAACAAATAAAAAAATCAATACATATACTGTAATTCAGGCTAAGTAAAGACATTGCAATGCAGGGCGAACAGGCAAAAAGTATCGGTACAGTTCATCAACATCAACATGGGTAAGTCAATAAGAACGGTTCAAGAGTGGATCACAGGAACCCTTGCAAAATTCTTTTTTTTTTTTAAAAAAAGGGGGAGAGAGGGAAAAAAAAGTTCTGTAGCTACAAAGCACAAGAAATATACCTTTAATAATATTACAGAATAATCATTGATATTGGTATTGTTATCATCATCGTCGTCATCATCATCATCATCATCATCGTTTGTTATTATTGTCATCATTTTCTATCTTTTTTTTTCTCAATTATTTATAAGATTCTACAACTGGAGGATCTACAGCTTTCTACAAAGACTGACAGCCCAATGACCTTCGTCTGCAAGCCTCCACATCTTTTCCCTGAGCCCCATATCTACCTGCCCACCCCGTAACCCTGCCCACACGATGCCCATTCTTTTTGCTGCGTCTGTATTTTCTGTTTTTTTCTCTTTTTTTCCTCTTTTTTTGTTCTTTTTATTTTGTGTTTTATCCTTTATTTTCGCACCATTAGCTATGTGAAGCAGTTAGCTGTTTCTTTATACAAAGGCTGAGGGGGTCATGCTATCAGTGACGGGGACTCCAATACCCAGCCAACTAAAACAGGAAGAAACCTAGGGAAAAGAAGGAATGAAGAGGGAAGGGTGACAATGGACGAGAGGTAGAAGAATGGACGAGGTGTAGTAAGTACAAAGGAAGTGTGTGGGACAGATGATCAATAAATAAATTAATAAATTAATCAACAACAATACAAAAGTAAAAGTTCCTTACAAGACAAATGTTATTAAGTTCTCATAACAGTGACCTAGTGTTTCTACTACTATTCCCAGACATGTCATTCTCAGAAGGTTGGCACTGATATGACACTTGCAATCATCGTACTGGTTCGACAGGCCCCGGGGTCGCACGCCAAGCGGCCCGGGCCCTTCCCCAGAGAGTTGACCTACGGAAGTGACGGGGATGGGTAGAGACGAAACGTAAGAAAAGCCTAGGTGTTTCCATTCTCTACGATATCGAACGATACTACAGTGATTCAAAATCTGAAACAAGGACACGCTACAACCGACTTGAACAGTAGTGCTCAAGACTAGCATAACCGTGGATCATTACATTATCGTCAAAGTAAATTCATATAGCCAGGAAAACATGTACAGGTCATCCCCCCAACTGATATTCGTGTAATAAATATACATACAATGACATAAAACATAAAAAAAATAGTCAAAGAAAGACATTTATCCAAAAAAAAGAAAGAAAAAAAGAGGGTTGTTTAGTTGAAACGATAAAGACACAGTGGAAACCGGGAGAACGAAATGTACGATAGCAAAGAAAAACAAAAACAACACAAAAAAGGTCCCAACTTTGTTCTAAAACCATAAAGGCTGGGTTTCTATAAGAAATCAGTTCTGTTGGCAGCTCTTTGAAAGACAAACTAAAAACATTTCATATATATATATATAATATATTTATATATTTGTATATGCCTATTTTAAAATTATCATTATCATTATTTACCAACTTGCATTTTCAATAATAATCATTTCCAAAGAAGTGGCTCGAGAGGGAGGGGGCGGGCCTCAGTACAAGCCGCAGCCTCGCAGGTTGTTGGCGATGATGATGTCAGTCACGGCATCGAACACCACCTGGATGTTTCCTGTATCCGTGGCACAGGTCATGTGACAGTAGATCTCCTTATTAGGCGAGCGGTTCTTGCTTTCAAATTGTGCTTGGATGTAAGCGGCTGCATCGTCGTAGGTGTTTGGACCTACGGAGGGAGACAGAGATCAAATGAGCATCTGATATTATGCCAAAAATAAAAATGGCATAAAAGTGGCACTCTGATCTTCAAATCGGCTTTGTGCTTGTCATTCAAAACACTCATTAACCCAATACTTAAAATGACCTCGGTGACTTCTGACATTCTTCTGACAATCTCTTCTCTTCTGTTCTCTAATAGCCATGCATTCTTTAACTTGGCTCCTTATGAAGCAAGTGTCCCAAGTATGAGACCATTTAGATTAAAATTATTTGAACACTTTTGTCACAGTTAAATTTTTCACTGCATTAGGCAATGCTTTTGTCTGGTGTCCTATAACGTAACCACAGATGGACTTTATCATATTAATTATGGACATAAACAATACTGAACAATGTATCAAGATGTTGAGATATTGCATATTGCATTTATCAACTTATAATTACATTATTATTACTTAATTATAATTAATTTACAAATTTAATTACATATATTGTAACTGATCAAATATTGTTTTTGAACAATATATTAAGATGTTGAGATACTGTACATTGTTTAATAATTTAACCAATTACTTATTCATTTATAATTAGATTAATTAATTTAATGATAAAAAATCATTATAATAAATTCACACATTTATTACACTTTAATTGTCAAAATTCTACTGTCTTAATTTTGAACAAAATATCAAGATGTTGAGATATTGTATATTGTTTAATAATTTATGGATTAGTTTCTACATATACTATACACATAATAAATATATTTTAATTGTCTAAGTACTTTTGTCTTAATTCTGAACAATATATCAGGATGTGGAGATATCTTTATTAATGTTAACACTGTAATTGACATATTTTGTCTGTTTTGCACAATATATTATGATACTGAGATGATATTCATTTACTTCATCAATTTATAATTATATTCAAAACATTTGTTAATTATGATTAATTACATATACTGTAATTGTCCACATATTTTTGACATTTATGACAGTACATAAGATACTGTGTATTCGTTTCATTAATTTATAATTATTTAATTATTATTATTATTATTTTAAAATTTAGTGTAACTAATTAATATTCTGTAAAATGTTCTGCTTCAAAAGTGTGCTTTTTTAAGAAAAAACTTTTGGTTGGATATTTTTGTATATAACTCAAATATGTTTTTAATTGTGATTTCAGTTTCCAAATGCTTTTTGGGGCCACTGTATGTGGAAAGCAACACTGAGGATGCTGCTGAACAGGAACGGATCTAACAGAGGCAGTGAATTGTATTCTGCCATGAAGAGAGATTGACAGACCTGCAGACATCCCTCTGTGCCCACCTTTTACCCATGACTGCACACACAAGATTCAGCTACCGCTCTCAGCAGCACTGCTTCACCTTTACCTCCCATGTTACAGTGCCTCCAAAATGTAGTCTAGTGTTCATACTGTGAATCCAAACTAATGGGTTTTTGACATCACTAACCCTGACCTGACCAATCAGAAACATCCTTCTGATGCAACGGTGTTACGAGAATTAAAATCGGAACGTTTTCATAAGCTTCATAACAACAGGAATCATTCTTACCTGTGTATTCAGGGAAACAGATACTCAGGGGAGATTTCTTGATCTTTTCAGCGAACAGGTCTTTCTTGTTGAGGAAGAGAATGATGGAAGTGTCAATGAAGAATTTGTTGTTACAGATGGAATCGAACAGCATAAGAGACTCGTGCATGCGATTCTGCAAGAGGAGAAGAAACCAGAATAGAGGATAGACAGAGAAAAAGAGGCAGACAGAAAAACCAGAAACGTTTAGTGGAGAAAAACATACAGCATACAGCAACAGTCAAGATAAGCAACTACAGTAACTGAAGCCCACAAAAAGCAAAGAAAGAAACTATTGTTCAACCTACATTAGCAATGAGATTTCTCTGAAAATATTAATATCTGCTCACTCCAATAGTGATGATTCACCACAATTATGCAGGAGAAAATATTATAAACAGCACTCTAAATCTGTGTTTACTTGCAGAAGAAGCAGGATTCAAAAATGAGCGCCACACACCGGATTTCACGAGTACTTTATTCATTCATGACATAAATAGACATCGATTGTTCAATAAATAATCACAGCAGTGAGACACACATACAAACAATAATTACAGCAGTTTGACAAAACAAACAAACAAAAAGTGATAGATGGTGAGATTACAGTAATACGTGTGATGGGAGAGCATGGCTTCCGTCTGCTGGGTCCTGCTGTATTTAATCAGAATCAAATATGAATTAAACTACAATGGAACTCACTATTTCAAATTTAAGTACCATTTCAAGTAAATTATGCTACATTAGCAAAATGTACCGCTTGAACTTATCACATTAGTCAGTCTAATGAAAGGAGTCTGGATACATCACTAACAGTTATTTGTACTACGGCTACAAGCCAGGAAACAAATTGGCCTTTGTCCCTCAGCGACGGACAGACTCAATTACCCTTGAGTTTCTTTACCTTGGCTGCTGACCTAATTACCCATGTGTCTGAGCTGACAATTGACGTACATTAGCCATCCGTCTCGTTACTACTCATTCTGTAAAATCATAATCCAAATTTTATGGCCCACCAAACTGGGATTAAGGTCAAAGGAGTTTACTAAAAATGATACTGCTTTCCCTTTACACACTTTGTTTGGCTTCTAGAATGAAAGTCAATACGTGGCTACACATATACGCTTTAAATGTGTGTAAACTGACCAATAATGGACCTGAACAATGGCTGAAAGGTGCTTAGTACTGACACTGGCCTTAAAATAACACATAACTGTTCATAGTTGGCACAATTCAGCATGATTTACATCAACGAAACCTTCAGACAGTATGTGTTTTGGCTTTCGGTTTATGAAAGGAATCGCTGTCTTTTGGCTGTCTGAAGTGAATGATTGAATTCAATCATATTTCTCATAGATTAACAGTATTATGAATATTATGAAGCTTGGACCTCTCAAAGTCAAATCAAAAGGTTAAGGAAGTCTCATAAAAAAAAAATATATATATATATATATATATATATATATATATAGGACTCAACAGGGTGTTTTAGATAATTTTGTCATGCTGTGCACAAGATTAACAATTTGTGTTGCACAAGATTAAAAATACCTTTCATCAGACATTAAAAAAACATAAGCCAAAAATCATTTAAAAGTCAACCTCCCTGAAAGTCACTGTATAATTCACACATTGACTAAAGTGATCCTATGTAGAGATGAATATTACGAAGCACTGTACACATATAGCAGCAAACATCTAAAGCATATATGGCACTGTGAATTATTGTCAATTACAGATCTGTATTTTCACATACACAGGCTCAAAGCAGGTTTCAGGTCAATACAATGCACGTATCTGCCTATTCTAGAGAAAGCAACAGCTTATCAGACTGAAGAGTCTTTTCAGCTCTGGTCCTTTCAGTTCCTGTTACATTTAGTCTTACCCCTAGATATGACTATAACTACTGCATACTGTGACCAGCAATCCAGGAGAATAGTATAACATAGACTGAGCTACAAATATGAAGCATATTACTCCAGTTGTTGCGTATGTGTGATTCTCTCTGTGTGTGTGTGTGTGTGTGTGTGTGTATACTGTTCAAAAGTTTGGGGTCAGTATTATTTTTTTAAAGGAATTAATACTTCTATTCAGCAATGATGCATTAAATTGATCAGTAAGGACTATTACATTGTTACAAAAATTCTATTTCAGATAACTGCTGTCCTTCATCAAAGAATCCTGAAAAATGTATCACATTATGTTTCCATTAAAAAATATTAAGCTGCACAGCTGTTGTATTTCTTAAGCACCAAATCAGCATATTAGATTGATTTCTAAAGGAGCATGTGACACTGAAGTATGGAATATAATACCTTTTAAATATATTAAAGTAGAAAAGTTAAATAGATATAAATATTAACATTAATGATCCAATAAATGATGCAGCTGTGGTAAAAAAAAAAAAAAAAGACAAAAAAATCTTACTGACCCCAAACTTCAATGTGCAGTATATATATAGATATGCATCTGATATGTACAATATATGGTACAAATCTAGTTATTATCTCTATCTATGTAGTTATAATCAGATTTGTCTGTTCTCAACAAATGCAAAAAACTAAAAAAAAAGATTTTGCATCTCTGGAATGTCCTGGTTGTCTGGTTTAAAAGGTCCAAAATCCAATTTTGAAGAGTAACACGTCCTGTTGTTTTTTAGGATGCTAAGAGGCTAACATTTTTTTGTGGTTTGGCTCAAGGCATCGGACATTTGCACTCTCTTCTAAATGCCAAGTAAATGTCAAGCCTAGTGTTTCATCAACACTCTGAGATCGCTGCCAACTCAGAACACATGTAATATGAGCCAGCTTGTGAATATTCACTGAAATTCATATCCCATAATGCATTCATTTGAAAATAATACATGTGTATAGAACATCATTATAGTGCCACTTACATAGTCACCGGGATTTGAAATATTGCCACATAACCTCATTGAATCTGCAATTAGTTATCTGCATACTGTGTAATAAGGACAAGAGAATTTGTCTGACTTTACAAGCTCAGCTACAATAGGGAAAAGTAGGAAGAAGTGGAAGTTTGGCACCAATTTTTGCTCAAAATTTCTCCTGACCTCTCCCTAACATACCAGGAAGTTGTCAGGAAGGACATTCAAAGCCCATTCCTATATTTGTAACAATGTACCAAAATCAATAGTTGAGTTCAGACCTTCAGTTTAAATTTAGCACATAAATTAAAGAACAGCTCTGTGAGATTTGAGTTAGTTCTCACCTTATAAAAGGCCATCAAATGACCTGATGGTCACAACTGGAGATGTTTAAAAATATAAAACAAAGACAAAATGTCACATATCTGACAAGAGTTGCCAATGTATTCTGGGGTTGTGAACGAGCTGGGCATCACTGTGGGTTAGTAAAGGCCACAGAAGCGCAGGTTGTTGGCGATGATGACATCAGTGACAGCGTCGAAGACAAACTGAATGTTGTCTGTGTCTGTAGCACAGGTGGTGTGCGAGTAGATCTCCTTGTCGACTGACTTGTTCTTACTCTTGTACTGGGACTGAATGTAGTCCACCGCTTCCATGAACATGTCTGAACCTGCAGCACAGGAGGATGAGTCAGGTAAGGATGGAAAAGCAGCAGATGAATAAAGGAAGAAGTAAATAAAAGAAAAGAGTGAGAGAGGCAGAAATTGTGAGGAAAAAATAGGCCAATGTTTTAAATAAGAGAACATTTGGAAAGGGAGCAAAAGAGAATAAAAACAATGGTGGTAAATGTAAATTGGAAACTGAACACTAAAAAAAAAAAAATACAGTATGTGCATATTATATATTTATATATATATATACAATCATTTTTTACAAAGTAATACAATCATTTATTTAATACTTATTAATATTATGGAATGTTAATATTATTATCAATATTAATATTATTCAACACATTGTGCTAATTCTTAGCTGTCTGAAATAAAGTGCAAAAGTCTATGTGAGACTTACGTTATAAATTCCTAAAATCCTTTTTTTATTAAAATGATTTATTTTGCGGATATGTCAAAAACAGAAACTGTTCATTTAGATTTAATTTTATAAAACAAAATATATAAAATATATTTCATAACTAGTGTTAAGCAATCCCTGACATCATAGCCAATACAAAATCTTGTTGGATGATCAAGTCATCATCTATCAGTCATGTTTACTTTTAACTAACATAGAGATAAAATATCTGTATCAGTTTTGATTCAAAGGCATCAAAACTTCAGACAGCAGAAGAAAAATACTGAGCAAAATTATTATTTTCGTTTCAAAAAATCTTTTTGTAGGAAATTTTTCCCACTTAGATAAATTTCCTCAGGCAGTGAAAATTTCTTCAGGCAATTTTTCTCTGACTACAGTTACTCAGCACATTTTCAGGAAAGTTCTTTCTGTCTCTCAAACTTATTTGTGATTGTTTGTGCAGCCTGTCTTCCATATATCTTTCAGTATAACGGGTGAGGAAATGTTTAAGAGCAGCTATGGAGGAAGATGAAAAGCTCGGAGCTACAAAATAAAAATGAACAGGGAATAGCAGGTGACTGTTTTGGCTGTTTTCCCCTCGGAGCTGGAGAAGACAGAAATGCAAGCTGTCCAGATTAGGGGTGTGAATCCATCCACAAGGAATAAAATAACAGGATGGTTCTTCTCCTGAAGATTTATTGTGCTAATTGGCTTCTGGAGAGAGTGTTTTTCTACAATCCTCTCCTCATCAATTATTTTGTCTTTCTTCCTTTGCAAGCATTTCTTAACACCAGGGTAATGAGTTTACCTGTGTACTCTGGGAAGCAGATACTTAAGGGAGATTTCTTAATTTTCTCCTCAAATATGTCCTTCTTGTTGAGAAAGAGAATGATGGAGGTGTTTGTGAACCATTTGTTGTTGCAGATGCTGTCAAACAGCTTCAAGGACTCATGCATTCGGTTCTGCAGAAAGAAAAATAAGATATCAACATCATTTACAGAATGCATCCACAAGCACACAGACATACACATTCATTCAGCTATAAATGGGGACATATTTATTATGTTTATTGTTTTTTTAATATTATCTTACACATGCATAATCCAACCTTTACAATAAATATTTTAGCATTTTTAAAATAAAAAATAGACAATAAAATCATATATATATATATATATATATATATATATATATATATATATATATATATATACAGATTTAGCTCAAAATATTATCCCTAAATTATAGCTGAGTAAACCCACATACACACGCTCTTTTCCACACTCACACACACATTCAGGTGCAATCACACTGAGTGCAAAATTAGAATATGAAGTGAGACATGAACAGAAAAAAGAAAGGAAATTTAACAAAGAGCCAAGAAGCCAGAAAAGGAAACTAAATATATTCTGCTACCTAAGAAATTAATTACTTATCTCACCATGATGGTATACAATGAATCTCATGTTAATTATAATGTAAAAATGATAAAGATATACACTGTCCTTATTTTCATATGCAATTAATAAATTATTATTCTGCTCATTATTTGTTTCTCATCTGAATGGTAATGAATTCAGAGTTGGAAGCAGTGACTCTCTCTTTGATGTGTCCGATTATTTTAGGAGGAAACT
Organism: Spinibarbus caldwelli; assembly: GCA_039654775.1. Classification (NCBI taxonomy): domain Eukaryota; kingdom Metazoa; phylum Chordata; class Actinopteri; order Cypriniformes; family Cyprinidae; genus Spinibarbus; species Spinibarbus caldwelli. Next base: position 13,389,963 of record CM077239.1, on the reverse strand, counting down.
GGAAAGAACGAGGTCAGCCGATCACTTTAGCCAGCAACAACCAATTAAAAATTGAGGTTTTGGAAAGAACCAGCAATGCATCTAGAATATCTGATATAATTTAATGACTGAAGCTAGCAAATATCAGAAACAAGCACACAGGCAAACACTTAAAGGGGATCGCTAAAACATGAAAATTCTGTATGACAATCTTTCTTCTGTGAAAGACAAAACAAGATTTTTTAACAGATTTCTTCCATACAATTAAAGTCAATGGGGTCCAAAACAACATTTGATGGATGGACGGATGCACTGAAAAAACTGGTGTAGGATTTACTTTAAAACAATTTTCACATAAAAACTGCTAGTAATTTTCACCAGTAATTGGAAAGAAACAGTAAGTAACATTTCATTATATGTGACATTTTTAAATAGAGAGACTGAAATAGTATATTCTATATACTATTATATTCTATCTACTACTCTGAATAGTATTATATCAGTCGTATTTACAAATAAGATAAATATCAATTTTATTTACAACTTCAAAAAGTCATTTTTACAGTATGTAGAGAATTTCATTGAAATTATAGCAGAATTTTCGTTTTCATCTAATCCATCCCTTTAGTTTACCGCAAGTTATAGTGCAAAATAAAGCCTACTGCTTCCAGCTCTTGTAGTATGTACTTTAACTGAGGTTGGTAATGACAATTTCATACCTGTGCAAGGGCCGTCTGTAGAGCTGGGCTGGATTGTTTAGCAATTGGTTAGAGAAGAAAGCCGATGGCGAGAGATGACAGGAGAGCAGCTGAGATGTTTTGAAGGAGAGACGCAGATGCAGAGGTGGCCGCTGGAGGCCACGGGAGCAGCCGAGCGGAACTGGACATGCACCAGAACCCAACACTTCACCACTACACTCACTTTTCCCACCCCCAGATACCACTGCTGTTGGTACTCACACGTACAAACACACACACTAAACAACAGTGGAGCAATGCAGAATCGGTCCATGCGTTGTCACAAACGAAGAAAAGAACAGCTCTAAACAGTCTCACACAGGTCAAACTTGAAGGAACGCACAGTGTTTGAAGGAAATAAACGCATGTCTGTGTTGAAACGGAGGAGGAAAGGCCACAGGGTGCACAGGAGAGAAGGTCGGGACAGAATGTCAGATGCGTAAACACTGATAGAGCGCTGAATGGACGAGCACTGACAGGAGACATGTACAGATGGTGTGTATTCACAGGATCTGTATGTGAGTTTATCTCTGTCCATTTGTTTCGCCAGGACTTTCTTACAGAATAATATAATCAGTCTTCGTTTTTTATCGCTTCCATAGATCAGGTGAATATGGGCGCCTGAGAGTTGTTGTATTTATGGGCGGCCACTTTTTTAGCTATAAAAGCCCTCCTATGTCCAAAACACGTCACCATAAATCCCTCTGATGTTGGAAAAATTCTCTTATCGGAGTTTGCCAAGAGAGTGTGTCTGGGCAGATCTGAGGCCTGTGTCACACACAGATGTCCAAACATGACTCATCACACCTTGCCACGATTCAATTGGCACGGTCACAGAATCAGTCAATAGCGTGGGGACATTAATAATTCTTTGTTTCTTCTTTTAAAGGACACTGTAAAAGGGTTTACAGAGCTTAAAAAGAAGTTTGTATGGCTTTTTTGTGTTGAACTTGTCTACTTAATGCCAAGTTCTGTCATGAAACTCTAGATGGTGCAGGCTGATGGGTCCTTAACGCAAACTGATGATATTCACAGTGTTAAACTACTTAGCTGATTGTTTCATGCTGCATACGCAGCCAATGAGCTTACTGCTTTACATTTAAATGTCTGGTTAGCATTCACTAGAGGCTTTCACAGTGCGCTTTCAGAGTTACTCTGAAACCCTCCACCTTCCCCAGCTCCACCTGTATAGATCTGCTAGGGGTTATTTTATATGCTATTTGTGCAGCAGCAGTATGTCTTAAACTTAACTTTATAAAATTAATGGTTACACTTGTTACAGTGCAATTATACATTTAAGTACTGAGTAATATTAATTAACTACATGTACTTACTATATGGTTAAGGTTAGGATTAGGGTTTGGCTTAGGGGTACTTGCATGTAATTATGCATAATTTATTGTTATTATAATAGTAAGTACATGTAATGTGTAACGAGGACACCTTAAAATAAAGTGTTACTAAGTTAATCATTTTTATTACACTACATCAACTTAATTGCAGTTTCCTTTATTTAGTATTTTTATAAACTGCTAATCTTAATATACTTATATGTATTTAATCTCATGTTGTCTATAAGAAATGGACATGGTGAGCAAAGTGCCTGTTAAACTAATGACAACATCAGGAGACAAAACACTCCACTCAGCCAACATGCTGACCTCAGCACTTGACTAGGGTAACAATCAACAAAATTACCGTTTTAAGTAGAGGTACAAATTCATCCGGACATCACAAGACAACAAGTTACTAAACGTGTTGGCAAAAACATAAACAATAGAAAAACTGGAAAATTTCCAAACATATATTATTCATTCTGCCCAAGTGGGAACCCCAGCACTCTGAGAAATCATTATTCAAGCAGCTAGTTAGCACAGGATAAGCACTTGCAACAAAGACATGACAGCTACGATACTCAAAGCTACGTCATTATTATTAGACTTATCCAACTAATTGTTTTGTTTTTAATTAAATTTTGCTTAAATTTGATGGTACAGTGTGTGGGGCATCAAAACATGAACCGTGATTCAAACCCAAGCCACCCACATTTTAGAGCATGTTTACTAGCAGCTCGTCTCCATCAGGCATACAAAACTGCATGCCAATAATAATGAAATAAATACAAAACTCTAATAATAGTATTATTATTTTTTCACTATTATTTACTATTTTAAAGAATTTTACAGTATGCACAAGATGACACTTACAGCATAACGACTACTCAATGTGCCGATTAGTGTGGGAATTCACAATGGAGGCTGATTTATCAACACCGCTGACCTTAAAAATTAAAAAAAAAAAAATGGCTAAACAAAAAAGGTTCTGTGGCCCTGTTTTAATTATAAGGCTGTGAATGATCACACAGCAAATCATGTTCACTTGAATGGCAACAAAATTGCAATTACAGTGTTCTGATCAACAGTAGATGAAGATCATGTAGTCTGCATCATGTAGTCCGTTAAGATTTGATGTCTTTAAGATCATCTTATCTGAGGCAGCTCATTTAAAGCATGAGAAAGCATGTTCAGATACCCATGAATCATTTTTGTTAATGTGTTAAGTGTGCACACTTGAGTGTATATGAAACACAGCCGCTGAGTGTGCGTGTGCAATTGAGTCTGTGTGTGACAGAGCATAAGCACAGATGTGCATCTTTGTGTCTCTGCGTGTGAGTGTGTATTCAGTGCTCACCGTGGTCTCGTCTTCATGGAGCACCTGGTCGTATCCACTCAGAGCCACACAGAAGATAATGGCGGTCACGTCCTCAAAGCAGTGGATCCATTTCTTCCTCTCCGACCTCTGACCTCCCACATCAAACAGCCTGAGTGGACGCAACTCAACATGAGCTCAGAACACAATAATGCTCTGCATCATACCAACAACATACATTACCAATCAAAACTTTGGGGTCAGTACATTTTATAAAGAAATTAATACTTTCATTCAGCAAGAACACATTAAAGTAATCAAAAGTAAAACATTAAAGACATTTATAATATTATATATAAGCCTTAAATCTTAAATCTGTAATGATTTTCACTTAATATCATTAGCAGATGTGTCATTCAGATACTAGTATCTGCTACAGAACATGTAATTCAGCTGTCCACTGAGGTCCTACCCTTTTCTATGAAAATACTAGCTTCTGCTGTAACAGTATGTTGTGTTTCTAAATCTGTCTTCAGAATAATGGTGGCAGATCTGTCTATCTAACTCCCATCAACACTTTTATTTTAGTCTTCTGTTTTCATGTGCTATCAGCTGAGAGAGTGTAAAAAAAACCTGTGAATGAGGAGATGATATGAAGTGAGATGATGTCGGTGTTTGGAGATATTCATCTGTGTTAATCTCGGTCTATAACCACTCCAGTTGTAATGTGAGTTAAAAACACTTTTTGCAACACATATTAGTTCAGACTTTTTTCATCTGAAACATGGCCTGATTATGAATCATGAATCAGCGAAAATGATAATAACTGTAGTACTCTAACAGCCGGCGCAAGGCTCTGAATTACACACTGTACATTCAGATGCATAAATTACACACCAATCAGTCTCACCTGAAGTGCAGGTTCTTGAAGGTGAAGTGGGTTTCTACAATCCCGGTGGTCTTCACTCGAGTTCGCAGAATGTCCTGCTCTGTGGGCTGGTAGTCTGCAGCACCGATCCGATCTAAACTGTCTAAGTAACTGAAGGAAGAAAGAAGGAAAATCAGTTAGGACCCACAGTTTCCCACAGAATCTGAGTTCACATGAAGTAGAAAAGTCTCTTTAGAAATATTAGTAGCTTATCAACCAAGGAAATCCAAAATGTGTTGCTTTTATTTCCTTAATGCATAAAAATATCATAAATCAATCTCTTAAGAGAGAGTTTGTGAATTCACTAAACAATGAAAAACAGTATTTCAGCACAAAATCTTGTATTTTATTCACTAACCAGCCAGAAAATAGACGAACAAGTGTTAAATGCAGTAAAATAGTGTTGTCCTGTAATAAAATTCAGTAACTTAAAACCACATATTTTCTACATACATTAGACTTATTATAGCTTGCACTAAAACTACTATTTGCCTGGTACAGTTAATGCAATTTTTATTGATCATGGCATCAGAAATTCATCAGATGATGGCATTATAATCAGGCATACACAGTTCAAAAGTAGGGGGTCAGTAAGAAATTAAAATACTTTTATTCATCAAGCATGCATTAAATTGATCAAAAGTGCCAGTAAAGGCATTTACAATATAATGTTACAAATAAACACTGTTTTATTGAACTTATCACTACAAAATGTCTCCACAAAAAATTATGTCTGAAGGATCATTTGACACTAAACCTGGAGTAATGACAGCTGAAAATACAGCTTTGCCATCACAAGAATCAATTACATTTTAAAACTAATTAAAAACAGCTGTTTAATAATATTAGTAATAATATTACTGTTTAATAATATAATAATAATTAATAATAATGTTTAGTAATATTATTTAACAGTAGTAATTTATTTTTCATCAAATAAATGCAGCTTTGCTGAGCACAAGTGACAAATGTATTAAATAAATAAATAAATATATTCTTAGTAATCTCCCCTGTCATCTTTTGTTGACAGATTCTCATTTATGCTCTGACAGAAAAATGACTGCTTTTCATATAACAGTGTCAACAAATCAGATGAGAGTCCATCTCACTAAAGACACAATCTTAGACACAGGAAGTCAATCAGACTTTAAGACATAAGTCAAAATAAAACATGAAACATCCTTCTCGTGCCACTCACAGCTGACACACACATACACATACACACTATCCTCTTCAAAACGCAACAGTGATGCAAGCAGACAGGGAGGACCGAGCCTGCTTTTCAACAATGTGTGATGCATATTCTCCAAGGCTGTGGATGTCATTTATCTTCCAGATGAAAGAAACAGTGAAATATGTGTGCTTCCAAATTGGATGCCAGTTGAATTGAAGGTTGAGTACCGCAAGACGCCGAAACATCCATCAAAGCCTTTGGCTAGTAATACAGGCAGACAGCAGACACTAATGGATGATTACATCAAAATGCAATTCCAAAAATCTTTTGACACATTTAGAGGGAAATTACTGCTGGAAATGTATTTGATTCTTAAACAACTATCATTCCGGATCAGTTCGATTTTTTATTTTTGTATCTTGTGTAATTATATCTTGTATGCTGGTGTACATGCTGTTCTTTCCCTTTATTTTTTTCTTCTCTCTCTTTCTTCTATCTTTCCTTTCCTGTCCATCTGCGGAAAAGTGATGTTGCAGTTGAAGGTTTCAACAAATTATTAAGGTAATAATTTAGTGCGTTCAACTACATCAAAGGCAAGTCAGTTGCCGCCATCTTGGAAATTCCTTCTATAGCTACACAGCTAATTTCTATGTACAGTAACGTCAGTGTTGGGGAAGCTGCTCTGAAACTGTAGCTTGACCAGCTACAAGCTACTCGTAAATTAAAGTAGTTAAGCTACATTCAAGCTACCCTTCTGAAAAAGTAGCTAGTTACTATCAAAAAGTAGCTAGCTACATTGAAACTACTTTAAATTTTTTTATTAATTTTTTTTTTTTTTACAATTAACACTGAAAATAACTAAATAATTATTAATGAACAATTATAATTGAGTTATAGGCTAAGTAAAATAATTATATAGTAAAATATTTGAGGTTTAAAACAACATACTGATTTCAAAGAGTAGGGTAAATTCAGGTTGATTGGGACACTTTTCCAAGTCATTTCAATCACAAAAAGTGTCTCAATCATTTGATTTGGTAAACTATCCGATACACGCAATAATAAAATACTGTATAGTTATATAGTTATATAAAGTGCAATACTGCTGCTAACCTAACATCGATGCAAGAACAAAATGTATGCAACTTAAACTGGATACGGAGGAGTCATAAAATAAGCAGATTAAACTCACAGCACATGCGGTATTTACTGACTGTTAATGGAGATGTCAATCATCAGCTGCGCGCGTGAACACTGCGCTTTGTGTGGAATCATCCTTTGCCAAATGATAAGCACACTACTATATCGCGATTTTATTTTCTGTTCGATTAGTGTTCATTACAAAACTGTGGGGGGACAGATTATATTATGACCGTTCATCGTTATAAAATAGACATTTGATCTAGTGCAAAAACGAAGAAAAAACAATCAGTTTAAAAAGGCTATTATTCACCTCCTTTATGTGCTTTAAGTCTTCAACGTTAAGTGCATTTTAATCTTTGTTTTGCGTAAATTACAGTTGATTCATGTGAAATATCCACTCCTGTACATCCTGTGCAATATCATCAGACGATCTCTTGTCGGTGGAAAGACTGTAAAGCCACGCGATGCGTGATATCACAACAGATGGCGGTAATGATCAAATTTAGTTTGTGATCTAGTCAGAAGAAGATGCTGCGCTGCTTCAATGCATTACAGGCTCGACTCGTACAGAACGCAAAACAGAATGTAGCGTTTGGTCGCACTACACCGCTACTTGCTGGAAAAAGTAGTTAGCTACAGTAAAAGCTACACTGTTTTAAAATAGCGAAGCTACTGTAAAGCTACTGAAAAATGTAGTTAAGCTAGTAGTGTCGCTACTTGTAGCTAGCTACTCCCCAACACTGAGTAACATTTGGGGTTAGTAAGACTTTTATTAATACTTGATTAATGAAAGTATTAATGACATTAATACTTTTATTTAGCAAGGATACAATAAATTAATCAAAAGTGACAGGATTTATAATGTTACAAAAGATTTCTATTTCAAATAAATGTTGTTCTACAAAAAAGTTTCCACAAAAACATTAAGAAGCTTTTTTCAAATTTGATACTAATATTGAACGTAACTTGAGCACTAAATAAACAGTGCTCTAATCTGCTTGAGTGGGTTAAGACATAAATATGCAAAGCTGTTTGTCAAGATTATGAAGCAATATGATATTCAAATCTGACAACGTCACCATAAATATAGCTTCTCTAGCTCAAATCAAGCCTAAAAATCCCTGTATTCTTCAGGCTGGCCTAGCTAATGTGTGAAATCCTGAGTAAACAAACAAGTGTATGAAAATGGCAAATGACACTGCAAGGTGCGGCACCCTACAGCCACCATATTGCGTGTTACATTTAATTTTTACATTCATTTTTCTGTGACTCATTCATCTCCTCACCCTTATACTGTCCCTGACTACACATACGTCCTCTTAACCTCATAACATCTTCTCCAACAAATAATTCCACTTACAACAACATGCAGTCTCACTAAACACTAAATCTAACATGATTTAGTGATAAATAACAGGTAAATGTCTGATAATAATGTGAAATGCCCTGTGCTAAGTATCAACAGATGTAGTGACACGGAGCCAGATTCAGCGGCTGATACAGACACAAGTTGAAACTGATATAAGGCCTGAAATGGGGGAAGAGAAGAGAAAGAGGACTGAAAAAATAAAAATAAATAAGAGAAATAAGACAGGAAGTGAGTGCAAGATCTATGACATGTCAGGTCCAAAAGTCTCAGACCACTGGGAAGATCTGGAAAACAGAATCTATTTTAAACCTGGAAACAAACTGAAAGTTTTAGCATTTTGAAAAAGTTAAATTATATTATGTAAATTGAAGATTCTGCACCATTATAATGCCTAAATTTAAATGGAATACAATTCTCAGATGTCCCACTGTATATTCTCAGTCCTATATGGAAAGAATATACCATCAATAAAACATCTCAGTATGTATTTTGCATATTTCTCTTCTTGTAGTTCACCACACTGACTCTAGGGGGTGCTGTTGCTGTGACTAACTTGCCAAGTTGTATTAATGTTTTATAGTGGTGCTTTTGGTTTGCAGGACTGCTTAGTGGCACTTAACTCAAGTCTACCTGACACAGTATGAATTTAAGTACTCAAGTATGAACTGCTCTCATAGGACACAGTCTCAAATGGGACATCACTTGAACAGCAATAATAAGGATAACCATCCACTGACATTATTTTTTAATCTCTTCTCTTTGATAGTGTTAGTGCTACCTCACTCTCTCTCTGGAACACCTTCCTTTGTGACCTCTATCTGTTGGCTGTGCATGCATTCCTCTCAGCATATTTCGTCTATTAACAAATAGCAGATTTAGAGCTATGTTAACTGAGGATTTCCATAAGCCTTTTTTTAGAAAGCAACTGGCCACGCTGGCCTGATAAAACCACTATAAGCACTGGTAATCTTTCATTACATTTGACTAAAGGCAAATTTCACTGGAGTCATGGTTCATAAATAGAATGGAAAACTGTATTTACCTTGGCATAGTTAAATAATAACAGTTCTGTACATTGGAAATGACATACCATGAGCCTCAAACACCATTGTTTCTTCCTTCTTATGTAAATCTCCTGCATGAAAAAGACCACTGAAAAACAGGCGAATCAGAACATAACGCTGACTGTGATGTAACAGTCAGGATCACTACGCCCCCAACATTTGCATATACCCGCCCATGTTCTGTGCCAGCCGCCAGCCAAACCTGCAAAGCCGAATCATCAGAAGTTCTGCAGGTATTGTAAAGAAACAAGCGAGGACATTAGTGAACATGGCAGATCATGGAAATAAACGTTATGTTCCAGGCTGTGCAGGGGATGTGAAGTGCAGGGATGGGTTGGTGTCTGTATTCATAAAGGCACAGAAAGCAAATAACGTGTTCTAATAAAATAACGCGAGCCACTAAAGGGACATGGTTAGCCTGTTACATTACAGTACGTAAAATTTCACTTACCACATAAACAGAGTAATGGAGAGATGACTGAGGATGATGGCGAATGATTTACAGATCCTGAGCACCACTGAGAAGCATCTGATCTTGTAAAATATGTGGTAAGTACTGCCACTCCATAGTATAAACAGAGCACGTGCGATCGCGAATCTCGAAAGTGAAAGTAAAAAGTGATCGTGCATTCAAAAAAGAAGTTTCAATGCTCCGCATATTAATAGCGGCTCCCTGATGCCCACATTTTATATATAGTATAATTACCCAACGATATAACTGCGAGAGAAAGTAGTGAAATATATATTTTTCTCCCTGTGTTCCCTTCCTGCCGTTTGAGCTACTGAAATGAGCCGCAATGTGAAACAGCCAATCAGAGCAAAGCTCAACATTGAGCCGCACTGTGAAACAGCCAATCAGAGCAGAGCTCAACATTATTATTCATGACCCTTCCAAATAAGGTAAAAACAGACCATTTCATTGTAGAGACAAATCCTAGGGTTGTAAATGGACATGTAAAACCATTTCTGGAGATTTTTTTGGCCTTACCTAAGCCACATACCTTCTATGTGTCAGGATTGTCTTGTGTGTCTTGTGTTTCCCTTCCTCTTGTATGCCCATATTTGGTTAGTTTCCTGTTCCTGTCATTATTAGTTAATTATGTTCCAGTTGTGTGTGTTTAATTATCTCATTATGTCGTGTACTTATAATGTGTCCTGCCCTGTGTTTCCGGTCGAGTATTATACGTCATCCCTGTCTCTCGCGTGAATCTTTTCAGCCTGTTATTTGTACTCTTCAGTTTGGTTCATTAAAGATTTTGTTTTTTATTTATTCCTCGTCTCCCTCTCCCCTGTGGAACCGTGACAGAACACTCGACCCAAACAAAAGTAAGCAGTGCTCCCTTCCCCCTGTTTTGTTTTCCAGTTTTATAAATGTTTTTGTTTAGTTGGTTTTGTCTCCCGCCGTGATGGCAAGCCCACCGCCGCAACCTCAAGCCTGCCGCCGTCTGCGGCTGGTTCCAGCCAGATGGAGGAACTATAGCCTGGTTCGGCTGCCAAGCCCACCGCCGTTCGCAGCTCGGTTAAGACCGATGTTCGCGGCTTACTCAAGGCCGCCGCCCACGGCTCAGTCAAGGCCGCCGAGGTTCGCGGCTCACTCCAGGCCGCCGCCCGCGGCGAAGTCAAGGCCGCTGTTCACGGCTCGCTCAAGGCCGCCGCCCGCGGTGAAGTCACGCAGTGTGTCCTGCCCTGTGTTACCGGTCGAGTATTATACGTCATCCCTGTCTGTCGCGTGAATGTTTCCAGCCTGTTATTTGTACTCTTCAGTTTGGTTCATTAACGACTTTGTTTTGATTTATTCCACGTCTCCTCATTCCTGGTCTCCGTCTCCCCTGTGGAACCGTGACACTATGTAGATATCAGAGAACAATTTAAAATACTGTATCAATGCATTCTATGGCACCTTTAAAACTTCTGTCCAGAAAGGATGCAATAAACTGTTCAAAAGTGGCAGTCAAGTCATTTATAATGTTACAAAAGATTACTATTCATCAAAGAATGTTTTATGGTTTCCACGAAAATATTCATGTCAAAGAACCATAAATAATATTTGAGCAGCACAAATAATAATTCATAATAATTGAGCACCAAACATTTCTGAAGGATCAAGTGACACTACAGACTGAAGTAATGGCTGCTGAAAATTAAACTTTGACATCAAAGGAATAAATTATATTTTCAAATATATGAAAACAAAACTACACATTTTTAAAAAAAAAAAAATCACAATATTACTGTTTTTTATGGTATTTTTGATCATATAAATGCAGCCTTGGTGAGCATGGTATTTACATAGTATTTACAAGTATTTATTTACACATGTATATCACAAAATAATATAATACTTTTCAAATGCATGCCTGTTTAGTTGGCCGTAGGTGCAGAGAATATACACATTAAGGAAGAATTGTGTGCTTTATGTACAAGTCTGCATGTGCGCAAGAGCATTTTGATATTCGCAGCAGTGCTAATGTTTTTTATCTCCTATGCACTCAATGCCCTGATGGTGTTCTGAGGAGTAGCTGTATGTATTATTGTAAATCTTTTATAAATACGGCAACACGCTATGTGGACTTCACTCCGTCGTTTTAGGCCTAATGGACATGCGGGCGGGGTTGTGCTGTAGGGTTTCTTCACTTCTCTCTTTCCTTTTAGTATGGAAAACTCGTATCTCTCTACCACTCAGGCTGCTTGCCAGCTCTGCCCTTCCCCCTGCTCCCTCTCTCTCTCTCATACACCATCTTTCTTTCTTTCTCCCTCCACCCTCCCTCTGTTTCCTGCTGCTGCTTGAGTGCTCTGCCTGGCAACACCTCTCAGCGGCCTGCCTGCTGTCTGCTGCTCCTCATCATTGAGAGAGAGACAGAAAGATGTGCAGGAAAAAGAACTACAGGGCATTGGAGACATTGTTACCACATTTATTGTGGTAACAAAAAGGTCTGAAATGCTGGGTGCTGCAAGAACGCTACAATGAGCCCATTCCCTGATTCTTAAGGAAATTGGAGTTATAATTAATATGGAAAGTCAAAGAAATAAGGGAGACATGACCTCTGAAATTAATGTACTGTTGCTTAAAGGTGATACATCATGAAAATCTGACTTTTTTCGTGTTTAAGTGCTATAATCGGGTCCCCGGTGCAACCACCAACCCAGAAAATGTGAAAAAGAACAACCCAGTAAAATTTTTTGGTAAGCCTTTCTCTACAAGCTTGTGAAAAAATGATCTAATCTAACACAGATCTAATATAAACGTGATTTATTTCCTAGCAGTTTACCTTTAAAGACATAACCAACTGTTTTTGTAACTCGTGTGTTTTTAACATATACTTGTGGGTATTTGACAGTTTAAGCACAATAAGACACAAAAGAGATTACTTTAGTACTCACATGCCGTATGACAGCCGCTTTCTGAGCATGTGCTTCAGATGTGTGCACTCAGAAAAACGTATATCAGAAGTTTAAACTAATATGGCTTTAAAACGCATGATTTCAGCACGATACACATGATAATCAAAACTAGAGTCCGACCGATATATCGTTTTGCCGATTTTATTGGCCGATATGAGCCTGTTGCAGATATATCGGTATCGGCGAATATGTCGCCGATATGCCACCGATATGAACATTTTTATACAGAACATAAAACACAGATAAAATGCTGTATATGGTGTAATTACATAGTTTGTCTAGCAGAGCGCGCTCCATTGTTTGCTACTGGCGACCTGGATGAAATGCTTTAAAGCTTAAGTGTATGGAATACCATTGAAACTTTGAACAACCATATCTCTGTAACAGCGCGGCGGATCCGCATCAAATTCGGGGGATCCCTTCAGCTCGAGGAACCCTCTCGAACGCCGAATCGAGTGTACGTCTCGAGGCCCCCTTTCGAATGAAACCACCCCTGCGTCGATAGCCCCCGGGGTCTGGGAGTTACGGGAGGTTAAATTCGCGGTCGGGCACCGACAGATCTGGCGATCCCAGGGGGCTACCGAGGCGCGGAGGGTGGCGTTCGAGAGGGATCCTCGAGCTGAACGGATCCCCCGAATTTGGTGGAGATCCGCCGCCGCATTCGCGAGATAATGACATCAGCCAACACTTTAACTTCAGTAAAGAGGTCTCTTGTTCAGGCTGCAGCATTCAAGCATTGTCTTATTTGACCGCAAGTGCCCTGCGAAGTGGACTTCACATGATATTCCGCCATGATTCCAGTTCCAAGGGAACGTACACGTTACATTCAAAGGGCATTAAAGTGCGCGAGATGTGAATTTAAATTGTATTTATTTACAGTGGTATATTATTTCACACTTCTCTAGTAAGTTTCGTCTGTGTGTGAAGACAGTAGCGCAAATCCGTGAATGAATGTTCTGAAGTGAAATAAACTTCAACGGAATAAAGTTGAATGGAATTGAATTGAAATAAAGTTAAATAAACTTCACCTTTAATGTTCAGTGCACTGATGTCAGACTCATTTTTGATAATAAAGTTTATTGTTAAATTGTTAAATGCTCTGCCTCCATTAAATATCTTTGTCACGTCATTATAAGTGTTTGATCATCACATTTGAGTGATCATTGCAATAAATGTGTTTATGTATATATATTCTGTTTATGTGTATACTATAGTATTCTATATATAGTACCAGTCAAAAGTTTGGACACAGGAATGGGAAAGTGTCCAAACTTTTGACTGGTACTGTACAATAATATACACAAAGAATATCGGCCGATATATCGATATCTGCCTTTTTTTACGACCTAATATCGGTATCGGTATCGGCCCCCAAAAAAACCCATATCGGTCGGGCTCTAATCAAAACCAAACAGACATATTTAGCAGAGTATCTGAGGAATGAGCTGTAAAAGCACAGCCCTATTCTGGAAAAGAGGGCGGGGAGCAGCAGCTCATTTGCATTTAAAGGGACATGCATGAAAACAGCGTGTTTCTGCTTCCACTCAAAACAGGCATTTTCAAAATAATATAAAAAATTATCTGTGGGGTATTTTGAGCTGAAACTTCACAGACACATTCTGGGGATACCTGAGACTTATATTACATATTGTAAAAAGGGGCATCGTAGGTCACTTTTAAAGGGATAGTTGAACCCAAAAATGAAAATGAAACAGACATTTTTCAAAATCTTATCCTTTGTCTACAACACAAAATAATAGTAATGATGACAGAATTTTCATTTTTGAGTGAATTATCCCTTTAGGTATTTTAACTGTCTAATAAACTCTAGTACAGTTTAATAGTAAAACTATTATACTTTACATACAAATAAGTTTTGGTAGCCACAGATATCTATAATGGGGAAAAGAAAATTGATCAGAAACTCACATTGTTGAGAAACTTACTTGACAATGACAAATAACCTAGTTGCCAGGATACAAGTCATTTCGACTGCAACAGTAATTCAATAAAGATGCACTATCAAAAAATTTAGAATAAGTGAAACTTCCTACAACTTCTGAAGGCAAAGCCACTGAAGGTTCATCTGAAAGATATAACATTTATCACAGAATGTCATCATCCTGTCCAAGACTTCAATAAGAACATAGAGATTTCTTATTTTTGCTCTGGAAACGTCAAGAATGAATGTGCTGAACTGAACACAATCTAGATAGCAAGATTCAGTTCAGGCCATCAGAAGGCATCAGAATTCTGACGTGTTTCTTATAACCAGAAGTGAAACATGCTTCTTGTTACTTCTATTATTAAAAAATTACTGAAGAAATAAAATTAGAAGACCTACAATTAAAAAGAGGAAGTCAACGAGAAAATAAAACTGATTAGGAACAAAGTTGAGAGGAACATAACTGGAGAGGTGGGAAATGATTGCAGTGTGGAAGAGGAGGAGCTTTTAAAAGGATGGACAAGAGTGGATAAACTCCTCTATGGCACCATAAAGTGGGCAGTATCAGAGTTACATAGTAGAAGGTGGTGAGTGTGAGAGAAGGAGAGAGGAAGGACAGAAATATTGAAAGAAGTTCAGATAATAATGGAAGTTTCCAGAAAACAACTGACTGTGAGGGCCAATCTAATTCTGTTTTAGCATCTCTTTTTGGAAAAGACCACTGCGCCTCAGTCTGAAATGTTCTGAAATATCTTCTGATATTCAAGTTGCAGTTCAGTGGACCCTTAGGGAGATGAAAGACAAGCCTACAGCCTAAAGACATGTGGAAGCCAGTATGCCGTACACTGTAAACCGCCAGTGTGGATAAACAGCCCAAAGGAAATGATCTCGAATCTCTCCTGAACTCCTTTCTTTAGTCAGTGATTGACATGAAAGAATGGCTTAGACATACAAGTTATACCTGTCAAGCTGGCCATGTCTTTAGTGTAAACACACACACACACACACACACACACAAATAAAAGAAACATAAACACAGGTGTACAGCAGTGTTTCCTGTGCACTGTGCAGCTACTGAATCTAGAGCAAAACTACATAGAAAATATTTTACACACATTTGTTTTCAGTTTGAAGTCTGAATTAAATGTGATGGGATAAAAAGACCGGGCACTGCAAAATAAAACAAAGACTCTAAAGAGAAATTACTTCTATATATTGGAACATACAAAAAGTAAAAATAAAAGATACATACACAGTGACCAATATTAAAATACATCATGGAATAATGAAATTTAAAAATATATTATTAAAATATAAAAATGTAAATAAATATAACTACAATCTATATAATTATATTAAATTAAATAATATATTTAAGAAGAAAATAGTACTGTTTTTAACAGAATTAATTAGGAAACAATGCATTGTTGCAGATATTGTGACTAACTGGGTTATTTGAATAAAGACAGTAAGCAGACTGTATGAAATAATTCAGGTTATGAATGGAAAATACCTTTTTTATGTAAATGTGAGTGGTGTGTGTGTGTTGTGCATTCACAGTGCTCTACTGAATTTAAACTCTTCCTGAAGAATTACAGCTTTTCAAATACTAGCAACATAACTGAACATGAAAAAATAGGCTACTACTATTGAATGTGCTAATACAAAAAAGACTAGAAAACAGTAAATATCAGTCAGCCATACAGTGGTGAATATCGTTCAGCAATCTTTCACAAGTATAAATATATTGTCCTTGTACCATTTTAAATTTCTGTTTTCATAACACTTGAACCCACTGGCAACTGTTTGTCTTACTGATCACTGAACAAAAGGCAGAACATTTATGCAAAATTTGGTGATGTTTATATGCAAATAACAAAGACTTGTCTAGCAAACTCATTTTTGGCACCCTAAACAATCCTTCCCCTCCCCACATTTGCCTCATAGCAACATAATCTATGTTGCCAATATACAAGCAAGTAATTTGTCTTTATCTAAGCACCACTTCCCACAAGGACTGGCTTCCCAAACTATTACAGTAAAACACAACATCGGAAATATAATGCTGACTGACAGAGTTGGATATAACGCGTTACTCAGTAACGCATTACTGTAATCTAATTACTTTTCCTGGTAACGCAGTAAAGTAATGAGTTACATTTTAAATTTATGTAATTTGATTACAGTTACTTATGTCAATAAAATGACGTTACTTAAGTTACAAATGCAGTGTTAAAAAAATGAAGTACAAATCATGTTTTGCGCGTCAGTATGCCCTTTAATAAATCACCAGAGAATACGAGCTAAAATGAGAGTCCTACAACATTTAGATGCAATGAAAGGTTGCCTATAATATTTCAAAATGTTGCACTCGACATATTTTAATATGGCATTATAGTTTGGGAAAAGTTCAACAAGTGAATGTGTACAAGTTTATGTCACAGTAACACTAAAGTTAAAAAATAAATGACTCATCAGAATGAGATCAACCGCTGGATTAAACTGCGTCGGCATCACAATTCATGGCTTATTATTCCTCACAGTGCGTCTTCTTCCAAAAACGAAAAGTAGCCGAGATGAACTTGAATCTTTCTACAGAGGTGACGTGAGCGTTTACATGTTGTGCATCTCAAGCGCGCGATGTGCGTGGGCATGATCACATTATAGGTAGGGCTGTCATTTTAACGCCTTAATTAATTAGTTAGAAAAAAATAACGCGATTAAAATATTTTAACGCAGTTAACGCATCATCTTACATTTCATACTCAGTTGACTGTTGACAAATATGATGCAAGGCAACAACTTCATAAATGCAGTTATCCCCTAAAATTCAAGATATTGGTGCAAAAATGCCCCTGTATGTGTTTTTGTCTCATATTTATATCATACAATACGCAATATCACAGGAGCAGCGAGAGTGTATCACATGAGTGCTGTTTGTCCCGAATATCACGAGTTTAAATGTGATTTTATACAACAGCAAATAAGAAGTTGATATTGTGTTCTATTTTAAACACAATATTATGTTAAATTTTGCAGAGAACATTACCTTTAAAGCCATAGCAGAATTGTTGTGCATCTCTGAGAAACACAGCGGTGTTTAGTTTGTGAATGAATCCACGTTTTGAACAAATCATGTGAACCGATGATTCAAAGGCCCATTCATAAAGAGAGCCATTTACTTCATTCCTGAATGAATCAGCTGTTTGAATGAATCCAATGAATGACATTTACCTCCACCTACTGGAAGAATTAATTTCTTATTTAGAGTATCATTTAATTAATTAATTAATTAATTAATAATTAATTAATTAATTAATAAAAACACTAAAGGGATAGTTCACCCAAAAAATTTTAATTCTGTCATCATTTACTCACCCTCATGTCATTTAAAACTTTCTTTTGTGGAACATAAAAGAAGGTATTTTGAAGACTGTTGGTAACAAAGCTGTTTTGGTTACCAATTACTTTTTTTGTATGAACAAACAATACTGAGATGTTTCTCAAATTATCTTCTTTTATGTTCCATAGTTTATGTTAGGCCATTGTAGCCTAAATGTTTATGTGTAATAAATTTTTTGTTGAATCAAATAAAATATTTCTAAAGCTACAATTTGTAATGTCTACTTGCTACTTTCTCACTTAACACAAAAATAGCTTTACATAATCTTTTGTGGGTATTTTCACAGTCAAATTTATTTTGCGATTAATTAGATTAATTAATCGAAACATCATGTAATTAATTAGATTAAAAATTTTAATCGACTGACAGCCCTAATTATAGGTGAGCTCAGACGGGAAAGACTGGACCTCGCGTTGGTTTCATACAGTTTATTTTATCAGAGAATATTTGTTTTCGACATGACTTACTTTATTTAATAATAGACACTTCAAGCTTTCTTTAGATATACTGTATTTCTCATGTAATTTTCGTTCATTCTAGTGACTCGTTTCAGGAAGGTATTCACGGAGACTGTGAATGCAGAAAGCGCACCCTATTTGTTTTCTTTATTTTACGAAACCAAAAAAAAAAAAAGAAAAGTTTTGTTGATATTGGGAGTGAATCAGGGTATACAAATAATAGACCTACTTATGTATTTTTTCAGTCAATATGAAATTAATGAAAGAACTATGAGTTTCTCTTTGTAGTTTATTTTTTAGGTTTGATAATTTGAAAAGTAAAGTAAACTTGAAAGTAACTTTAAAGTAATTACTAATCTGATTACTTTTTAAATGCAGTAATCAGTAATGTAATCAAATTACAATTTTAAATAAGTAATTAGTAATTTGTAGTGGATTACTTTTTTTTAGTAACTTACCCAACACTGTTGACTGAACTCTTTCCATGTTATTACACACATGCCCACATCGTATAGCACATATACACGCACAAACTCGAGAACTTTCATCAGCGCATACTGTAGCTGCATCTGTAAATTCACTTCAGTGTGACATTTTGCTGAGCTCAAGTAATACTCTAAAAGCAACCTATTCAAACAAGCATGGAAATAAAGATCATACATATTATATTGTAGACGCTACCTAATATGGCCACGTTCAATTTATAGTCCATAAAATATATGCCCCATGGATAGTTATCTAAAATGAACTGGACTGCAGTATGATAGTCAATGATACAATAAAAGATTGGTATATTTAGGCAGAATGCTCTTAATGATGCGTAAAAGCACTAATGGTTCTTCCCAGCAGAGGGCTGTACTCACTATTGGGCGGAGTCATTGAGCTGGTACTCGCGGGCACGGCTGAAGCACTCCTGAATGCCTGAGTCAGACCACAGGCGGATCATGGCGGACAACAGCTCTGGAGAGTAGGGCTCGGTATCCTCCATACGGCTCACAACATCACAGACCATCTTAGCATCAGCCTGGTAAAAGCAAACACACATACAAAACATCCATCAGTGTGATGAGAAGACTTACAAACAGAAGTCACAAACTGTGCTCCAAATTGTACCAATTAAATGTCTGACATTTAAATATGAACTCAAAAATTTCTCTTCTCAAAGACCAAATCATCTGGGATGTTCTATTAATTTTTTAGCTCTTTACTCTTCAGGTTTGTTGACAATGACAGTTCAACAAAACAAACAGAAGACATTCATTTTGCAATTTCCAGTGACGTGCTACAGCATCCGTTGTTGATGTGACAAAATCAAGCAGAGTTCAACTTTATGCAAATAAGAAGTGATGCATTGTGGGAACGCCTACTAGCAACTGACAGCACAGACTCGTGACCTGCAGCAATTTCTTCACTGACAGTGTGATTGTGGCTTTACTGTGTCAACAACTGACTCATTTGTGCCTTTTATATTCATTCCAAAGAATTTAAGCACAAACATATGAGACAAAATTGACAGTTTGGTTGCTTGAATGAAAACTATTAAAAATATTTTTGCCTTGTTTTTCAGTAAACATGCTTGTTTGCTCACAAAATGTAGGTTTATACTTAAAACATTCATTCAGTATTTAAATATGTTTTAGGTATTTTTACAGGCAAACAAAGTAAAAAAAAAAGAAAAGAAAAAAAAAACAGATTAAGAAAAAGATTTCTTCTAAGCTGTAAAAATTAACCTTCGGGGTCATGTTATGGGTCATGTTAAGTTGAAAAAATTACTGCATTGAAAAGATGACTGAAAGATGCAAGTTCACATTGTACTGCTGGCACTAAATATTTTATAAAGCCCTCTCCATAAGCTGGGTCTTGCTAAAAGAAGAAAAAAAAAAGAAAGAAAAACCATTGGTTGGTTATCTTTGCATAATAACTTTGGGTTATACAAACTTGTGCAAGGGCAGAATGAGAGAGCATAACAGAAAGAAAGAGATAATAGAATCTGCAACTGTTCTAGTACTATCAACTAAACTATCAACATATTATAATTATTGAATCTGCTGTTCCTCATTTACATACAGTCACTCCATTTGAAAGAGAAACAATTAAATGTGTTGGATTTGTAATTATTGCAAGTCTCTTGCTTCTAATGCTTACAGGATTGATGTTATCACACATATTACATTCAGATGAACCAAGAGCAGATATTGCTGTTTTCAGATATTAAAGATACAGAAAGAACAACTGTATTTGTACAATGTACTTATATATTGGATATATTTATATTGAGTAACAATTTATAATATATATATATATATATGTATATATATGTATGTATGCATTATTACTTTAAAATATAGATATTCAATATAAATATATACACATCCAATGTGTAAATACATAGACAAAACATCCTGACTTCCTGTTTCTTGTTCACTCTTCCCTCCCTCTTACTTCCTCTGTCCTCCTCCTATGACATCACTCCCTTTAACAAACACGTTTAAAAAGCTTGACAGCAATAATGACTTCTGAAAAGAGCGTTTAGTTTCTTTTAAAGAGATCACAATTGAGCCTACTACACGAAGGAGCTGGGTTCCGCAAATCCACAACAGAGATGCAACTACACAAGCCAAAAGAGGAGAGCGTGAGAAATGGACTGCATGAGTGGAATGAAAAGAAAAGACCCATGTTAAATAGAGAGTGGAAGAGAAGATGGGGGTCAGTTCAAGAAGGCTGATCTTGCACCCTCTCCATTATCTGCTGTGAGAAAGAGTAAAGTGTTCACACACTAAAAGGAGTGAGATGTGGGGGCCTGGGAATTAAAAAGAGGGGGAATAAACAAAGCATGGATGTCGCTAATTAATCTATAATTAAAGCTATTTTGTGAAGTTTTTCTACTGTGAAGATAAAGATATATTCCTCTACACTGAGAAAAATGGATGCATTTTCCATATGACTTGTCAACAGGGACAGATATTGCTGCCATCTCCATGGTGATGCAGCGGGGGCAGCATTAGCAGCAGGAGGCCGTATGATTGGCTGAGGGAGCCTCCCTTTCCTTCTCCCCCGGTGAGTGTGACCTTTGAGAGCAAGTCCTCTGAACTCAGCATGACTGAACCTTCTGGAGTCCTTATAACAAACACACAAATACATCATACTCTAACTGTATTTATTTAATCCTAATAGATGCTTCAACTTGACTTTTTTTTTTATAAATTAAAAATGAATTTAGTAATAATATTAGTGAAACAGAATGTAGTATTAATGGTTATATGTTGTCTAATAATCTACAAGAATAATGGACTGCAGGTTAAAGCTTCACAACACAACATGAACCAGAGGATACCTCAACATTACCCCTTCCGGGGAATTATGGGACATCAAACTGGTGTCCACAGACTCTTTGAGCCTTTATAGTGGCAAATGCCTCAGTCCCAGAGCTGGAGTTTTGCAATGGGAACATTTTTGCCATGTATTTTTCTTTTGATTAAAAAATCAGCAAGAATAAAACTGACAGATTCAGCAGACACGCACCTGTTTCCTTTCTCTCTGTGCATTTCTTGCAGGTGGGTCTGTCTCTAATGTCACAACACTAGTCACGCCTCTCATTCTTCATTTGCTCTTTCTACCTGTGTAGGTTTTTTTTTTTTTTTTTGGTGTGTGGCACTGAAGGAGCATGTGATTCCTGAGTGACTGCCTATTGAATTTAGATCAGGCTCATAGAGACACATAATAGCTATTCATTATGGCCTTTGCACAGACTAAAGAGAATGGACCAATCTTCATCAGCATTCATTTATTAGAGGAAACAGCGCGAGGAGAGAACTCAACAAGCTGTAGATTTGAATCCCAGATCAGTCAGTAGCCCGGCGTGACGGACAGTATCCTTACAGACACCCTGACGCTGCACCTGGTATGAGCACAGCTATTGTAAGTAGGCACAGTGAACTCATCATAACTGTTCCACATGCATATACAATAGCACTGTCATTTGTCAGTAAATACTGGATTCCTCAGGCTTCTAATCTTGCAATGAACAGGAGAGTAACAAACAGTAATGCATAAAAAAAACGAATGAATGAATGAATAAACGGACCTCATTTTATAATGTAATATCAAAAGAAACAATTAAAAATGCGAACAAATAAATGAACAAACAAATGCTAGGGCCTAAAATGCTGTTTCAATATCATGAAAAATGACTGAAAAAAGGAATTGATGATATATTGTTAATATATTCACAAGGATTTGTGATAAATCTATATACAGTATGACTATGTCTGCAAATACAGTTGATTGTGTCCACAAAGCCCTAATACAGGCCTTTCTCATATAGTGTGAAGTACGGTGAAGGTCAAGTGTAATATGGCATAATCAATCTAGTCATCTAGGTGGCTTCTATTCTTGCAATGAACAGGAGAGTAACATACAGTCCCTCATGAGCCCCAAGGGCTGTGGTCTAATAATCTATTGCTGACGATGGCAACTTTTCTTTTCAAATTAGCACAGAGGAAAAGAGATGCTCCGCTTTGCTGAAGATGTATAGACCCTGCTCAAGTACTTTATCAAAGGCCATGACACATCTCCCTAGACATGGATTTAAACTACAAATTATCTTTTTAAGGTTACAACCACAGGCATGTGGTGGACTTCTGAAGTAAGGAGGCTAAGAGATCATGAAAAAAAATTTATACTACTCATCTAATATTTCATAGCATTTGTTTTGAATTCATTTCAGTCAATTACTTTCTCTGAGAAAATGCCTCAGATTCCTAATTCATAATGTTTTTGATGATTTTGAGCTGTAACAAAAATCCTCATAAAATTTTTCAAATAAATTATGATTTTATCTCAATGACTTTCTGTGCCATCCTATAAGTGGGAAACGCTATTAGCTGTACTTCCTTTAATAACCGTTGCTGATGTTAATAGCACAGACGTGTGAAAGTACTGGGGAATCTGCATGCAGGCAAAGTCCCTTCAGATAGCCACACACACACACATTCAGTGCCATTATGGATGTGCTTTAATTAGAAAACAGGATGGTGAGCTATACAGTGATGACATCTCCAATTCATCTCTCATTGACACTGAAAAAGACTCACAAAAGATTCCCACATTAATAAACTCCATTGATTTTTCTCGGTACTTTCCAGACTGCAAACAGTGCTGTTTAATCATTGTGAAATAAACACAAAGAACAGCACCGCCCTAGAGGATGCCTGGGGTACTTTACAAAATGAGAAAATGCTATAGCATGTACAACATTACCAGGGGCCACACTGGATCTTTACGGTATTTTATCAAAACATGCTGATCCTGATAATGTATCATGCTAATCATGTTAAATTTAAGGAATTTGGCATTTAAGTCTACGTAGTTCACCCTTTAGTTTTCCAAAGTTTTTATGACCTTCAGGTGGTGTAGAGTAGTATGGTGCTAGCAACCCCCTAGTTTATGGGTTCGATTCCCAGGGAATGCATAAACTTATATAGTGTATATACACGATATATATAAAATCATGTTAATATATTTAAGTAATTTAGTGTTTGTGTCACAGCATGACTCTAGCAACCACAAGGTTATGGGTTCGATTCCATGGGAATCCATTAACATTTAATTTGTATATAAAACTTCATGGATGTAATCATGTTAATATATTTAAGGAAGCTTGTGTTTACTGTAGGTCAATTTTGAATCAGCCTTTAAAGCACCCTTATTACCTTCAGGTAGAGTACAGTATGGTGTTAGCAACCCACAGGTTATGGGTTTAATTCCCAGGGAATGCAACTTATAAAGTGTATATAAACTTGGTATATGTAAAATCATGTTAATATATTTAAGGAATTTGGTATTTGTGTCTATTTGAAATTTTGTCTTTAGTTTACCAAAGCATCCTTTTGGCTTCTAGTAGTGCACAGCATGGCTCTAGCAACCCCAAGGTTATGGGTTCGATTCCTAGGGAATCCATAAACATAGAATTTGTATATAAAACTTGATATATATAATCAAGTTAACATATTTAAGGAAGTTAGTGTTTAGGTCGATGTTGAACAAGCCTTTAGTTTTCCAAATCATCCTTTTGACCTTCAAGTAGTGTACAGTATGGTGTGAGCAAGCCCCAGGTTATGTGTTCAATTCCCAGGGATAATTAAGTCGCTTTGCTTAAGCAAGTCTGCCAAATGCATAAATATAAATAAATTTAAAACAAAACAAAAAGGTCATATGGCCTGTATTTAGACCAGAGTGAAAGAAAACGCACAAGCCCAAAAAGGAAGGGTAAAATTACAGAGGCAAACCCACTATTTCATCAAGTGGTTAAAGAGCTATGTCTCTATGGCAGAGAGGGAAAGCCCATGACAGAAATTTGATGATGTAGATGACAGAATGGCACGCTATGCAGTGATGACCGTTCATCTCCTGCCTTTATTATCTCAAGACAGTGAGATGATCATATTATCATCAAGATAGACAGACACATGCAGACCAGCATCATTAAGCAGCTGCTGGGTTCGTCTGGCTCACACACAATAAGAAAGTCACATCAGGAGAGACTGCCGTACGGCTCTGCGGCATGAAAACACGGAAAGAGAGCTGTGTTTTTCACATGGGTCAGGTCTTGCTGAGGCCTGCACTGACTAATACTATAGTCCTCTAGGAGACTGAATACGACACCAGCAGGATGACAAACTACTGACTCATAAAGATGAGATGATTGAATCTGATATACAAGAGGAACACTGTTACTAACAAGCATCCTACTGCACATCTACAAATGTCAGTTGCATTTAAACATCTTTTAATCTGTCGACCTTGTGAAAAAGAAATACACTGTAGCTTAATTCTAAAGAGTACATATTATGTAAATAATATACTTTGAAGAATATACTTCAGTGCAAAATGAATTTAACATTTTCAGACACTTAATTGCATGTTAACTGCAATTAAATAAAAGCGTAATATAGTTTCAATTTCTAATACATGCAATTATCTAAACTTCAGAGTGTTTTCTGACCCACTAATGTAGGACTTAAATAGGACAGATTTCTACTTTTGAAATATGATAAGAAGCTTCCTGTCTAATGCACTGACAAGAATTTAAGGTAAACTAAAATAATGTAATTTCTATTGAAACGTATATGACATATTAACTTTAAAGGGACAGTTTACCAAAAAATGAAAATGACCCCATGATTTACTCATCCTCAAGTCTCCCTAGGTGTATATGACTTTCTTCTTTTCTGACAAATACAAACAGAGATATAATAAAAAAATGTTCCGCTAACTGTTGTACAAGAGATTATGGTTTATAACGTTTTTAAATATGGATGTTTTTCTTACAGAAATACATCGATTCGCTTTAGGAGGCCTTTATTAACCCCCCGGAGCCATGTGGGGCACTTTTTTGATGGATGGACACACTTCATTAGACTTCTATTGGACTACTGAATTGGAATTGGAAGAGCCAGGACATTTTTTAATATAACTCTGATTGTATTTGTCTGAAAGAAGAAAGTCATATACACCTAGGATGGCTTGAGGGTGAGTAAATTATGGGTTAATTTTCATTTTTGGGTGAACTATCGCTTCAAATATAATATCAAATGACAAACTAAAGTAATCAATCACTATAAATGTGCTGCAGTATGTTAATCAGCACATCAAGGCACAACAAAAAATTATTAAAACATGATGATTTAAAATGTACTTCAGTCAAAGTAAATATGTAATATTTTACCAAATATCTGTGTGCACTCTACGCTTTTTCAGTTATTAGTGTACCTTGCAATTAGCTTAGCAGCATGCTAACATCAAGCTCTGCTGAAATCAATTGCTAGTTGCTTTTTGTGTCGCTATTCACAGAGTCGCTTATTTTAGGAGGTTTAGTGCAGCTCACTAGGTTTTGGAATAGAGCCCCAGATTACATGCATACTATATTACACAAATTATATATTGTGAATTAGTGCTGGGCGGTATGACCAAATATTTATATCATGGTATTTTTCAAAATTAGACCGGTTTCACGGTATGTGACGGTATTTATTTTTTTCATGCATGACCGGGTGTTAACCACATTTTCTACTGATTGAGAAGAGGAAAAACTGCAGTAGATTGACTTAGAATGCCCTATTTTACTGTCATGATGAGTGAATATTTTAGAAAAAATCCACACTAAATAGTGACTAAACATGACCCATTAATACATGTTAACTAGGAGTCACTCTCATTTATATTCGCAACATCGTCTGATAAAATCAACATGCATCTAATGTTACACTAAAGAGCGGCTATACGGTGGTTTTGGCTATATTACTTTTTTGTCTCATGCAGTGCACTGCCTGCATCTGAGTAACAAACTAAAAAAAAAAAAACAACAAACAAAAAAGTGCATAATATTAACAGATGAACTATCCTCATATTTATAATTCCAAACAGTCAGTTAGTGGCAGGTGCTTGGAAACGCTGTTTTGTACTCATTTACTGACGAGTCTGCTGCGGTACGGCCAGCTGAATGCGTGCTTCTCTGCCGCTCACTGCACAGAACAGACGCAGAGAGAGGCGACACTGTGCCGGGAGAGTCAGATCTCACGCTCGCGGGGCAGCACTGGCGACATCTTCCAACTGAATCATAGCTAAGGTTTATCCAAAAAAGTCGCTAGGTTTGTCAGTTTGTATATTCTATGGAAAAAAGCCGCTAAAAGGGTCTGAAAGTTGCTAAATATAGTGCTAAAGTTGCGCTCGTATGTGTGAGACGCGGGAGCTGATGGTAGCGGGCGGTGGATATTGTGGATAAGTTCTTCAGTGTCATCACGTTCTACTAGTTCTACAGCTTCAGAACTTTCACGCTCAGTAACACATACAGCTGTGTCTTCGCCACAATAGAATAGTGAAAAGAGACCCCTCTCAAACAGTGTCGCGTTTCGAACGTTATTTAAATGACACCGGTATTGCGGTATTTTAAAAATTCATATCATAAGAAAAATAAACACCGGCATTCGGTATGAACCGGTATACCGCCCAGCACTAGTGTGAATTATGTAATATGCTCGCTTTGAACATGATGTGTGTGGGAACTTGGATCAAAAACACCTAAATCTTGCTAATTAAGCTTGCAGGATATTTTCCACAATTCCAAAGCAGCCTCGTCAATACAGTGCTGCCTAGACAAAAAATGGTATCACAAAATAAACGGCCTCCTTTTGATGCTCATCTACATTACAATGACTCAGCGCCACTATAGAAGGTGTTTCATTAAGCTAAATAGAATTTGTGCAGAGCAAGGCCAACAGAAAATGGTCTTCCTTTGGTCACGCTCAGCACTTGAGATAATAGCCGCAAGGATGAAACAGTAAAAGAAAGATTGCTGCTATGCTACTGTCCTCATTATTTTCATCCCCTGCCTCCTTCTATATCAGTCCACTGTTCTTAACACCTTTCTCTCACTTCACAGCTGTTATGTCACACTCATAAGTAAGCAGTCTGGGTGATGGGAAAGCATTTGGCTTCTATTGACATGAAGCAGAATCGAGGCAACACAGAATTCGACTCAATCTGCTTTCGACTCGCCCCTTTACACTCCGTCCCATGACTATCATCTCTCCCTTTCCTCTCATAGGTCCCCTCCCTTTCGCTTCACTCCTCCGCGTCATGTGACAGTCATCTCCAGTTACTATGGTTACCGGGCCTTTCTTGGGGAATGTGATTGCAGATTTGGTGTTCTCTCTTTCGTTTGCTCTGTACCTCAACCTCCCCTCCCACTTTCTCACTCTATCTCCTCCCCTCCCACTTTCTCACTCTATCTCCTCCCCTCTCTCTCTCTCATCTCCATCTCTCTCTATTTTCCTCCCATGGCAGCTGTTGAATTATTGATTTGATGAAATATTTAGCTGTTATTCTGCTCTCCTGCTGAAGGCTCCAGTTGTGGCCTAATCGCAGGAGGTCCTGAAAGTCCAGAGCGGAGACCACACCTCTGCTGATCTATTAACCGACACGGACGCCCGTCATCGGGAGGCCACACCCACCTGGCGCTGTAAACTTTCTCTAAGCTTTCTCTCTTACATCAACTGCATCAACATCAGTCATTTTCATTACATGCCATGTAGTTATTGAAGAAGGAAATCAATGCTACTAGAGCAATAAGGCCATTTTAAGATCAATTTACTCTTTTCTTTCATTAAGTGGCATCCACAAACCCCTAATCCATCTCTGTGACTGGCTAATGTCTGTCTGCTGAGAATGAAAGGCTACTGGACTTTTCAGTGCTATGTCGATACTAGAAAAAAAAATGTAACAATATCTTTCTGCTATATCAGTAGTACTGAATGCTACTACCAAATGCTGCGACAAAAATAATTGCAATAATTATTTACAATAATTACGATAATTTGTACTGTAATTGTTTCATTTTAACTTTGTTTACTTTTGTATTTATGTTTAATTTCGGGATATTTCATCTTAATATTTGATACTGTTAGATACACGAAATACGTTAAGCACTGTTATTTATTTGGTTTACTTAATCTATTGCTAATTAGCTTCCCTGCTTTTTTATTTTGTTACTGACCATTTAGTTGGATAATTGCTGGAAAAAAATGTACATTGATTGGACATTTACGTATATTTAATATATTTATTAATATTTATGGTATGTTCAAAGCATGCAATATATGACATTTTATAAATAATATTATATATATATATATATATATATATAACAACATTTATATTTAAATATTTAATATAATTATATTAATATTTATGTTTTAATATAAAGGAGTGTGTTAATAGCATATTGCTTTTTTTCCCTTCGTAGTACTGAAATTGATATTTCATTAAAACCATGTCAGCTTGACCTGGCTGTGTTCTCCTGGAGAATAAAAAGTCAAAAAGCAATTGGAAGGAAGGTGTGATGTTCCATTATTGAGGCATCAACATCAAAATGTCTCACTTTCTGTCTCTCTTTCCCCTCTGCGTCATCAGGGTTCTTCAGTGACTCAGAAAAGAGAGAAAGTGACAGACAAAAAAAATCTGGGTCAGACTGCCCCTCCCTCTGCTCTATGACCTGCCCTTACTAAACTCTTCCTGAAGTGGAGCACACCATCACACTCATCCCACACTGGGGAAGTCTCTGTTGGGATTTATGGAGGAATAATTACATTCACATTAATAATTACATTCTAAACCCAGCCCCCCGCCTACCATCAGAAGCACTTATTTGATTAATGTCAGGTTTGAGAAAAATGGATTAATTATAACAGGGGGAAAAAACTGTCTGGTTAAAGGAATAGTTCACCCACTCAGTCGTTATTTTCTTACTCTCATGTTGTTCCAAAACTGTATGTGGTTATATTTTAGTTTAAAAACCAAAAGACCAAAGAGTCTCATGAAGTGCTTTGCACACAACTACAGTTAATAGTAATGTCTGTTAAGGTCCAAAATTGACCATAAGTGTAATTCATAGGACTCATGTGCTGTAGTCAAGTGCTGTAATTTAAGTCATCGTTCACTGATAATCTTCCACTCTTGTGACCTTGAGAACTGCTGGGTTTGGATCAAGTCAAGAAACAAATCATTCATTCATTCATTCATTCATTCATTTTTGAGATTCACACTGAATGGTTTATGCAGCAATTAGACTGAAACATTAATTTAAGAATCATACTGAATGATTTGTTTATGAATCAGATTTGTTCATGAATCAGAGTTCCACTCTTAGACTCAATAATCAGGTTACAACGGTTCTTGAGGTATTAAACTGGGTGGTAAGAATAATGAATCGTATTTTCCTTAGGGTCTCATAGTATGGCAAACCATTGTATTAACACTTTTACAGTGTTTTTTTTTTTTTTTTCATGTGGAAAACAGCTACATAAAGTTTCTTTTTAAACAGATGAAAGTCAGATTGGTTCCTTTCTAGTTGAACTATCCCTTTAACTTGCTTATGTTTTCTTTTTCTTCTCTGCTGATTTTCACACTCTTTCTCTTTCACAGGGATACTGACACGGACAAGATGGAACTGTCTTTTTCCGCACCCTCCCTCTCTCTCCACAGGCCTGCAGGTTTGTGTGGAGTCTGCTGAGGCCTGGCATTTATTAAAGTGTGCTGTTCTCTCCTCTCTGCTGCATACTTGATCTGCCACCACTGCAGGCCTCTTTCAACTATATTTATTTTTAGCTGCAGGCCTAAAAATGTTATCATGCTACAAATACCACACTTTTAAAACTCTCTGGACCAGAACCACCTTCCTTCACCCCATCAGTGTCATGATCAACACACCGTCACCCAGACCAGCACGCTGCTTAACACACTGTCCTCCCCATCAGTAACCTGATTAACACAGTGTCATCCCCCACTGGCACTGAACTGTTTCTTTTTTTAAGGCTTTCACAGCCATATGCATGTGGTGGTGAGATTTTGAGAAAAAGGTAAAAATGATAGATACAATAGATTTCTAGGTTAAATAAATGCTGTTCTTTTGCATTTCTTTTCAACAAAGAATAAAAAAAGTTACTATTCCACAGTTTCCACATTTCAAGCACCACAATCATTTTCAACTGTGAAAATAATAAGAAATGTTTTTGAGCAACAAATCAGCATATTAGAATGATTTCTGAGGGATCATGTTACACTGGACACTGAAGTAATGACTGCTGAAAATTCAACTCTCCTATCACAGGAATAAATGACATTTTAAGACATATTAAAATAGAAAACAGTTATTTTAAACTGTAATAATTTCACAGTATTACACACACGCACGCACGCACACACACACACACACACACACACATATATATATATATATATATATTTATCTGTATGTATATTAGGGGTGGGAATCTTCAGGCACTTCACGATTCGATCTGATTCCGATTCTGGATTCCAAAACGATTCTTGATCTACATTTTTTCCCCAATTAATTCTTCTGCTGTGCAAATACATCTTTACAACTTTACATTTTAACCAAAATTGCAGTTTCTATGCTTTTTGTTTATAGTTGGAATCTCTGTATGTCGGTACTGCCATCTTAAAAAGTAGGGGTGTGAATCTTCACTGGTTTCACGATTCAATTCAGTTATGATTATCATTATCAACTCAATATCATGATGCGTCACATTCTCAGTTTTCAATATTAGCCTACTGCACACGGCTACATTTTCATATAAATTTTATATCGAATTTATTTTGTGCAAAATTTACTTTATTTTTTTTAATTATATAAGCAGGCTACTTTTTAAAAAAGTTACTTATTTAAAATAAGTGTTCTTTAAGTATCCGAAAGTTTACAGACAATAGTTATGGTTTTTTTCTTTTTTTCCCTCAGCATTATTGCTGTTTGATTATTACTGGTGAGATCATGGTAGCTTTAACAGGCTGCATTCACACTAATGCACAGATCTATTTCGATATATCAGATGTTTTGTCCTGCTCTGAAAACATAACTGACTGTGTGTAGCCTACATCAATTTCATATAAAAGTATTCGAAAATGCAAGTGCATTTAACCCCAGCCACAATCGAGCTTCAGGACAAACAAACACAAAGCGCACGTGTTAGTGCGCGAGTTTCGTGCATCTAACAGTACTGCATTCCAAACGGCAGAAATGAAAGCATATCTAAAGAAAACACAGCGGGTGGAAGCACACACTGTCAAGCAATGTGCACGTGTCTCACAGCGCAAATTCTGTGTAATGAAGCCCGCCGCGTCTTTAGCACGCACATGTACCATATGCGGGGGAAAAAACCGAGCTCAGAATCGATTCTGAATATTTCTTTTCAGAATCGTTGAAGAGAGAACCACGATGCATCGGAGAATCTATTTTTTCTCCCACACCTAATGTGTATATATATATATATGATTCGATCTTGAATTTTAACAGTACCAATCAAATCAGGTCTGGCCACAACATCTTATTATATGGATCGAGTTCAGTCTTCAATTTACTCCCAGTGTAGACCTTTGACTCCTATAGAGTCCTAGTTGCCAGCATGTATAGCAGCCAACCAGATGCTGAAATCACCTGAAACAGAGTCTGCGAATAACAACAGAATAAGACATCAGGTTGCAGCTCCAGGTCCAGACCGCAGTCAGAGCTGTACTGGCTTAGTAATTAGTATGGGCTTAAGGTGCTCGCACAGGAAGAGAAGTACAGAAGACACTGACTTAAGTTGAAGTGAGGCTGAAAAAATACACAAAACATCTCACCGCCCTAAAGAATCCCTGGGGGTCGGCATGAGGCAAGGGAACAGTGCCACTGTGTGCCTCATTAGCTACGGACTTGTTGGGTCATTACAGTGGGTTGTGCTAATTGTAGGTTGAATCTCTAGGCTGTCATCAGATTTGTAAAGGGCACTTGGGTGTGTTTTGAGAATTTGGAGATGTAATACCAATTACACAGATGTACTGAAGGATCTTTAGGCTTTTGCATCAAGTAGTGTTTGGTGTAGCTTTCCAATGCTGTTTTTTAGTCTTCTTAACATGGCTTAGATTGCTCTCCCTCAACAAAAACAAGAATTATTTATCACAAACGAGATGCAAGATTAGATTTCTTTATCAAAATAAATGTAAGAGAGATAAAAGAAGAGTATAAAAAGAAAAAGAGAAGCACAGAGAGCAAGTGGAAGAAAATTAATGCCATAAATGAAGCCCATAAAGGAAGGCTAAAATGGCATGGATGCAAACCCAGTCTTCCACTCCAAGTGGCCTATGAGCTACGTCTCTACAGCAACCGGTAGTTTCCTAGCAGCGCAACACAGCTTATGGAAAAATGAATGAAAATCTACCCACTGAGATAGAAAGTCCATGATAGAAAAAAAACTGGTAGTATAGAAAACAGAAAGGCGATATGTTCCTGTCCATATTTAAAGAGACAAAAACCTAATGACAAATGAAAGAGAGAAATACAATAAAATTACTGAAGCACAAACACACACACTATCATGAGCTGAAGAAGAGCACATTGTTTGACGGGAGACCTAAATATAAATGTAGCCTGACTGATTGCATTAGTTTGATAATGATAAGACTCATTAAGATAAGGGTTGTTGAATTAGATTATCGTACTGTCACAGTCTGTCGGATGAGGAAGCACACAATGTGTTGCTACTGTAAGGATGCTAACACTGCTGGCTATAAATAATCGAGCAAAGAGCAGCACTCCATGAAACACTTGCCTGTTGAGTGTGTTAGGCAGACAAAAATACAAATATGCACAATTACATTTTAACATTTTCAACATGTTTATATTGGTATGCAGGGTGCAAAGAAAAATAGAAGCACACAGACAAAATAAATTATATGTGAGGGTATTTCTTAACATGTTTTGCAAATATGAAGGGACTTTTATTTTGAAGGGCTAGAGTTAAAGCTAACCGTTACCACTCCTATTGATCTCAATGCGCTTTGTGATAGTTTGTGATATAAAATCCATCACTGCTCATGTTTGCTGGGTTGTTTTACTAGTAAACTGTGGTGGTAACCACTAACAATCATCAGCACATGCTCATACAGTTTTTTTTCCAGATTATCAGGGTTACTGAGGCCATCTCATCAATCCGTTCATTAATCTTTCACATGTGCTCAGTTTGTACATCGTACAGTACACTGCATTCTCATTCACATGCCATAAAAATCTGCAGTTCCCTCTGTAGAGGCTTCAGAGTGATTAGAGTGGTTTATTTTTGACGTTTACAGTGTGGTCTCCGGCTAATCTGTAAATCATTACACAAAATTACTGCAAATTCAGATTATCTGTGGCCTTGTTGAATTCCATTCAATCTGCATGGTGACTGGATTAAGATATTTAGGACTAAGGCTTTTTTTGTGGTTTTTCACTTGTTTTGTGTGACCGTTATTGATTAATCTGTCTGACGTGGTTAAATGGATGATCTTAAATTCCCCTGACTGTATTAGGGATTATTCTCACCTAATTTTATTTACGCTAACATTTTAATGTTAGAGGCTTATCCATTTGCACTTTTTGTTTCTGTCTTATTTTTGATTTTGAAAGTGATTTTTACTATTACTAGGTAATGTTATTTTCTAAAGTGATGATACACGGGGCAACTTTTTTGAGCAATGTTGCCAGATGTTGTTTGGGTACTTTTCCATTGAGAACAGGCAACACATTTCTATCTGGATACTTTAGATTGGTCGTGGGCCCTGTGTCTCACCTGGTTGCCTGTTGACTGCAACATTGCTTAGAAACATTGCTCAAAACGTTGCCCCATGTATCATCACCTTAAGTATCTTAGTATAGATTAAATGTATGTAAAAAATTATGAAATAATGAACTTTATTCATGAAACACAAGCAGACTGAATTGTGTATCATTCATAAAGTTATTCTTATGTAACAATCCAAAAATTTCCAGATATTTGTTTTGCTCATGTTTCTAAAATGTACATTAAAATTTACATAAAATATACATAATATACATAATATACATATATATATATATATATATATATTGTGTGTGTGTGTGAAAATTTTACAATTAAAATAGCTACTGTTAAATAAAATGGTTGAAAAAATGTTTTGAATATACTGTAATCTCTTATGCTCATCAAGGCTGCATTTATTTGATCAAAAATACAGTAAAAAAAGTAATATTGTGAAATATCATTACAATTTAAAATAATTGGTTTATATTTTAATATATTTTAAAAAAGTAATTTATTCCTGTGATTGTAAAGTTGAATTTTTAGCAGTCATTACTTCAGTCTTTACTGTCAATTTTGATTAATTTAATTGTCTGAATTAAAGAGATTTCTTTAAATAATAAAAAAAAAAAAAAAAAAAAATCAATAAAAATCTTAATGACCTCAAACTTTTGAACATGAGAGTAAATTGAAATGCTTGACCCCCTTTAGGCTTATCTTGCAGAGGGCACCAAGTGAGCCAAGACTACCCCTGTTGCCCCCTCAGAAAAACAGGTGCATGACATCTCCAGATAACGCCCATAGTGAAATTCAAATGCAGAGCAAATGATGGAAGATACAGAGAAAGAATGAAAGGAAAATAGATGAACAGATAGACTGATCTTTCAGATACCTGAGAGAGAGAGAGAGAGAGAGAGAGAGAGAGAGAGAGAGAGAGAGAGCTGGACCCTTGAAAAAAAAGGCTGCAGGCTCAGCTTGGCTCTCTTCTGCTCACTGTGTGATAAATGGCTAGAAAGCAGCAGCTCTGCACCAGCCGTCTCACTGACTGGGCACTTTCAATGCACATCTCCCCCTTTATCTTCCATCCTTTTTCTGTTCTCGCCCCATCTTCCATCCCCTCCCCCTCCAGCCATTACTGGTATTCAGTGCAGCTCTTTTGAGCCTGTAGCCCTCTCTCTCTCTCCTCTCAATGCATACAGCATTGCTGAGGGCCACAGACACACAGAAAGAAGTACATTAACCTAAAGAAACCAACACACAAAAATGCATACATGCAGGGCAAGACATTGAAGCATGAAACATGTAGTGATATATAGTGGAGCTACCGTATGTGTTAGTCGCACATTAACAATCGGCCAATGACTTCTATTGATTTTAAACAGAAATTTTTTTTTCCCCCACTATTTCAAAATCTAACCCAATATTTATTTGTACTAGGTTGTTTTCTAGTTTGTTCGATGTAGGTGAATTCAGTGTTTTATATAATTGTTGAGGTATTTGATCTTTAAAATTTATGTAAAACCTCTCTCTCTCTCTCTCTCTCACACACACACAGAAAACAACTGATCCTTGAATGTATATGAATTCTTCACACTTCAAATGGACAACGATGAGGGTCTGCCGTGAATACAAACACACAGACACATACACGTGCTGAACACATGCAGAGAGGCTGATTATTGTGTGCATGAGAGCACCCATACAAGACTGCCTTAAAGAAAGCCAACACACACGCACACACACATGCTTGCGCTCAATCTGCAGTGGATCTGTGGGTTCAAAAGCACATGCTAACAGCATTTCAGCAATAATGACGTGTGTGCATTGAGCCATGATCCGCTCCACATATTTCCTCCTGTGCTGAGATGAGGTGAGTTTGTCTTAATTTTACAGTCAATGCTCGCAGATAACATTTGACTAATCTAAAATGTAATTTTAGGTTTTAACGATGCATAAGATTGATAGTGAGCGTGGCCCACTTAGCCCCTGCTGGCAGATTCTGTAACTACACTAGAGGTTCTCAACCTGGGGGCCGGGGCCCACTAAAGGGCTGCAGATGAATTCCAAAGGAGCCTGCAAGATAGTTTAAAATTATTTAAAATGAGATAAAATATGCTTAAAATAATATGTAAATTGACATAAGCTGTCTAAAGACCTGGGAAAGTCATGAAAATTAATACAATTTTAAAGGAATAGTCCACCCAAAAAATGATAACCGTTGATTCACCTTCATGTTGTTTCCAACTTGTATGTCTTTCTTTCAAGATATTTGAAGAATCCTGGTACTCACACAGCTCCCAAAATACGATGGAAGCCAATGGGAACCAATACTGTTTCAATAAAATATCTTCTTTTGATTTCTGCAGAAGAAAGAAACGCGTACAGGTTTGGAACTAACTAACTACAAGTGAATAAATGATGAGAGAATTTTCATTTTTGGGTGGACTATACCTTTAAGTCATGAAAATGACTACAATAAATAAATTTTTCAAGCTAACCATTAAATATTTGGATACAAATGGCTGAGAAATAGCAATTTATGAGTTAAAAAATTATGTGAGTAAAATGTAATAATGTGAGTAAAATCAGTAATCACAAGTTTCAGCTTGGAATTCAGTTATGTTGTAAATGATTATATATATAATATAGGATCAAAATGATCAAAAAGAACTATACCATCTTATTTCAGAAAGAATCTTTCTCCAATGAAGGCCATTCTAAAGTAAACACGTATTTTGAAAAACATTTTATGAATCATAAATATCTCATGATATTGCAGAGGCTTTTTTGCCAGTGGCCGGTTTGTTTTGGAGTTATATATATGGACTTACATAACTAGTTTGTTGCCTTTCACGTCACAGCTCAGAATGGCTGCTATTGTATGCATTCTTGTGATGCCATCGGCACCCGATCGGCATTGTGATGACATAATTTTCTGCAGAGCAAATATTTATGTGACATTTACAAATCCGATAGTTGGCTAAAAAAAAACTGGATGGGGAAGTGTCCAAGAATCATTCATTTCCCAGTTGTCACAAACAGCCACTGAAATATATACTGTGCATTTCTCCTCATGGAAGTCTTGACTACCTTAATACCACATCCTTTCTGTTTTCTTCTCACTGTGTCCCTAAGGGGAACTGTCTTCCTCTGCATTCAATCAGAATGTGTCGATCTGCCTTCACTCTGTGGCAGCTTCCATGAACTGTGTCTGCTTGTAAATAATTCAGCATATGTGAATAAGTCAGCAGAGTGGCTATAGTGGAGCTCACACAGATGGAGGTGTAGATATAGGTATGTTTGGAGTGTGCGGCATGTTTACAGCGATGTAAACAGTTTGCGGCCTGGAGACTGTCACAAAACAATAGGAGTGAAAACAGTGAAATGGAGAAGACAATGGAGACTGAGTGAGAGTGCATCCGATCAGTCCATTAGGAGCCCAGACACATTGGGGCCTTCCTCTTGTATCATCTCTCAGTATATCCCACCTCTCTCTTTCTCATCCTCTCCCATCTAATCAATAGATGAGCACTTAGAGTTGGGCACAAAGGGAAGCTGGGGCTTCATTATGGGCCTGGCATCACAGCAACACACACCTTCAGGATTTGCATACCGCTCTCAAGAACCAAACAGCCGCACAGAAGTGAAGAGCTGAGTGTTCCCATTAGAAGTGCAGATGTGAAGGGGAATTTATTGTGATTGTTGATGGGTGCTCGAGACACAACGCTGGAGGGAGGAGCATGAGATTATCCAGCCAATCGCAACACAGAAGACAACAACCATCAATTCTACTGGTATTCCCCACCTCAATTGCATATTCAATTTCATAATTGAGTTCCAGATGGAATTTCCGGAGGGAACTTTAAGCTCCAACTCCTGTACCTGTTTGCCCTCGTTGCTTACTTAGGTAATATGAATATGTTAATCCAACTAGATTTACATGGAAGGGTGCTTTTAATGAGGGGTAACTAAGTATCTTCATTCACAATGTAACAGAGCAGTGGGTCATAGACCAAAAATGGGTGACAAGTCTGATAGGGTTTCGGACGACAGGATGAAAAATGTAAATGAAAATAATAAAATACAACCAATCTTAAAAATTATGCATAGATAGGATAACAAAATAAAAAGGATCATCAGCTTTTAAAAGAAAGGGGAAATGCTTCCCATATGATTTGTTGCAGATGACAGTCATGAATCTAGTCAGCTTTATTGCATTTTGGTTGAGCGGGTAAATCACACTTTTGCTTTTGCCTATGGATTTAACGATTTTAAGGACTTTTTGTTTTAATTTTTGTACAATAAACAAGTTTATAACATATTTTATTAATAATGATTTTAAAAAATATATAATTTTTTTAAAATTGTTTTGTTTTTGCATTTTTAACATTATATCTATCTATCTATCTATCTATCTATCTATCTATATATATATATATATATATATATATATATATATAATTAAATATTCAATATTGTGATACATGCTAAATATATGGTTTTACGTCATAAAATATTAGCTGTATCTACTTTAAATATCAATCAGGTAAAATTACAATATACTAGGGCTGCATGATATCAGAAAAAACTCAAGTTGCGATTTTTTGTTTTTCTGCGATATTGTGATATGAAAAAAAAATCATCAGATGACTTGAAAAAAAATAATTGATGATTGGGTGATTTTATAGGTAAGTAAATCAGCATAGAAAATTAACAAATTACAAACATAGATAAATGTAATAGAACAAAGATACAAATGAAATAAACAGTGCTTTATATTTTTCAGGTAAGTCTAATAGTATTTAGGTACAGGAATTGAATAATCAAATGTAAAATAACACTGCATAGTCTTCACTATTTAAAATAAATCTAATAAATCTGTGTTAAAGCTACAAAAGTGCTTTTTCTCTGTGTTTTGTTGTTTGATTAACATTCATGACACAGAAAGTCTCAGGAACATTAAACTGCTGTGGACCAATATACTATCCATTTACTTTCTCAATTGTTTACCTTCACCGTTTACAAAGATACTTGCAGAGACATGCATTTTGACAGCTTCGCGCATATGTGTCATTTCAGGCAAGTGTTCACGTGCATCTGCGTGGCTCACACCGTGTCTACATTGGACGCGAGTGGTGCAACGCGTCAAAATACAGTAGGACTCATTATAATCAGCGATGCTCTCTGCACTAGATGCGAGCGGCGCGGCATGACAAAATACTGTAGAACTCATTATAATCAGTGATGCTGTCTACACTGGATGTGGTGCGGCACAACAAATCCCCGACAGTAAACTGCTGCCGCGTTCAATTCATGACATACTGACACAAAAGCTGTGTCCGAAATCGCTCACTCGTTCACTCATTCACTAATCCCTATATAGTGTATGGCAGTTGAGTGCACACAGCTAAAGTTCAAATGATATGCAATGGTCGCTTTTGTCGCGTCCAGTATATAGACAGACTTTCACTTTAGATGTTGCGGCGTGACACGACAGCTTGCTGTAGACAAGGTGTCTGTGTATGAGCAAAGAAAATGATCAGTATAAATATAACAATCAGTAGGCTATACTAAACATTGCACATCCTGCGATGTGACTATCGCGGATGCACATTTCGCGATATCGATGCTGAAACGATATATCATGCAGCCCTACAATATACTAACAAGCACCTGCCACTGTGTTTAAGGCAGGCTGATAAACAAGTAAAGCTGATTCCACCTCTCATTCGAACACCCCCTCCCCTTCCCTATCTCCCTCCCTCGGCAGGGGGACCCATTTTAAAACGTAAATAATTCATCCACAGACAGATGCAGCTTTTTATTTGGAGTGAATAATTCAAAATGTGGTCTCTGCACTTCAGAGAGGAGGCCCGCTTCTCCAGTGGAATAAAGCAGGGAAAGAACCGATGCTTCTTTTTGATCCTTTACACACATTAAAGCTAGAGACAGACACCACACCTTGCAGCTTAAGCACTGTCTTGATTGGAGCACCATGGGTCGATTTGAGGTGGGAAAGTAAAGTGTACATTCTTGAGCTGAAAGATTTTCAGTGACTGATTGAGAGAAGAATGCATGAGCTCCACACACAGCTTCTCCCAACTGGGCTTTGACCTATTCATATTGAGCTTATGCAAATTGAAATGCTTCAGGCTTTATGCTGGGAGCCTCACAAATGCACAGGCATGCATTACCTAGGACACACACACGCTCATAAACACGCATACATTTATGTCTACATAAATTCAAATGTACATGTGCAAATATGCACCCTTGTAGAGTAACTCACGATGCATAATGCCTAGACTGCTTGGAAAAATGTAATACAGCCTGTCTCATAACAAATGGATTCTATTAAATGAAGGCCTATATTACCAATTCCAAAGGTTTAGCTGCACCTTAATTGTGTGCGAGACAATGAAACGAAAAGAAATACAAAGAAAAAAAGGAAAATACTCAGAAACTTGCACTAGCCTTTTCACTGATCTCTGACCAAACATTGAATTATCTACTTACCTCAAGCCTGATTTCTCAGAATTAACAATTTATTACTTTTAATCTTATTTTCAGAAAGACAAGTAGAAATCATTAAAAAAAATAAAACTTGTTACAGTTTGTCCTTTCTTGTTCTGTATCTAGCCAATCAATAGTAACATGCTGCTATGCTAACAGGCTAAACTAGGTTCTCTGACAGTATCAAAGCAATTTCACATTCTTCACATTAAAACAATTAATTTTCTCGCTCTTCTTATTCAGGAAGGTGAATGGTCCAAAATGGAAACATGTTCAAAAGAGAAATGTAGATAATCTAATCAAATCAAAACAAAAGACCCTGTTGGACAATTTAGCTTAGGTTGGTAGCTTTGTTTTGGAACATACTAGCTAGCTGGTCTAAACTGAACATTAGCTGACTGACTAGCTACCATATTAAAACACAACCTGGTCACCTTATATCTGGTTTGCTGCTGGTCCAAATTGGTCTACCAGATGATGACCAACTTAGACCAGCTGTAAACTAGCTTCCAAGACAGGTACCACAAGAAGAACCTGGTTTAGTTTGATGGTCTTTCTGATGTTTTTCAGTTTGAGAAACCAGCCTGGCAAGTCTAAAACACCTGCTAAGACCAGAAAACCACTTTAAAAACTGCCCTCCTCAGCAGAAGCACTATAAAAGCTTTTTCTGCCACATAATGCAGATTTATTCTGTAATATCTATTCTACAAATAGCCTAATGTTCGTATACTGTGATATAAAGTGTGTGCTGTAGGGTACATATGTTGAAGTACAGTACAGTAGATGTGGGTGTATTGATTGAAAGGGGGATTTTTAAAGGGCAGAAAGGAGAGAGGAATGGAGCCTCTCTTCTGCACTAGCGCCACCTCAGGCTCAC
Organism: Spinibarbus caldwelli; assembly: GCA_039654775.1. Lineage (NCBI taxonomy): Eukaryota > Metazoa > Chordata > Actinopteri > Cypriniformes > Cyprinidae > Spinibarbus > Spinibarbus caldwelli. The sequence continues at coordinate 13,348,174 of CM077239.1, read as the reverse complement.
AGGCCTCTCATCCCTTAACCTTCAATTAGTGGCCACAGGCAGCGCAAGGCATTGATTAAGCGCTAAATGCCAGTGCGACACACACTGGCATACAAACACATACACACACACTGTACTGGCTCTTCCTCAGTCTCTGCATTATTGAAGAGCAGCCTTGCTAATTACAGCATGGAGGACACACACACAGCAGGAGGGAAACACCTACACACACCTGTGCTACAGACACAAACACACATCTAAATGCACTGAGACACAAGTGATAAGGAATCAGAGAGTTGTGATTTTTACTGACAAAACCACAGACAAGAATAAACCAAACAACTGACCAATAGACTGGCAGTATTTCCTTTAAAAAAATCAATCATTACACAGATACAAAACAGATGCACAAACACACTCAAGAAAAGGCACATTATTTGTTCTGAGGAAGCACTTTCAGGCATCATAAATGCACTAATAACAGGAATGCGTGCTAAAATTTACATTATTTTAACTCAGCATTTTATTCAATACTGAAAACTGTCAATTAAAAATAGTTACCCAACTATTTTAACCAATATATGTGTCCTATCAATTTTTAGTGCAACAGTGCCCACCCACTTTTCAACAGCCTTGGTTCTGCAAGTATTGCAGAACCATTTATTATCAAGAGATCTAAAAAAGATATTTATGAAAAAGTTGGGTGGTGAATTACAGCTTCAAAATCTTTGATTTGAAGCAAAAACATAAAAAAAAATATTGAACATTCGGACAAAAAGCAAATGTACAAGACTGTGAACTTTACAGCCCTAATGAGGGAAAGAACTACAATCCCATGAATCATTGTTAATGATATAACTAATTTAACAATGATGGATAAATCGATGGAACTATTAATTTACAGATGTTGACAGATATATATAGAAACAATATATTTTACATTTATTGCCAAATATGCATATATATTCAAATATTATGTCATATGGAATGGGTTGGTGCTAAAGAGGTGGCACAATTTTCTTGTCACAGTTCTCTGATTGGTGGAGATTTCTTTATAGACTTCATAGACTATAGGTGAATTATTTTTTATTTATTTATGTTATTTTTTTACCAAGAATTCCACTGTTGAACACTAGTATGTAAAATATAATAAATGCAGGGTGATGGCTTTAACAAAAGCAAATACCATGAATTAACAACCTCGCTACTCAAAGTAGGTCTGTTTTTAATAGTTTATAAGTTATTTTTAAAAAAATTGATTTCTTTATGGACAAAATAAATGTGATTTTTACTTTCTGAACCCAACTGTTGCACTCTATTACAATATATTTCTAATATATCTATTACAATAATGAGTCATGTCTCCCATATGAAGAGTTATTTTTGTAGTGTGTGGAATTGCTACCTGTGTAAAGTATCACTTGTGAGGGTTTATGATGATTACTGTAGGTTACCTTAGAAGGCAGTAGCCTATGTAGGCAGCTTGCTATGTTCTAGAACAGAGCTTGTGTGTATCATGAGTCATCTGACTCATCGATGTGGCGCAAATAGTAACGGATTTAATGAAATAGGCTTTCATGCTAGCTGTGCTATACTTCACAGGAGCATCTGTAAATCTGAGTCGCTTGTAAAGTACAGCAAGAGATTTAGGAGTTGCTCTCGGTAGTATCTCACTGTTTACCAAAGCAATAAAGAAACTAAGAGAGCCAGAGAGAGAAAAAAGGGAAGGAGAGAGAGGACTGGACAAAGCACTGACTCAGTTTTTTCATTTCTTGTGACAGCAAAAGGCCAAGGACAATTAAACTTTGCTGAATCAACCACAAACAGCAAAATGCCTTAAAGGTAAAGTGCGTAATTTCTAGACCGCTAGTATCAATAAAAGAAATTGCAAAAATAATGACAGGTTTTTCAAACAGGTTTTCCTGAACATCATTTGCTGATCCAATGGTTAAACTAATGTTATATCTGGTCCAATCAGGTGCTCAAACAGACTGCAATTGTGTTTGTTGCCACTAGTGGTGCAGAAATTACACACTGCACCTTTAAAGTCAGCATGAAATGAAAATTACAATCATCTTTTCTACTCTGTTGTGACATACAGTGTATCACACGAGTGAAACAGCTTCTCAAACAAGAAAAACTATGTAGACAGGACTAGATTTTGTCCATCGGGAAATGACTAGATCATTTTTGCTGGAGGGGAGGGATTACTGTCCCATCTTAATCATCAGAGAAGTGATGTAATTGCAAGGAGTGGGGAGAAGTTAATGTTTTAGATTAAAGATTACACGTATTTGTCCACATAAACCAAAACCACCCTCTTATCTGAACCTGCTCTTGTTACACACAGTTCTATAATAAAATCTCTACTATTTGCTGATATGGATTTATCTATTAAATGCTTGAATATCTGCAAATGTCTGCCAAGCCAAAAATATAAAAATAAATAAAAAACAGCAGAAGACGGATAAAAAAATGCCTTATTTTATTGCTTGAACTGAAATGGCTAGAGGCAAAGAACTCTTCCTCAAAATAGATAGAGGTCAAGCATTACATCAGTAAACACTGAACACGTCATATTGCTACATACACATAGGCAGAGACAGCTAACCCCTGACCTATAAGCAAAAGACACAGGGGAAAAATGCTTGCTGAAATGCAGTCAACAAATGTTAAACAGTATATATAATAGTACTGTTTTTATTTGAACAATAGAACATAGAAGGATTTCCTAAACATAACAGCCATTAAAGATAAGAGGAAACAGATTGAGGAACCCAGAGCAACTGAATAAGAGAGAGAGACGTGACATCAAGCGAGTCATTGCTGATCATTTATTTTTTGAAAGGCTAATGTTCACTGGTCACTAAATGTTTTATGCAGTGATAGGGATCAAAGTCACCTCCTCTCAGGTGAAATGAACCTCAAAGCATCCAGAGCTTCCTGGACAGTGATTGTCTTGGGAGCCACGTTTTTTAAAAATCTATTTTTCTAGAAAAGCCCAGTGAAGTCTTTGAACCTAATTGACTTGAAATAAGAATGAGGGGTATTTTAAAAAATCCACAGAGACAAAAATACTCTACAGAAATAATATTTAACTCACAAAGAGCAATCAGTCAGAGGGAAAGAGTATTTGTATCTTACATTGCAAATGGCCTAACATTGAAAAACATTAATATTCTGCTATGTAAATAAACACAAATCTTCTAGTTATGCAAGCTCGACTTATTTGACATTGTAACATTCTGAAAGGGGTTGGACTAGGGTTGGTTATCGTTTGAATTTTATCAGTTCCAATTCCTCAATTAAGAGCTCTTTGTATGCAAAATAGAGCTGCATGATTCTGGATGAATTGAGAATTTTTTTTGTGTTTTGTTTTTTAATGGAGGTTGTAGTTCTCTCACAATTCTGAAGAAAAAATATGAAACAATTATGTATTATAACAAATATGAAACTAAATCTCATGGAATTTATGAATGGAATGATTCAATGACTCACTCAAGATTTACTTGTTTCATTACTGGATGAATCAGTGTTTTTGAATGAATCTCTTGAATGAACGATTCAAAGACAAATACATTTTTAACAGCCCCTTTTCACCACCTAAAAAAAAAAGATGCGCACATAGCAACTGATAGGTGGAATTGAAATTTTCATTTTACAACAAGTATCCGATTCCTGACCTTAAGTATCTGATTCTGGAATTGGAATTGATTTTCGATTCCCAACCCTAGGTTGGACCTCATTTCATAATGCAGCACAAGTACATGAAACATTCTCAGAGCTGCTTCAAGGAGTGCTATAGCAGAAACTGCATAAATATTAGGATAATCATTTACTTCTATGACCACTACTATTACACTATTGTCATAGCCAAGCATCAGTTTGAATGGAATCTTGCTAAACAAATGAATTAGTCAGAATGCTGATAGCTAGCTACTAAATTTAATAGCACAGAGACTTGAAGTTACCCCTTTAACTTAAGTGAAATTTAATATCGTAAAAGCACATGCTAACACTGTGTTTACACTCAGCATGAGTGGCACAATTATAATGTTGTCTTTGCTGGATGTGGTGCTACATGACGTGTAGCCAGCAGTAAACTTGTGCTTTGTGCTTTGTTCTATTGCTGACGTACTTCATGCACTTGCGCTATTTCCGACAACAAGATACATGAATTTGGACAGTATATTGTAGAGATGTTGTGGCACAGAGCAAATTGACTACAGTCACTTGCACATTTGTACAACAGAAAATTGCACTTCTGATGCATTTGTACAAACATTTTACTTCCAACACAAGTGTGTTTCTGGCTGAGTACCTGTATCATTAGCTACTTTCTCTCATGATTGTCACTCACAGGAAATATGCATATGCAAGTCACTTTGGTACAACAGAATCAACTTCTCCTCAACACACTGAAACTATAGCTATATTTTCTTGGTCTGTTGTGTTCCCTGAACCCCAAGCCCTTACAACGCACTCTTCTCATCATAAAGCTATGCACGGTTTGGACAAGTCCTATTCCTGCCTGAATCATCAATTATAAATGCAAACATTCTGTATTATTCAGAGCTACCAGCAAAATTGTCGTTCTCAGGCAGTTCTGGCGGGACATGCACTGAGGGAAAAGGGGGGAAAAGTGGGGGTTGGGGGACGCACACGTCACAAAGCAAAAACTGGGACATGCTAGAGAGTGTGAGCAAAAAAGCTCCTGCATTAAGAGATGCCCCAAATGCTACCAGTCCATCACAGCTCAGCTTCATATCCACCTCAGGACATGCAGACCAGAGGAGCGTGCTGATCTTAAACTCATCTTATACGTCTATCAATGGACTGAGCTGTTCTCTCTTTTATCTGCAGTAGGGCCGCAACAAACGATTATTTTGATAATCGATTAATCTAACGATTATTAGAATGGTTAATCGACTGATCGTCGATTATTTCACTGATTAATCAGTAGACATTGACTGATTATTCAGCTTTTGCAATTAGTTAAAATGTTGAGTTATGCATATTCTAACAAATATATAATGGTAATCACTTCAGCTTTTGAAAGTCATATTAAGTAATTACAATTATTATACAATTAATTTATGCAAATATATATATATTTGGCACACAAAATAGATGACTGACAGAGAAACTCTCTCATTCACCATGTAATTAGCTATATGAAAAAGTAACTGAATGACACATCATTCTGCCTAACATCTCCTTTTGTAAGTCATATGGATAAGAAACAAAATAAAGGTAAGTGATAAGACGTTTTATTTTTGGATAAACTATTTTATTCACAAAATAATATCTCTTAAAATACCTTACAGGGTTATGATAATCAAAACAGTCCTGAGCTAGATCAAGCTTTGATCTTTGCAAACCATCACTTTAATGAAATAATATTTTTTTCCCACTAATAAAAATATTTTATCACTAGCTAGCTCCACACTGGAGAGCTGCTTTATAACAGAAAATCATGTTGTAATTCTAACTGAAATCGACACTGACTCTGGTTCTTCATATTTAATACTGTAAAACTGCTTGATTTAAATCCACATCGCTGTAATCAGATGCGTTTTTAACTGCTGCTTTCACACCGCTGTCAGTTTTTGTTATGATTATTTTGTTATTGAGAGGAAAGCGTGCAGCATATATTTACATATTCATCCAAATGCCACTCAGCAGCTTCAGGCAGTGTTGCCAGATTGGATGGATGATTTCCAGCCCAAAAGCTCACAAAAACCTGCCCAAAAACCGCCCAAAACTTTAACTGTCAAAATAATGTGATAGAATGTAAATCAAGGTTGATAAGAGCCATTTTTAACTCCTTATAAGGAAATAACGACAACAAAAATAATATAAATATAATGCTAGATAAATTTCCCATGGATCAAATTGGGGCAAATACATTAAAGAGAACTACCAAAGATTAAAATATGCAAGCAGACACTGTCAAAATGGCAATCAAGAAATTAACCGATACCCTCGAAAAACACTTGCATCATTTTCAATGTCAACAGTCAGAATTTAAATGCAAAAAAGTGTCCAATATAAGTGATCAGAAAAAGCAACGTAATTATAGGTATTTCACACTCGTTCATGCACACACCATGACAGTCAAAACTGTTTAATTCAATGATGCATACTGTATGATAATCTGACAATAAAAAAATTTAACAACAACAATAATGCTCTTACCTTCGTGTCGCTCTATAATTTCACACAGAACTAAGTCTTTCGTGAAGTTCATATTGAACATAATATAGAACTTTGCACAGTCAAAACTAACAAGTCCAGCAGCTTTAAAGGATATACCAATCTGGACCATTTAAAAGAAAAAAAGACAGGATCGTACAGATATAAATAGATTTTGATTAAATAATTTAACTGTGCTCTGATTTCGGAGTTGCAGTGATATAGCCTTCGTGTCATCTCCCTCAGCGGGTGTAATTCACTTTTTGAGAGTTAAAACACTCTCCACTCTTAACCATCAAACTTATATAAAGGCATTATGATCACTTACAGTTATACATTCAAAATCAGATCCGTTATCGCGCTAAAAACCCGTCACTCATGAATCATCTGTCTGCTGATCCCTAGTGATTGGCTAGAAGTGCGGCCGTGACGTCAACATCAGCACCAGTCGTCTTTGCAGTGTACCTATGTTTAGTAACGTTGTGATGACTGATTGGATGCATGCAGTAGGCTATGTATGCACACTTGGTCTTGTTTGTTAACCAATTAGCCTATACAATTTATGTTTCGAAAACCGCCAAACTGACCAAAAACCAGCCCAAATTTTGTCCACCCGCCCAAGCCAATATTTACCCACACAATCAAATTCCAAACCGCCCAATTTCCGCCCAATCTGGCAACACTGGCTTCAGGTTTGTTCGGCTGCATTTTGCTCTGAAGCACTGTGTGTGTCTTCTTCTCTTGAATTGCATCCAGGAGAGCTGAACTGCACTCTTGCGCTACAGCGCCACACTGGTCAAACCGCATTATTGCAGGCTCTTACATTAGGTCATATGAGATCAAACGACTACTCGACAACAAAAATATTTGTCGACAATTTTTTTTATTGTCGACGTTGTCGATAATGTCGACTAATCGTTGCAGCCCTAATCTGCACTCTACACTACCTGTCTATCCAACTTACTTTTTTTTTACTTCATTTTCTCTGTATTCCCACCTTGACTTCCAGAGTTTTCTTAAAGCCAGGGGCTGTATATATTTTTCGTTTTTCATCTTTCATCTGTCTCCAGCTTTAAATCCCAACGTATCTCTTTTGAACACATACGACATGCACACCTAAAAAACTGTGTTTCAGAGTTATCTTTGGGGTTCTTTGATAAAGGCTGGGGTGTAGGCTCATTAATGACGCACTCGTTTATATTTAGCACATACAAGCCAGTGTCAGACTGCTGCATTATATATGCTCGTGCACAACACACACAAAGCTGCCTCTATCTTGATTTAACACAAACTTTGCTCACTCTGTCTAACTTCCTTAAGGCTGGGAGATATGAAGAAAATAACAAGAAGACAAATGCACAAATCCTCCACCTTTGGAAACTGACATACAGACATATGCTAATGAACACAGAAAATGAACACATCTTAAAGATGATGTTATGCTTTCTACCTGAAATACTTCCTTTAATCCTAGTTTAATATGCAGAGACAACTATTAGCAAGGCTTTTGTTGGCTGAATCACCTGAAAAGTATAAACACAGTGGTTGTGTGGTGTTATCAAAACATTACTTTGATTGTGCATTTCGACCAGTAGAACATAGCAACACAGGCTTAACCATTAAATTGAGCCTGGGGAAGGGTTATCTGCTCTTCCAACCAATAGCAGATGGGTGAATTGTTCAGAAACCTGTCTGATTTATTTATTTATTTATTTATGCAATTCAGCTTTGTGGCAATAGTAGAACAAAAATTATGTATAATTGAGATCCAGCAGAACCCTAATTAGACATACACTACCATTCAAAAGCTTTTGAAATGTTTTTGAAAGAAGTCTTTTATACTGACAAGCTACATTTATATAATTATTAATACCATCAAAACAGTGATATTGCGAAATATTATTACAACCTAAAATAATTGTTTTCAATTTCAATATATTTTAAAATGTAATTATTGTGATGGAAAAGCTGGATTTTCAGCAGCCACTCCAGTCTTCAGTGTCACATGATCCTTCAGAAATCATTGTAATGAGCTTATTTGGTGTTTAATAAACATTTTTATTATTATAAATGTTGAAAACTGTTGCGCTGCTTGATATTTTTGTATTTGGATTCTTTGATGAACAGAAATTTGAAAAGAACATAACTTATTTGAAATAGTAAAAACATTTATAGTGCTACAAAAGATTTCATAGATGTACACAGACCAATAGAACTAAATTATTATACCAGAGACCTAAAATTATGTTTTAAGTCCAGCGGTAAGTACCCTGAAATTGATTGTTGAATATGGGGAATTCAACAATGATCTGTTAATTTGCCGTAGCGCTGCTGATTTAACAGGGATAAACCTTGAGACAAATATTTAGCAAAAATCTATATAAACTAGTCAGGCTCAGTGTTAGATGACTAGCTGACCCCTCCCTAGTCCCTACCCTTCTTTTTTGCCTTTCACCCCCCTTCCTCACCCCTCACATCTCTTCAACCCCTTGTTACTCTGTCTGAAGCCCTGCCAGGGCCTTGGTATCTGTGTGTATGTGTGTGTGTGTGTGTGTGTGTGTGTGTGTGTGTGTGAAGCAAGCAGCTTCATTGAAAGAGCACTGTGGCCCCTTGTCTTGTCAGCTCTGGTTAAGAGCCGGGCTGGTGGAGGCTCAGCTGTTTTCTGGGGGGATTAGTCCAGTTCAGCACACAGCGCTGTTTCCCAATGACTTGCCAGCCCTGGCTCAAGGACAAGATGGGAATGGGGGCGGGGGTGGGTGTGCACTGCTCTTCCAGGCACACAAAATGCCTCGACTCCACAGAGACACACAGGTCGAGGTGCTTTCGTGGCATGGACATTACTGTGAGATGTTAACAGAATGGAGTGAGTGACACAATGTGCTCAGGAGGCCCAGGGGAGAAGAGGAAATCTGCTCCTGAAGGCATCTGTGACTCCATGAGAATCTGTTCAATACACACAATGCATTTCACAAAAATGCAAAAGCTCTTATTCAGATGATCTTCATAAATAAATAAATGAAATTACAAAATCACATCATGTCAGTAAAATCGAGGAAAGACATACAACAGTTAGAATGGGTAATTTAGCGCTGGATTATGGGTCAGAGCCCTGGAGACACACATAGCGAACTGACCACTGGGGTCGCCTGGGACCTTGGCACATACAGTATAAAGCAAGATGACCATTATGGCCCCTAAGGCCTAAACCGTTATGTACTGATCACTAGGGTCCCCAAGCTGGTAAAACGTGAGTTGACTGCAAGGCCCACAGCTGCTATTTCATAGTCATATAATGTTAGTCTTCTGAAACAATATTTATCTTTTACTTTTACTTCATTTGAAGTGTGCACAGGGAACTCGCAGGACCATGTTCACTCACCAAGAGAACCTCTAAGAATCTAGCTATTACACAACAAAAAATAAAACTGACATTATATTGGTCTGGTTAGATGATTTAGTCAGCCAGGATAGAACCAAGTCCTACAAGTCCTTTTTCAGTAATGTTACACTCAGATGTACATCACAATACAGAAGAAAATATCTGTTGTTACTTCCGTTTAATTGTGGCTTTAAGCCACACAAACAGGATAGGATTGGTTTTCTGACATCATCAGAGCTATTTTGCCCATATTCTGCTCTGCAGTCCTCAGTTAACTTCAAGAGCCCATTATGTCAATACAGTATGACTGTGAGCCAAGATGACATAGACATCAAAAAGAGAGCCTCTCACCTTCTCTTTTACTCTGACCTCAGTGACATTACTTTTGAATTTGAAATTTACAGCAACAAACATCAAGGCCACCGTCCAGCGGATTCTCATTCCCGCCATTTTGATGTCTTCCTTTCATCAAAGGACAAGGACATTAATTGAAAATCTGAAGCATTCTCACGTATATCTGTGAGATGACAACCAAGACAATAACACAAATATGTGAAGCTCAAATCAGTCGGTCCAAAACATTCATCTTTTTAATATTCAATGTAAATGCTTTATTCCATCTGAATCGTCTGAGAGAAAGTAAACGCATAAAACTGTTCAGATTGGCAGTTATTTAGTGCCTGGTTAGAAGATGTTGTAACATGTATATGAAGAGCATCTTCTAATTCTCATATTATCTCTTTGAAGTTTATACTTGGATATTCTCCCTTTGTAGGATTTAGGACAGCTTGAACAGTGATACAGTGCAGAAATCTCCTCTGAGCTCCTAACTCACCAAAGATATTTTTTTCTTCCTGTTGAACACACCAACACTCAAAAGTGTTTGAGGTGAAGCCAGCTGATATATTGCGAGCAAATGGTGAAGAGCGTTTGCATCCACCCTTAATAGGAAAAGCCTCTCTTAACTATTGTAATTCTTCTGAAAGACACACATATACACACTATATTTCTTTCATAAACAGCCGAAGTGAGACTCAGCAGAACAGCACTATAGGGCCAGTCACCATCTGTAAAAGTGTAATCGGAGTTGCCCACTAATGCCTTGTTTATTACTAAAGCATTCACTACCAACAAACTACTAGTCGTTGCTTGCAGCTTACGGCTCTCAAGAGTTCATACTTCAGACATTCTCCATTGTACTATTCACTTACATGACAGGAGGCAACGAAGAGAAAATATCAGCTGAACCAGCATGAAACAGCGGCTTGTCAAATCCTACTAAAGTAAAAATTTGTTCAATTAATTAAAACTGAAATACATTTAAACATTTATTTACACTGTATAATTTATTTTAATTGATTTATTTTCACACTGCTATGGAAGCCCGTTTCCACCACTGAATAAAAAAAAGGTAACTGCGACTTTTCATCTCACAATTCTGACTTTTTCCCAGAATTGTGAGATATAAACTTTCAATTAGGAGTAATAGAGTCAGAATTGCTGGGGGAAATTAAGTCAGAATTGTGAGATATAGACTAGCAATTCTGACTTTTTTCTCTGAATTGCGAGATATAAACTCGCAATTGCGAGAAATAAAGTCAGAATTGCGAGATGTCACTTTATATCTCACAATTCTGACTTTATAACTCACAATTGTGAGTTTATATCTCACAATTCTGAGAAAAAAAGACTGAGAGATGTGAACTTGCAATTGTGAGAAAAAAGTCCGAATTGTGAGATAAATTGTCGCAATTATCTTTTTTTTTTGGTTTTTTATTCAGTGGCGGAAACAGGCTTCTATTGTATACAAGGCTGTTTTCTTATTTAACATTATTGAACAGCTTCAATAATGTTAAATAATAAAACAACAGTGTCTTGTGTACAAAATGTACTTGATAATGATCTTTCTAAACAAGAAAAAATGATGAGCTGTGTATTTGATACACAGATGAATATGCTCAAATTCTTCCAATGAGATTTAAAAAACAAATTATATACAATATTATGTGATGGTGCCAATATTTTGCAATACAGGGAATTAAATATTTGACAAATTAAATATACTTTATCACATAATTATTTTCTCTCATTATTTGTAACTTAATGGATGCAAACCACAACATTTTTCACAACACATAAATGAAAATCTGGCACCACTGCAAAAACTAAGAACGAAAACTCAAAACAGTCAAATTAATATTATAAAATGGACAGTTTTGACTCTTAAATTAGGACTGGATGAGCGGCTATTTTGAAAAGATCTACAGTACTATTCAAATGCACTATTGCTTTTTTTGGAAAGTAGATCAAGAGTGTACAGCATCATCAGATCTCTCAACCAAACAAGGTGAGTTAAAGTGTAAATGATGTTCCACACTGTGACCACAGGAAAACCAAGCAATCACAATGGTCTCGCTGCAATATAATGTGCTATTTCTCTTCCAATTTTCCACTGGGTCCTTTCTTGCATCTACAGTAATCTCACCCCAAGAGCTATCAAGATCTGGCAAAATCTGTCAATTTTGAGGCTAAGTGCAAGGAATCATTTTTTCATTTGTGATTTGGAGGTTTAGCGCTGTTCTAAACATCATCGCTGCAGGTGCTGGTGCTGTTACATCCCTAAAACCGCCAAATCCCAATCCTGTTCAATTTCATTAATAGTGCTGGTTGTTCTACCAATCGCCAATTACAGCTCTACAGAACCTCATTGCTCTCCAGCTTCAGTGCTGGGCTTGTTTAATCTGACTGGGCTTGAGAAGGCTCTGACAAATGAAGAGGGACTCAAGGACGGGGTGATGAACCTGTTTTTAGCCTGAATGTCCACTTTGGACATGCTGCTCATGGGACGGATCATATGATGCGAAGGAGTCATTCTTGGCAACAAAGGCAAAGATGTCTCTGAGGGTGCTATGAGGAGAAATTTTGAAAAACAAGTCAAAGCGTATTCAGATCAAACCCAAAATTCCCGAAGCCCAGGCTGTTATAGGATGAGTGCACAGGCATTTCTGAATGAGGCCTGGACTGAAAAATACTGCCATGTCAATTAGGCTGAAATCCACAAACGCATGGAAAGACTAGAGCATTACTGGGCTGAGAGTATCCAGGTTCACTGTACATCTAAAAAAAACAATATAAGAAACCAATATTATATTCTTTTTAAGTAATGATGACAGAAAATTTGTTTCCGTATTCTGTTCTTGCTGACTTTTATTGATTGGGCTTGAAGATCTAGTAATGTAAACCAGTTGCTGAATAAAATAAAATAAAATAAAATAAAATAAAATAATAAAATAAAATAAAATAAAATAAAATAAAATAAAATAAAATAAAAATCACTCAACACCAGTAAGGCCTCAAGCCAGATTTGTGCCTCTATTAAACAAAAAGAGACATTCCTATTATCCTTGGGGAGCTTTGTGGGTTGAGTTCATGGCCACCAATTGATTTTATGCTCTCCTTCTTCCATTTGTGTTGGGTTTTAAAAAACACTTTCCAGGGTCATTTACTTTAATACAGTGTTGCTAAAAAAGCTTAACAGTGGTGGACAGTGAAATTTGGTTCTGGCTTGACCAGTAAAAAAAGTAATTGTAAAGCAAAAAAAAAAAAAAGTCTCTTGTACAAGCACAAAAAATTTGGTTGTCAACACTGTATTTCAGAGGTGTATACAATGTGGGTGTCATGATGAGCATGTAAATATTCATGTGTTGGTCATACTTTCAACAAAGCCATTATTCCTTTTTAGTCCGCCCAGAGGCTATAAGCAACAACAACCACAGGAATAACCATCAGCGGTATGGAAATAATAATAAATAGGAAAATAATGTCACTTTACACTGAGGGTGATCCTGTAACGATGGCAAAATACAAAAATGTGCTGGCTATAAATATTTCATGTAGGCCATAAAACTATACACTGCAATATTTTTATTAAAGAAATAGTTTGTCCCAATGATAATGGAACTATTTATCTTTTTTCTTTGAATATTAGTAATGAACAATGAAGGTCATCCACTATATCACTCAATATAGAAGCTGCATTGTGATTATGTTCCCAATATTTAAATTTTTAAGATTTAATGAGGCTTAATTCATGTTGGACCCTTTCTTTTGACTTGACTGACATAAAAATACTTCCGAATATTCCATTTCATGACAGGGAAGGTTTAAAAATGACGACTAATACCAAGATTAAAGATGTGCGAGACTCTGTATATCTGCTGCTATGAAGCTTTAATGAATTGAGTGTAACCTTTGCAACTGCTGAGAGCCATTATTCCTTCATGACTCTGCATTAACCGTGATCTCTGACTGACTAGACTCACTATGAGAGAATATACCAGTGACTCCACAAAGAAACATTTGTAGAGATTCAGATCAGATACTCTTAAGGAGTAACAATAAACTCATTCATCCTCTTTCTGTCTTTTCTCATGATGTCAAACAGCTGTCAGTAAAGCTTGAATGTTATAACAGTACTCAAGGGCAAATATTCAACCTCTCAAAATCACACGTGCACTCTCATGCTTAAAAACACAAGCACGCACACAAAGACTGATGTATCTGTTGTAATAAGAGCTGGGCATATGCCGAAGACGTGGCCAGCTCGCTAGCCCACTAACGGGGACCATCTGGCTAAGGTGATGTTTGTTCCTGATTGCTTTATTTTTGGCTCTCCAATTAAGAAAGAGCAGCACAGATCTGCTAGAGAGTGACAGCAACACAGTTTGGGCAAGGGCAGCACTGGGGAGTGCTCCAGACACATTCATCACACCCCACTTCATTGATTGCCTTTTAGAGCTTTGCCAACACACATTTTGCAGGAGAAAGTAAAACACAGACCCCTAATGCTAAGCTTATTGCAGAAATAATCTTGAAGCATGAACCACCTAAAATCCAGCTCAGAAGTATCACACCCATTCAAACACGTACCTCCTCAGATTTTTGAGCTGTGGGTTTTGAATCTGACTTCCGAAAGAAGTATTGTAAATTCATGTATTGTACATATTGAAAATACGTGCTCACAGGCTCAGGTTCCATTGCAATTTTACTTGGTTTACTAAAAATTTAGTCAGGATTCCAATCCCCTATGTTATAAAAGACAACTGTAGACTTACCTATTGTACACCTATATGCAAAAAAGTGAGTAAAGTAAAAAACACACTATAAAGTCATATAGAAGTGCAATATGTAAGAAATTCATTATAAAAAACAACCAAATATATATAAAGAATGGACTGAGACAGTTGAGAAAGTGAGGAGACTGATTCAGTTCCATTATTTGAAGAGCTCTTGCATGGTGTGGAAAATACCTGTTTCTATTCTGCAATTAAAATCTTTGTTTTGTTTTGTTTTTTGTTTTTTTTAATTAAAGCTGAACTCAATAAAACATATTGTGGGGTCGGTAAACATTTTAGGACTGTGAAAGGGGTCCTTGGTTCATAAACCTTGGCCTAGGGCACCAAGTTTACCAGGACCACAAACAAGTATGTTAAATCCCTGATTCAGCTGACATAAAAAATTTTAATAAAAAAGCAACAGCCTGGAAAACACATGTAGTTCTCCGGTGTAAAGATTCACTGAGGTAAATTGATTAACCTAATATGTAATTAAGCTGCGTCAGAAATAATTATATTTGGGATCTGTGTAGATGAGCTGTAAGGCTGGGGAGAAGGGACCCAGACATCCTTTTACTGAATCCAAGCACCAGAGACATGACATATATGAGTCTCAATTAAAATGGAGGCTGCAGCGTAATCTGCTGGGATAGATATCTGTTAATGCTTCTGGAGGACTCTCGTTCTGACTCACGCAAAATTAATTTACACATCCTATAAATACGCCTAACCTTCCCCTCTCATTTTTAGCAATGGTACAGGCTGTCTGCAAACCAAACTACTTCACAAAGAATGTACCAAAATGCAGGGTGACCTGGACTAAAAAACTAACATGCAAATATTTTCACATTCAGGATGTTTGAGTGCCAATTTATGACTCTATAACGGGAGAACCCTCAACTTTCAAAAGTGCAAAAAACTACTTCCAGGGCCACTGTTTGTCTATAAAATCTATGCTAATGTTTTTACCTCGAGTCACTGAATTAAAAACACTGCATAACAGCAGTCAGAAATTAATTTTAATACCACATTTTTAAAAGTGTTGCTAAGACACAGCTCAATTTTCAGCTAATAAACCATTTCACCTACGATACGGAAGTATTGATTAAACATTCACAGGTCTGATTCACAATAGTAACTACTGATCCAAGGGGAAAAGGTTTTAGAAAGAAACTAATCAAGGACAGGATGTGGGTTCTCAAGAAAAAAAACTGTGTAGCAGAAAAAACATGGTCCTTTTTGCATGTTTTTTCACCTTTTAGAGGTGTAGTTTGTTCTTATCAACATCTTTTATCATTACCAGGTGTTCACACAGAAATGGAACATGTACCACCATGTAGACAAAAATAAACCTCTAATGACAACGCAGCAGTTCTCAAAATCATGTACAAGCAAAACCGAAATATTGCACATTTAGCCACATCATTTGCATATGAGTTTTATTTGGCAATGTATCATTATAAGCATCAAAAAGGGGCTTCACCTCAAAGTTCTATTTGAAAAGACATACGTCATAAGTCTTATTTAGATGCGACTCCTTTTCCCACAGGTAAATTTGTGTTTCACAGAAGTGTTGTTTCACAGAATTTAATCCCACTGTTTGTAATTTGTGGTATATTATTTTTTACATTCATCCTCATTAAATCTCATAAAGCTCACCTCCAGATAATAGAGATCCCTTCAATTCTGCCCAAAGTATATGAAATCACAGACAGCCTGGGTTGAAACTGAAAACTGCTCTAGACTTCTTCTACATTACCAGGTATTTTTCTTATTTGAATGCAGGTAAATTAAACCTATTTTTTTTTTTTTTTTTTTTTCCAGGTTAGCGTTATATAAAGATTATTTGCATGATGATGAGGTGTTAGATGGGTTTTCTCTGGATAATGAGTGGGCGCGTGAGCACCGCTAGGGCGTTGCCGGGACTGCTGGGAATATTCTGCTGACAGCACCCTCTCTTCCTTATTCCCCAACTGTTTTCCATATACAACACACACAGAAGCCCACAGACTCATACTAACACAAACAACCATGTACCCTAGTGACGGTTTGCATAGAGAGCAACAGAGCATCAAAACCCAAACTTAGGGCTACACGATTATTATTCACAATTGTTTTCTTTTGAGAAATTTCTTTTTATATTTCATCAGAATATTGCACTTTCACATAAGCACAAATCAAGTGAACATCAACTCGTATGGAGGGTTTATTTAACATTATCTGGTTTTCTGATATATTTATCATATACATTAATACTTTCTACATTATGAAAACTAGTAAAACCTAAAAAAGCTTCTCTCAAAAGCTAAAATTGTGAAATTCCCAATTTAAATTCCAATAATTACAAATTATGTTAAAGTTTTTCTATTAAAGGCCAATTCACACTGCAGCAACAGACACAGACCAATGCTGACAACCGACTGAGAACAGTACAAACAGCAATTCAACATGCTCAGTCAGTGAAAATAAGCACCAACCAATGCCAACAGATGCAGACAGGTGTAACACACCGATCAAACAAAATCTGACAAATATATCTAGTGCCTTTTGTCAGTGTCTGTCCATGCAGTGTGAATTGGCCTTAAAACAAAAAGACGTTGTACTGTAGCACAGATTTCGCATAAGTGCATTCATTCATCAACCATAATTGCAAACATCATAGTTGAGATTCATCTTTGTAATTACTGTTTGTCACTGAGAAGGTTTGCTCACAGATATAGTCACAGCAAATAGCGCAAACAGCCAGGAACACAGACTATGACAGTTGCATTTGAGCAGAATATTGCAAAAGAGTTTGCTAAGCTCCAAACAAACATGTTTGTCTTTTCAGATAATCTGATAACTGGGAAAATTATGTAAAACACAGGGATGGAAAATGCATCTATTTCGGAGAAAAGCTCTGATTGGGGGGTTTAAACTCTTGATATCTGGCAACTCCAAACATGAAAGCTTGTGGAGTCTTGTTACCAATGCAAGATAACGGAAATGTCAAATGAAAAAAAAATAAAAAAAACGGTAACACTTTATTTTAAGTAACCCTAAACCAAACCCTAATCCTAACCATAACCACATAGTAAGTTCATGTAGTTAATTAATATTACCAAGTACCTAAATGTATAGTTACACTGTAACAGGGACACCTTAAAATAAAGTGTAACCAAAAAAACTTTTAAAATAAATAACCAGAGGGCTAATGTTGCAGGAAATTAACTGAGAGAAGCAGAAATCATGACTAAAATATAATAAATCGTAACAAAAAGAGTTTGCCTCAAGTCATGCACTACTGCAAAAAGCCACCAATGGGATTTCCATTAAATTTAAAGAAAAAACAAAGCATAATTAATGTGTCTCAATACTTTAAAAGCCACTATTCCCAGTGGCCACAGACAGCAATTCATGCTCCATATGAGTGACTGCCCACATCCAATCAGTTTTGCCTGAAAGAACAGATTTTTCACACACTGCAGCATCCCATCCATAAAATCATCATATAACCCAGAAAATATACAACAATTCCACTCTTAATATGCATTAAGTGGATCTGCATGCACATATTTATCATTATAAGTGAATAAGTAATAGAAATGGCCAGATAGGAGAGCTCTCGCCAGAGCAGCACTAATGCAGGATAAATCACTTTAAATTTAGAGCTTTTCACTTCCCTCTCTCCCTCAAAGTGCCTCCATGAGCAAACACTCCTAATTCTGACTGCAATCCTATTTCTCAGTTCTATTTTGGGACATTTTTGAATATAAATTTGCATGCGGTTAGCACGCAGACTGGTGACACCCAATTGGGCTTGTTTGGTAGACTTTTTCACGCACTGCGTCACGATGCTGCAGTGGAAGCAGAGGGCTAGAATGGCAAAGCCCATCTGTGTCCATCTGGGTGCCAGGCACTGGGCTCACGGTCCTTGTCCACCACAGACTGCCATTTATATTATCAGCCGCGGTGTGGTTCAGGATGTGAGGAGCCCTGGCAAGGTTACACCAACATGTTGGACCTTACAGAACCCATTCCGCTCAGAGAGGTGGCCAATTTGCTGTAACGTAGAGGGCCATACGCATGGCAGCAATGAGATCAGCATCAGATCATGTGTTAAGTTGTGGTGAGCTCTGAATCAAACTAGGATGAATGGACTTCCTGCCACAGGTCATAGCATCATCCGCTATTACACTACTAAGCTGTGAAGAAAAAGGATCCTGGGTCTTTACCAGGACAGCTGCATGAATAGAGACATGACAAGAACGTACATGGAGTATGTGTGTCAAGTATACATGCCACAGAACGTCTAAAAATAGAGAGCGACTCCTGACAATTGGCTCCTGTAACAAATTATCACAGAGAGTAACATAATATATCCATATACCACCATATGTGGCAAATGCAGTGGTGAGCCTAGACAAGGTGTTCTGTAAAAAAAAGTGTGTATGGATTTATAGGAAGCGTGTACAGATTTATGCTCTGTTCCAAAATGTAGTGATGTCCCAATGGAGACAGGATTTTAATACACATATTAGTTTTGTTACCAATGCATGACAACAGAAATGTGAAATGAAAAAATTGAAATAAATTTTCAAATAAATAACCAGGATTTTAATACACATACATATTATAAAAATGAACGCTTGTTGAGCTGAGCTAATGCATGTTATTTTTGCTGTTATTTAGATACTATTAGAATATTTGTAATACTTTAAATTAGCTTTTAATTAACTTTTTAATTTTAGTTTAAGTTTTAGTAATTTTATGTGCTTTTGTCTTTTTATTACTTTTTGTTTTCAGTTTTTTTAAACATTTATATTTAGCTTTAAGTATTTCAACTGAAACTTATTTTATTTCAGTGAATATTTCAGTGTATTTCATCCTTTTGTTCATTTTATTTCAAGATATTTTTATATCGTATTTTATTTCAGTTTTATTTCTATTAAATAAATAAATAATAGTTTTAGTTTTAGTTAACAATAACAACACTGAGGTGAATGAAAAATTAAACCCAAGGTTATAAAATGGTTACAAAATGTTATTTTATATTTCACTCAGTATTGCAATATACTGAAATTAGATTAAAAAAAATTGCATTATAATATTATATTATAATAAATTAATCTAATAAATAATATGATAAGAATAAATTGAACAATAAAATTAGAATTAATAAATAATATAATTAAACATTTAATGTGAATACTAAATTATTTATCAAAAACTATTATATAATAATGTTGGCCTATTGTTTTGGATTATTTTATCCAGTATTTGTGTGTGCCATGTATTTTAGGTTTCACACTGTCATCTTAGCAACATCATAACGTCAAACTCAAATGAAATCTATTGCAACCCAAGTTTCTCTTATGTACAGCATTTGAAATCAGTTCCATAACAGGATTGATGTAGGCAGTAGGCAGATCAGCATGGATGTAGGCAGTAGGCAGTTCACTATATTTTGGAACGGTGCTATAGAGTTGTATTCTATGAGGGGTGTGGCCCACTCCTCATTCTGGTCACACACGCTGTGTGAATGGTCACATGAGATGGTTGCCTCTTCGGTGCTGGGCCGAGTGCATGCTAGTGACATTGCCCATGGACACAGACTTGTGGAATGGGTTGCGAGAGAGGCAAAACAAGAGGTTGCCATGGCAACAGGGCCAGATTGGTGAGAGAGAAGAGGAGATAGGGGAGGGCGATATGGCGGAGAGGGGGCTGTGGATACAAAGACGGACAGATAGAAGTGAGAGAGTGGGAAAGCGGGAAGCTGAGAGGGTATAAAAGCAAGAAACAGAGAGTGAGAGAGAAAGAAAGGGCAAACAGATCTATAGAGGCTAGGTTGTTGAGAAAGCAGTTCCAATAAGAGCTTCACACCTCAGATTAAAAAGGTGTGAGCCAGCTGGCCTCCACAGCCTGAAGGAACAGAGGCCTGAAGAGTTTGTGTGGATGCGTGTGAGTGATCTGTTCTCACGATAAGCGTATGCATACTATATGCATTTACATTCAGATACATAAAGAATAAATAAATAAAGTTGCATACATGAATGAATTGTATGCAAGCATCATGTAAATTCCTCTCTAAGAACATATAGCTTTGGTACACATCACATACTGTATAATCTGTAGTTCCTCGCATATTCTGATTAATTTCTCCATTGACAATAGACATAACTCAGCCCACATGGAATTGGTTAACACAGAACTCTATGCAAGATCTATGCAGCATTTTAGCAAATTTTAGTGTCCAGTATATTAGAGTGCAGTAATCCCAGGGCTGTGTAGAGGTATATTCTGGGTTCAGTAAAAGTTAAACCCAGCATTTGATTACCACAAAAATTAATTTCATTACTTTGCTTTAAAAATAAAATCTAGTTTTTAAAAAGGATTTGAAAGGGGGCAATCTGTAAACTGTTTCAATAGTATTAGCCACAAGACATAAAATCGCTTACTAAGATTTTCTGTGTAAAGTTTCTAATTTTCCAGCTTTGTTGCAATGACAACATGCCATAAACCCTAAAATGACTGTAAAATTATGATTTAACCAGCTTTAAAGTTCACGTTTTAACAGAAGTGCTTTTATAAAATGTTAAGCTTAATTCAAATTAAATGCAACAACCCCATTAGCTTCCATTGTAAGTTCCTCACTGTAACACTGGGTTTTGCTTTTCCAAAATGACTTTTTTGTGGTAATCAACCTTGTGGTACAAATGCTGTTGACTTAGCTTAATTTGTACTAAACCTAAAATATTTTATTACCTGTAATAGTCCTTTATCCATTTAAAGGGGTCATGAGAAATCAAAAGTCCCTTGATCTTTTGATATGTAAGAGGTCATTGTGCTATAAAAACATTCTGCAAGTTTCGGAACTCAAAACTTTCTTGTTAGTTTAAAAACAGCTTATACTGAAGCCAATCTGCCAAAACGACAGGTTTTAGAATGTGCCACTTTATGACGTAATAGTGTGGCTAAACACTGCCTCCGCAGAAGAAGATCAACGCCTGCTTCAACATCACTGCCTGTTTAGCCCCGCCCACCGATTCGCGCATGTAGTATGTAAATGACAAGAGCGGCAAACACAGGTCTATGCAGAAACCAAACAATAAACTTCATTTGATGAACTTCACTTTCAATGAAGATCCAGACCTCGTCAGTCAGAACTTGATCCTTTGTTCACTTCATTTTACTGTGGATTCATTTACAAACAAGGCATAATTCGATGCAGGATTTTCAGAAAGATTGAAACTAAAAGACGATGATGTGTCGAGTACATAGGAATCCAATGTCGCACCACACGTGTGAGTAACTGTTTTCATTACATGGTCACTATTGCTTTGTCTGTTATTACAGATTGTTTGATATGTACTGAGTATTTAAGCGTTTTTAACCTAAAACAAAGCAGTGTCCGTCTATGAAGGATTACTTCTAAATTATGTTTTTTGATGAAAACATTATAAGTGGACCTCAGAGAACAGTACAAAATAAAAAACAAAGCCAATTCATGACCCCTTTAAGTCAGAATTGTGCCAAATTGAGCCCCTCTGCCCAAAAAACAGCATAAAAAGTCTGCAGATTCCATGTAGGCCCAGCAGTCACAATCAAACACATTATGCCACACTGCTATCTATAACCTCTCTTATTAGGTACATAGATCTGATGCCCTTCAATGCCGGCTTCCTGAGATGTAACTCAACCTGGAAATGAAGACGTGTTCTATTTCTCACAATACAAAATATCTCAATCGATGGCTGCGAGATATTTCAGATGACTGTTCCCTCCATACTGATAGCTTTGGTTTGATTAAAATGAAACATTGCTTCCTGCTGTAGGTCAATGAGTTCACTGACACTGACATTACAGTGAGAGAGCTTTTGAGAAAGGGCACAATGGAATTATGAGTCTTATTGTCACTGATGGAATACATTAGCAGAGAAATCTTAACCTGAAGCTTCCCATCAGCACCCAGCCATTTTACTTATGTCTTAGGAGGGGAAATGATATGTGCTGTGGATGGAATCTATCGACGTTTACCACATCTGGTTCTGTTTCCCTTTAGATTAGATTACTGGTTGTGTCTTTAATGTACAAGTCTTTAGTAGATGTTTTTTCATTAAAGGAATATTCCAGGTTCAGTATAAGTTAATATCAATTGTGGCTTGTGGTATAATGTTTATTACAATGGAAGAGAATGGAGTTATGTAAACATTAAAATGCTCAATGCTTCAACAGTATAGCCAAAGGTGTAAACAATATGTATTAACATGATTGTAGTGTGCAAAAAAATAAATAACTCGAACTGAATTATTAACCCTTTTTATGTAACGCTATATCCAGTTTTACAACTTTGTTGCCATTTGACATCCCAACACCATAAATCTAAAAAGAACCTTAAAAAACGTACAGCTCACATAATACAATAAATTTTAACAGAATAATTGTTATATTATTTATTAATTATACATTAATTATAATTATTACTGAATTCTTAACCTAATTATTAAATAGTACTCAAATGGTGTTTAATAGCATTGCCTCACCTTATCCTTTAATTTTTTTTTAAGAAAATGAAAGAAGGAGCTTATCTTGTACTGAACCTGGAACATTTCTATAAATAGTGTAATTCTTTAAAAAAAGAGTACAATTCATTACAGATCATAATTGCAGCCACAGGAACTGTGAAGCTAAAATTATGTCACTGTCATTGACCCTTGTTATCTGATTCTCCTGAATCATCTTACACAGAAACAGTATATATTTGTCTTGCACATATTAAATATCTCTTAGGTCCCGCTTTAAAATAAAGAGAAATTACAGCTGACCTCAAGTGTTATAATTACCATCCATAAGGTTATAATCTCAATGGGAATGCCACTTTTTAATAAGCATTCCAGCTTATCAGGGTTTGCGCTGTACTCACTTTACGCTCCTTGTCTCCGTACTCCAGCCCAAGTGTGTCCATGGCACGCACGATAGCAGCCAGAGACTGGATGGTGTTACTGTAGACCACTGGCTTGTACTGCTTCACATCATCACCAGAGAAACCATCCTCATGGATAATCCTACACACACAAAAGAAGAAATGTTAGAGAGCATGTAGTTCATGTGTGTGTCTGGAGCACTTCCCCCTGGCTGGAGGAACCAAACTCCAGACAGGAATTATGTCCATACGGGACATTTCTAGACTGACAGTCACCAGGCCCAGCTATGGTGATAATACAAAAGCATAGGAAGGATGGAGAAGATGAAGAGAGAGTGAGGGTAGATAGACAGCAAACACAATGATTTTCAAACATGTACAGATAGTGATGCAATATGTCTGTTATCTGTGTCTCACAACTTCAACAGAACTGCTCAGCCCCCATGCTGCTGTCCTGCTCTACTCTCAGTATCGATAAATTTAATTAAAGCTTGCTATATTGCTATTAGAGTTAATATATGCATAATTGCCAAAGCCAGTGAGTGAGATTTAGATGTAACATGATCTAAATCAGCGGCACTTAACTTCATGAGGCCAAGAAGGATCTTACCTTATGATCTTTCTTTAAGGTAAGATAAAAGGCAATTCAGACTAGACTAGTTTTCACATATTTTGCTATTTTAATCTAATTCAAATCAAACATATTTTCATGTTTGTCACACATCCTTTGTAAAAAAAATAATAATAATAATAATATTAACTGAGCGAATTACATACTGCCTTACAACAAACTAACTTTCTCTAACTAACTTAGAGAAATCTAATCCTGAAATCTAATTACTGTTTTTTCACAATGCTTCTCCTCATTTATTTTGCTCTGCTTCACAGAATACCATAACTAAAGAACAGTAACTATGATAAACTAAATTTCTGGGTAAAATTACAGTTGGTCATTCAAATATGGTTGGCATCTCATATAATATAAAATAAAAATTACATTATATTTACACATACACAAACACACACACGTTTGTACAGCTCTCTTTCAGGGGACCTGCCATAGACCTAAATGGTTTTTTTACTGACCTAACTATATTTTCTATCCACACATACACATATACTACTACAATAGGGTTTGGAATCTTCTGCAACTCAATTTCAGAATAGAAATACTCCCATTTTAGTAATTACAGAAATACTTATTAAATCCAGATCAGTACATTTGTGTCAGTCCTGTCTTCCTGTGTCTTGTCATTCCCTTCCTCTCGTGCCCATATTTGGTCTGTTTCCTGTTCTCGTTTATTTCTCCTCATTAGTTAATTAGTTCCCAGCCTTGTTTTATTAATTATCCTGAGTGTTTATTAGTTCTCTGCTTCCCTGCAGAAGCAGAGAACTCTTCTACGTGCTCCATGTTACTTGTGTTCGGATTAATAAAGCTTGTGTAATTGGAAGAATTCCTTGTCTCCTCGTTCCCTGCTTCAGAGAAACGTAACAATTTGACAGTAATTGATTTGACCTGATGTGTCAGTCTGTCACCATTTTTTAAGACATTATGTAAATTATGTGAAAAAGCAATCAAGGACCTTTAAAGTCTAGATGACGCATGCATTCTAGTGATATATACTTCAGATTCGCATTGTCAGTAAGATGATATCACTGAGACTTACAGTAAAATTAAAAGCACACAAAATTTTCTAAAACTTTTTAACAGGTTTACGTTCATAACTATGCATGTCAAAGGCCACATGCTGTGTGGCTTCTAAATGTCAAATGATAAATAGAAGTGAAGAATGATTAATAATTTCATTAGTTGTATTTATGCAAAAAGTAAAAGTTACATCAAATTGCTACATTTGCTGTAGCCAGAATAACCAAATAGCTATTGTCTCCCAGGAATGTAGGTAGTTTATCTTCATTTTGTGCTATTGAGAAATCAGTGGAAGATGCATTTTTGTGATAAGGAGGGTGTTTTAATCATCACATTCAGTGAATTACAGCAGTAAGTGCAGTTGTATCATCCAACATTGTGTGCAGAGTATTCTTTGTAGACAGCCGGCTGTGTCCTTGTCCTCCTGATTCATAAGATATATTGTACATTGTCGAGGTTTTTACTGTCTCTTATTCGGTGTCTTTTCCCTCACTCATGCTCACATTCAATATTCAAACATTATTACCCATTATCTACAATAAAATGGTGTTATTTCTGCAATAGACAGCATGCCCGACTTTGATCCGGGGAAAGTAGAGCATTCAGAACAGCGAGGGATGGGTTTCTCACAGAGAACATGACCCTGCTGGAGCCAAACCACAAAGGGGGGCCCCAGTGGCACTTGGTCCTTCTGTGACTAAAACCCCTAATTCAATTGATTTAGCTGAAATTAGGTTTGGACATCTGTCTGTTCTACAATACTGAAAGATGGCAAGGCATTTTTAGATCGTGAGGCTTTGACCTCCTTTGCAAATACTATGCACACGTTATATGCATTTCCTTAAAGGGGTCATATGACGTTGCTAAAAAGAACATTATTTTGTGTATTTGGTGCAATGCAATGTGTTTATGCGGTTTAAGGTTCAAAAACACATTATTTTCCTCATACTGTACATTATTGCTGCTCCTCTATGCCCCGCCTTTCTGAAACACGCCGTTTTTTTCAAAGCTCATCGTTCTGAGAAGCGAGGCGTGCTCTGATTGGCCAGCTATCTGGTGCGTTGTGATTGGCCGAGTACCTCAAGTGTGAGACAGAAATGTTACGCCCCTTACCGTATTGTGATGCCGTGTCCCAGCACGAGGACACAAAAAAAATAAAACCCATTACAAACGAGGCATTTGTTGCATCCAGTGGGGACATAATTACTGATTATAATGACTTATACTGTCTTTTTATGCGTCGCGTTGCATCGCGCCATGTAAACATTACCATGTCTGCATTTGTGATCGGAGAAACGACAAACAAGCACTATTCTACACAGCTCAAAACTCACGTTTGAATAGTCAGTGGCAAATTCTTTAAATATGAAAACATACTTACAGGCTGTGAGTCAGAAGCGCTAGACTGTCCTTGCTAAGTTGGAATTGCCCCACTTTATAGAAACAGTCTTTGAGCATAGCTGGCAGGCTACTCCCAGGTTCAGGAAATAGTCCTCCATAAAATGCAATGCACACACTCTAATATTTGGGTTAAACTGTTCTGGAACAGTGTTGTAAATATAACTTAACCACTGATTTCTAGTTGTGTCCTCTTTTGGAAGCTCAAAAAAAGTAGTTTCGCTTTCACAACGAAACACAGCATCTCCAGTACATGGCACCAGTGGCAGCAACAACACTACTGCGAGAATAAAAGTCCCGCCCTCTTTCTTTGCATGTACGTTTGAGCGGTGTTTTGCAAATCTCCCCACACCGTGACGTAGAGATGTGGGGGCGTGTTTGAATGAGCCGTTTTAGGGGGGCGTGGTCGAGTCTTAACTTTTTTAAAGATTATCTCTTTGGTTTTGAGACTTTAGTCTTTGCAACTTCAGGGATCTTATCTATGCACGAACAGCTTGTAATACTCCAAAGAGAAAGGAAAACTTAAAATCGCATCATATGACCCCTTTAATGCATAGTAGCATTGTCTGGCCTGAAAGCTAAAGCCAATGAATTATCACATCAGGGCACGGCCAGTCTTGGTAAACGGTGTTAGTGTGGCATGAGAAAAGCCAGACAGACTGGCAAAGCCTGGCATTATGCAGACGCAGACATCACACTGGTTTATTAGACTGGTGCCAGGGAGAGGTGTGATGAAGCATGTGTTTGGGGATGATATTTTTGACCACTTGGTGCACAAACACACACACACACACACACACTCACACACTCACACACAAACTCAGGTGACCTGAAGGCTACTACCTGCCTATCATTAGCACACCATTGCACTTAGTTTAACCAAAATGACTCTTAACCACTCTAACAATGTATTTTATATATATATATATATATATATATATACAGTGCCCTCCAAAAATATTGGAACAGCAAAGACAAAATTGCTCTGTTGGCTGTGGAGTCAAGACATTTACAAATATGATTAAAAGATGAATATGAGACAAAACTACAGAATGTCACATTTTATTATTGGGTGATTCAACACATAGATGTTTTACCAGCTAAGAAGTTCAGCACTTTTAGAGTTTCATCCCCCTATCTGATGTGAGCATAAGTATTGGAACAGTTGCCTCACAGGTCTTTCTAAGTGATCAGCTGTGTCCGGTTGCATTCATTCTTCAGATATTAAAAGCAGGGAATGTGTCGTATCAATAATATCCATTACTTCTGCATTCTGAATCTTGCATTCGATAATGACACACACAAACCAGGATGAAGATGAGGGAGCTGACTTTGAGAGAAAAGCAAGCAATTTGGATGCTAAAAGAAAAGAGGAAGTCAATTAGAGCTATAGCAAAAACAAAGGGCATGGAGAAATCAAGAGTTTGGAAACCACCAGCGACACCAGCAACCAACAACTACCTGATCGGGAAACAACAGTTGTTGATGACAGACAAATCATAAAAGCTGTGAAAATGAACTTCCAGAAAGCTGGGGTGATGTTCTGACAATCTACTGTCCTCAGGAGACTTTGACACAGAATTACAGATGCTACACAGCAAGATGCAAACCTCTGACCAGCACCAAAAATAGAAAGGCAAGATTAGAGTTTGCAAAAAAAGCAAAAGGTGAAGGTGTTTTGGGACTGTGTTTATGGACCGATGAGACAAAGATGAACCTTTAAAAATGTGGAGAAAAAAAAGGAACTGCAAAAGATCCCAAGCATACAGCTTCATCTGTAAAGCATGGTGTAGGTGGTGTCATGGCATGGGCATGTATGGCTGTCTCTGGAACAGGTCCTCTCAACTTTACTGATGACTTAATGTATGATGACAGTAGCAGAATGAATTTGGAAGAGTACAAAACCATCTTGCCTACCAATATTCAAGAAAATGCCACCAGATTCATTGGGAAGTGCTTCATATTGCATCAGGACAATGACCCAAAACACCCTGCCAGTTCAGTCAAGGAATTTATAAAGGCAAAAAATGTCTTAGATTGCCCAATTGCCCAAGTCAATCTCCAGATTTAAATCCGATTGAACATGAATTTCACCAGCTGAAGAGGAGAGTAAAGGCAGAAACTCCCCAAAACAAGCAACAATTGGAATTGGATGCATTAAAGGCTGGAAAAAGTATTTTTAAAGGATGAGACCAAGAGTCTGGTGATGTCTATGGGTCACAGACTCACTGCTGTGATTGTGCGCAAGGGATCTGCAACTAAATGATAGCTTTTAATCTTTTATATCTGCCTTATGTTCAACTGTCCCAATACTTATGCTCACATCAATGAGTGGGATGAACTCTAAAAGTGCTGTTCTTTTTATTTGGTAAAACATGTATGTGTTGAAATGGCTAATAATAAAATGTGACATTCTGTAGTTTTGTCTCATATTCATCTTTTAATCATATTTGCAAATGTCTTGACTCCACAGCCAACAGAGCAATTTTGTCTTTACTGTTCCAATACTTTTGGAGGGCACTGTATGTATATATATAAAACTAACAATTTCTGAGTGAAAATTCTTCGCCAATTTTTTTTTTTTTTTCAGTGTAATGTGAGCTTACAGTTATAAAGCAGTTAACAATTCATTTAAATTAAAATAATATAATTATCACCATAAACTTTTGTACTTTACACAATCTTGAATGCTTAATTTGGTGAATTAATTTGGTGCCTCTAAATACACAGTGTTTAGCATTTAGTTTTAGTTTATTTGTTATGGAACACAAATAAAATGTAAGAATGATATTTTATTTATTTCACTCTGGTGGTAAACATGAAAAATAATAATGAGATTGAATAATTAATTCCTTCAAAAGCCTGTAAAAAGTTCTATAAGGTACTCAAATAATAATTTTGGTGCTTCTATTAAAATTAATTTTCATCACAATA
This sequence comes from Spinibarbus caldwelli, assembly GCA_039654775.1. Classification (NCBI taxonomy): domain Eukaryota; kingdom Metazoa; phylum Chordata; class Actinopteri; order Cypriniformes; family Cyprinidae; genus Spinibarbus; species Spinibarbus caldwelli. Next base: position 13,318,625 of record CM077239.1, on the reverse strand, counting down.
ACACAATAAAGCGTGTAATAAAAATAAAATTCTGAAAATCACTCCACTTATGTAAACCATCTCATCTGGGTTTGATTTATAAATAAATCAGCAGGTTGTTTTTTACCATTCCATTTTTTCCTATTCCTATTTTCTCTATCATTATCATATTTCTTTTATCATTTTCTCTATCATTTACTGATAAATGAGAGCACAGCTATGGGGTTGTTTGAACACAAACACCTGTGCTGCTTTTCTTCTGATCGGTCTTCAGGAATCAGATTAAACTGAATTAAACAGTCAAATTAGGTAAATGGGTTGTAATAAATCTAATGGAGTTTTAAAAAGATTCATCTAAAAAAAAAGTTAACATGTTTACTTGGGCAGCACTAGAAGTGTTTCCTAATGTGTAAAACGTCTTTATATATTTCTTTTATGAGCAATTCAAGCTTCTTATTCAACAACAGCTGGTGCTAGCAAACCAATGAAAACAGTTTGATGATGGGATTACATGGCCATTCCCAGACTCTCTCTCTCTCTCTCTCTCTCTATGTTTGTCTGTCACTCACACTCTTTCACATTTCTCAGATGACCACTAAATAATTCAGGTGATAAAAATAACTAATGTTTAGGGTCTTTTGAAAGTCGCAATATAAATAAGGACATCGGTTTTTGATTCCCGCAGGAGGATGGAAACATTGATCTGTTTCAAATGTGAGACACTGAAAGTAGACTCTAACCCAGAGTGCTCCTATTCCAGTCGACCTGGCAAAGACCAAGGGCTTGACTCACACACACACTGAACATACACACACTGCACACAGTCTTAGTCACAGATGTGCAGATCAGGATACTGTCCTGAGGCCAAATAGGGTCCCACACCTACTCATGTCCTTCAACTAATTGAGGACCACATAACTTCAGCCTAATATAGTTGGAATTATGCAAAACTGAAAATAAAATGAAGTGTTTTGCTTTCTCCCAAACAATGTGACATGGAGTTTACATACAAAATTGCTGCAGACCTCCCTGAGAGTCACAAGTGAATGTGGCAAGACAGTTTTAGCACTGACATGACAATGCAGCCAGCATGAATCTGGCAATGGAGATATGTGCGCTTTTGGCTCATCTGTGCAATTCTCTCCAGTCACAAAGTCTCTGTGAACACAGTGCTGGACATGCCAGAAACAACAAAGGCCGCTGATGGTGCACAGCATATGGAGAGCTATTTACATAAGGTGAATACAGACACGTCAACTAGCTGACTACTTTTCTGGACAGCTAGTCGACTAGTAAAAATCAAGCCCTAGTATGTTTACATGTCCGTGCTCAGCTCTAAGCCTGAATTTATGGTCAGAAACAGACAGGCTTTAATGTAAATGGAACAATGAGTACTTCCTGATCATAATATATGCACGTATAGATAGATAAATGTATATCTAAATCACTTCGTCATGGGTATCTTTATATATACAAAACATAAAAAAGAAGAAAAAATTAGTTCAGTTTAAGACTTTTATACTTATAAAACAGAGGTCTACAACCTATACAGAGCCAGGCCCCAATAGAGAAAAGCTTGATTTTCTTGGTAACGATAAATGTAACAAACACTGTTACATTATATAATGCTTAACTGACCATAAATATATTTTATTCAATGAGAATGCATTAAATTTATTGAAAGTGATAGTAAAAACTTTTACATTGTTATAAAAAATATTGTTTCAAATAAATGCTGTTCTTTACTTTATATTCATTAAAGGATTCTAAAAAAAAAAAAAAAAAAATCTAATATGGTTTCCACAAAAATACTAAGCAGCTCAACTGTTTTCAACATTCATAAGAAGAAATGTCACTTGAGGACCAAATCAGAATGATTTCTGAAGGATCACGTGACACTGGAGTCTTGGTGAACATAAGAGACTTAGTATAGATCTCAGTATAGATCATAATACAACTATGTAACTGAAAATGTGTGTTACCTTTTTTCATTTGTTAAAGGGTTGACTCAACACATACATGAAAGGTAAGTTATATAAATGATCATGCAAATTAATAAAAATATTTCTGTTGCACTGCAACCAAGAACTGTATATCTTTGTCTTGTCCAAATCAAGGTAATAACATAATACTAGCTTAAATTATGAAAGGAATCTCACACTGTTCTATAATTTGCAGCAAAAACCACCAGAGAAGCTCACAAGCATTCACACACAGTCACCCTCTCAGTCTGTGAGAACGCTGCCAAACTAAGATCTAACAGCTTCAGGGATCAAGTTCCAGAACCCACATGAGAAAGAGGATGATGAAGAGTTGTTACGAGAAGAGACAAGACCAGGGGCATCTTTAGAAAGTTTGTGTGAGGTTAACACTCATTTTCATCTTCTCCTCTCCTCTGATAAGGGCTGATCTCTGGAAGCCAGCATGTGGGCGGAGGAGAGACATCATTACAGCAACCTTTCCTTCAGATGAACTTATAATAGAACAGCTCATTAAAGAGGAGAGAGAACAGAGTGAGAGAAAGGATCATCTCAGATTGGAAAACTTATAGCATTCATGCATGAAGACTCTAATTTCTCACATCTCGAGGCTGTCTGTAAGGTGCGCGCTTGTGTGTGTGTCCTGAGAGGTGGAGGATCTGGCCAATACAAGCTCCTGCTGAGATTATTACACAATCACGCCAACTGTGCTCTGTGACCTGCAAGTTGGTTTGAGAGCACTCAACCTTATTCACACAAAGGGACAAATCACCATGGCATTCACCAACATAAAAGGCATTTGCAGTACAACGGATAGTGTAGCGATTTAAAGGATTAGTTCAAAATTTTGTCATCATTTACTCACCCTCATGTCGTTTCAATTCTGTATAACTTTATTTTGTCATTCCAAACCCATATGAATTCCTTACTTCTGTACATATAGATTTTTTTAGGAAAAATGTCCAAGTTCCTCTTTTCCATATGATCTAAGTGAATGGGGAATGGGACTGTTAAGCTTAAAAAAAACAAAAAGGCACTATGAACGTACTTCATACAGCTTGTGCACTATATTTCAACATTTCTGAAGCTATTCAATACGTTTTTGTAAGAAACTGACTGTAATGTTTGTTAAGTGTTTGTTAACTCAAATCAAAACTAAAACTAGCTCAAAAAATATATTATCGAAATAAAATTAAATATAAATATTAGAAAAACTTCAACGAAGATTATATATGTTTCTCCGCTGGGAACTGATGACAATAAATATGTTTATGTTCAAGTACTAAAATTACTGAAACTGAATTTTTAAAAAATCAATAAATTCAAGCTGGAAATATGTAACATATATAGAAATGATAGATATAAAAAAAACGAATATAACTGAAATTACTAAATTGTTAAAATTCTAAATTTTTGCAACAATTACTAACACATATACTACAATTAAAATGAAAATTCAAAATATAAAGATATTATAATATAAAAAGCTAATTCAAAACATTAGTAAAAACTATAGTAGTACACGAATAATACTAAACTAATACTGAAAGTGGCAAATGACATTTTATATCTATAGTGGACAGAAGATTTTCAGTTTCACTTAAATTTTAACCTGGTCCTCACACAAAGCTTCAGAACACTTGGGATATAGTGCACAAAACAGGCACCATCCTCTTTCACTGTATAGAAAAGAAATATTCTACTTATTACATGGAAGAAAGCAATATGGGTTTGGAACTATGATATTTAGAATTTTTTTTTTTTTTTTTGTTAAGCTAATAGCTCGGTACACAACATTTGATACATTGTGATAGACAGGACTAAGTGAATATTCTTCTCCTGACCTTTCATTTGGAATTCAATTTATCAGATCAGTGAAGTTAAGAGAAGACGGTTGTAATATATAGACAATTTAAAGAGCAGCTCTCAGATCTAAATGGCTACATGGGTTTATTTTGAAGCAGTGAGGTGGAATATGATTTACAGGATCTCAAGAGTGCACACCGGTAGCCAAAATAGAAATACAAAAACTCTCACACACACACACATACACTCAGTGACCCACACTACCTCTCGCTCCTATCTCCTAAAGCTGGCTCATGTCATCTGTAAGAGAATCCTTTGTCCTGCTGGTGCTTTTGAGTGCTGTTTCTGTCATCACCCTCCGGACATGGCCACTTATCCCACCAAACACCAGGATGGACGTCTATTTATAACAATAATAATCAGGGCTTCACCTTCTCAGTCTCCTAGGAAGTTCGCAGGTCAACCTCTCACCGTTAAAGCCTAACATCTTCCCAACATGTATGCTGCCCGTTCCTTCTGCTGTTTGCAGATGTATGCAAGGCACGTTCTACTAGATCAATTAACAGAAACGCTTGTCAAAGAAAATGGAGGGAAACTACAGAATATAATTACAATTGTGAAACAGCAGGCTGAGTGTGACAGGTCTATAATATCCCTCTCTCTTTCTTTTCCTTCTATGATCTCATTTTCTCTCTCCCCCTTTCCCACAGAGTGATGTCAAAAGCAAGCTTTACGAACAATGAAGTAGGGTAGTGTTTTAAGGAAAGCAATTACACTCAAAATTTCAGTATTCCTTTTTTTCAAAAGCATTATACATATCAATATTTGTGTTGCACATGGAGTTGTTAGAAAGCTGCCTATGTAGGCAGCAGAGAATGAGTTAGCTCATTACCATTTAGTTATCATGAAATTAAACCACAAACTACATCTGGCTTTTTGATATTTTAGTAAATTTTGCAAAATTAAACCGCATTCACATGACATACTGAGTCGTGTAAATGATACAAATTCTTTTCATTCTGTCCACACAGAAATATTATAGCAATTATAAAGATAACTATACTTTATTGGCATTCACACCAACAGATGATAAGATTCTGTTTATTATAAGCATGCACTGCAGTTATGTTGTCTGTCACTTTAAATGCTTGAGCTCATTAAAGTCAGGTGGATTCTGATTGGCTGTCAATGCATTTATCACTCATAAACTGGAAAAAAAAATCATTCTGAAAGTACGATATTGTTTCTCTGTGGCGTTATCGTTATAGTTGTGGATAGGCGTGAACTTCCCTATTTGTACAGAATTACAATGATTAATAAAACTTTACAGTTATAATTATCTTCCTTAGTCTGAATGGGCCTTTATTTTGAAGCTGTCTTTTCTTCTCTATTATGATGTACATACGAGTGAAATGGCTTCTCAAATGAGAAAAATATAAGCCGGGACATGGTTTTGTCCATTGGGAGTTGACTGAATCGTTGGATTCTTGTCGTTTGCTAATTATTGCAATCTCATGTGAGTGACAGGTTGATGGAGGGGAGGCTTTATTGCCCTGCCCTCGTGCCAGTGAACACGGCAGCAGAGAAGAGATGTCAGTTTGAGGGAAAGGGGAAATTAATGTTTTTGATAAAGATTACAAGGCCACGTGCATTTAAAGGGATAGTTCACCCAAAAATGAAAATTCTGTCAGTAATTACTCAACCTCATGTCGTTCCAAACCTGTAAGACCTACATTCATCTTCAGAACACAAATTAAGATTTTTTGATGAAATCTGAGTGCTTTCTGACCCTGCATAGACAGCAACGCAACTGAAATGTTCAAGGCCCAAAGAGGTAGTAAGGACATTGTTAATAGTCCACGTGTAGGGATGTAATGATTCACTCAACTCACGATTCGATTCACGATTTTTTTTTTAACAAAATGAGATTTAAGACAAATTATAAATTAAATGTGTCCTTTTATTATTGCTTGGACAAAATGCTACACGTTTCTTTGTGAAATTGAAATATAACACTATATTAATATACTAATATAGCACTTGCATTTTATTGCTCTTTTGTTGGTTTTGATTGCTTCTATTGTCCTCATTTGTAAGTCGCTTTGGATAAAAGCATCTGCTAAATAACAAAATTTAAATATAATGTAAATGTAAATATCAAAACTAAATTGAAATTTTAAAACTAGCCCCAAATCAAATAAATAAGTAACACAATTAAAAGAAATCTCTTCATATAAACAAAATAAGGCTTTGTCTGTGCTATTTCCATTTAAAATTAGAGGCAACCACTGCTTTTTAATCATGATCCAAATAAAGATGCTGCATACATGCAACATGAGCAGTTTTTAATCTAAATTAGATTGTATAATTTCGAAATTTGAAGCAAAAACAGAATGGTTTGACTTCAGTTTTGTGAAACTATACATAAAAAAATATCTGCATGAAACAGAAACAGCAGACGAGCTGAGTGAGACGCAGATTCACTCTCTGCCAGCAGGTGGCGCTTAAAGCGTTTCCTTGGTTTCCGCTGTAAACAAAGCAGACTGCACTTATGAACTTTAATATGTATTATACAGAGGCAAGATGAAAAGAAAAAATACCATCTAAACTTTTCTAAAGACAGTAAGTTCCCCTCAGACATACATTCATATAAACTCCCACCCCTAACGGAATCGCTATTTGTTAAGCATCTCAACTTTGAATCATCACATATTTTAATCGATTTTCAACCGGCTCGCGGTTAATCGTTACATCCCTATCCATGTGACATCAGTGGTTCAACCATACTCTCGTGAACATGCATCGAAGGCTGACACGGAAGAGAAGAATTTGTTGAATAAAGTCATTATTTTTGTTTTCTTATGCACAAAAAGTATTCTCGAAGCTTCATAATATTACGGTTGAACCACTGATGTCACATGGACTATTTTAACGATGTCCTTACTACCTTTCTGGGCCTTGAATGTTTCAGTTGTGTTGCTCTCTATGCAGGGTCAGAAAGCTCTCGGATTTCATCAAAAATATCTTAATTTGTGTTCCAAAGATGAATGAAGGTCTTACGGGTTTGGAATGACATGAGGGTGAGTAATTAATGACAGAATTTTCATTTTTGGGTCTTTAAAAAAAATAAAGATGTGCATGAATAAATGGTTTATAAAAACAATTAAACATTCCATAAAAAATAAGAATTGTCCAACAGACTATTTAGTGGGAAATTATATAGAAATGTATTCACTGAGTTTTGACTGATTAGCCTTAAAATTTTTCACTCTATACCTACATAATGTGATATTTAGGCCTAATATTGCTTTTTCTTCACCCACTCAGGCTTGGTTATATAGCAGATGTAAAAGTAATTTCATAAGTGGAAAAATTTACATTAACATTTTAATGTAAGCTTTACAATATCATGCTCTGATGAATCACACCAGCCATTTATTCAGGTAAATTGGGTCAATTTTAATTTCATGTTGCTTATAAGCTGGAAGCGGTTATTAGTACCAGACTAGCAGATTACTATGGACTGGCCATGAATACATAATATTACTCACACCCAGACATGTTCAGCCTTCGTCCTGTACACTCCCTTCAGCCAACCCCCTGATTCACTCCCACTTTTCCTCTGATTCACAGTTCACAGTAACTACCCATCCCCCTTACCTACTCTGGGTCATTTGTCATCCTCTAATTATGGCAGCTATTGTCATCTCCATAGCAACAGAGTGAAGAAAAGAGGGCGGGAATGCATACGGGTTAATGAAATATGTTAACACATCCTCGGCGTTCACCAGAGGAACATGCACATACCAGCTCAAAGCACCTACATTAGTTATGGACCACAATTTCACACATCATTCACTGTAAGAGTTAAACCATCAGCTGTTCCTGACAAATGACTTTACGTGTGATTACCGTAAGCGATGGGGCAACATCTGTAGTTTTCAGTCAGTAAAAAGGAAGCGAACGCTGCAAAAGCAGAAATGTTCCACATGGTGTGTCTGTGTGAACAAAAGGCCACAGGCAGAGTCCTACTGCATCTGCAATTATACCTTAATTAAAAGTTGCTTGTGTAATACCCCTTTTGTGTTTCTGTGTGTGTGCACGTGTTTGCTCCCCTAGGCCCAACATTGCTGGAAACCATCAACAGACAGACCAATTTATACCTACTCAAAGTCACCAGGTTAAGGTTACAATGATACACACATGGCAAAACAAAGTCAAAGCAGGATGCAATTAACACTCTTCACACACATCACCCCACAACAGACTATTCATCAGTACCCCACTAACACTTGCAAATAAGGAAATTATTTCCACACAGCTAGGTGTCAAAGACCAGAGTGTGACATTCTAACATTTAAAAGGACAGTTCACCTAAAAATGAAAATTCTGTTATCCACCCTTATGTTGTTCCAAATTTATATGCTAATCTAAGTTAATTTTCTATCTAATCTAAGTTAATTTTCTTTGGAATAAGGCCAATTTTAAATGAATCCCCATATAAATCTTCTCCATACAACAACAGTACAAGTAATAAGTAATTTTGGCTCAGTTTCTCACAAAAAAAAATACTTGTGAATGGTAGTAAATATAAAGCCAACCCAAGGCTTAGAAACCAAGATAAGGCTTTTAAGTTATATAATAATAATTATAAATATATAATATTTAGTTGCATCACTTCTTAAGTATATTTTTAATTAAGGACTATGCCAGTCTGATCCAGATACGCATTATATAATTCCACAATAAGGAGAGTTCACATTGCACAGCTATGCTGTAAATCAGCTGACCCCAGATCAGATGAGCAGACCCACCCTGACTGCCTCCCCAATAAAGCTCTTTTGTGTTGGCGTTGAAGGGGCTGGTCTAGGACCTGCTTTATGACCCAACACAAACACCTCACTAAGACAAAGGCCTTTTGTGTGATCACCAGCACATGGGTCAGCCAGAACTCTCCACACGGCAAGTATATATGGACCCACCACAGAGAGACCAAAAGAGATGGAGAGGGTGGCAACGAAGAACCGGTGGGAGAACAAGGGTCACCGAGGGGTTCAGGGAAGCACTTGACATTCCGGCCTCACTGTTTCCCACTCTCCTGTTCATCCTTTACTTTTCATCAGCCATCAACTCTCTAACCCACAAACTGTTAAATGCACTGCTGTAAAGACAAAAAGAGATTTGCTTGGGTGTGTGACTGAGTACGAAATATAGAGAAAGAGACACTTTTTTGCCTGAGCTGAACACTTTCTCACTTCCTCTCTCCGATTTTTTATTTACAATAAATGAGAACAGAATTACTGTGCAAAATCTTAAGTATAAACACAGATAAAGGATATGACTCCTTAAGGCAGGTTGAAACAAAGAGTGGGGTTTTATTTTCAAATATTGTGCTATTTTAGTTCCCAAAACACCACCATTATTCTCATGTCAAAGATCAATTAGTAGTTACATTAAATAATGTTTTCAATGATCAGCTTTTAAACAGTCTTATTTGATTCCTGTTTATTTACACAGACTGTTTAACACTGCTTATTTACATGTATTCAGATAGCCTATAAATAAAAAAGAACTCATTAGAAGGGAATATTGTAAAAATGATTAATAATGGCATTTAATAGAAAGTGTTTGTGGGGGAAAAGCATGTCATGTTCTGGCTACAGACAAAACAAGCTAAGAACCATTTATGATTTTTTTTGCATTTTACTGATTAGAAAATCAAGACTTCACATTGGTTATTTCAGAAGCATGAAAAACAAAACTGTTATTCAAACTGGCAATAAATTATAAAGTGTGCAAAGAACACTGAATCTCTTACACCTTCTCTGCACTTTCATGTTTACGATGAAGAAAGAATTTGCGATTACAAATTCACAGTTAGTGAGTGACTGCGCTGAACAACTCTGGCGTTCCCTGTGGTGACGAATCAAAATGCTCTGATTGGACATCGCATTCATAAGCTCAACAGAAACATGTGTGATTGGTTATAATGTTCATTGCTGCAAACTGGACATAAAAAGAAATCTGATGCAACCTGAGCAAATCTACAGTAAATGTAATGCTGCAATAGACACACTTCATTGATTTCACATTTAACTTTAATTGTGACAGCCATAGCATAATTGTTTAGGGTCATTTTTGGCCCTTATTCTTGATTTCTTTATTTTTTCTTTATTTTGGGGGACATTTTTGCTCATTTTGGTGATATTTTTGCCCCAAGCCCTTTTAATTTTCTGACCCTGATATAATATGTAATACACACACACACACAAACACACACACACACACACACACACTTCCACCAAAGGTCAGTGGTTTTTACAATAGAAACCATGGGCATTATGGTATATATGATGATATATGAATGTTGCATGTTTAACTGCATTTGTGGGTTTGATGGCTTTGCATACCAAGTAGCTTTCACAAATCAGATGCAAAATACATGCTGCCATGGCACAGGTATAGAAACAAATACTCACACATTGAATAATTATCTTAGAAGGCCATGCGGAAAGCAGACCACCCCAAAAAGAAATGAGGTGTGTCTTGTTGAAAGTCACACAGTGTCTGTGGCCTGAGCCAGCTCTGGGAAATCAACACATGAGAACCGTTTGTTCTCCCTGAACTCAGTCAACTCCAATCACATCAGCTAGACACATGAAACCCCCTCTATTAAAGAGGGACAGAGAGCCAGACAGAGTCAGAAGATCACCAACAGAGAGAAGCAAAAATGGATGGGGAAGCTATCATTTGTACAGTTCATTTCACCAGCCTGTGTGTTTCATCAGAGCTCCTTCCCTTTCCCTTTCTATAGTGACTCAGAGCTTCCCCAAACACACAGACATTACGGTTTGCAAGTGTGTGTAGTCAAAGCCCCACCCAAACCCACTGCACTTGCAACACTTGGTACATTAAATATATAATCTTTCTATAGGAAGATTTACCAGTGGAAATCCGGACATAAAGCTGTAGTGTAAATGGCCTTGTAATCTGCATACTGCATAATACTGCATTTGCCAATAACAGAGCCAGCAGTACTGCAGTCACAAGCAAGGGTGCTTTGTGTCAATGCTAATTTCCTTTCTTTGCATTAAAATAGGCTTTACCCACCCAAACAGCCCTCTTCAACTTACATCTGCTATGAAGCTTTGAACAATACAGCTGAATGTACAGGGTTCAGTAAAGGTCCAAGTTAAAACCGATGGGGTCAGAGAATACACTTACTACTCTTAAAAGGCAAACTAAAGCAACCAGACACAGCATATGTATGCTTTTGAACCATATTTTACAAATATGTATTTAAGTAATGGATTTCCCATTTCTGCACTTCGTAATATGAAATTATCATATCTCAAGGCCAAGGGGTGCACTGATATTAAAATGTTCTCCGACACCAATAAGCAGATAATTATTTTCATGTTATGGCAGATAATCTATGAATAGTCATTATTAACTATTCGTTACGTAATAAAAAACATACAAAATATTTTAAATTCTTAACATTTTATTTTATTTATACAATCAGTTCTTTTACAGGTTGCTACAGGTGAATTTAGGCATCACAATATAAATGTACAATATGTAAAACATGAATTTAGAGATTTAATTAAGATTGAGCATGAACCATTAAATATCCAATATCAACAGATATTTTTTTTTTTAAATCAAAAACTGATATACTGTGCATTCAAACTAACCAAACCAAATTAAATCTAACTAACCAAAACAAATATATATGTATGTATAAAATGTACACACACACACACACAACAGGAGCAAAAGTCTTATTATTTATAAATCCTCAACTCCAGAGTGTCGCAATCGAAATTTAGACTGCTGTAGAGCTGAAGTCCCACTTCCAGGAGAAGTGAAACACATTCTTGTTTACACTGTGCCACTATTATTGCTGTATCTTATAGTATTCTTCATCTAAACCTTCATCGGATGACAATAACTCAACCCATAACGTCCTCTAGACCAAATAGTTCCCAACCACGTTCCTGGAGGCCCCCCAACACTGCATGTTTTCCATGTCTCCTTAATCAAACACACCTGATTCAGATCATCAGCTCATTAGTAGAGACTCCAAGACCTGAAATGGGTGTGTCAGACAAAGGAGAGATGCAAAATGTGCAGTCTTGGGGGGCCTCCAGGAACGTGGTTGGGAACCACTGCTCTAGACACCAGAGATATAATAGGCCCTTTTGCACCGCAGGAACCTTTTCATAGTACCCGAACTAATTGTGGAACTACCCACTTTTTGGCGTGTTCGCACCGCGGGAACTAGGAACTGTTTTAGTTCCCGGAACTCCGTTTGGAGGAACTAAATTAGCTCCTACTTCAGAGTAGGGTCTAAAACAGTTCCATAGGAACTATCGTGACGTAAGTGTACGCTGATTGGTTAAACACGTACGAAAACGCCCTCACCCGCCATGATTTAGAACGCCGTGTAAACACATACTGTGTAAACATTGTATCAACTTATATTTCGCAAGAATGGAGAACAGCGATAGATGGACGGACGCTGAAGTGCAGGCATTTTTGAACATTTATGCAACGGAGGAAATCCAGTTGGAATTCGAAGGAACAAAACGCAACATTAAGGTATTCCATGTCCATTATTGTGAACCCCGCAAGACACAACAAAAACACAGCTCCGATCACAGCGTTCTCCAACCTCCTGTTGTTAACATTGTTCTTCTTTGTTTTCGTTGTTGAACGCCGTGCACAAATGACGTCGCTGTCGACCGGCTTACGTCACTTCCTAGTACCCACTGTCGGTGCGAATACAACCCTTTAAATGGTACTGGGAAATAGTTCGCGCAAAATCGTCCCAGTTCTTTAGTACTGTACTTTTAGTTCTGGAAATAAAGCGGTGCGAAAGGGGCTAATGTTTCATGCTCTGCTACTCAAATACATGGCCAGAGTTTAGCTTCATGTCTGTACAGATGGAGTGTAACTGAACAGCTGGGTCCTCTGCTTCAACCCTTCAATTAGCCAGCTATAGGACAGCCCAGCATATTGCATACTGCAGAGATCACTTTAGAAAAAACAAACATTTTTAATCCCATCCAGTCTATCCAGCAACAGAAGTCCGCTTTTAAAGGATAATATGACGAGTGGCCTTGGATTACATTTCACAGATTAGACAACAGAACTTATGTTGATTAGATGGCAAAATAGTCTAAATGAAGGCTTTCACAACTCACTTTTACTAAGAAAAATAATCTAGTCAATGTTTACTTTATGTGACTCACAATATTCTCCACATCATCAGCAATTTTTTTCTCACTTTTTTGGCAAGTCCAGCATTATTCACAAAGACTTTGTTATTGAGATTTCTTTCATAACTCCATTTATAGATTCAGTCTACATTGTCATGTCCCATTTGCTCACAGTTTTTGTCAGGCTATGGGCGACACTTTATTAGTTTCAGAGTGGTTTGCAAGAATTTTGGTTTGCATTTTCACTTCAAATTAATCTCAAATGTCTGTGACATCAGCACAGTTGCTTTATTACATGATTTGTGAAACCAAACATGCTCCGAATTCACTTAATAGAAAATGATTTTGCTGTAACAGTTTACTCTACAACTATACAACTTTTAGGTCACTTTATGTTTTTGAAATAAGTCTCTTATGCTCACCAAAGCTGCATTTATTTGATCAAAACACAGTAAATACTTTTTATTGTGAAATATTATTACAATTTCAATTAACTGTTTTATATTTTAATATATTTTTATATTTTAAATTATTTTAACTGCTGCTAAATTTTTAGCAGCCATTACTCCAGTCTTCAATGTCACACGATCCTTCAGAAATCATTAATATGCTGATCTGGTGCTCAAGAAACATTTCTTATTTTCAATGTTCAAAACAGTTGTGCTGCTTAATATTTTGGTGGAAATCGTGTTTCATTCTCCTCAGGATTTTTGGATTAATAGAAAATTCTAAACAGCAGCATTAATATGAAAAAATAATGTAACGTTATAAATGTACTGTCAATTTTTATCAATAGTGCACAAAACATTAGCATTAATGATCAACTGGTGAGCAACACCTAGTCTAACAGCCTTATAAACAAGAATCGGATCCATGAACTGATGACATATGGCTTTAATATGCCACAATCGGCATGTAAAGGTTGTTCAGTGGGCAAATCATACCTTATAACTTTTCATATATACATTTTATCTGTTTTCTGAAGGCTGCTTTTGATCATCCATGCATGACACGCATGGGTGAGGAAGTGACATGCAGGATGATGACACACATGGCTCGGTCTCCAGGGTCTATGAAACTGTTCTCATCACCATATACTTACATTTTTTTCTCTCTTTCTCTCCCCCCAACACACAAAATACATCTTCATTCACTTAGATTTCATTCCCATAGGACTAGGTGCCAGGAAGATGAGTGCAGGAACAGAGAGAAAGAGAGAGAGCCGTGTATGTGTGATGTGATCAGCTATTGAGAGCAGCCTGTGCACACTTAAAACACTCCCCTCTCAGACTGAACTAATGAAGCAGATGGAAGCACTGTTGCCTGCCTAGAGAACTACACCATAATCACAGGCTTTACCAACATCTCCCCTCCTCACGCTACGCCCTCTCTCGCCCTCTCTCTCTCTCTCACCATCTTTCACACATCACCCAGTTCCCTGGTTTACTCTGACATGTTAAGTACAATCCTCCTTGTTTCATCCGCCCTTTTCAAGCCATGCAATACAGAATACTGTTTAACTAAAGGCTAGAAACTATCTAACACACAGTGGAGGTATTTGAAGTGTCCGATTAGCTTGTTGCGATATGAATGTTGTGTTCTGTTATGTCATTCTCACTATATATCAAAAAGGTTTGAATAAAACCACAGATCTAGATTCAACATAGCACTGCCATTATCACATATGCATAACATTTCGTGGAGAAAGTCATGACAAGGCTTATATGCTTAAATATTAAATGCTGTCTCTGGGGATGCTGGAAGACATGATAAACAGATTTTAAAACATCTCTTTACTGTACGCATTTCACAATGCAATAATTATAACTACATTAAATGCAATACATTATATTGAAGCTGCAATATCCTAAAAAGCATTTTAAGTAAGTGACAGTGCTGGAACATTTAACGGTCTAGTTAAGCTCAACAAAAGCCCTGAAAAAGCAACTCATTCATGGCGTATTACAGTAAGAAGGCCAGAGCTACATATTCCACTCCTTTAGGACCCAAACAGTTTAACCAGCTCCATCATGAGACACTATTATTACCCAATTAAGCACATCAGAGCAACAATGAATCCTTAGAGAGGAAAGAGTCATCACTCTTTGGATGACTTAGAAATATGCCTGAGGCATTAGCTACAATGGCTTAAAAGCACAGTGGTGAATACTATCATTAATTTGTTAAGCTAACCAAGCAATTTGAAACAGAAAAAAAAAAGATATTATTTTGGTTTCTCATCCTCAACCTGTAAGCATTGTCAGAAATTAACTTGTTATATTTAGAGGCAATATATGCCCTTAAATTGATTTTCTCCCTTTTTGTTTAATAATCATAAAATGTACAGTAAGATTTAAGCTATTTATTGCTGAGATTGTCAATGAGAATGTCAAAGTTCCCTGGAAATACACATCAAATTTAAATTTGCTGCATGCATGTAGCTACAAGATATCACAACACAAACAGTATATTGAAATATAAAATGTTAAATGAGGAATAGGTCAATTTTCTGCACCCACATTTGAAATATCTGAGCAATTTATTTGCGTTTTTGCCCTGCTTAATTTCTGGCTCTGCTAGTCAGCTGATTCAGCTAATTTTGCTATTGTCTCAAGCATTGTATTTAGGGCATAAAACATTCATACACAAATGTAACACAAAAAGAATCAACGTGCGCAGGTGTTTGGGAAAATAAAATAGACCGCACCTCTCTCCGAACACGTGTGGGTAGCGCAAACAACGCACAAATCCATTCCCTGTTTTCCCTCTCGCCTCAGGTTCAACGCTCTTAACGACGGAGAAACCCGAAAATGCCCGAAGAAAGCCGATCACACAGAAAGACTCTGCTGGGCGCTGTCCACCACTGAAACCGCCTGAAATCCTCCGATGCACTATTTCAAAACATATCCCTGCTAATTACATGCGTTTTTCCATCACAATGGCTTAGGATCGCATTACAAAAGCACCGTAATATACCAACATAGCCAGACAATGACATTTTCTGAGGGCTACAGATTTCGATTCGACAAAGGCAGCTTATGCACACACTTGAGAATGGAGGCGTTTCTTCATCGAATGCTTTGCATTGAGCAATAACCTGCGCTTGATATAGCTCGACGTATAAAAATCTCACTTAAATTCTAATGCATATTATCAATAATCATTTACATAATTAGCCTATTCGTATTCTAGATATGACACACACAATGTCCTGAGATGGTGACCATATAAAATAGATTATTGCAAAGCGAGTCAAATAAGGAAATAACCAGAGGAGCTGCATTTATAAGACACTGAGCTAAGAATATAACATCCAAACCGCAAAGTGGATGAACAGATCGTTTTCAGCGAGGCGTAAAGAGAACGTCAGTGCATAAAAATGGCCGTGAGGAAGTTGAGCTGGTTGGGTGTCAAACCTTCTTCCTTCACCGTGAGCATCAACCCAACACAGACTGCAAACGCATGAAGGCCTGTTCATGTTGCACCAGCGTCATGCATGCACACACAGCCGACAGCATTATCTCCAGGCACCATTTGCCATATAAGCTCTGCCTTCACTATTCTCAGTCAACAGAAGGCTCTTAACACCGTATTAACTGCATAGTAGGGAGCGAGTGATGGTGGGTTTTTATCATTTTTACCATTTAATAAATGACTTTTACGAGTGAAGAATTGAATATGCAGAATCATTTTAATGGTTTTAATTGTGATTTTTGATATAATGAAAATAAAACAACGTGCATTGTGTTTAGATTGATTATATTAGCCTATTATTCATCATGTAACTATATTTATTTGAATCTAAATTGGAGACTATTTATTTTGGAGCCAATACAAACGCCTTTTTCCCATTGAAAATGAATGGTTGCTATGTAACAGCCTGAAAACAGTACATTAAAAATGAGTAGCATTAAGGGGACGCTATTCATCAGAGGACCTAATACTGAAGAACCGATAACCAGTCAAGTAGAAAAGTGTGGATATCGGTAAAAAAAAAAGAAAAATATATATGGGTCAAGCCAGTTATCGGTCTTAATATTATATTAATCTCTAAAAGGATGTTGCATTGTACTAAAATCTAAGGAACAGCCGTTTAATTCTATGCCAGAAGGGCACAGTAGCCTATATCTATGTGTCCTTAAGCGTATGTATTTGATTGATTTCTGACGTTTGTCATAGAAGCAAACGCACAGGAAGAAGACATCAGAGACATCCGTAAATGCCCAAAGGATGAAGTGAAATCGGGGTGGAGTGTGGCAATGGTGTGAAGTAGGCTACACTGTCAGCGGACGCCAATGGAGCATTATTCTAAGAAACACGGTCCCCCAGTTGACTTTCAGCACCATTTTCGTGAACAGCACATCGAAGGCGCCTCGTCTTCCCGAACCCACCAATAAACATACTGCGGATCTGCTCCACCGTATCATCACGCCACGGCTATAATGCATGTAACTCGCAGGTGGAGAGAGAACTCCTTGAAAATATGGCGGACCTAAGAATTCGCCATCAAGCAATCGAGGGTGTGTGTGTGTGGGTGGGTTCGTGTGTGTCTCACACAGCGCACACTGACTGACTGACTGACTGACTGATGGATGGATGTCATTTAAAACATGCCACTTACTTCATCTGTTTCACGATGGTACTTTTCCCAGATTCCCCAGCCCCTGTGGACAAGAGACAGACACAAGGGAGTAAGATCGCCTGTCAAAATGAAGAGATCCCATATATGTGAATTCATCGGATGAGACACTGCGATGTGTAGGATACAGCTAGATTTGACGGGCTCCACTCCGCATTACCTAGCAGGAGCAATTTCACATCTTTAGCAGCAGTGATTCCGTCTTCTTTGAGGTTTTTCTCGATGGCTTTGCTCCTGTCCAGAGCCGCTCTTTCCTCTGCGCTCAGTGTACATCCCATGGCTAGATGAACCTCGGCTCTTTTTTATCTCCAAAACGGTCCGGGTGAGAAATATCCTCGGTGTTTCTTCCTTATCCCTCTCTAAGGCTGTCCCTATCCCTCTCTCTCACACACACACTCTCTCTCTCTCCCTGTCGGCGACTAGCTAGAGCATTAAATCCCGCAAAAGACAACGTTGGGCTGGAACATAAGTCTCTGGCGCGCGCTCTCGGACTGTGTAGCGGGGTCGTGGTGTTGGGTCCTCGGGCTGGGAGGTCTCTACTGGGCGGCGGCGGCGGCTGCGAGCGCTGGCATCGTTAGCGTGCACACAATGGAGGGTCAGTATGGAGAGAGAGCGCGCGCTGGGCTCGACGCTCTCAGAGACAATCTCGCTGACGTCAGGAGCGGAGAGGGAAAGAGAGAGAGCGCGCGCGCGCGCACGAGCGCGCATTCGAATCGCGCACCGTTAACTACAGCTAGATTTATGCCGTTATCTGCGGGCGGAAGAAATGCGCTTCTCTCGGTACTTCGCGCAACGCAGACGCTGTTAAACAGTGTGTGTGTGTGTGTGTATGTGGGGCGGATGATTTAAAGCCGATGAGCAGGTCCTGGCCAAAGGAAGAATCACAGAAAGGTGTGGCCATTAGCCTAGTGTTGACAACCTGTAACAGCAACGCCAATTGACTAGAAATCTGACGAGGGAATTGTAACTATTCATATGTGACCCTGGACAACAAAACCAGCCATAAGGGTAAATTTTTTGAAATTGATATTTATACATCATCATCAAGCTAAATAAATAAGCTTTCCATTGATGTTTGGTTTGTTAGGATAGGACAATATTTGGCCGAGATACAATTTGAAAATCTGGAATCTGAAAATCAAAATCAAAATATTGAGAAAATCACCTTTAAAGTTGTCCAAATGAAGTTCTTAGCAATTCAAATTACTAATCAAAAATTAAGTTCTGATATATTTATGGTAGGAAATTTACAAAATATCTTTATGGAACATGATCTTTACTTAATATCCTAATGATTTTTGGCATAAGAGAAAAATCGATCATTTTGACACATACAATGTATTTTTGGCTACAAATATACCCATGCTACTTAAGACGGAGCCATTTCAGTCTCATTAATAATTCATGCAAAAGACACGATGCACACATGCGTAGCCAAATTCACATGCATGAAACCTAATTCACATGCATGAAAAAAAAATCTATATTCACAAAAACCAATTTACGTGCACAAAATAAAAATATATATATATTCATAAATTACGTTTCACAAACGCAAAACACAATTCACAGATGTACAACTGTGCAAAAAATTTTTGAATGTTTCAAATTTACGAGTTCATCCTGGACTGTGAATGTGAATCGCTTTGGATTTGTGTGTGTATTTTTGAGACTTTCCTGGCAGCGAACTCCTCCCACGCGGGTCACTCGCACTCTTTAGCCAATCAGATTTGAGCCTCTCAATCGACCAATCATAACCCGCCCTGGGCGTGCCTACCTGGATGTTGCCTCATCAGCGTGAGACCACAGTTCAATTCACGCTTCAACAGAGGTATGTGCAGTTGTTCGTCTCATTTCATTTAGCCTAGTAAAGGCGTATTATTTTTTAATGTTTACTTAAGTTTAAAAAGTTAAAGCGGTGACATAGACACACTTGCTAACGTGCCAGTGGCTTGGATAGATAGGCCTAGCTCCCGCTTAGCACTGGCCCTGCCCACTTTATGATGACTAGACCCCACGAATAAACGGATGTTTGTACTCACTATCTGTGCAAGGGGATGCAGTGTTCAGTTAATACATATTAATTGTTTTCTTTGCATATTTTTAGGATTTAAACACTTTGGCACGACATCAGGATGACAGTTACAGACGTCTTTATTCACATTAATCTTTGTCTTTTATGTACTTTATATTTCTTTATGTATTCGTTGTTATGTGTATTCATTGTTCCCTGTCTGAATCTCTTGTAAAAGAAGAGGAGTAAACATGACAAGGTATTAGCTGCTTTGAATATCAGACCAAAATCTGGCATGTCCTGACAGATATATATACATAATCTTTAACTTTTCACATAATTGCATTACACTGATACATCTATTTATCATTTGGCCATGAAATTTACTTTTAAAGAAAGCTAAAAGTCTCTAAATGGGATGCTATACGATCCCCCTAGTTTAATGGCCTTTGACTGAACTTCTAGCACAGCTTCAAACTGGTATTGAATCTTAGAAATATGTGAGAGACATATTATTTAGCTCTACTGCATTTGTACTCCTTCATAATTGTCAGTTCATATATTTCATGTTCCAGGCATGTTACAATTTTTC
The DNA here is from genome assembly GCA_039654775.1 of Spinibarbus caldwelli. Taxonomy (NCBI): domain Eukaryota; kingdom Metazoa; phylum Chordata; class Actinopteri; order Cypriniformes; family Cyprinidae; genus Spinibarbus; species Spinibarbus caldwelli. The sequence continues at coordinate 13,298,392 of CM077239.1, read as the reverse complement.
ATGGTCAGGTCATTTCGTGTACATTTTATTTCCAAAGCATTCAGAAATCTTCAAAATAATAAAACTTATACAGCAACTGTAACATCCGACTTGTTTTGCATGTTTTATTTCTGCCATGAAACCAGAAAAATAACAGGAACATTTAACAAGGCTTTACACCTTGAACATTTACAAAGTCATTTGTAATTTTCTAAAGTAAATGTAGTATTAATGCATGACTTCAAAAATCTGCTGTAATTGTCAAAATGGATGAGTTTCGAAAGAGTTACAAATCCAAATAAAACTTATAGATTCATATCACCTAATAACTTGTTGTAAAGGGATGAAGTAGGAACAGTAGGGTCACGGGTGTCTCAGCAGCTATTTGTACATCATCAGCCTCACAATTCTGAAATAAATAGTTATCTGCAGCATAAACAAACTTAAATGAAATATACGCTGTCTCCAATGTGTGCATGTTATCACATACAGCAGCAGCAGCTGAATGCGTGTCATCGCAGGACTTGACACACAAGACAAGCTCCGCTGTGACAGCTCTTTCATGACCTCAATAAACAAAAACAGACCACAAACTGTATTTTCATAATCTTATATTTCATTGCAACATGACTCATCAGTCAAAACCCTATTTTATGCTTTACATTTAGTTTATGAATGTAATATATTGATGCTGCATTCACGTGCTATCGGAATTATCTTAAATACTAGTTTCCTAATCGGAAATTGGCCATATAAGGCCTCTCTAAGGCCATTCATGTCCAATTTCCGACTAGGAAGCTCGTATTTACGATAATTCCGATAGCACATGAATGCAGCATAATATGGTATGGTATCCACGTGAATAATGATTCTGTATTAAATAATAATCGATCAATATTACATCATAATACTCTCTGGACTAAACAGCAGCCGCTGACTTACATTGGTTACATTAGCGAATGTGTCTACACGACTGCTTTAACTTCCTAAGCTTAAGTAAACATTAAAAAAATAAAACAATATATCTTTACTACGATCAACTGCACATACCTCTGTTGAAGCGTGAATTGAACTGTAGTCTCGCTCTGATGACGCAACATCCAGGTAGGCACGCCCAGGGCGGGTTATGATTGGTCGATTGAGAGGCTCAAATCTGATTGGCTAAAGAGTACAAGTGACCCGCGTGGGAGGAGTTCGCTGCAAGGAAAGTCTCAAAAATACACACACAAATCCAAGGCGATTCACATTCACAGTCCAGGATGAAGTCGTAAATTTTAAACATTCAAAACTTTTTATGCACAGTTGTACAACTGTGAATTGTGTTTTGCGTTTGTGAAACGTAATTTATGAATATATATTTTTATTTTGTGCACGTATATTGGTTTTTGTGAAAAAAAAAAAAAATTCGTGCATATGAGGTTTCATGCATGTGAATTTGGTTACGCATGTGTGCATCGTGTCTTTTGCGTGAATTATTAATGAGACTGAAATGGCTCCATACTTTTGTGCTCCAGGGTCACATATTGCACAATGAACCTGCACGAAATTATAGACAAAATGTTTCAATTTAAAATTTCAAAAGGATCTTAATCTATTTTAAAGATAAGGTTGTTTAACAAAGCATTGCGTATAATGACTTTCAGCAAAGTCGAATATAATTACGCATTACTCGTTACTCCTCAAAAAGTAATTATTACTTTACTTATAACTCTCTGACAGCAGTGATTCCTTACACTACTAGTTAACTTTAACCATTTTTCCATTACACTCCACAAAAATGGAAAGTGCATCCTTTCTCCTCAAAATTCTGACATTTACACATTTTTACTTAGTATTTCCTTAGACAGAATCATTATTTATATTCATGTTCCACTGAATTATGCAATCTAGTGAGCATTAGCTACTTCCAGTGCTGTTTGCCTCAGCATGTGGTCAAAACCCACATTAGATCGCAGTTGAACTTACAAATACTGGATTGTGGTTTGCAGTGAGTTTTGAGTAAAAGCCCATTATTAATCTCATAAATTGTGATTTTGTCATTTTCAGTCTGTCAAGGAAGTTGAAAATTTAGAAATATATTTCAATTTTAACATTTCAAAAGAGTAGCCTATATTTTATTGGCAAGGTTGTTTAACATATAATATTGCCAAAGCAAGTGTGGCTAGTTTATAGTGGAGTTGAATATACATACTAAAGAATTAAATGCAAAATGTAAAGGTAATTTTATGTATAGAATCTGCCAAGGTTCGTCTTGTGCAATTTGTATTGTAATTTAGCACGACATTCAAAGCTAGCTAACCTACTTTCACAACTTGTTGGAGCCCCCTCGAAAAATTTCCCTTGTGGTCTGTGACTTGCAATGCTTGTATTTGTATTGGTTGCATTTTGAGAATTTGCAGCACGTTTCTGTGTTTGGTTGCATTGTGAGTATTTGCAGCACGTGTTGTCAAACTGATCAAGATGTTTTCTTAATTTGCTGGTGTTTTTTTCTATTTGGATGTGTTTTCTTAAGTTGCAGCACATTGAGCTCTCTTGGCCACCGTACATTTAATTAGTTAGTAGCTCTTATCATGCTTTAAAGTCACCATGAAATCAAAATTTATATTTCGTATTTTTCTTATAAATAATTTATTTGTCTTTATTATTATTATTATTATTATTATTATTATTATTATTATTATTATTATATTAATTCTTGTGCCCAAACCAATCTCTAATCAGAAACATTAACTTATCTTCCCCCTCAAAACAAAATGTCGTCTTTGATGAGGTGTGCACTGGTGTGAGGGTGGGACAGTAATTCCTACCCTCCAGCAGCCTGTCACTCATGAGATTGCAGCAATTAGCAAACAACAATGATCCAATGATCCAATCAATTCCTGATGGACAAAATCAAGTTCCACCCTACATTTATTTTCTTATTTAAGAAGTCATTTTCTCAGATATATGCATCACAAAGACGATCACAATTTCCATTTCATGCCGACTTTAATGATGTACCACCAGCTAATCACTAAGGCAAACAAGCAAGGCCTAACTTGCAGTTAGTTTCTTACAACCCTCATTGAAAAAAAACAATATTACTTTGCTTCTTGAACATTTTGCGATACTTTCAAATTGAAATATCCAGTGAGTAGTGCTAATCATTGGTTGTTATGTATAGTGGCAATTTGGAAAGTCCGGCAAGTTACCATAAAAGATCAATGTTCTATTGTGTTTGAAAATAATGTAGCCTACGACCTCACTAAACAATATACCCTAACCGTTAGTGTTAATAAAAGCAAATGTGGAATAATAATGCATTTGCTGATGCAACCATGTTATTTTAGCTTGCTTCTACAAGTCTTTCAGCTCTTTTATCATGACTAGTGTTTCACAGGACTCATACCCGAGCGCTCTGTCACAAGTGCAAGGCTGCACCAGGTGAAAACCTGTCAGAAAAGCTATACATATGGAGCTGGTTATGTGATGCAAACATCATGTGTATTTGTTAACAAATCATGCATTATGTATAGTGTCTTGAAGTAATAACATATTGAGCAAGTATCCATGCAAAAATAAGCCTTTATTAATCTATAATCAGCCCCTATAATCATAATTTACGTAAAAAGGAATTAAAATGGTTGTTTTACTGCCTCTAGTGTTCATTTCAGCTGGAAACTGCAGTGAATTGTATTATAATTATGTTTTTGGAGCAAAAATGTAGGTAGAGACATGGTTTTTTCCAATGAGCCTATGTTGGTTTTTTAGCCTTTTGTTGGTTAATCTAATTTTTGTCATTTTTTGTTAATTAATTTGTCTTTTTTTTTTTTTTAATTTTTGCATCAGATCCCAAGTGGAGAACACTAAAAACAAGGGTCATCAGGGTCTAAAAATGTTTTAAGATCATCCATTTTCAACCACATTTGGAGGAAGCTGAAAATGTGTTCACATTGGTTTCACAGGTTCAAAGTTTATGGTCAAATGTCTTTGAACAGCTTTGGATTGCCTACTCACCAAGCACAACTATTTTGGGATATGTTGTTAGAAAGCACATCAAAACAGGGGAATTATACTTTACTAGGGGGAATACAAAAAAAAGAAGAAAGAAAATATGAAATAAAGAAACAGTGGATCTCTGAGATTGGACAGCCAGGTGTGCGAAAGCCTTTGGATCCTCCTGCTGGAATAACAATATACAATATAACAAAATGAACATTGATTAAAAGCATTAGTGAATATTTACACATGAATGCAGACGTACACAGATAACTTGGCTATGGTGAAACAGTAGCTGGTTTCTGAGGGTGGCAAGCTCAAATATGCTGATACATGACTGCAACACCTGCATTTGGTCTTTTTCTGTCAATTTTGGAAAATGTGAAATGAGGTTTGAAAGATTTTTAAAGTACTTCTCTCTTGCATTCTGAAATTCATAGCAATAAAGGAAAAAGTGAGCACATTCTCTTTGTTCTTTTGGAAGCCATTTTTGTCTTTGTCTGCCTTTTTCTTTTGCTAGACTGTGATCACTGAGCCTGTATTTGTTGAGGATCCGCCTCTCTCTCTCTCTCTCTCTCTCTCTCTCTCTCTCTCTCTCTCTCTCTCTCATATATTATGACTATATTTCAGTTCACTTCAATATGTTCTTTAATTTTCCCAGTGGTCCAAATATGTCATTTTACCAGCTTTTATGATTTGGTTGATTCTGTTAATTTTGTTTCGCACTGTTTTGCTTTTCGTTAGTAGCAAAGAATGTAATTTGTACAAATATGCCAGATGTATTAGATTTGAAAGATCTGATACAAATTCGAGTGGGTCAGTTTTCTCCTGTTCCAAAAGTACTGGCCTACGCTTAAACTGACATCACATTAACCCATGTGGTATAGAAATGGTCCATATAATCTTATGAGAATGGAATTGAGTACGGAAGTCTTGGTCCAATTTTATTGCCTGATATTTATATTTAACTGCCTCTGTCAACACTCCCCAGGCCCCTGTTATGAATATGAACTATAAAATAATAATAAATCAGATTTCTCTGCTACTATTACTAATAGCAACCATTCAAATGCTTTGCAGTAATATCCTATTGTTGACATTTAGGCCAGTGAAGCTTTGTTGATTTGATTTGACTTGATTTGAGAAGGAAAGGGAGGGAGATGAGAGAGACCTAGAGAATGAGACAGAGAAGAGGTGAGAGAGAGACACTGGTAGGAGTGATTGAATCTGTGAATCTGGCAGTGGATATCCACCCACGCACCATTACGAAGCAGTTTGCCCAGGCTTGTTTTCAGCGTTCGTAAGAATGCATATTATCACTGACGCGCTCAGTTTCACTACACATGCATGTCATATGAATCAGGTAGCTTTTCCTTTGCATATCTGTTTAAAATAGAGGTCCAGAAGGGGTGAAAATGTTTATGGTTGTTTACAATGATTTTTAGACTGAGATGGATCTATGTGCCAGGCATTGATCTGTTGTAATGACAAAGTTTTGTTATCTAATCATAACAAAGCTGTAGTGCACTCAAGTCATGAGAAAATTTGTAGAGACAGAAGCAAGACAACAGATTAGAATCAGTTCTTATTTCCTATAATCCATTACCTGAAAGTGAAATCTGTACATAACCTGAAATGAAGTGCCGTAAAGCACAGCTGCACTGAATGCAGGGCTACAGTATACTAGCCAAGGTAATCAGTATGTTCTCCAAATGTCTAGGGAGGACACAAGGCGTTGTACCAACAGAATTATATTACTTTTTTCATTTTACCAAAAATAAAAAATAAATTAATAAATATATACATACATACATACATACATAAATGCTAGTGACTCTAATACATCTGATATCAAACAATACAATATGGGAGAAAAAGTATCTTATTTGCCAGTGCAAAAATTCTTAAATCAAGAAACATTTACTTCAGAAACAAAATAACATCAGATAAAAAGTCTTGTTTACTGAGAAACTGATCAAAATAAAGTGAATTTGTGATTAAAACAAGAATAAATATCTGCTAATGTGCTTGGAAAAATCAATGTAATTTAAAGGGAAAATAAGTTTGCTTATCCCATTGATAGATATTTGTTCTTGATTTGAGCACAAACTGAGTTGTAATGCTATGACTTTCTAAATGTAAGACTTTCTGGTCTGATTTAAGACATTTTTAAGGCCATAGTTTTCTTTTCTTTTCTTTTTTTTTAACACTTTATGAATTACTCTATTACCCTGTATAAACAAGTAACATATTTTGCTTATATCAGCCAATCTTTTACATTAACACATGAAAAATACAATATACAATAATATTTTTGTGTGGCTATCTAAAGCAAACGTGTTCACTACACTGTCATTCTTTTCTGTCAGCATTTGAATTATCTTACAGTGGAGATCAACCACTAAATAAACCCAGTATTTTGGGGTGTTATATCACTGACATCAGAGAAGGATAATTGGTGTCGCCCAAAAGAGAAGTTGGTGTGATCAAAGCAAAGGATCAAAGGTAATGCAATCAGTTGTTTATGAAGGGCAGATGTATAGGCATTCACTACTTACAATCCCATTATTTCATTACCATTCATTATGTGTAAGAATAAGTGTTCTGTTTTAAATTAATCTACAGTATCTCAAATAATACGGATATCAGTGTCACTGACTTTAAATCCACCTTCAGAAACACTGAAGGGAAGAAATGGCACAGTGAATATCACAGGAAGCTCAGTGGACCTTACACAATCAATGTATCTGATGCAAGAATATCAGGGAGTCATGCAAGCATCATCATGCATGAATAAGGAAGAGTCTGCAGCAGTGATTATGAGACTAGTTAAACCACAATGACAGTCTGAAGATGACTTTGTTATCATACATTAATGCTAATTCTAATTCTAACTAAAAGCCATTATGAATAGAACTTCTTTTTGTTATTGTTGTTGTTGGCGTTCTTTCTAGCTGGAGAAAAATAAAATTATGAGTGGCACTAATAAACTCTTTTGTTTATGCAAAGGGACTACATTTAGCAAAGAAATAATAAACTGCGAAAATGGAAAGAGCATAAGCAATAGAAATTCCACAGTGCAAAACAGAACTGGAATTGAAATACCTTCAAAGTTAAAAAAGATTCTCATTCTATCTTATATGTATCCCTATGTCTGTCTCTGTCTTCTCAGTTGTGATGCATGCAATTAGCTGTAATGGGGTTTGCTTGAGGTTTCTTATGCCATAATGATTGTTAGGATGTGGCCTATATGAGAAAAGAGCAGAAGCTCTCAGGCTACAAACTAACACAAGTTTCTCACTGGTATGAAAGTCAGAACAGTTTATGAAGTTTGCATTTATTAGGCAGTTTACTTGGTCTGTTGTTTCCAAACATAACAGTGGAAATTCAGTAATCATATAAACATACAAGTTGTGCAGTGTAGACACAGAGAGAGAGGAAAGTGCTCTGAATATTGAAACAAAATGTTCTTCATGCATTGATTTGATAGGAATTGCATGTAAACTCAATGCATGTGCTGCTGTATATGACTATATGCAGTCTTGACAATTTGTTCAGGTAAATAATCTAGGTAGGGGTAGGTGCAAAAAGGACTAGAAGTCAAGTAGAAGTGTTTTAGTGACCAAAGTGCAATGAATGAACATTTAGCTAAAATGGGAAGGGAGAAGCAGTTTTTTTTCTTCAGATTAGTGTTCAAAAACTCTTTCTGCTGATCAAATAATGTGTTGAAGTGTTATGTCTCCCTTGCACTGTCTGACCCCTTTCAGGAGGTGATGAACTTGATGATTGCTTTCTTGAACTGGACCATCAAATCCTGTGTCAAATTGAATTTGCTCAGTTGTAGCCCAGAGTAAATCCTCTGTTGAGACTTTTCTACAACAGTCAGTGTTCGCCTTCCATTTAAGGCCCTATAAGATTATGGTTTGCAGGACCTTGAAGGAGTTGATTTTGGACACAGCGACTGACAGTAGTGGAAGCTTTGGAGCTCCTACTGAAGTCCACAATCATCTCTACACTTCAAAACATCAGCTCTAGTTTGGTGTGACTGAACCAAGACAACTTACTGTTTAGCTTCCTGTTTCTATGCAAATATGTGCCCATCTTTTGGATACATTCTGTTATCTTACACATCACTTGTGAATGTACAGTAGCTCTAAAATATAGCTGGACACTTACAAGTGGCCACACTAAACAAATTATCTGTAAACAAATGATCCTAGAACTAACGTCACTTTTCAGAGCTAGTTTGCATGACGAAATAAAGGATGATTCGATGGATGAAATCACTTCCCCTCAAGTTCCCCTAATGTATGACAAAAGCCTAAAAATAATCTGTTTGTTAAATGTTTTGCACAGAAGAGTACACCATTTTTAATGGCTACTTGTTTAATTTGTGATGGTTCTAGATCTTTCACAAAATTTGATTAAACCGAATTAAGGATTGTTCATAACAATAACAATAACTGCAGCGGCAACTAAAGTTCTAATAATGATTCTAAATCTGTAAGAGCAGGAAAGTCCACAGCATAAGTATAACGATAACCACACAGAGGAACAAAATCGTTGGAATTACTTTCAGTATGATTTTTCTTTTTTCCAGATGACGAACAATAAAAACACTGTCAGTTACAATACTTTTAATAGACTAAGCATTTTAAGTGACAGACAACATAATTGCAACACATGCTTATAATAAACAGAACATTATCGTGCATTTATTTATTGTTATCATACTTGGCCTTTAGACACGCCCCCTCTTTCTACAGACATATTTCTTCAGACATATCTTGTACATTTCTACAGACATATTTGTACCTATCAAGCTAAAGCAAGGCAAATGTTGTTGACAAATGAGAAATAGTGAATAATTCGCTCCCTCCAAACTCAAGAAAAATGCCACAAGTTCTCTCTGTTGTCAACAATACAGTCAAACATTTTGCTTTCTTCCTATCTGTCCAAATAGCACTGACTGAAAGAATACCTGACAAACTTAAGTTTATCTAACCTTCTAAAATTTCATAAAAATTGAAGTTTTTATGAATCAATAGACACCATTTGTTGTTGTTGTTGTTGTTCCACCAGGTGCCCTTGACAGTGATGAGCACCAGGTGGCAGTTTGACTGGTTGTCTTAGCAATTCTCTGCGTGCTAGAGTGTCCTTTACTAAAGGGCTGCTTTATGAGATTTCACCATGCACTACAACTCATAACTCCATTTATAACACATACACAGACAGATCAATTAAATGTTGTAACATCAAAGACAACATATATATTACATTTATATTATTTAGACATTATATATTTATACAATGTATATAATTAATTATGTATATTATATATTTCTGTTATTTATTTCATTATGTATTTCTATCTAGATGTGAAAAAAAAATGTGAATGATTGTCAAGTTAAAGTATAGATACAGTGGATATAAATAAAAGCTGACCTATATAGTCAGAAAGTACTTTAAGGTTTAAAAAATAAATAAATAAAAACTAGATTTAACATTTCAAGGGTTTTAACAGTAAAACTTTTTTTCTTGGCTTTTGAAATCGACTGATGAAATCAAGAGTTGGAGGATTAAAGTTACTTTGATGCACATTTTTTTCTTTAAAAGTTCAGTTGGCTATAATTTGATTGTCTTGTTAGCTCAGTAAAATGGACATAACATGAAAATGTATTTAAGATTGGTGGCCTGCAAAAAATTAACAAACTTTTTAGATCAACATAATTTGATTTGATTATTTTTTGGCAGGAAATATACACAATTTTACTTTTTTTGTGAGTTGTGTATGAAACTGAAAGTTAAGGCAGATAAAACCCTGCCTGTCTGACTTGAAGTGAAACGTAGTAAATATACACATGGCATTTCTTTTATACATCAGATTATGAAACCCAAGAAATCAGTTACTTAAAGCACACAGATTCATAGCTTCCTCTAACTGCTGAGTTTCAGTTCCTTCAATGTAATTCTGTCAGAGGACATTCCATCTTCCTGTGTAGCAAAGCCAGATTTCAGTTTAAACTTCACAATGGTTAAGACTTTACCAACTTGTTCAGCTTTTACATCAGAAACACGCCATTCCTCTCATGCATAGGATGTCTCGTCTAGAAGTGTGGGGGTGGAAAAGTAGTTTATGGCACAAAGAGAGCACATGAAATAGGGAGAGAGACCAAAAAAGGTGAACAGCAACACATCAAAAGATGTGAAAGGACTTAATTCACACTAGCCAGCCCCCAGTCACACAGCGACTGACAGGCCACGTTAAGAGACTTTGTCACTACAAATTATTTCATTTCATCATGAAGGAAGACTCTAAGCAAAAGCAAGACATATTGAATAACATGGTGGTAATGGAAACCCCCAGAGCACCATTGCAGCGTTTATCCTTGTAAGAAATATATTGAGAGGCACAGGCCTCACACACAAATCAACCAACTTTCAACTTTCATTAGCTTTTCGGTCATGGTTTATATCTGAAAGAATAGCTTATACGAGAAGTGTCTTTTTTTAAATGTGTTTAGAACTGAACTGTTGTGTCAATGTCACGATTCACGAGGAGACATGGAAGCCAGGAACAGGGAGACGAGGAATTAACCAAAACTTGAGTTTTTAATGATCCAACAGGTAAGTACAGATAACAGGCAGGGAAGACATTCACGTAGGACGACGTATAATACCAGACCAGAACCACAGGGCAGAACACACTATAAATACACAACGTAAACGAGATAATTAAATAAACACAGCTGGAAGAGAATTAACTAATAATGACAGGAACAGGAACAGGAACAGAGCCAAATAAGGGCATACAAGAGTTAGGGAAACACAAGACACTCCTGACAGTCAAGGTTAGTACACGGTTTGCCAAGCAATTATTTCATAAAGAAAGTATTTTCTGTCTTCTATTTTCACGCATGAAATGAAAGTAGTTCAGAAATATACCACTTACCCATGAACTAAAATAAAATAATTTAAAAAAATAATAATAAATTTGCTGAAAATATACTCTCAGACCAAGATGTAGATGAATTTGTTTCCTCATTGGAACATATTTAGCAGAGAAATTTACTATTACATCTCTTGCTTTCCAATGGATCTTCTACAGTGAATGGATGCCGTCAGCACTGGAGAAAACAATATTATGGATAGAGGAGCAATGTTTTAAAGCAGTGGTTCCCAACCACGTTCCTGGAGGCCCCCCAACACTGCATGTTTTCCATGTCTCGCTAATCAAACACACCTGATTCAGATCATCAGCTCATTAGTAGAGATTCCAAGACCTGAAATGGGTGTCAGACAAAGGAGAGATGCAAAATGTGAAGTGTTGGGGGGCCTCCAGGAACGTGGTTGGGAACCACTGGTTTAAAGGCTTAAAGACAGATTTGTTTATAACAAACATGCAGCTTTTCACTACACAAGTTGTTAACTTAGACTATGGACTGGAGTCATATTGTGATGTTTTTATCAGCTTTTTGGACCATTCTGATGGCACCCATTCACTCCAAAGGATCCATTGGTGGACAAGTGATGTAATGCTAAATTTCTCCAAATCTGATATTAGGAAGAAATCTGTTCTAATGAAGAAACAAACTCATCTACATCTTGGGTTGCCTAAGGTTAGTACATTTTCAGCAGATTTTTCTTTTGGGTGAACTATTTATTTAATACAAAGTTGTAACTTTAAAAATTCTCCTTTTGTGCTCTACAGACAAAAACCTGGCAGCATGCAGGTTTGGCATGACAGAACCTTGAGCAAATGACAAAGTGTTTTAATTTTTTGGTGAACTATCCCTTTATGTTCACTCACAATTTTGTTACATTCAGCTCTGGAATGAAATTAGATTTAAGTGTATCAATCAACAAATGTCCTACAATGCGTACTGCTAAAAATCAAGTTAAACTTGCACAGCAAGTGTGCATCATATATTGCACACTAAATTACTTATTTTATATCAGAGCCTTTATCAAAGCTCTTCAATATTTCAAGAGAAAAAACTATTTAAAAAAAAAAAAAGTGCTTCCAGCAGTAATTATGTGGCGTTTAAACCTGTAAAAATCTGGAGGCTTCCATTTATTTATTCAGAGAAAATGACAATTCTCATGAATAATGTTATGTAAGTTTGGAGCTATGAATTCACAAAGTTACCTCATAGGAGGTATCACAGTGATTTATAACAGAGGAGAATTTACATTTTGTATTTATATTTGACAAAATATACAGTATTAAGTCCAGCTGATAGTATATGAGCATATATCATGATGACATACATGCATTTTACATACATCATGCAGTTACTGTTTTCTGTTATAGTGGTGATCAAAAATGAGACCCTTTCTGCCTTCTTTCTCTCAAGCCTTTTAGAAATTACAGGCATTTACCCTGAATCCAATCTAATGCCATGAAACACTGAAAGCATATGATGGGACATTCAGCATTAACACATGATGGCACATGTATCCCTCCCGCTTACACACTTCAAAGACGTGGTTCTAAACCCATTCGTTTATTTTGATCAAAAACACACTTTTTCATTTTAGCTGATTCTACATGTTCAAAACCACCCACATGAAGATGCCACAGTAATAGCCAGTATCTGTTAAAAAGCTCCCCAAAGCTTTAAACGAATAGCAGAGTATTCAGGGAACAAGTGTTTTCGGAATGAATGCAATGTGTTCTCCGGGGTTTTGAAATTCAAGGCAGCTTCATGGACAAAACTGACTGTGAATTGCATTTCTCTTTTGAGAAGGCCCACCAAAGAGCTTTGACCTGGCCAGGTCAGGAGACAAGATACTGAAACAAGTGTCGTCATGGGCTCTGGTTGCTTTAGTGATCTGACTTACATGGAATAGCTTATCTCAATCCTCTGTGCTTCCAGGAACATGTTGTCACCATTTAGTTATTGCTGGGAAACTACTCCACATAAAGAAAGGAACAAAGAGAGCAAAAAATAATTAAGACATATAAAGGTCATGCGGTTTATACACTTTGAAATGAATTTTAAAATCATTTACTACAGTTTTATATACTACAAATATGTACCTTTTAGTTCTACCTTAGAGTACCACTCCGATGACCATCTTTTCTGGGAGTGTAGTAAAAATCATGTATTTATAGTTTAAAGAAAAGGGGAGATAAGTGGAAATGTTTTATGGTAATCAACATTATGCCACAAATCCAGTCAGCTTGTATTGAACTAAGAATGTGCCTTTAAAAGAACAGGTTTCTGAAAAACTATAGCGACTTCAGGTCTGTACACAATTCATCATTCTACTTCTTTAGAAAATCATGTCAAAGATTGTCAGAGACATTTTTTTAAAAGTTAGATATTTCCTCAAAAGTTGCATACTGCAATTTGTCACTTTTTAAATGTATGTCATGATTGTAACCACTTCCTCTAGGGCAGGCCAACAGAAAAATGGGTTGTATGCATGTTTTGCCTAAATTGGCACATGAAAAATGAGGACGATCCTGCATGCATTTAATATTAAAGTCTGGATTTAGGGGTAGATTTTAAGTAACACTTTTGTTTTCACTGATGTTGTTATCCATTCAAAAAGTGCATTTTGGTGGTTGTTAAAATATGTAGTTTCCTTGTTTGTAGTTGCTTGCTGATTACTTCTCTAAGTACGTGTCTGTTATTTGATGATGTGTTTTGTATTAACCATCAGTGACTTTATATATTGAAGGAATAGTTATTTGCTCACCTTCAGGCAATCAAAGATATAGATAAGTTTGTTTCTTCATCAAAACAGATTTAGAGAAATGTAGCATTACATCACCTGCCCACCAATGCATCCTTTGCAGTGAATGGGTGCCATCAGAATGAGAGTCCAAACAGCTGATAAAAACATCACAATAATCCACAAGTAATCAACACGACTCCAGTCTATCAAATAACATCTTGTGAAGATGATAAATCCATCATTAACATGTTTTAAACTTCAAACCATTGCTAAAGATGTCTCATCTGAGTCAGGGGTGAAATCTACAAGATGAAGCATTGTGTACAAAACAGTTGTGAACAAATATGTCAGTGGATTTTGATGTGAAAACACAACAGGGTTGTATTTTATCATAGGAGGAAGCATTATTATCGAGAATGGACTGGAATTTTGGTCAGAAGCGATGGTTTAAATGATGGCCATAAGGCCAAACACAGCTTTTTACTTCATAAGTCATTAATTGATGCACTGGAATCATGTGGATTTCTTGTGGATTATATGATGTTTTTTATCAGCTGTTTAGACTGATTCTGATGGCACCCATTTACTGCAGAGGATCCACTGGTCAGCAAGTGATGTAATGTTAAATTTCTCTAAATCTGTTCTGATGAAGAAACAAACATCTACATCTTGGATATCCTGTTTTTAGCAAATTCTCTTTATTTACTGAACTATTCCTATGCATTGTATCTATTGTGATTCAGGTAAAAATACAACTGACTAGTAAAGGCTACTGACAAGTCAAAATGACTGAGACGAAATTTTAAAACTTTAAGCTGAACGTTTGCTTTAAAAAATAAGCAGAAAACAGTGTTACAATACTGTTGTTTTTTGTGTTTACACCAGAGAAGGAAAACGTCCATGTTAAAATCCCCAGCGACAGCACATTCAAGACATGTCCAGAACCCTCGTGTTCAGCGGTCCGGCGCTGATATTATGTGTTGCTCCAACTTTTACATTGCCATGAATAAAAAAGAGATTAGCTGTTTCAGCCACTGTGCTTTCGGGTGTCTGAGAGGCTGCTGAGGTTCAGGAGTAGCTCTGTGGAGCAGAAGGAATGTTACTTTGGGGACTTGGCTCTTAACAGCACTGTCTCTGAATAATGCACAGGCCCACAGAGGAGGGGAGATAGAGCAGACGGGAGGCTTAGGCCACAAAAGTGCCTCTGTCATTCAGCTACCTCCTGAATAAAACACAGCCAGAACCACTTCAGCGAGAAGCAGCTAACAGGGAAATAAAGAAAGGGAGAACGAGAAAGTGGACAAAACGAACAGAACAAAAACACACAGACAACAAGAAGACATAGTGGGGGTCCAAAGTTTCAGAACAATAGTGAGAATTATTTTATTTTGCATGTTTCCTGCATTTGAAATTAAAATCTATCTAATGAAGATACACTGATGAAGATATAATTAGTAGCTAGTAATTAATTACTTTTTACATAACACACAGAGACACAGATGGATGGATGGATAGATAGAGAGAGAGAGTGTTTTGGGGTAACCTGTTTGAAAACCATAATTATGTTTGCAATTTCGTTTTGTGAAGCTAGTGGTGCACACTTGAAATGATACGCTTCAGCTTTAGCATCAGCCAGATTAATCAATAATCACAACGCACAATAACCTGCATTACCCTGGTTGATCAAACAGAGCAGACTTGATAAAGGCACATTATGGATGCTTATTACAGTAAATGGATCTAATTTCATGCATTGAGTTTTTCAGACGGAATTATATTGACACTGTGCATGACGATCCATGAGGTAATTCAAAAAGCAGAGGTTGAAATTATTCTATTGTATAGTATGTACTAAATACAATCAAGGGTCAGCTTTAAGTATATCTTTATACATTAATCATGATTCCATCTACTGTGTTCAATTTGAAATTCATGCAATCGAGAAATCATATAAAAGTCACAGTCAGTTGGTTTGTTGAAAACACTGAAGAACTGTTAACCTTACAAACATGCAAGTGTCCTTTTGACCTAAAGTGGCTGCATTGTTTTTGTTTGCAACAGGCCAAGTGAGGGCAAGGGAAGTGTCTGAAATCATGTGGAAAGGCAAGCCAACAATCACGTAGATGTTTCTGCACACTTCTGCTCTGAACACACATGGTAGTATCAAGTGACAGCTGGTTGTATGTGCTCTGAGTCTGCTAGAGCAGAAAATGCAAAAGGGCTTTGAACACTTGTAAACATCACCTTCACAGACCATCTAGTTGGTCTTGCTGTTGGTTTGTTTGAGGGCAACAAACCGTCTTCACCATCTGCTAAACCAGGCTATTCTTCATTTTTGCTCTTTCTGCTTTTTTTTAGATTATCTATATTTTTAAATTATACTGTTTGTTTGATTTATATATATATATATATATATATATATATATATATATATATATATATATATATATATATATATATATATTGTTTGAATAGTTTTTAGATTATATTGTTTGCATTTTTAGATTATATAAAGTTTTGTTGGAAAATGTGAGTGGTGCTTGACTACAAAAGTCGCTGCTACGATGCATTTGGAAAAAAGTGATTTTCGGCGTTTTGGGAAGCTACAGTTTTCTGGGTGGTTGCTGAGGAATATCTAAGTGGTTGCTACGGTGTTCATATTGGTTGCTATGTGCTTGCCTGCTGGCTTTGGGCAAAACATCTCTTAGGTTTCATAATATTCCCACCCTTTTCATAATGCACTATTCTATTTTGAATGTTTTCACGGCAGCCAGGTGAAAATCTTAAGTCTGATAAGAGAACAGTGCAACAAGCTGTATAGTTTATGTATATTCTTTGATAATGTTTTTTTTTTTTACTATTATTTATTTATTTATTTATTTATTTTATTTTTTTTTTTTGAAAAGAAGAAATTAACATTATTAGCAAGAGTGTATTAAATAGTGACAGTAAAGACATTTATAATATTACAAAAATTTTCCATTTCAAATAAATGCTATTCCTCTGAACATTCTATTCATCAAAGAATCCTGGAAAAAAGATGTATCAAGGTTTGCACAAAAATATTAAGCAGCACAACTGATTTCAAATGTGATAATAATAGGAAATGTTTCTATCAGCATATTAGAATGATTTCTGAAGGATCACGTGACACTGAAGACTGGAGTAATAATACTGAAAATTCAGCTTTGTCATCACAGGAATAAATTACATTTATAAACATTCAAATAAAAAAGTTATTTTATTATTTTAAATACTAACTAATAATATTTGACAATACTACTTTACTGTGTTTTTTGCACAGATTAAACCTTGGTGAGCATAAAACACAATTTCGAAGGTAGTGTATATACAGCATAAAGAATTGTCAAGATGATGCTAAAATCATCAACATCATTCTGTATTTCTCCTTTCATTCCTCACAAGCTGAATTGCAGACTAGTTTTAGACTAGGATATGAATAATTGGTTTCTCTTTTTCAGAGCATGTGGCTTTGATCTCACTTATGGCCTTAGTTCCACCTGAAGTTAAACGTCACAGTCCTAACACACCAGTCAAGCTGACGTGTGTGTGACTGGATACTTCCTCCTCCTCTCTCTCTCACACACTCTCTTTCTCATCTCTGTCTTCTATAATCTGTTTTGACAAACCCTCAGGGTCACCACTGCATCTCACAAGTATTTAATTAATTATTTAAGTTTGACCATTAACCATTCATTTTCTCTCTGATTTCTGTGTCCAAGTAGATTCCGAAAGGATGGATAGACATGTGTCCATGGTACAAATTCCTCACAGTGTTTAATCACTAATGGATTATATGTTTGGCCAGATTAGCATTAGCATAATGCTGCATAAACGCAGCTGCACTGCCGCCTTGGCTGTTCAGACCGAGGCCACCAGTTTATTAGTTTAATCCTGGCTCTCAAATTTATTAATAACAAGATCATGACTGACCTCGCAGCTGCAGGCACGGATGATTGTTTTAAATCGTGCATCATGTGCTCTTTGACCCTCAGGCCAGTGATTTCTTGGCCCTGTGATACTTATATGACGCACTGTGGCAGATTAGGGGATTTGAGTCCAAACTGAAAATAACTGCCAACATTTCATTATGTGATTTGTAAATTATGACTGGACTCTGACTTTTCAGACTTACAAAACGTTGATGGAATTACAAAAGCGGATGCTTATAGACATTATAACTAGTTATAAAAGGACAACTTGACTTTTGTAATTATTTTATAATAATTAGATTCAGGAATTAGGGTTATGCCAGCAATGATGTTTAAATGAACCACTTTGGGAAAAAATTAATGTGAACATTTGAACGGTTTCTTTCTACTCTGAATTTTGGCCTGGGAAGTACTTTTCCACTTATTTATATATATATATATATATATATATATATATATATATATATATATATATATATATATAATATTATTATTATTATTATTATTATTATTATTATTATTATTATTATTATTATTATTATTATTATTATTATTTGTTTTTATTTTATTAGTTATTTTATTCTTTTGTTTACACTGATAACACCAATAACACAATAAATCAAGTGACAAACATTGTTCTTATATTATTTATATTATTAATTGCTTATTTTAATTAGCTTTTTGCACAGCTTAGCTTTTGTTGGACTTTTTTTGTTGTTGTTGTTGTTGGACACTAATACTTAACCCTGAAAAAAAATGAACAAATAAATAACTGTAAATAATTGTGAATGAAGAATGAAATAAAGGCTTTTCAGGCATCTGACAAATTCAAATAATGTTTTTTTAAAAATGCACAAAATAATATAAAGTCAAACTTTTTAACATTATTTTATAGAATGTTGGGTGGCTTTTTTTTGACTCTTTGACATTTTTTATGACTCAAAATTTCAAGTGACAAGGTTTAAAACAAGTATAGATATAATTACAGATATGAGGATGTTTTTTGGTGCAGCTTGTCCATGCAGGTCAGCATGGTCTTTCTAGTGATTCAAGTACAGCGCTAATGTTATACTGCCAACATTGCTTTTACAGCAAGGAGTGCAACTCATCAATATCTTGACTGTGATTTATCTCAGAAGTAGAAGATGAGAGTACAATAAATGCTCTTGTGAAACTGCAGGATTACTTTAGGAGATGGAAACATCTTATAATTAGAGGTAAATTGCTGAAAAACAACATACAGCCTGATCCATAATTGAGTCTCATTACTCTACTCAGAAAATATTAATTTGTAAATGCCTGGCAACAGAAATTTCTTAGGCTACTCATCTTCAACAGCTAGCAAACGGTCTCTTACCTAGTTACTACCCACTCGCGGGTACACACATAAACACAGACCGACCTCCCACATGACAACAAACCTGATAGATCTGTGCATCCTCATGTAAATAAAACACTTCCTTCTTCCTGCAGCACTAATTAATTCTGCCTGCTGGAACGTGATACATTGACTGCTGAAGTTAATTCTGAATCTTTATTCATTAACTACAGGATATGCATGGGATTTTTCGAAACTGAGTGACTTGCAGAGATGTAATGCTACAGTTTAAAAAAAGTTATAAAGTCAGTTCTCATGAAGGCCTATGACCTGTTTAGCATATTCAATCAGGCTTTGACCTGAATGACTACAGAAGCATTTATAATGTCTATGTGTGCATGGTTTCTATGCCTTAGCTGAGAACCACTGTTTTTCACAAATAGATGCAGTATATATTAATGTTTACATTTGATACATAGTAATACAGCTGTCTGTTTTCAATTTGAAATTACTGTGCTAATGTTTTCCATTACCACAGCTCTTTAGTAACCTTGTTGACTTCTGGTTTGCATGCATACTTAGCCATATATTTAATAGCCTCTGCATGTATATGTGCTTGTTTCATAATGATGTTTTGTACTTAACATTTTGTTAAACAGAAATGTTTATTTTGACATAAAAAAAACGAACTTCAATATTGTCAACATACAGAAACCCTATTGTTGTTATAAGATTAAATGCCTGAATATCCAGCATTCAGTAGCTAAATTTCATTTATTTTTTTTGCTAGATGCTGAATTTCACAGTGTTCATAAGGAACTACAGAAAATATTCTATAATACATGTGCTTGGGGGGGGGGAATAGCTATCCGTTCAAGTGATGACTGCATTGCATGAGTAATGAGAAGTAGAAGGGCTAAAATAAAATACTTCAGATCTGGATTGTGGGTCCCCCTGCTGGTTACATAATGGTAGCGCTTTTATTTTATTTTACTTTTTTATTTTATTGACTAAATAAATTAATATCCTTTTTATCATTTTATATTTATGTGTGTAAAAGGGTATGCATGTGTATAATGTTTCTAATACTTTGACAATGTAAAACGTCTTTTTTACCCTGCCAACAAAGTTACTTGAGCCAGACAGAATAACATTAAATTGATCAAAAGTGACAGTATAAATACATTTATAATATTACAAAAGCTTCTATTCCAAATAAATGCTGTTCCTGTGAACATTCTATTCATTAAAGAATCCTGGGGGGGGGGATGTATTGTAGTTAAAAATGTATCATGGTTTACACAAAAATATTAAACAGCACAACTTAGATTCTATTTCAATGTGACTCTAATAAAACCATCACCTGCTCAGGTGGCTATAGGCTGCTGTATATTCATAAATATTCTACCTCTTGAAGACAAGCAGTTTTTTTTTTTTTTTTGCTGAACAACAACCTTAACATCATAAATGACAATTCAGAATCCACACAAAACCTCATACATCTGCCCAGCACACTCTCCTGTGCAGGTTGTGTTTGGCCATTGTGCTGTTTGGCGTGACAGTGTGGCATTATTCTAGGCTTTGTGTGGGTCTGTATTGTTCTCCTGTGGGCTGCTTTGTTGAGTGAGGGGGTATAGTGGTGATGCTGCAGGCCATTGCTTTATGCTGACTCTGACCTGTGGGAATGGCAGGGAGCGATATGGACCTATGACTAGGCCACAGAGAGACAGAGGAGGAGAAGGAGAGAGGAACAGCATCAGCAACACATCCCAAGAGAGCATCGATTTGGAAATGGACTAAAATACTACTGGATTAAAGACTCATCTGTTCAAGTCCAAGTGTAGTCATGCAGGAGAACCCAGGCTCTATAGGTGTGGATGGAGGATACGCCAGCAATGTACCTGCTTTCCTCACTAAACTCTGGACTCTTGTGGAGGACCCAGAGACCAGTCATCTGATTTGCTGGAGTACTGTGAGTTCGTGCTGATGGCGTCCTTTGACTGATTTATATATGATGATAAATTGTGTGATAAATTGTGTAGATTTGAAATCGAAAGAAACTCACTGTTTTGGACCTCTAATTAGATAATCAAGTTCAAGTTCACAGTTTTATCTCTAGAGCACATTTAAGCACGAAACTAGGCCGACCAAAGTGCTGCACAACAAACAATAATATATAATGAGGAGAAAATCAGTAAACAAATTAAAACCATTCAGAGACCAATAAAACAACATATTTAAAAGTTACGTAAGTCAGGGGTTTTCGAACATTTTAAAGGCAAATCATCCATTATTATAATGATTTGACTGAAATGAAATAGTAGTTATGTATTTTTATAAATAGACAATTTTATATTGTGTGTGGGGAAAAACATAAGCATAAATATGTAGTTTACTAAATTAAATAACTGGATATTATTTATCTATTTCTAGACAAATACTTTCTCTTTACTTAGTTAACAGTGTATATGTTTTACAATATTTTTTTTCTGCCCAAAATTACAATATCAAAGAAACAAATTCATAAATGTATGTTCCATATATAATTATATTCTATCAAAATTTCTCTCAAATTTTCTGGGAATCCTAATGGAGCTATAGGAGAGCACTGGATGGGTCCATAGTAAATCTGAGAGAAATTTTGAAAAATGTTTCTTTGATATTGTAATTTGAGGCAGAAAAAAATATTTCTTTTAAAACAGATATAGTGTTAACTAAGCAAATATTTTACAAAATTTTAATCATGGTAAACATTATAATAAGGTCCCATTAGTAAACTTACAATGAGCAATAAATTTGTTACAATATTATAATGTGAGTTAATGAAAGTATTCAGTTAACTAATCATTATTTCATGTTAGCTCAAATCCATTAAATAATAGCATGTTACTAGCATGATTAGTTAATAAGATACACTACTTTTGATTTTAATAATGTATTAGTAAATGTTGAAATTAACATTAAGATTAATAAGTGCTTTAGAGGTATTTGTATTGTCAGTTCATGTTAGCAAATGTGGTTAACATTAAAAAATGGAACCTTATTGTAAATTGTTACCTAATCATTTGTTTTAGCTGTTGTACATTTGAGAGAAATTTTCATAGAAAAGAAGTATATATTTACAATATATATTCCATCATTTTATATTAACATCCTGTGTGAATCTGGCATATTATTCTTTGTGCATAATGGAAATTTAGATTTAAAGTGGTTTTACTCTAAAGATGGACTCTAAAATGACTCTCAAACTGTTTGCTTTGGTCTCCATGGCTCTGCATTTATTATTATTATTACTGATGATCTAGTTTATGTCATCTGAGAAAGATTAATAAGAAGCAGTCTGTTTATACAGGCTATTCAAACTGCATCTGTATGAAAATATCTCAATTCAAAATTAATTTGAAATGAACATCAATGAAAGGTGCAATCAAAGCCCAGTGAACAAAATTGACTGAACTTAAAACCAAAAAAATCAATGACAAACTCTTAATAGTAAATTGTTTGCATCAATATGTCGAGACTGTTCATAATCTTCTGGTGAAAATGTTTACTTTTTTCATCTCCACCATTCAATTTAACATAAATTTGGCAATGAATCACCAATACAGGGCACATGAATTCAGTTGTAAAAAATCCTGTGTATCAAAAATCATTTACTCTAGAGTTGATTTTATTTAACATTCTGCTTGTGTGTGCAAAAAAGCAATAAAATAACAGCAGGAAGATGAAAACTCAATGAGGTTGAAAAACAGGCAGGCCACGCTTAGCAGATGCTTCTCTCTGATTCACTGCAATTGTGTGTCTCAGTTTTGCATTTAACAATGTCTTTCAGGAATAACTTGAGGAAGAACATTAAAAAACTCCCTTTCACAAACACAAACTATAATCAAAGCAGAGACATGTTTTCCTTTTTGCCTTGTTTTCTCTCATTCTAGACGGGCACCAGCTTTCATGTTTTTGACCAGGGCAGATTTGCCAAAGAGGTTCTGCCCAAATACTTCAAACACAATAACATGGCAAGCTTTGTACGCCAGCTCAACATGTGTAAGTATCATTCTGTGCTGACAAACATCCCAAAGCTATCACAGACACTTCAGATTGAAATAGTATTTGCGTTAACCTCTCACTTCTCTCTCAGATGGCTTCAGGAAGGTGGTGAATATTGAGCAGAGTGGGCTGGTGAAGCCCGAGCGAGATGACACCGAGTTCCAGCACCTCTATTTCCTCCAGGGCCACGAGCATCTGCTTGAACACATTAAGCGCAAGGTGAGATGTCTCATCTTTAAGTGATTCTCACTCTTGCTTTATTCTCTGAGTCAGAGACCCTGACACACACACACAGGCTGGAGGTTTATGATCTCACATTACTGACAACTGTTTATGTGTTTGTGTGTTCGCAGGTGTCAATTGTGAAGAGCGAGGAGACCAAAGTTCGGCAGGAGGACTTGAGTAAGCTGTTGTATGAGGTGCAGGTTCTACGCAGCCAACAAGAGAACATGGAGATGCAGATGCAAGATATGAAACAGTAAGATGTTTAATAAACATCTATACATGCACACATATCCAATTAATCCCATGGCATTACTTACTGCCTATCCTTGCCTCTAGTAACAAAAAACTAAAACCCCAAACAACAACTTGCCCTTCTACCTCTATTATCCCCTCTAACTTTTCACCTGCTTCTCATTCATTGGCTCCTCTGCATTGTGAATCTCAGTGGTTTGGTGTTTTGTTTAAGTTGCTTCAATAGCACATTCAGTAGCTCACCTGACAGATGGGGCCAGTGGTCTGATCACATGCCCACAGGTACATATTCATTTCTAGGGACTAAATAATCATCTATATTCGTAGTTCTTAAATATTTCCAGTTGGTGGACAACATCAAAAGAAAAACAAAAACTACAGACCACCTAATACCCGAACTACCTCAAAACAATTACTTATATATCTATCTATCCTTCTGTATGTCTATCCATCCATCTATCTATCCTTCTGTGTGTCTATCTATCTGTCTGTCTGTCCGTCCGTCTATCTATCTATGTGTATGTCTATCTGTATGTCCATCTATCTGTCTATCTATCTATCTATCTATCTATCTATCTATCTATCTATCTATCTATCTATCTATCTATCTATCTATCCTTCTGTATGTCTATCCATCCATCCATCCATCCATCTATATTTATCTATCTATCTTGCAGGCAAAATGACGTTCTGTGGAGGGAGGTGGTGTCACTGAGGCAAAATCACACACAGCAGCAGAAAGTCATGAACAAAGTAAGAAATCCAGCTCATAACCACAGTGAGAGACAGTGGGTTGATGTGGCCATTATTGGGGAAGATGCTGTCATGCAGATTTTGTGACTGAGTAACGCTGAATCATGCTCTGTTTCTCTGTTCTATTAATAGCTGATTCAGTTCCTGTTTAGCCAGATGCAGTCCAACACTCCCAGCACTGTGGGAATGAAGAGAAAGCTGTGAGTGTACCCATTCATCTGTAACACACACACTAATCTGAAGCACTTGATTTTGTATCAATACACACACAAACAAAAAAAGAGCAAACAGAAAATAGCAATCAACAGCCTGATGCTCCAACACAAACACAGTAGAGGGAACGGCCAACTCAGCTGGAAACAGTCAGCTGATACAATTCACTGCCCTTGCTGGGATGAATGGACCTGAATGCTGAGTCAGACCTCCTGAGCTCTTGCCCTCACACACGCACCCACAAACACGCACACACCTGAACTGTAGCGCATGACTCTCTACCCTCTATTAAAAAGGTGCACCGTCAGCTAGTGTGACGCATGAGAACAAACTGGGTAAGAGGGACCACAAGAGCCAGTGCTTGGTATACCACTGCAACTTTTAACTGACTTACTAATAACACCTTTGCGCCAACATTCTTTCACAGTTTTACCACTAGAGGGCAATAGGATTGTAATTCACAACAACAGTCATTAGTTCTTTCTTTGTATTTGAGACCTGAACACTTATTGATGTGGCTTTTATCAATTATATGCTGCATTTTTCCTTCTCCCCAGTCCTCTCATGCTGAATGATGGTTGCACCACCCCTCCTGCCTCAAAATTCAGCCATAGCCACTCCACGGAGTCCTTTCAAGAATCTTTCTATATCCAGTCGGTGAGAAAGCTTTTATATTAAAGATTGAAGATCTGACATAGAAGATTTTATTCACTAGCTTTCATATTAAAGATTGAAGATCTGACGCAGAAGATTTTACTCACTGTATCTTGCCTCTTACAACCGGTGTTTTGATGGTTTTCCCATTCAATAAAATATGACAAACACAGACTCTCATTCATGTTCAACCAGCCATCCACAGAAAGTGCATCCTGTTCCACTAGCAATGTGATGACAGGAGGGCCAATAATCTCTGATGTCACTAAAATCTCACAGTCCAGCACCATGGCTTTACAAATGCAGGCAGAGGAATCTAGGTGAGTGGACCGACCTTCAGAATTAAAGGGTTAGTTCACCCCAAAACGCTAAACCATACATTATTATGTTCATGTTATTTTGGACCCCATTGACTTTCAATGTATGGACACAAACGTTCTTCTAAATAGGGAGAGAAAACAATGACAGACTTTCATGGTGAACTATCCCTTTAAAATTAGCCACTATGTTTAGTAGGGCCCTGTAATTTCCACCATTCAGAAAATGTTGACAGAAAACATGGAATTTGAGAAAAAATACAACAGAATTTAATTAAGACGTGATCTATTTATTTAGAGAAAAGTGTCTGATGCTGATTAAGGAAGAGCCGGTGAGTCCTGGGGTGCAGGGGCGAGGAGAGGGTGTACCACTTGGCTCCTGTGAGGTGTGCACTGAACCCCCCGTCCTCCCTGTTGCCATGGTGCAGTCCGTCCTAGAGGGCCGAGGATCTAATTTGGGAGAGAGAAGGGCCAAAAGACCCATGTTGGAAAGGTATAATATATCATCCGTATCAAAATAACAATAAAGTAACTTAGGATAGTTAAAACTATTGTTTTTCACAGATAAGCAGCAATTACATTTCAGTTAACGTAAAAATCTATTTTAATTTGTATGTAAGACCAGAGATTCCCGATGGTGTGGAGAATGTTGACATGAGCCTGGACGATTTACAGCTGCTTCTGAGGAGTCACCAGCAGAGCATGGAAACCAGTGCTGCAGCAATGGATGTAAGTCTGAATCGATACAGGAAGAGAGCAAATTCGATGTTTACACACATATAAGTGAATGGGAGGATAGCCTTATATTAATGACCTTAAAATACATACCCAGATTAAAAGATGATCTCTTCGCTTTCTCATAGCCCTTCACATTTAGCCTGTCTTTGAATGAATGGAACTTCACAGAAGTGGACCCAAACCTGAAATCAGTGAGTGTACTGTCATTTGTAAATAATCAGCTGTGATAGTTAAAGCTACACTATGTGATTTATTTTTCAACAATTGAAATGAACAAAATGTAATCATAAAACCATCTTACAAACCATACCATGTTTTACCTAACTCTACATCCCTATGGTAAGTCTATAGTAATTATTTATATTTCAGAGTTGTCGGGACAGATTTCCAGGGAAACTGCATACTTTCATTGCTCGTCCGTGTGTGCTTACATCATATCCGTAAATAAAGGAAAGAAGGCCAGGCTCGAACCGAAAAGAGTTTGCAAGCAATAAGGGAAAGCAAAAGTACTCTTAATAAAACTAGAATCAACATAGTTTGCATAGCAACACATTTGCTATGAACTGATTAGGTTTGTAAAACAATGCTGTTGGGAAGAATGTCTACCATTTATTATTTTGATCTATTTGCCTAAATTGCCAAGTTTTAGGCTAGTTTTCACCATTATCTGATATGGCAATCGTTATATCTAGTGTCAACATTGCCAAACTTTTGTAATGTCATTTTAAAGCGGTTGATTTCAACAAGTGAAAACAACAACGGCATGTTAACTTAGCTGCTCATAAAACATATCTTTTAGATATCCGTCCATTATAGACCTTGGTCTGGGACTCAAGGTAGCGCCATTTAATTTCTTACAGGAATGAAAACTACGAAGCACAACTCACATAATTACCAAAAAGAAATGTTCCTTCGCAGGTAACTTGTAGTTCAACCGCTAGAGGGCCATAAAGTTACATAGTGTTGCTTAAATGCATGCTAGCTCACAAATGAGCTTTTTTTTTTTTTAAATGAATGCTTGCATGATTTTATGAAGTATTTTCTAAACTATTTCTTTGTGCATGTGCAGGAGCTGGCTAATGCCCTCATCCCTGCTGCTGTGTCCCAGTACATGTTTCAGGGTCAGGAGGGGGAGGCGTACCCCACCGCTGGCTATGAGGAGCAGTGAAGCCCTGATATGACAGCCAGCACAGATCCCTCCTGAGAGCGAGCAGGTACTGATCAAGTCACTAACGTGATGTCCAAATATTTTGTCTAAATAGTTGTATACTATTAAAATCTACCTCACACTTATGGTTGTCTTGCTTCATTGTTTCTCTCAGGGTGATCCATTTGAAAGCATGCCACTTGGATTGTACATTATCCCAACATCAGAAGAGAAGGCTCAAATTTATCTGACTAGTTAATGTGGATGTCATAAACAGAATCGAGTAAACATGCTGACCAGCCCTTTGTGAAGATTCACTTAGATTCACATTTTTACGAAACAATTTGGAGCAATTCAACTCTTTGGAGATGGAATATTTACAGTAATCCTTTCTCAAAGCCTATAAGGAGTTCAGGCTACATCAAGATGATTTTGAAGATACTTTTCTCATGATATAATGCATCCTAAGGAAACTTCTATTGCCAAGGAAAAGGCAATATTAAGCATTTCCCTCCCGAACGACTACAATGCAGGTGAACTGTATGCAATATGACGTAAATCACTGTGGCCCGAGTTTGAATGCACTTTAGTCTGTGTGTTGGAGTTTCTGCTTTGTGGAGCTGTGATTTCAATTTCTCTAAAATGTAACTGTAAAAAATTAATATATTTAGTTCAAATTGATATTATAATGAAGCACACACTTGTATTTCAATATATATTTGAAGATATATCAAAAGTACTGGTTTAATCATATTATGTATGTATTAATGTGAGAGGTCTAGGGGTTAAAGATCAGACCTCGCAGAAAGAAAACTGAAACGATGCACTGCTTTTTGCACAATTTAGTGTCTTTTTCTAAATCATATTTTAGTATATGAAATATATTAAGATATCAAGTATCTTTGTTTCAATTTATCCTTTAGTTGATCACTAGCCTTTCAGAATCTACGGCTGTCTTTGATACGCTTATGACATAGTGTGATATTTGCCCTCATTTGATACAAATGTATTGCCCACACTGGTTACATGCAGAAGAAGACAGAAACAATGGTTCATAATCCCTTTTGGGATGAGCACTATATTTATATAATATCTATATTTTAATTATTCATTCAATGTATTCTAATTTGACGTTTTCACCTGACTATTTTCAAGCCCATCAGCAAAATTAGAAACTATCTAACAATGACAGTGCCTTAGGCTTTAGATAAGAATGTGTTTATTTTTCCTGCCAAACCTCATATATGTAATGAGGGCAAAATGAACACACAACATACAATAACATTTTAGAGGCCATACACTTTGTTATTACAGGGCAGCCATGTAGCAATGCAGAATACCCTAGATCTCTTACAAATGTGTTGAATTTTAAGTGCAATACTGCTGCATTTATTTATATGATTTCCCTAAAAAGGAATTTTGCTGCATTGATTTGTCTGATTTCTCAAGGATGCAACATCTAATGATGATTTAGATGGGAACTATGATGGAATAAAATAAATTGCACTAAGGGTGATAACTGTATTAGAAATAGTGTTTATTCAGTGTTAGGTTATACTTTTATTTTTCCACTATTCTCTACCAAAGAGCAATAATTAAATGGTTTATTTTGAGAAGGGTGCTTTTTCACATAGCTTGCAAGTCTTTCATTGTATACTTATTTTTTCTTTCATGATGTAATTAATTGCACTGCTAATGAATGTAGATCAACACAGCAAGACACAAAAGCATGAAAGCAAGAAAGAAAGGAAACCAATGTTTCATATTACTTCTGGATGTAGTCTGTTCCTGACTCCCACCAGCATGTTAAAAATATGTACACAAAAAATTGTAAAACAATAAACCTATTTTAAAAGCATGCATCAAATCTTATTTTAATTCCTACAATAAATGAATGAGGAGATTTATTACATCTGCTGAATTGTGCGACAGGCCTGTAGCATTTTTATAAAATGGTGATAAAGGTATTAGTAAGAGATTTTATTCAGTTGGTTTTACTATTCCCTACCACAGATAAATGGTTTAACTAAATGATTTATTTCGAGAATATTTATTTTTTTCCCCATGCAATGGTAATAAATGATGATGATCTAGATTAAACCAGTAAGAAAGAAGGATTTTTAATAAAATAATAGCATGTATATGAGTATAATAAACATTTTACTTATCCATCAATAATAGGCTAAAATATTTATTAATAATATTATATGTTCAAAAAGCCTCAATGCTGACGTATGACAGGAAGCAGTTACGCACTGTCGTAACACAGGTCGTACCCGGATGTGCTTTCACAGCACAGTGCCGTATTTCGGTTTTCATCGAGCGCCAAGGCTGTGCGATTCAATCCCACTAATATTATAATCAACAGTGAAAAAAAGTGATTAGTGCAAAAATTAAGAAGCCACTATATTATCCGTCATACGATGTCAGTTGTACCTCCTAATCGATCATCTACCGGTTGGCCTCGTGGAGTAAATCAGTTCGGCAATAAATACATTAGCCAGCCGGCTAAACCGCTCACCCTGGAGAGAACAATCAATCTGTGAGTATCATTCACCTCTGCAAGTACATTTATGATGTACGATGGCTTCACCATTTGAACCGTTTGTTTTCATGTGCTCGTTTGTATTAACTTGTACACAGGGGCGGACTGGGGCCAAAAAGTGGCCCTGGACCCGCCAAACCGGGTCCGCAACACACCATAAATGAGTGGCATACTTCTTTACATTATAATTTGTCTTTTCTGGTGTATGTGGCAAATAGTAAATAATTTTAAACAATTTTTGACAGTTTAATATCACTAAAGTTGAATACATATAATCATCCATATGACACAATGCTCAGGTATCGTCTAGAAGACTTGAATAGTGCAGAATGCGGACTGTTTTTATGTTTTTTTCAGTGTAACTAATCAGCGAAGAATTGTTATTGTAAACCAGAGGCGTTCAAATTTGTACTCTCTGCCTTAGAAAGGGTTTAAATATGAGATTATGAAAGCAAATCAGATGTACACACCGTCTTTGAATTTAAATAAACACTTAGTGTTCCACAAAACAAACTCACACTAGATAAAATGAGACTTCTAGCCAATCAGACATAGTTAAGCTTGAGATTTACTTTACAGGGTTTACTTTTTATGCATATGCGCACAGCCGGACACATACATTTTGTCCCAAATTACGCACTACTATTCACTTGTACTTTGCCATCTATCAGACTTTTATATGGTTAATTTAAGCAGCTACAGTGGATCAGTAAAGTTCTATCAAATCTTCATTTAATTCAGTACTCAATCATGATGTTTGTTTTTTTGCAGATACCCACTAACAAATTACACATTCGGCACTAAGGAGCCGCTCTATGAGAAGGACAGCTCGGTAGCCGCGCGCTTTCAGCGGATGCGGGAAGAATTTGAGAAAATCGGGATGCGGCGGACGGTGGAAGGGGTTCTGATCGTTCACGAACACAGACTCCCTCATGTGCTGCTGCTGCAGCTGGGAACCACCTTCTTCAAACTGTAAGCAACCAGTGGTTCACTGGAGTTTGTGTGTTATGGATGTGAGCAATTCTAATGGGTGCTTTTCAGCTGTATTGTCAAAAGTATCTTAACATATAAGTTGTTTATACATTTTTGTTCATTATTTTGCAATGCTTAGTTTGCTTATCTTTGCATTGTTTTGTTTGTTCATCATGCATTTGTTGAAAAAGTGTCTATTAATACTTTTGTCAGTGGTTGACAGTTTTTATACATTATATTATTTATTTATTTTATTTTACTTTACAGTCCCGGGGGTGAGTTGAACCCTGGAGAGGATGAGGTGGAGGGGTTGAAACGACTAATGACTGAGGTATTATTGCTTTTCTGACTGTATTTAAAGTAATAATTGGTTGACTTTACAGAATTTTTTTAAACTACAGTCTGTTCAGAGCTGAGAGTGTGTAGAGTGTAAATGCTAATCAGCTAAGTCCAGACAAAAACACTTATTATTGTACCATCTTGTATGTGCCATATTATGTAAGAAAGATTTGAAATGCACTGAAGAATAATTCCTAAATTTGTTGTCAAGATTTTGGGACGTCAGGATGGAGTGAAACAGGACTGGGTCATTGATGACTGTATTGGGAACTGGTGGAGACCAAACTTTGAACCACCTCAGGTAACTACTCTGTTCCGTTTCCCTCAGACAGACATACACTGACTCACTAACAGTACAGTATATATTGTTTTGTTCACTTTCAAGCACATTAACTAAACACAATGAAATATATAGTTATTATAGTTTGATTCAATGGTAAATCACACTGAACATGTCTCATTTCCTTCTGCAGTACCCTTATATTCCAGCACACATCACTAAGCCTAAAGAACATAAGAAGCTTTTTCTAGTTCAGCTGCAAGAGAAAGGTAGGACGAAATGCATTCTGTTTACTCGATGTACCCTGACTGAAAAGCGATTATACAGCTTGTGTGTTGTGTTTTTTTAGCATTGTTTGCTGTGCCTAAGAACTACAAGCTGGTGGCTGCCCCCTTGTTTGAGCTTTATGATAATGCTCCTGGCTACGGCCCAATTATATCCAGTCTTCCACAGCTACTGAGCAGGTGAAATGTTACTTTTGAACCCTGTAACGTAGTAAATGGCCTTCACATAATTTAATATTGATAAATGTTGTCTAATTAAATTTAATTATTGCGAATGTTTGTTCCCCTGCACAGGTTTAACTTCATCTACAATTGAGAAGCATCAGGATTTGTCATGACCGTGGACTGTCTCTGTGAGCACAGTCTGATGGGGTAACGGATGAAGATGTGTTGATTAGGTGTTGGCGAGGTCCATTGAGGTTTACAAAATCTCTCATTTTCTGGCCTGTCTGCATTACATTGGTTTAGATTGCATAGAAATGTGTGAATTTTTTTTCTCTCATGTATAGATGCATTGTAAGTCTTTATTGAACTTTGTCATCAAGTAACTACATTTTTATGTTTGACTAAGTGGTGAACAGTGTCTTTAGAAAAATGTTTCAGTGACTTTTTTTTTAACCTTGTATATTTGTCAGTGCTTTTTATAATAAATTGTTCACATGGAGATTTAACATGTTTGCTCTTGTGTAATTTATTTTTCCTGTATATGAAGGAAGGATTTGCATTTTTGTTAGTCATTCTTTGTCCAAAAACAGTCATAATTTAGATTTATGAACCATTTTCCACACTTACTCTGACCCTAGCAAAAATAAATTTAAGCCACTCTTTCCTGAAGATAAGCAGAGCCACTTTTGCTACACCACACCCAAGATAAGGCACAATGTTTTGACATTTCTTTTTAGGAAATGTTTACCCAAAAATACAAAATTTCCTCAGGTTATCCAAAGTAGATGATTTTGTTCCTTCATCAGAACAGATTTGGAGAAGTTTAGCATTATATAACTTGTTCACCAATGGGTCCACTGCAGTGAATGGATGTGGTCAGAGTGACAGTTTAAACAGCTGATGAAAACACCACAATAACTTGACTAAAAGCAGAAATGTAGAGTTAAACACTTAAATGATTAAATGATGGATCTGTTTCTTTTGCAAACACAGCTTTTCACTTGACAAGAAGTTAATTGATAGCCTGAAGTCATGTGGATTATTGTGATGTTTTTATCAGCTGTTTGGACTCTCATTCTGACGGCACCCATTCACTGTAGATGATGCGTTGGTGAGCAAGTGATGTAATGCTGAATTTCTCCAAATCTGTTCTAATGATGAAACAAACTCAACATTTAGGATGGCCTGCAAATTTTTCATTTTGGGTGAACAATTCCTTTGTCATTATTTGTTCGGTATTTATTTATTTATTTATTTATTGTTTTACGTGTGTTTTCTATAGGTCTTTATCTTTTTCACTTGCTAAATTACTATGTTTTCTTATGTGTATTTGAGGGTGTGTTATAAAAACACTGGTCACACTTGAATATAACTTAATATAACGTGATTTTACTTTATAATCCTAAACTGATCATTACTGAATGTACATTTAAATTTGGTTTTCATTACATTTTCATATTTGTTTGTACACTAGATATTGATCTTTTATCATATGATATACTGTGTCATGTTGCTAATTAATTAGTAATGAAAGTGCTGCTAAAACCTGTGCTTGTGGCAATGATATGTGGTCTTTGTTTTGTGTTTCCAGATATAGGTGAGCATGCCATTTAGCGTATGTTGTTTTGTGGGAGGAGTTATTTCAGGAACTCATATATTTTGTTTGTAATAGAGATTCAAAATATTTTTGATCATGATGGAGAGCAACGTAGGCTTCAATTCCACATGTAACAGCACTGCTGTAGGTTCAGAGAAGATCGCTCCTGCTGTAGTTCTGGGTTTGTGCTGTTTGGTTGGTTTGCCAAGCAACATTGCGGTAATCATCAGCATTGCATGTGAGTGGAACAAAAATCTGAGCTTCACCTTAAAACTAATGCTAAACCTTGCAGTCTCTGATGCTTTGACCCTTTGCTTGGCTCCTTTTGTGCTGTATGGAATACTGTTTGGATGGGAATTCGGCCTTTGGTCTTGTAAGTTCCTGTTTTTTTTGGGTCACTGGAGTCTGTATGTTGCTGTTCTGACGGTCACTTCCATGAGTGTGCACCGCTATCACAATGTCATCCAGTCAAGAGTCACTAACAGGATGATACTGCAGAGACTGGAAAGATGGCACAGGCGCCTTCAGCTGATTGGCATCTGGATTCTAGCCTTTGCTTTTTCTCTAACAGTATTTTTTACTCAGTGGCTTAAAGACAAGGATGGATTGCTAAGATGTCAAAGGACAATTAAGTCACAGTCTGTAGAAGTGACTGTTTTGCTTTTTGAGATCCTGTTGGGGTTTATCATTCCATTTTGTGTAATGTTGACATGTTATCTATGGTTGCACAAAGGGTTGAGACAAAAAGCCAAGATCTCCAGTGTAACAAGAGCTCCACAGGACCAGGAACCCAGAAAGCAGGGGACAAATGTTAGGGCTTACAAGAAGAGACTTGTGATCAGCATTGTTGTGGCTTTCTTTATGTTTTGGACTCCTGCGCACATTATCAATGTGACTGACATAGTTACTACTCTGACTAAAACATCTCATCCAGATGTTCATTCCCAACTGAAGTCCTTCCGCCGAGTATATGGTGATACAAGCAAGACTCTGGCTTTGCTAAACTGCTCTCTGAATCCATTTCTCTATGCCATCTCTTCAAGGAATCTTATTAAATGTTTCAGAAAGACATAATTCAAAATTTCTGATTGAATTATTTGTTTTCAGTCAAATATACAAATACTCCATGCACTATTATAAAAAAAAAAAAAAAAAAAAAAATGGTTCTAAACTACCAAAGGAAAGAAATAATAATGAGGAAATAGTAATGAATAGTAATGAAGATTCCATTGAAATATCTTAGTCCACTATTGTGTATATATTTTGCTGTAATTGAGTGGCATTTGCTCTCTGCAGATGAAGTTGTGGGATGATGCATCTGAAATATTTAGTTCAGAGTTACAGTGTGTCTCTTCTATTTTATAAAAACAGTTACGTTTATGAAGGCAAAAAGTAGAAAAAAATGGACAGTAAGTGAGAAAAGAAAAAAAGTGATAAAAAGTCATGGGATAGTTTTAATGTTTTTGTTGTAACTGGGTATGTTTATGCATAAACCAAAATAATAATAATAAAAAATCTAACACTATGAATTATAAATTCAATATCTCTGTTAATTACTTAGTGGAGAAGAGTAGAGAAGTATCCTTAAGAAAAAAGAGCTAGTCATAATTAAATGTTCTGTAAAAATAAATATTAAGAAAGACATGATTGGTAGGAAGCCAGTTATAATTTGAAAGTTAAAATTTATAGACATTTGAAGAAAGAAAATGAGAGTGTGTTGACAGTGTTGACACTAACACAAAGAACCATTGTAGTAAAAAGGCTGAGATTCTTCTAAATAAAACTCTTACTATGTGTGAAGAACTTTTTAAGAACCATCTTTTTTAGAGTGTGGTTTCACATTGTTGTTCTTACATGGTTTACAATAGATGAGCACATGCTGTTGATGGACAAACACTATTCAACAACTGTTTGATTTTATACAGGAACATGATCATATTTATTACATGAATGGAGTGTTGTAAGTATCAATATTGTACGTAATCACATTTTATTTGATTGCTTGTAAATGTTATTAAACAGATGGAGATGTTCATATCAGGGTTGCAGTTTTTGAGATGACCTTTGTCTTTGGTAATGTCTTTGGTTTAAACAGGATATGTTGCATCTATAAATAGAGTTATGAGATGGCCATCCATAAGAGGCAAGAAAAAAAGCATGAGGTAAATGTCTTCAGTTTGCAAGAGGAGCTATATCAGGAGTCAACAAGAAAAGAGAGCCAGAAGAGAAATAAATTTGTGAAAATCACAAAACAAGAAAGAACATCAAGAAGACTGCAGGAAGACAGCATCAACACAACTGATGCCATAGTACTGAGCTCAAGAGACTTCCTGCAAAAGGAGGACCAGACAATACTAATGACAGAGGAGATATTTAAAACTTTACGTTTATTATTATAGTTATCATTCCTTGTGTGAACTGTCCTTTACATTCTGTGTCAGTCCACTCTGAAACAGGCATCATTTTCATGTTGTACGTATCACACTGCTAACTCGTTCTCTCTTTTATTCAACCGAAGTCCTTTTAAGGCAAGTAATTTCACTTAGGCAGCCAACTTTGACATGCCTCTTGGGCAGCTATTTCACCCATGTCAGTACAGCTTCTATCTCTTTGAATTGGGAAACATCAAATTCTCGAGGCTTTAGCATTCTGAATAGTGGCAATGACACATGGGGGAAGACCCAATAGGTTCAAATTTGCCCTTTAATGGGCCATGCCGAAAGAGACACCCTGTCTGAATGAGGGTGGAAAATTTCCCTGTTCACTTGGGACAGGAGGTCCATGCATAATGGGAGGGGCCACGGCTGGGCATACAGAAGATGACCTATCTCTGCCAGCCAAGGTGCTTTGGGCCACCTGGGTGCTATCAAAATCAGAGTCAGGCTCTGTTCTCTCACCCTGACCAAAGTAGGCATTAGGCAAAGAGGAAGAAATGTGTAAAGCAGGACATTGGGCCATGGATGGGCCAGTGCATCCATACCGAGGGGGGCATCCTCATCCTTAACATAGGACAATGGGCGTTTTCACGCAAGGCAAAGAGATTGACGGCTGCCTGGCCGAATCTCTTCCATTTCCATAACAGACTCACTATCTGAGGGTGGAGGCACCAGTCTCCGTAGAATGGGTTCCACCTCATCAACAGGTCTGTTCAGAAGGCCTGGGACATGGGTCACCAACTCTATACTAACAGCCTGTGAGCCAGAGCATGAAGCCTGGAGGAGCTACAATCAGTATTAAATCGACTACAATCAGCCAATCGCCTATATAAGTAATTGGCTGATTGTCCACAAAAAGGCAGAAAGTCCTCGGGCTGAGAGAAAGCCCGAACGGAAAAACTGTGCACACGACTTGGTGGGCAAAACAAAGGAATTTTTCTGGGCGGAGGATAAATGCTTACCAAGAAATAAACAGCAACTAACCGTAATAGCCTGACAATCACGCCTTGTGGAGGACGATCGAAGGTGTCCTCCTGTAGACTGTTACGCGAAGTTAGGCGAAAAAAGTAAAGCTGCGTAATTTCAAAATTTCAATTTCAAACAGGGCCCACAGGTACAGCCTGCACTGGGTCCCCGCAAACCCCAACTATGGCCCTGAGGCGTGAGTCAGTATTTTACCTCACAATGGAAATGAAACAGACATCTGATATTTATCTCAGAGTGGTGCGCAGTGGAAGAGAGAGCCTTCCGTCCTGTTCTTTTGATTAGCTGTGATTAGTGATTGATTTTGTTGTGTCCTGTAGCTATGTTGTGTGTGGTGTGGATAAATTGTTTCTCAGTAGAACCTCATCACATCTTGTTAGAACAAGGTGTAAGTGTTAACACAATATAAATATATATATATATATATATATATATACAGTCAGAAAGGAGCTTTAATGATTTTTCTTACCTTTGTACAGGTGCATCTCAAAAAAATAGAATATTGTGAAAAAGTAATTTTTTTGTAACTTACAGTATTTCAAAAAGTGAAAATTTCATATATTCTAGATTCATTACAAGTAAAACATTTCAAAAGTTTTTTTTTTTTTTTTTTTTTTAATTTTGATGATTAGAGCTTACAGCTCATGAAAGTCAAAAATCTAGTATCTCAAAATATTAGACTATTTTCTAAGATCAATCAAAAAAGGATTTGCAAAACAGAAAAGTTCAAGTTCTTTAAAGTATGTTCATTTATGCACTCAATAGTTGGTCGGGGCAGTGACAGTGACAGCATCAGTGAGGTGTGGCATGGAAGCGATCAGCCTGTGGCACTCCTGAGGCAATATTGAGCCTTCAGCTCGTCTGTATTGTTGGATCGACTGTTTCTCATCTTTCTCTTGAAAATATCCCATAGATTCCATATGGGGTTCAGGCCAGGCATGTTGGCTGGCCAATCAAGCACAGTAATATCATGGTCAGCAAACCACTTGGAAGTGGTTTTGGCACTGTGGGCAGGTGCTAAAGTCCTGCTGGAAAAGGAAATCAGCATCTCCATAAAGCTTGTCAGCAGATGGAAGCATAAAGTGCTCCAAAATCTCCTGGTAGATGGCTGCATTGACTTTGGACTTGATAAAACACAATGGACCAACACCAGCAGACGTCACGGCACCCCAAATCATCACTGACTTCAGAAACTTCACACTGGACTTCAAGCAGCTTGGATTCTGTGCCTCTCCAGACTTTCTCCAGATTCTCCAGACCTTGATATCCAAATGACATGCAAAATTTACTTTTATCTGAAAAGAGGACTTTGGACCACTGAGCAACAGTCCAGTTCTTTTTCTCCTTAACCCAGGTAAGATGCTTCTGACGTTGTGTCTGTTTCAGAAGCGGCTTGGTAGCCCTTTTCCTGAAGATGTCTTAGCGTGGTGACTCCAGCTTCAGTCCACTCCTTGTGAAGCCCTCCCAAGTGTTTGAATCAGCTTTGCTTGACAGTATTCTCAAGCTTGCAGTCATCCCTGTTGCTTGTGCACCTTTTCCTACCCAATTTCTTCCTTCCAGTTAACTTTGCATTTAATATGCTTTGATACAGCACTCTGTGACCAGCCACCCCATTCACTAATGACCTTCTATGACTTACCCTCTTTGTGGAGGGTGTCAATGATTGTCTTCTGGACCACTGCCAAGTCAGCAGTCTTCCCCATTATTGTGGTTTCAAAGAACAAGAGATACCCGGAATTTATACTGTAGGGATGGTCATTTAATGAAACTCAAATGTAAATATTCTAATATTTTGAGATACTGGATTTTTGACTTTCATGAGTTGTAAGCTGTAATCATCAAAATGAAAACAAAACAAAACAAAAACTTTTGAAATGTTTTACTTTACAAGTAATGAATCTAGAATATATTAAAGTTTCCCTTTTTGAAATAAGTAACAAAAAAAAAGAACTTTTTCACGATATTCTAATTTTTTGAGATGCACCTCTATATTCATGCAACCTTGTTCTTGGCAAGTGAGAGCAAAGCTGTGGTTTTAGTTCAGATGTAGGAGGTGTCAACGTAGCCCCTGTTCTTTAAACAGTCATAGGTCATATATTTTGTTTCTAATGAAAGATGATTCAGCATTTTCCAGACAACAAAATTTGATGACGGAGCTAACATTAGGCTTCAATTCCACATCTAACAACACTGCTATAAGTTCAGAGAAGATCACTCCTGCTGTAGTTCTGGGTTTGTGCTGTTTGGTTGGTTTGCCAAGCAACATTGCGATAATCATCAGCATTGCTCATGAGTGGAACAGAAATATGAGCTTCACCTTAAAGCTAATGCTAAACCTTGCAGTCTCTGATTCTTTGACCCTTTGCTTGGCTCCCTTTGTGCTGTCTGTAATACTGTTTGGATGGGAATTTGGCCTTTGGTCTTGTAAGTTCCTGTTTTTTTGGGTCACTGGAGTCTGTATGTTGGTGTCCTGATGGTCACAGACTTGTGATCAGCATCGTTGTGGCTTTCTTTCTGTTTTGGACTCCTGTGCACATTATCAATGTGATTGACATAGTTACTCCTCTGACTAAAACATCTCATCCAGATGTTCATTCCCAACTGAAGTCCTTCCGCCAAGTATATGGTGATACAAGCAAGACTCTGGCTTTGCTAAACTGCTGTCTGAATCCTTTTCTCTATGCAATCTCTTCAGAGAATCTTATGAAATGTTTCAGAAAGAGGTCATTCAAAATTTCTGATTGAATTATTTGTTTTCAGTCAACTATATGCTTTAAAGACTTCATGCACTATTAAGAAAAATGGTTCTAAACTACCAAATTAAGATTCTTTGGCTTGTAACAATAGCATAACCCTTTTTATAAGGTCCATAGAGAACCATGCTTCTAAAGGGACCCACATAGTGTTATATAACCTTTTAATAATAGTTATTTTTTTAATTAATATTAGTATATTTATATAATTAATATTTGTATTATTAATTTTATTTATATATATTATGTATTAATATCGTTGTTTTTTTTTTTTACCTCTCTATTTGCCTTGTCTTATAATATCTTGTAGCCTGTAGTTAAACACAAAATAGAAAGAGGACATAGTAATGAAGACCAAATTCCAAAATATATATTGTGTAACTGAGTGGCAGATTCTCTCTGCAAATGATGAATTTGTGGGATGTGATGCATCTGAAATACACAATTAAGTTTAGAGTTACAGTATGTCTCTTCCATTTATATAAAAACAAATATGTTTATGAAGACCAAAAGTAGAAAAATGGACAGTATGTGAGCCCTTTACAATGTTGAAAGAAAAAAGTGGTAAAGCTTTTGTTTTTGTTGTGACTGTATGTTTAT
Organism: Spinibarbus caldwelli; assembly: GCA_039654775.1. NCBI lineage: Eukaryota > Metazoa > Chordata > Actinopteri > Cypriniformes > Cyprinidae > Spinibarbus > Spinibarbus caldwelli. The sequence continues at coordinate 13,258,177 of CM077239.1, read as the reverse complement.
GCATAAACCCAATTAAAAATGTAAAAAATCTAACAGTATGGATTAATAATTCACAACCTCTGTTAATTACTTAGTGGAGAAGAGAGAGCTGAACAGAACTGGTCATAATTACTATTTAATGTTCTATAAAAATTAGAAGAGAAAAACACGTGATTAGTAGGAAACTAGTTACAATTTTAAAGTCAAAAGTTATATATATATGTTATATATATATATATATATATATATATATATGTGTGTGTGTGTGTGTGTGTGTGTTTGTTTACAAGTAAATACGTTAGGTCAAAGGGGTTTTGGGTTGGTTTAAACTGGATATCTTGCAAGAAATATTCACTGGAAATGCCATAATAAAAGTAAGAATTAAGAACATCTATAAGTACAGTTATGAGATGGCCTTACATAGAAGGTGAAAAAAAAAAGGTAAATGTCTTCAGTTTGCAAGAGGGGCTAAATCAGAAGTCAACAAAAGAGTGGAAGAGAAAGAAATGTGTGCAAACCACAAAACAAGAAAGAATATCAAAAAGAAGCCTGCAAGGAGGCAGCATCAACACAACTGATGCCACAGCACCGAGCTCAAGAGACTTACTGCAAAAGGATGACCGGACAATACAAATGTCAGAGGAGATCACCCTGCAAACGGTGACCCTACAAATTATTTTGCTGGTTTGAGCTTGTTGTTCAACTGACTTTGATATTTGATATTTTAATACTTTATGCCCTTTTTTTTCAATGTGGAAGCAAACTATTTTCTACAAATATGCCAGACTTTAAATTCATTAGCTGCTGTAGGTAAACAAGTAAGATTAACAAAGTGCAGTAAACTGTAATCCTATTTGTCCTACAAAGCACTGGTTATGACAATACATTAAAATAATATGGTAACAAATATTAATACTAAATTTAGGATGATACTTAAAACTTTACATTTACTATTATAGTTATCAATCTTGGTGTGAACAGACCTTTATACTCTGTGTCAGTCCACTCCTCCGGGTAACTGAAACAGGCGTTATTTTCATGTGGTACATATCACACTGCTGACTTGTTCTCTCTTTCATTCAAACCAAAGTCTCTTTAAGGCAACTCAGGTGGCCATCTTTGAAATGCCTCTCGGGCAGCTATTTTAGTCATGTAAGTACAGCTTCTATGTATTTGAATTGGGAAACATTAAATTCTCCAAAGCAGGCCACCAAGCTTACGATTAAATTTCATATTTGAAACCACCAAAGAAATCTGACAACTGTCTAGTAAATTTTGTTTCTTATGTTCAAATAGCGTTAAAAAAAAACAAAAAAAAAACATTTGTTCTATATAGTATTATTATGGGTATTATGAATGAAATTCGGACGGGCTACATCTGGCATATTTTTACTGTCATGTGTCCTACCTGTGTCAATGGTAGCACTTAAGAAGTAGTTCGAAAGTTTTTTGAAAAAACCTTAGAGATTTCAACAGTAATATTACCGTAATAAAAAAATATGTAAACGTAAATGTATAAATGTATTCCTGAATTATTAATAATAATTATAAAATACAAACACCTTGCATTGCAACCCTTACGAATATTAACCATGGATTTACTACAAATAAAACCAAAAAAAAAAAAAAACATCGTTATTGTAGTTAAACTTTGGTAACCACAAATTAACCATAGTTTTGCCACACTAACCATAAATTTGAACAGTAGTAACTACTACCTTTTATTAAGCCTGAGACACAGATTTCACAATTCAAATGAATTTTGATTCATAAGCTTACGATTTGATATGTCTCACTTCAATTCGATTTAATATCAATTCTTTTAGACAGCCTAGTACAGTACATGCTGTTTTTTCTCAAGGAAAAAGAAAATTCTCTCAACTAAATGTGAACCCTAAATTAACAACTGATTTGTATACAATTGCATATAAGGCATTTTAATAACATTCTATTAACAACATTTTAATGATATAAGAGTAGAAATATAATATGTCCAGATGCCAATCTATATAATATAATATATAATATGAGTTATTCTTTTTCCAGCTGTGGATATTGAACGGCTCTCCTGAGATAACATTTTGTGACATATTTAAAAGCTTTTATTGATGTTTTAAAAGTTTTATTGAGGTCTTTGCGTGGTTGAGACATTACACATCATACATGCAGGGCTTGACATTCACTTTTTAGCTCACCAGCCACTGTGGCTAGTGGTTTTCTAATTTAATAGCCACTCAACATTTTCACTGGCTACAATTTTGTTTTTGGTAAGTTATTTTGTATAAATAGAACTGAACTAAAATATAGTACAATTATTTAATTGATTAAAAGTTACACTTTAGGTGTTTGGTCACATTTGACTGCCAAGGAGTATGAGAACATATTAATGCTGTCTCTTTATAGCTCCCCAGAATAAAATGCTAGTCAGCATAGTTATCAACGCCCCTTCAATGCACATTATGTGTTAATAATTACTAGTAATTGCTGCAAATATAGTGTGGAGTTGTTTGGAACTATTGAGAGCTCCATGAACCACATGACCACGTGGCAGCGAGATCAAAGCATGTCGCAACTCTGTTTCTCAACGGCTCTGGCGTAAGAATAAACAACACTTTGCAAAATAACATAAAGATGTTAACATAAAGAATGGTAAAGTGTGAGTTCATCATTTGTTCTCTGTATTTATGCATACTTGTTCTTGGGAAGTGAGAGCAAAGCTGTGGTTTTGGTTTAGATGTGGGAGGTGTCAATGTTTTTCCAAACAGTCATAGCTCATTTATCTTGTTTTTAATGAAAGAAGATTCAGCATTTTCCAGACAACAAAATTTGATGATGGAGCTAGGATTAGGCTTCAATTCAACATCCAACAGCACTGCTGTAGGTTCAGAGAAGATCGCTCCTGCTGTAGTTCTGGGTTTGTGCTGTTTGGTTGGTTTACCAAGCAACATTGCGGTAATCATCAGCATCGCTCATTAGTGGAACAAAAATGTGAGCTTCACCTTAAACCTTGCAGTCTCTGATGCTTTGACCCTTTGCTTGGCTCCTTTTGTGCTGTATGGAAAACTGTTTGGATTGTACACAAATCCTCACCTTAATACACCAAAGCATCAGCATTGACTATGAATTCAACTCAGACAGTCAATCAGACCAATGGTTCTGTTTATAAAGTCAATTTCAGGTTTTGTATAATAGTGCCACCAAGTGACATAAAAGGTTTTTTTCATGCAAATGTTTTGTGGCCCCTCAGAACCTCCTTACAGCTGTGGCCCACTAGGGGGCAGTTTAGCTATTATTTAAATCAAGGCCTCAACATGGATCATTTAGCATCAGTTCAGTGAGTTTATTATTAAACTCACTGAAGTAAATTCTAGGGCCCCCCTGCACAATGCAAATGCATTTAAACATTCAATGTGATGAAATAAATCATACCTAAAGCGTATTATATACCGATCACTGCGTTTGGTGCAGTTACTGAATTTTAAAGGTGTGTGTTCATTCAGTAACAAATATTAAGAGGATTGATGTTTTCTACCACATAAAAATATTTATAAATAATAATAAAAAAAAATCTATACAATGAATCTAAATTTCAAGTATTTTATTTAAATAAAAAGAACTGATAAATCAATTGTGATGTGCATAAAATATGAAAATTCAATATTCCATGTAGTTTTTTTTTGTTTTTTTTATTTGTCAAAATTTATTAAAATCAATCACTTGTGCAGCTGAACTGAAGTATTTGCTGTAATCTCAAGGGCGCAAGTTTGATTTTGGCATTGGTGGGGACATAATGGAAGAAAACAGACATTTAATTTGTTTGATCAAAATTATTGCTTGGGACAATTTAGTAGTCGCTGGATATTGGTAGGGACATGTCATAGTGTTCCTATTAAATTCTCCACCCTTGAAAATCAGAACAAGCAATGCCTTTTTTTGTATTGCAGAACTTATATATGTATAAGAACAGGGAAATGAGACATGGTTGTATCTTCTACAAAGAACAGTCATAATAAAAACTAATATTATGGATTTGTGCACATCAAGTTATGGCATTATCTACACAGAAAAATGAAAAGCACAAAAATAAGAGATAAGAAAATAAGATAAATATAGAAAATAAGATCAAAAATAAGAGAGTCTAAGAGATGAGACAATTCACCAAGAAAAAGGCGAAAAGACAAAGGAGATTTAAGCCATTTTTGCTTATGAATGAAGAATTTTGCATTCAATATAAGGAAATTAACAACATATTCAACAAATAACAGCTTTGGATTTTCATAATAAAAAATAACATCTTTGAGGACGAAGGTATGGGTCACATTTGTAAGGCTAAAAGCATAAGAACTTAAGTCAACACAAAATTTGTTGGTTATACAATCAAAAAACAAATTGCCAGCTGTTTCCTCAACAAAACCACAAAACAAGCAAGTTTCATTAACACCAGAATATTTAGAAAATTAACAGGATAGATTTTATGAAGGATTTTATAATGAACCTGGTTGGATTTACAAAATTTTCTTGGCAAAAGCCAGGCCTTTTTCCAGTTTACATTTGTTATAAAGGAATCCCATTGGAATTTACATCTTGGAGTAATCTTTCTCTTCATTTGAAATATTTTGTGAATATGTCTGTTGTTGCATTTTTCGACCTAAAATATCAATACCACCCAAACGTAAAGCCGTCCCAATCTCACGGCAATTCGTACATATTGTACGAGGTGGCTAATTCGTGCGAGCTCACTCATATGAATTTGTAGAATTTTTGCTAAATTGCACTTTTTTACAAGTTCCCCAATTTTTATGAATTAGCCACCTCGTAAAATACATACGAATTGGTCATGAGATAGCGTTGGATAAACACCATTACCTTAACTGAATTTAAGGTGATTTTTAACTGGATTAAGCCTGCTAGGATAGCTTTCATCAAGGTATTATATTCCTTTAATGGGATTGGAAAGTTATGGAGATTCATAAATTGTTTGTAAGTTAAAATATTACAAAAATCATCAAACACAGATAGAATGCAGTTATAGTTGTTGTTAAACCATCTAGGGGGAAAAAAGAGACTTATTTCTAACAGTCATGTCAGCATTATTCCAAACGAGAACTTTGTGGGGGGAGAAACTATGAACAAAACACAAACACATTGCACATTACACTTCAGTAGGAAAAACACTACACTAGTAGGCTACACTAACCACAGTTTAACCATGGTATTTGAAGTAAAACTGGTTACATGAAGGGAAAAGAAACATGGTGCTTTACAGTAAAACATACAGCAAACACAGAATTAACAACTGATTTGCATACAATTGCATATAAGGCATTGTGTGTGTGCGCGTGTGTGTGCGTGCATGCGTGTGTGTGTGTGTCAGTTATTATTCTAAAAATGCCTATTATATATATATATATATGTGTGTGTGTGTGTGTGTGTGTGTGTGTGTGTGTAGTCTGTCTGCGCATCAGTGTCTTTGCTTCGCAATGTTTTTTGTTTTGTTTTTTTCACTGCGTGAGAAAATGGAAGACGTGTGGTATGAGAGCAGTGTCAACTGCATGAGTCAAATGCATGAAAGTTTACAGCCCTTAATATTTTACCTCACAGTGGAAATGAAAGAGACATTTGATATTTATCTCAGAGTGATGCACTGAGGAAGAGAAAACCTTCCATCACGCTCTTCTGATTGGCTGTGATTGGTGATTGTTTTTGTTGCATCCTGTAGCCGTGTTGTGTCTGGTCTGGATAAATTGCTTGTCAGTAGAACCTCATCAGATCTTTTTAGGACACGGTGTAAAGGTGTAGGTCTAAATATATTATATATAGCTAGTCAGAAGCAGTGGCGGAGCCAGGATGTTTTCATAGGGGTGGCCAGGGAGGGGCCAGCAACCAGTCTGGGGTGGCACAGAAATATTCATTATTTCAATATTAAAATGTGTTTCACTGTAAAGTACTGGACTGTTTTAGTGCCTAAAACACAACTGAATACAATTAATTTCTACTTAATTGTAGTTGAGATACTTGTGAATTAGGTCAAGTAATACTGAGTGAATATAACAATTTTTGTATTATTCCTCACCTCCAGGTATTTTAATAAAGGGACTCACTATAGCTTTATTGCCCAGTCAACTTGGTTCTGGTTCTCAAAACCCCCAAAAGCTTGTTCTCCATCGTTGCATACTCATGGATGAGACATGCAAATAGTGATAAGAAAGTGAAAAAGCCCGGAAGTCAACAGCACATAAATGCTAGAATGTAAAATGAACTATTTTATGCATTTAAATGGTTTGTACTTTACAAATTAACGAGAGAAAAAAAAGTATATTTTTTTTAGTATAAGTGCATTGTGCTCACATTTACTTGTGCATTAAATGACAAAAAAAAAAAAAAAAATACATAGCTTGTCAACTTGCGCCTTATATTGTGATCTCGAGTTGCAAAATAGGCTATATTTTAGTATGCATTTGAGAGACGTTGTTTAATGTGATGAATATATACATGCATGCACAGTTTGCAACTTTAATCGTCTTTTTGGTAATTTCATGACTTAACTGACGACAGAACTACATTGTATGCTCATAGTTTTTTTGTGTGCTTTATTTATGATGAAGCAATATCGAGCGTACGCCTCATATTCGCGTAAAGAGTGTGCGCCTGGTGCTGAAGCGATGTTGAAGCGCGCGTCTGAAAAGTCTGCAGTTTGATGTGGTCGTCAAGAAATACGGAGGTTGCGCGTCTTAATAAATGCACTTCTTGTCAAGAAAAAAAGGGACAAAAACTGCAGTTGTGTGAGTGGGGTGGCCAAGCTTAGGTCAGTGGTGGCCACGGCCCCTGGTCAGAAGGAAGCTTTAATGATTTTTTTTTTTTTAACCTTTGTGTATGCACCCTTGTTCTTGGGAAGTGAGAGCAAAGTTGTGGTTTTGGTTTAGATGTGGGAGGTGTCAGTGTAGCCCGTTCTTCAAACAGTCATAGGTCATTTATTTAGTTTCTAATGAAAGATGATTCAACATTTTCCAGACAACAAAATTTGATGATGGAGCTAACATTAGGCTTCAATTCAACATCCAACAGCACTGCTGTAGGTTCAGAGAAGATCGCTCCTGCTGTAGTTCTGGGTTTGTGCTGTTTGGTTGGTTTGCCAAGCAACACTGCCGTAATCATCAGCATTGCACGTGAGTGGAACAGAAATATGAGCTTCACCTTAAAACTAATGCTAAACCTTGCAGTCTCTGATGCTTTGACCCTTTGCTTGGCTCCTTTTGTTCTGTATGGAATACTGTTTGGATGGGAATTCGGCCTTTGGTCTTGTAAGTTCCTGTTTTTTTTGGGTCACTGGAGTCTGTATGTTGCTGTTCTGACGGTCACTTCCATGAGTGTGCACCGCTATCACAATGTCATCCAGTCAAGAGTCACTAACAGGATGATACTGCAGAGACTGGAAAGATGGCACAGGCGCCTTCAGCTGATTGGCATCTGGATTCTAGCCTTTGCTTTTTCCCTACCAGTATTTTTTACTCAAGGACTCAATAACAAGGATGGATTGCTAAGATGTCAGAGGACAATTGAGTCACAGTCTCTAAAATTGACTGTTTTGATTTTTGAGATCCTGTTGGGATTCATCATCCCATTTTTGACCATGTTGATATGTTATCTCTGGTTGCACAAAGGGTTGAGACAAAAGAGCTCCAGTCTAACTAGAGCTCCACAGGACCAGGAACCCAGAAAGCAGGGGACAAATGCTAGAACTTACAAGAAGAGACTTGTGATCAGCATCGTTGTGGCTTTCTTTCTGTTTTGGACTCCTGCGCACATTATCAATGTGATTGATATAGTCACTACTCTAACATCTCATCCACATTCTCAACTGATCTCCTTCCGCCGAGTATATGGTGATACAAGCAAGACTCTGGCTTTGCTAAACTGCTGTCTGAATCCTTTTGTTTATTTTTCTTTTCAAGTAATGTCATAAAGTGTACTAAATAGAGCGCACATTTGTTTATTTCACAAATACATATCCAAATAAATAATTAAGTTGTAAACCTTGTCTGCTAATTTGGGATCAATTTTAAAAATTTGCTCTCTGTTGTAAACAGCTGCATTAATGCAATTTTGAAACCTGTGATCTGCCATAGGATCATCTATGTTAATGAATAAATGCTTACCATAATCAAACAGACTGAGGGTTATTTACAATTATTTAAATGATTTTTAATTTCTTTAATTTGTGCATGTTTTCCATGTTGCATTTTGCATTTCTGGTATGAAAAATTTCTCTTTCAGTCTTTAGAAAGATGAGAAACATTTAAAATCATTTCTACAAACAACCCTGTTTTTGTATTATTAGCTGATACTATAATGACCACACATGATAGATTATGCACATTTAGCTACAGTATGTTCCAGTAGGTTTCCTTCCTGTTTCTTTACATTAATAGTATACTTTATTTGCAGCTATAATGTCTTATAATTGCTGTCCCACTATCATACTGGCAGTCTTTGTAATGGAACCATAAGTGCAATGGGACACTGCACACCCTTGCTTCATTAACCGGATACTAAATGCTAAAACAGAAACAGGAAAACTGCATGGTGGTTTGACCAGTTCGTTTAGTTTCAGATGAATACCAGACATGTGATTGGCATGATGATCAGTATTATCTGTATTACACTGATAACCATTTGAACAAGGTATGAAAATGTATTAAATGTATATGTTTAAAATCATCTTATATCACTAAAAACATGACTAATAGCAAGATGGACTGGAATTTATTTTTTTTTTAATGAAAATATATTAAACATATATTTCCAGTTATGCAATTTACAGTAACATATATGTCAATATCATTCAAATCCTTGAACACAGATTTGAGAACAGAATAACAGTACAACATATATCAGGTCACCGTTTGGCTTAAATGCTTCTTTGTTCATTCTTTTTTTTTTTTTTTTCAACTGGATAAGGATTTTGACTATATGCACAACAACATGTTGCAGTACTTAAAAAGTTTAATAAGTTTCATTAAACTACTTTTCTGACATATTCTTAAATTTAGAATACAACCAACAGGGATCTAGAAGACAAGGCGAGGGAAGTCGAGGCAGGTGGTTCAGGTCTCCATTCAGAAACAGATGCAATGGAAGAAGAGTTTTAAACAAGCTGGTTTTGGATATAGTACATTTGTGCACTGTGTATGTTGGATGCAGTGAGCTATCTGAGAGACAAAGGATAAAAATGAAATCAGAGACACTCAGTATGTTGCCACAATGCACCTGTCCAGCAGGAAGTGGCACTGCAATGGAGGTCAAATGATGATGAAGGACTAAATATTGGCTCTTAGAAACATAATCAGATCGCAAATAATGATGTGATATGTTTTCAAACTAGCCTAAAACATGCCAGAGGGGCACAGCCATGAGCAGGCATTTGAGAGCTTACCGGTAGGGAATATTTAATAAAATTTTCGCAAAATGTTCCTGATTTATTTTCAAAAGTAGTCCAAATTGGATGATGTGTTTGCACTGGTAAATATGGGTAAATAAGTCACCTGAACTCTCACAGTAAACAAGAAGAATGTCTCATGTCTGCCAATCGGCTCACTCCCAGCATGCTTTGCATTCAGCCTCTTTGAACAACAGCAACAGGAAGAGGATTAACGTTAAACGCCACTTTTTTCTTCCAACAGGCACAATTCATTAAAAAACCTCCATTGTTGATCTTCTATGGAAATGGTTGTACTTCTACATACACGTTTAAAATTTTAAACACCTTTAGTCAGCATCTCATAATAATAATAATAATAATGACAATTATAATAATCAGAGCAATAATTACAGTTTAGCTATAATAATGCATAATGTCTTAAATCTACTATTTTCCTTCTCTTTCTCCTCCCTTGTTCAAAAAGTTCCTCAACCGTCTGCATTCCCCCCGTTACATTGTCCCCGACATACAGCAACTTAAATATTTACAATGATTCATTTACAACCAATGGCTCTGCCCATTAAACATTTTGTCCTTTTTGGAGATAAAAAGCTTGTGGCACAGGGTACATTTGTCCAGTGAGTTTAAAACAGGCTCTGTGCCTGTACTGTCCCAGGGCGCATTCACCCCTGCACTCACATGGCCAGTAGCTGATTGAGCGCCATGCGGAACTGCTGGGTGCAGCCCGCGAGCTCTCGTACCCTTTCCGTCATGTCTCTGGCGGCCCCTGGCGAGGGGTACTGCAGGGCTGCCGTCTTGGTGCTGACCACAATGTCTTTGAGCTTTTCACAGAGCGTGTTGCTGTGCTGGGCCACCCTGGTGCGAACCTCGGGAGACTTGGCTTGCCTGGAGAGCGTGTCTCCGATGAAGACGAGCTTGTGAGCACTGAGGATGACGAATTTACTGTGTGCAACGAAGATTTTGGGTGGCTGATTGTTGTTAATGGAGGAGTAGAACGCGTCGATGGCGTTGTTGAGCGTGGTGATGTTGGCCTCGCACTGCTCCATGTAAAAGAGCAGCAGCTGCCGGTCGCCCATGCACAGCTTACTGCGCGGCGTCTGCGGGTAGTGAGAGGGCGGAGTCCAGCCCGAAATGTCATTGTTGATTGGTTGGGAGACCTCCTGTTCCAGTCGCTCAAACTGCTTCAGCTGTTGGGGACACAAGTGAGTAATATTGTATTGAATAGATGAACAAAACACCATTGTAAAAAGTGTTACATATATCTACAAATAAAAATATTACATATTGTTTAAGAATCTGTTTATGTATGTATTTATATAAAATATATATAAATTATTATATGAAAAAAATTTAAATTTGAATAATGCACAACTTCATGTGGCTTTGTAAGCATTCATGAAGTATTTAAATAAATTTATATAAATACCATGATGCCTACCACATTTGAGGGCTTAAATGTATTGTGTTCTGTGATAATTGCATTTATTGGTGCTATTTTATTAGATGAAATTATACCTGTTGCTGTTCCAGCAGAGTCTTATTGTGTTTGATGCTTCCTTTTTCCAACAGCTGTCTTTGGTTCTTTTCAAACTCTTCTTTACCCTAAAATAGAAAAAGAAAATAATTTTTTAAAAATTAAATCGTTTACTCTCTATGGATAGATGGGTGAACAATTGTAATGCATGTTCCAAAGTGTTCACAACTTCATTCAAGCAAAATAGTATAAGATCATGTTAAATATTTGTGCATAACCAGTAACAAAATCACAATCAGCATACATCTTCCCACTGCTTTTTTAAATAAAAAAAGTCAATCCCATACATCCACTTCTTTCAATTCAAATAATGGGCGCTGAAAAAGGTCAGTTTAGTCCATCAGAGGGCAGTGAAACTTAACACAGCCATTTTCAGCTGAAATTATTACAGAAGTCATTATGTCTATTCAAATATTCCCCCTACAATTATTACCTAGTTATTTTAAGTAAAAAGAGTGTTTGTCTAAAACACTCTGGTAGAAATAAGCAAACATGATCAGTTCAGCTGAGTCAGAGCTTTCACAAATCTATTAAAAATAATACAAAATACTATATAATGTATTATACAACATTGTTTTCATTTGCAGTTTATAATAAACTCAAATAATGATATATAATAAAAAAATATATATATAATAAATTAAATGTATACATATAAACTAAATTCCAGGGTCTGTTTGCACTGCTAGACCAATCCTTACACATACTGAATAAACTAAGATGTTAGTATTTTTTATTTTCATATTTTCATGTTTGGCCTAAGGCCAAAATGAGCTAGAACCGCCACTGAAAAAGGAAAAAATGATGAAGAAATATCTAAGTGACTGAACAGAATTGATCTTATCTGCACAGTTTCACTGAAAGTTTTGACAGAACCACACAGCAGACGTGCAACAGCTGGTGCTAAAGGAAGATGTATGTGGGCTTTAAGGAAAAGCAGGTCTGCACATGCAGTTGGAGTGATTGATGAAAAGGCCTGAGGCTTGACACATTAGGGATTACAAGCAGAGCCCATATAGAGATGCATGCAGACCATTGATCACATCAATGACTGAGAACATACACCTGGATACTATTCTCAAAAGGAAATGTTTTGTAATTTAATTTATATTTAGTGCACCTGTAAATGGACATAGTCGTAATCCTCCATCCAACCCTCCTCTGTCGTCTCGTACGGCCTGTCTGGAGTCTCTTCCTCAGCTGAGAATTTGGGAGGGGAAGGTAACGGGCGGGACTGGATGTTGGCCCTTTCAGGTGTGCCTGACTGATAGGCTGAGATGTTGTTGTTGTTGGTCAGCTGACCCAGCATGTCACCAGTATGAGGAACGGGTGGCAGCGGCAGTTGCTGCTGTTTGTTTGTCCGTTTGAAGAGCAAAGAGGCATTGCCATGGAGAAACGACGCTAACTGCTTGGTGTCGTCAGGCACGCCTCGAGCACACATGACCAGCCGGTCTAGGTCGTCCCCACCGGTGCCTGTAGGAGGTGCCATCAGAGCTGCAGGGGACCAGCCCAAGGAGTCCAGCGCCTGACTGTACCTCACCAGACCTTGGAAGGCCTCCTCCATCTTCTGCACCTGCTTGCTGAGCTTGGTCTGCAGTGTGCGGTCGGTGGCCTGGGTGGCGTTGGCCACGGCTCCTCTAGCGAACTCCAGGAGGTCCCGAACAGCCACGCGAATGCGGTCCACGGCCTGTCGAATGGCAGGGAGGTTGGACTCCATCTGAGTGGAGCTGCGCCAGTTCCCACTGATGAATGACATGAGGAGGGACACTGAGCTCTCCACGGCCTGTTGATGACGGGACAGCTGCTCCATGGCCTGGTCTAGATCCAGAAGCAGCAGGCGACCGGGCCCGGAAGATTCCCGCACCGGAACCATGTCCAAAGAGGATGTTGAGAGGTTACTGCGAGTGCTTCCCGTGCTGGACGCCGACAGCCGTTTGAAGCTCAAAGTGAGCTCCTCGGTGGCCGCTGCGTCACGCACCACCTGCGGAGGAACATCATACACATCTGCAGGGTGGCGGTCCTGTGGGCCGCCCTTTCGCAGGCTGGCAGGGATGTCATAGATCTCCTGGCCCTCAGGCTGTCGTTTTCCTATTAGCTGAGGAGGAGGAACATCGTAGACGTCTTCTGGTATGGGAGGCTCGGGACCACCTGGGATCTGAGACAGATAGGCCTGGTTCTGATTCTCTAGACTCTTCATCTTGGCAAAGTGAGGAGGAACGTCGTACGTTTCCTCCCTGATTGGACCATCTGGAACATCTTTGCTGACAGATGGAGGAATGTCATATACCTGTAAAAAGGAATAATGTGTTTACCAAAACTAGCCTTGTATAATCATAACTGAATGGATGTACAGATATTAAAATTCTGATAATCAGTCAATCATTTGGAATGTTAAAGTGAATTTAGGCATCACAACACTATAATATTATGTTTATTAAATATTAAAATATTAAAAATTGATATGTATTTTGAAATTTGCTAAAGATATTTAATAGTGTTATTAAATTATTGGTGTTTTTAAAGATTAACTTAAAGTAAGCTTTAGAGGATGGCAAATGTTATCTAAATGTAAAAATAGAGGAAATGAAAATGAACAATGTCTAAAGTTGGATGATAACCAATAGACACTTTTCACAGACTGTGATCTCATAAATCTAACAAGGTATTTTTTTATTATTTTTTTATTTTTTATCTATATGCATTTATAACACTATACTTTTGCGTTTTATTACCTTGGTATTAAAATACTGGAAACTAGATAATGCTGATGGCAGTTTTGGCATCTTTGTTGCTTCTGACCAATATAATCAATCTCTCAATACATTTTTCCACATTAGCAAAGTCATATAAACACTATTGTGGACTTTTTCTTTGCTATTACAGCAGATGGGAACACAAACATATATTTGTTGAAGTTTCCCTTTGCCATTACAGAAGTTTACCAAACTATAATGACTTCTGCTTCTGAAAACCTCTTAAATGTGAAAAGGGTCCATATGGAACCCAAATATTGTGCACTTCTAAAATTAATTAAAAAGTTACACACTTAGGATTTGCTAAATGAACACAGTTTGAAGGTGTTCCAACTTTTCTTTTCTTTTTTTTTTTCTTTTTTTTTTGGAACAGCTTGCATACAATATCTCTACTACCTGACAGATGTCACTGAAGTAGGTGTCCTGTTTGACTGACTATTCAATCAGAAATTCTTTCTGCTTGTGAATCATTTTACACTGTAGGGTTTGCTGTCATTTGGTTTGTTGAGATGTCATTAGTGGGCAGGGCTTTTGTCATTGTAAGAGCATCAGTGGTGCTTTGTTTCAGGAAATAAAACAGATCTCTTTAACACCCATTAATGTGCAGATCAAAGGTGTACATAAAACCAGAATGTAATTGATTTGTGTCAATCTTGTATGGAGAAAAGATGGAGTGTTACCGTTTGTTGGTAGTGCAGCTGGCTCTTGTCCACACTAGGTGGAGTGTCATAGATCTCCTGACCATCTCTACTGGGTGGGCCTTTCATAGCCATGGGAGGAGTATCATAAACCTGTGACCCAGAGAGAGGAACAGGGTCAAAAAGACACAAACTCATCTGATAGTTTAAATCATGTAAATAAATACACATTCAAGACATGGATCTGTGGCTATAAGTAGATCTGACCTGACCGGAAATTTGTGTTAGTTGAAAGGAATCTGATAGGGAGGGGCTGTGCATTTGTTTCTGTCTGTTTCTCTCGTTTATTTTACACCCCAGGGCTCCTGATTCCTTTCTACTTTCTCCTACATACTTTGTCCTTTTTTGTCATTTTTCCCTCTTCCTTCTGTCCCTTGTTTTTTGTGCAAAATTGGGATTGAGGCAGTTGGATGAATGAGGATCGGAGGGAACACAGGTACACCCGATAGGGGACACACTCCCTCTGATGTGGAGAGATTACAGGAGCACGACCTCAGACAGGAACAGCTGGAGGAAATCAGCAGTGCTGCAGAGATGCTGACCTCCACCTTCACCCACAATCTCTCTCTCTCTTTGCTACCTGTCCAGTGGCTCTGCGTTCAAGCTGAGATTTTGAACGTGTGATAGTAAAGGAGTTTTTTTTTGTGGAGGTATGCAGAGCTACCCAAGCCTTCCATGTCTTCATGAAAATTATCATTATAACAACAAGAACAAAGATTACATTGTGTGAAACACTATAAAAGTCACCAGCTATGTTGTCCTGTGGCAAGCTACTCTGCACTGTCATTGTTTTAGTGATTCATGTCACTGTAACATGCATTACTGCACAAAAGTTTGCGGTCAGTATGATTTGTTAATGTTTTTGATGTCTTTTATGTACACCAAGGCTTTTTTATTTGGAAAAAAATAAAAATGTAATCAAAAAAAAAGAAATAATATATATTATGAAATAAATAACTGTGTTCTATTTTAAAACAGTTTAAAAAGAAATTTATTCCTGTTATGGCAAATCTGTATTTTCAGCACTCTAGTCTTTAGTGTCACATGATCCTTCAGCTGAACTGCTGAATATTTTTGTGGAAACTGTGATACATTTTTTTGTCAGTATTTTTTGATGAATAGAAAGTTCAAAAGAACAGCATTTTTTGTAACATTATAAATGCCTTTATTCTCACTTTTGATCAATTTAGTTTGTCCTTGCTGAATAAATAGTATTAAAAATTCTTAATCACCCCAAACATTTGAATAGTAGTATAATCCATGTATTTTACAGACATATATGCACACAAATTTCTATCTATATGTGATTATCATAATTTTATGTTTACGTATGACAAATTTGTCCCAAAGGTATAGTATAAATAAACCTCCCCATATACTTCTGTAGTTTTTATATCTAAAAAAATGTTTTCAATTAGAGACTAACCCTACCCTCCAAGGAACCCTTTTTAGATTATTGTAAGAATAAATGTATATATTTTATTTATGGAACATTTTTTCCAGTTGAGGGCGCCCCCAGATGTATAATTAAGTAAACCCACACATACAGAGCTACGCATGCTCTCTCAACACTACAACAATAGCATTGACTCGAGTTTCAGAACGTGCTATAAATGAAGTGTGACTTCCTGTCCCAATGCTCTGTCAAACCTTTGACGACTGATATAAATATCAAATAATGCCTGCAGCTCAACTGGTACAAACAAGAAAAAAATAACCATAAACACACACACATACAGACAAAGGCTCACAGCGCTCAAATGTTAGTAAAGGATTAAAACCCAATAAACATTTTATAGTGCAAGCAGTAAAAGTGTGATTTTTCCACTACTGCATCTGATATGAGTGAAATGAGGTCGAGGGAATTTGGATTAAGCTGAAGTCTAATCTTGTCTGAGATAAAGTAAGTGTCACACACACTTAGGGACTAGTAAATTTCAATAGTACATTTTTAGTTTAATACTTATGCATTAATAATTTAAACCAGTGGTTGACACAGTGCCCTCTAAGGGTTGTAATGGCAAAAAATGTAAATTATTATAAACGCAGCTGTTAGACATAGACGTCTTGTTGTCATACAGTACAAGATGTTATTTTATGGACAAATAAAATGTCACATTTCAAGCATTATAAACTGATTGATTATATACTGATATATTGATTTAACCAATTTACACCTCGAGTAACAATCACAAATTCACACAAAGAATCCTAATATACGCCTTTAATGTGTACTGGAGACTTCTGAAGTCATGTCTACTCTACACTTCTATCAATACTGCACCAATCACACACATACACACACATCCTTACACAAACACCATTAGCATTTATAATGCTCGCCAAACAATGGCTCTCAATCTGTTGTGCGCCCTCAGGAGAGCCTGCAGTCAGAGACTAAGGCAGGAGAACCAATGAATACCAAAACCTCTCATTGAGCATCCAGCAGCCGCTGTGCCAGCTCCATTTGATTAAACGAGCATGTTTTTTTCCTCTGTATTGCTCTGAGAGACGCCGATTTGTTACAATGATATTTGGATGGATTTTGAGGTGGAAGTGGTTTGGCTTGCAGCATTTTTGGTCAGTATGAAAAATTGAGTGAGAAAATTGAGTGAATTTACTAAACAGTTGCTGTATGGGCTTTTTGTGTAAAAACCTGCATTTTATTCACTAACCTCTGATGAACCAGATTAAGGAGATGCTAAATATGCTGGTACAGAGCTGTGTCATTAAATCATGAATAAATTAAATACCTGATTCTTTTCCTTAAGCTTATAATATATGGTAACATCCTCCATCATTTAACATTCCAAAATCAGCATACAAAACTGTATTCACTGCATTTAGTTTTCCACGTTTGGGCCATTACTTACAGTAATTTGCTTGATTCAATAAATGAGATTAGTGCATTAGATGATTCTATAATTAGTGAATTGAGTGCTAAAATAACACAAACAGCATGTGCCAATAAACAATGTTATCAGATGCCACAATTCATTCTTACTGAATTTTTATGTTTTTTTTACGCCATTTGTACACTTCTACTGGATACACTGTTGTGTTTTGGCACACAAAATGACAAAGTGATGTGCCTCGTCTCATCTGTCCTGTTTAGTCCACTCCTCTGTCATTTACAGCATGTGCTCGGGTCTTTGCTGTCGTCCATGTTTCTCTCATTCTCTCTGTATGCCTGTGCTTCAGGCTGAGAATATGTTGGAATTGTAAGGTCTGGGTATTCGTGGCCTTTTCCGTGAGCCAGGCTTTGTCTGTCTCTCTCTGCCCTAGTGTGTGTGTGTGTGTGTGTGCTGCAGTGTGCTGCACTGAAGGACTGATCTCGCTGACAACACATTCCCTCTCATATACACACAATGCACACGTGCACACACAGCAGTCTCGGGATATTCTGCTTCACACACACACACACACACACACACACACACACACACACACACACAATGCTGACCTTCTTTTTGAAATGCCTCCAGACACTGAAATATCTACTTCCACTGCAAGTAATGCATGACCTCATCTAAAAATAGGCATGCAATCATCGAGCCAACAGGAATATAAGGATGCAGGAATAAAGAGAGAGGAAGAAAGAGCTAGTGAAAATGAATGAAAGATGGAAAGATGGAGAAAAGAAAGAAAGAGGGTGAAAGCAAGAACAACTGAAAGTGAAAGAAAGTGTGCAAGAAACATTAAAAAGAGAACAAAAATGAAAAACAAAAGACAAGAAAATTAAAGAAAAATTAAAGTAAAAGTAAGTGTGAAAGAACCCCTGGAAAAAAAAAATCCCTGGAAAATGAAGGAAGGAACAAAAACAAAGCAAAACAAAGCAAAATAGTGAAAGAAAGAAAAAGTGAGAAAACAAAAGAACAAAAGAGCAAAATAGTCAGCAAAAGAAAGCAAAGGTGAGTGTTAAAGAAACAAGCAAAAGAAAGGAAGAGTGAAAGAATTAAAGAATTTAAAAAGGTAAGAGTGCGCGAAAGAAAAAAGAGAGAATGAGAAAGTGCAAGCAAAAATGTGAGAGAAAGAGAAAACAATCAAGAAAGAAAGAAAGAAAGATTTTACATTCTCATTGCTTGTATTATTAATGAACTTGGAGGTTCTTCACCAGAGTCTGGCAGAGTGTGTGATGATCATCTATCTCTCTCACACACACACTGCAGACATCTGAGATACACTTAAAGGCTATTATCATCAATAACTGGCTCATCCACAAATTACTACATATCAAATAATTTACAGCATAATGATCTTCACATGGACATTAAAGTGCATATGAAACTCAACACAGTGACATAATCAGTGCACACAGGGCCATACGATGCCTCTTTTCATTTGAATTCTTTACCTGTTGATTGTACTGGGTGCGGGTGGGAGGAACGTCATAGATATCCTGGGAAGGTGGGAGGTGTCTGGGGACGTCATACTCATCCTGTTCATTTTTCCCCGTGTCATACACATACACTTGACCAACCCGCGTGGGAACAACCACCTGATAGAAAGAAAGAGGAAAACAACTGCATGAGACTGTGTGTGAATGAATAGCTAGGCACATAAAGGAGGATAAAGATGTTGCCCTGATGGCGCCATTCACACCAGGTTAACACAGACACTACTACAACAAATCTAGGGTCGCAAAGGTCACTGTGGGAACAGGGGCCGTCCTTTTGTCCGCCTGTTTACCTTCTGTCTTAGGCTTTGAGGACTGTGTCGACCGTGTGAGCCTGGGAAATGAAAACAAGCTACGACCCCATATTTGTACAACGCCTGAGACATAATACCAATCACAACACACTCAGATGAGCTGTTCAGCATGTGGAATTCCTTCACAAGGATCTTAGCATATGCAGCTAACGCATATTCATGGAATACTGTGATATTTGGGATGCTAGATATATCAGTACCATATCAGTTAATTTAGGGCCAGATTTACTAACCGCTTGCGCCAGCGCAAACCGTCTTTTGCCGTTAAAATAGTACTGTCAGGATTTACTAAAGATGCGCAGTGAAGAATTAGCACTGAAAAGGCACGGACACAGTTTTTTTTGCACCTGATCTTATTGAATATGCATTTGTAGGAGTTTACCTTTCAGATGCAAAATTTATGGGAGGAGAGTATTCAAATGAATCATGCAAAACGATTTACTAACATTTGCGCTCGTCAAATTACTGGTATTTGCGCCATTATTTAACGCCCAAAAAAAGCATGTCTTAAAGCAGGCTCTAATTTGTGCTGCTCTTGGTAGATTGCGCTGGTCATTATGGAAATGATCTGGCTGTGTCTGTGTTCTTTAATGTGCGCATTGTCAGTAAATCAACTCGCAGAATTTTCCCCTCCCATCTGCGCTTTTATGGAATTGCGATATAATGCTAATTTGCCCTGTTTAGAAAATATGGTCCTTAAGTTTTTTATTTTTAATTTATTTAGACAAAATAGTAAAGACTTTAAATATGGTTCAGATAGTTCCGGCTCTAAGTGAATGTACCGCGGTCAAGGGACTTTGTTCAGCGTGAAGCAGAGCAAAATCACCGTAACACATTGCCTCAAGAGATTTAGTGCTTTAGTGTGTTAAGTAATGCACTCTGCCCTCTGTGAAACAAGTATTCGCTCCTTAATATAAAACATGTATGGACGAGCAGCATAGGTTTTTGTGCGCTGCTGAGGTGTGTACTGTAATGATCTAGGTGGAATGAGCTTTATGTAGTTTTCATGATTCCCCGCAGGGCAGTTAAACATGATTGCTGGCCTTCACTCATAACACTGAGTTTATGAGATTACTTGCGCTTTCATTCTCGCTCTCTTTCTCCTTTTATCAGTTCACACCAGCCAGTCTATAGGAACGCACTGCGCCAGCCTTGCGTATGGGCGTCACTTCTCGCATACTAAACAACAGATACACACATGCATCATACAGACACAGATTTGTAGAAGTCACTCAATAACCTCGGTACAAGGGTGAATTTCATATGACCAGGTCAAATTTAACCCCCAAATCGAAAGAAATAAATAAGAAATTATTTTTTGCTTAAAGAAAATAAAGCAAATATATGGGAGCATTAAGATTTTATGCAATGTTATAATGTTTTTATGACAATTAATCATATTTCCCTTTTAAATTATTAATGTTGTAATGCAAAAAAATATTGCATTTTCATTAATGTAATGTGGAAATTAAAAAATAATATATTTTATAATATAATATAGTATCTATACATCTTAATAAAAATAAATATTTTATTATAGTTTTTTTTTTACTGTATTAAAAATGAGATGTTAGATATTAATTAAAACATCAGAAATAATCAGTGCTTTCTTTATATAATGAAAATACGAAGAAGAAATGTACTTAATTTACATGAAAATGGAAAAAAAAATTGATGGTCCTACAAATATGGTTCATTTTTGTGCAAAATATAATTTCTAGATCCGTAAGCATCTTCACTTATTGTCAGGGAGGGCAAAGCAGTACTGATTAACCACACAGACTGAAGCTTTTCTTTGTGAGGCGTTCATGCTTTGTTAGATTAAATCTAGTGACTATGGTAACCAGGCACGAGCGACGACAAGATGAGCACAATGGAAAGCACAAGTGCACATATGTAAAATGCATTTAAAAGAACTATACTATCTGCCTGACACTGCAGTGTTGCTTGTCATATATGGAAAGTTCAACATAAATAAAGAAGAGAGTAGGCTAATGAAAATCCCAGAGATCTTGTATTAATATTTACTCTCCCCCTCACACAGCCTGCCACTTCAGATGTGACATCCCTGCTAACCATCCAATTAAGCCATTCTCATTTAAGAAAGCTTGCAATCTGTCACTGTTAATTCTCATCTTTCTCACTCTCTTTCTCTCGCTCTTCACATGTCTCGCCTGATTCTTGCCCCTTTTTTCCAAATGGCAGATGATAAATTCCTTCAGCTTTTTTGTCAGTGTGGTCAAAGCATGTTATTGGTGTGATTTATTGGAGAAACCCTGTGACCCATTGACCACCCCGTCTCTACCTCCAGAACATCCACACACTCCCGACCTCTCTCTCTCTGACACTGCTGCGGTAAATGGCCACATTCTCCACGGTGCTGTACACACTTTCACACACATTAAGACTGAACTGCAGGTGTTTCATCTGACACATCCACACGTACACAACCTCCGGTGTCGTCACACTCTCTGCATTTTCACTTAGCCTGACTCACACAAACAAAGGTGAATCTATGAATGTATGTATGTGTATATCTATCTAGACATTTATTTATCTAGTTTAGTCAGTATCTGTCTAACCATACATTCATCTAGGGGTGTATACTGCAAAAACTGAATAATGTAATCAAAATACAACACTGTATGAATGAAATGTACACTAATTTTTATTAAAGCTACAAAAATTATTCAGTAAGAAGCAGTGAGTGATTTTTCTTTTTCTTTTGTTGTTTAATAAACATTAAAGGACACAGGCAACAGCAGGTTTATTAAGTCTATCTATCTATCTATCTATCTATCTATCTATCATCAGATCAGATGAGCCACCTTCAAAGCTGTTGTATAATTTATAAAATAGTCAGTCCTGTATATTGATTGGTCAATACACCATTCCAATCATGCAAAAATATACCACACACTAAGCTATGATGTGAAACACTTGTTTACAGACTGTGGTTCTTTAGTACTGCACACCCTGTGTTTTATTTCACTGCCCTCTCAGACCTGTGCTTAGCCTTAAGTAATAGTCACTCCATCCCACTGAGAGCCTCTGAAGGGCCAGCCGTAATGAACGTCGATCAATAATGTGAATTATCAATGAGCGCTGCTCTGGGGAGCAGAGATGGCACATATGGTGGACTGCCATCATCTAGCCCTCATCAATATAGCTGAAAGGGTCTGGTCATAGAGAGTGGGTGGGTCCAGGCCTCCAGCTGTCACAACAATCTTTGGGGGGTGGGGTGAAGTGCCTGTAATGATGATTTGATAAAGAGACAAACACTCCCTGGTGTGGAAGGAAACAATAGGGGAGCAGTGACCGTCTGACTGCATTGCCTTGCTCCATGACAGCTGGCCAAGAGTCACAATCACAGCTACACGGCCATTAGGTTCAGCCCTGAAGAGAGGGACAGATTGCAAAGGCTGCTTTACAAAAGCCCCCGTACCCCCTGCTGCATCGACGAGCTGTGACCTCCTTACCCCAGCTGACACAATGACACATGTCACCACTCTAAAGAGTGCAACCAAGGTCTGCTGAAGACATTCCAGCCAGGCCTGGCTCCTTGGACCATGGATGTTGCTAATTTTAATCAACGCCTGCAAACCAAATACCTGATGCTGAGAATTCTGAGAGAGGGCTTTGATGGTATTATTTGCATTATGAATGCATGCTTGAAATAAAACTGTAAGTTTCCAATGAAGTTCCACTTGTGCAGTGGTTAAAACAATGCTGTATTTGTTCAGTACACATGCGCACTGAACCGAAAGACCTGTATCAAAAATTTTCGGTACAAATAAGTGTAACATTACACCCCTAATCAGCTCTATATCTTTTTCATATTTAGCTCAGAATACATTTTTGTTTTGCCATGGAACTGTAGATTTAGCAGTGGTGCAGTGCTGCCACCGAATGTCACTTAAGGAAAAACTGCATTTAAGTGAAATTCACTATTTTTGAGAGATTCCCCACATTAAACTGTCCACTAAAAAAAACCTTAAAAGCAACCAAAGTCAAGCTTTGACTCGCTCAGGTTTACATAAAACTCAAAAGTGGACTTTTAAACTCAACTCAAAGGGATTCTGGCAAAAATGTATTCGGTACATCTGCAGATGTGCCCAAGGGAGGCAGTTCTCTGTGGGATAGCATGTATGTGTGTGTCCGTGGTCCAGATGAGGCACCACTGGCACCCACATCACACCAAGTCACAGAGCCCAGCTGAGCTCTCCACAGCCTGTGCTTACATGCCCACAGCTGTAGCCTAGAGATGCCTCATCTCAGTGATGGACATCTTTCACTAGGACATGCGTGGACCACTGTCAACCATGACAGCACCTCTAGTTAAAGGCATTTTTGCAAATGTCCTTCAGTAAATTGCACTTGTCTCTTCTTTTCTTTAAAAACAGCAAAAATCTGGGCCACACTGAGGCACTGACAATGGACAATGGTAAAATACTCAATTTCAGTTATATGCCCAAAATATGTAAACAATATGTGTGGTATTTTTGTATGGAAAAAAACTGCTAAAAAGTTGTTATATTCCCATAAATCTTAAACCAACTGTAAAAAATAATTATTTAAACAGCTTTACAACTTAATTAAACACACATTTTAAAATTTAAAAAGAATTGTTCATTGCTTTCATAAATTTCTAAGCTTTAGATTTCTTTGAATCCTCCAAAAATTGCCCCTTATTAATTTTCAAGTGGCTCTCTGTAACCTACTTTTTTTTAGAAGTCTAAATTATTTTTTGCTGCAATCTCCCCAAATGCTGTAAAACTATTGAACCTGGAATGTTAAAAAATCCCATACGTGATAAGACAGAATCCTCACCAAATGTTTCCTACTTAAACTGACCTAAATCTAAAATAAACTCAGGTAAGTAAATACCAAGACTAGTGGAAAATGAGGGTAAAACTAAAGTGTACATCATGCCAACACACACAGAACCCTGACCTGCACCCCCCTGCTTCGCACACGGTGAAGAGGACAGCTTGCTTCACAGATGGCCAAGGCGAGAGCGCTGGTAGGGGGCTACAGGGGAAATTCTTATGCACGGCCACTTATATAGAGAAAGAGTGTATGTGAAGGTATGTGGAAGCCCTTCAGCATTTGGACTTTGACCCCTCATTATGTTCCAGGCCTCTGGATGCAGTTATTCATGGCACTGCGTTGAATCAATGCCAAGCTTAGGGTCGAACTTTACTAAATTATTGCAACCTTGAATCTGTGAATGTGTTTTAGAAAAGGATAGGAAACTGAAATGAATGGCTTGTGTGGAATGTGAGACGGGCTGAAATTGTGTTTATCAGATTATTCCATTCACAGCAATTTTGCATTTTATGTTTGGCATTATTAAATTAAAATAACTATTCTTGTTGCCGTGAGTTGAGAAAATGCACTGTGATTTCTGACCGGCAACATTTGGAAACCTGAAAGAAAAAGAAGCGAATGACAAAAGTGAGAAAATGAGAAAGATTACATTTCAAAAGCTTTTTCAGCATGTTGTTTTTAAGAAAAAGAAAGCAAATATGCAACTGAGCACAGAACAAAACAAAGAGCTATGAGAAATATACAGAATAAATGTTAGGATATCTATTTTTATCACAGTTAAAAGTAAGTGTTTTATATATTGTTACTTTTGATAAGAAACATAGTCTCAAACAAACACCTCAGTTCAAACGGTAGCACGGAGCGCAAGTGAAAGTTTTCATCCCTTCCTCTTTACTACTAGTTTTAATGCGAAACGTGGTTCAACCGCGGAAAGATGTCAATAATACACCTTGTAAACAAAATGTCATGTTGCATTTCATTTACCTCAGGCAAGTCATCAGTGTCCACAGCTCGTCAGTTCACTAAAGAAATGTCTAGAGAAGAGCATTTCGCTAAATATTAGACAATATATACTCATTATATTTTACTTCTTGACAGAAAAAAACATGAAAATATGTTGCAAAAATGATATTGTTTAGTTTATTATATAAAGTTTGGATCAATAATGAGGAAAGTCCCTTGCTGCAAAAACATAATTCAGTAGTAATCACTTTGCGCAACTAATCCTTCAAATTGAGCCAGTTAAAACTCAAAACTTAAAGGGTTTAAGTAAAGATTGCTGTTGGGTGACCCAGATCAGAAGCTTCATCCCTAAAACATTAAAAGGCATGGCAGCAAAGTGCCAAAAACCAGAATGAAACAGAAAAAGTGGGGTAGTGTTAAGGATTTATAGCCCATATACCCATCCTCATCCTCTGCTGTGGAATTAATCAGTGGCTAATTAGCTCACACTTGTGAATCTGAGTTTGCTTGGGGCCAGTGCCATGTGGCATGTGCCACGTGCCACATGTGAGGGTGTGTGATGGGACGACTGGTGGGACGGGAGGCCAGAGGGGCTCCTGGAGACAGAGAGCCCCCGGGTACTAATCCACACAGATCTCCAGTAACAGCCCCCCAAAGCCGTCTGACACATGCCCCACATTGCTGCCATGATCGGGCTGGGCGTGAAACATCCCTTAAAGATACGTTTTAACCATCATTTATTAGTGCTACTTGCTAGGACGCTACAAAACAATCCCTTACACTTAAACCACCTAGCAACTATGCAAAAAACCTCTTTTTACATTTATTTTTCACAAATAATTTACCTGTGGTATGCATGAGTGCCATTTATTCAAACCAGCTCAGAATATTGTCTTTCTGTCTTTCTGTTGTTGCATTTCCTTTCTCGGTTTCATTTCGCTGCTCTTCCTTTTCTTTTCTCGCGTTTCTTTCCGATGCTGGTTGCAAAAGTGCATATAACTGATATAACATATGTGCAGACCTCTGTACACACACATATACACACACACACACACACACTTCTTCTCCTCCTGCTCTCCTGGCAACACAACACTCAGGCCTGTCCGCAGCACCTATTAATAAGACCAAGATGAGTGTGTCTCCTTGGAGACCACACCATCCCTGTGGCCAGTGATCATAGGTTAGTCCCTGCCCGAGACCATTGTACGTGTTTGAGGAAGTGAAAGACGCTGAAAAGAGATAACATTCAGGATATTTAGCCATGAAAATTCATTTAAAGGGACCGTTCAGCCAAAAAATCTCTCATCATTCACCTACCCTCATGCCGTTCTAAACCTGAATGACTTTGTTTCTTCTCTGGACCACAAAAGATGTTGTTTTGGACTCACTGTTGTTATTGTTAACTAACACTATATCTATTCAATGAAATAAACATTGAAATAATATATCTTAATTTAAATAAATCTAAAATCAATTAAATATAAATATTAGATGAAAAACAATTTTAAAAAACTTTAAAAAAAATCTGAAATGTTGCTGAAATAAAATAAGAGAAAGTATTAAAATTACTAAATCTTAACTGAAATAAATTAAAGCTAATGATAAATATGAATCTTTTACTGTACATTTAATTATATGAATATTTTTATGAATTAAACTGGCAAAAGCACAATCCAAAATCACTGAAACTTAAACTGAAATTAAAATAAAAATATAAAAATAAAAGCTAGTTACAAATATTAATACATACCATAATAGTATATAGTAATAAATACTAAAATAACACTGTTTGGAGCCTGCTGACTTACTGTATAGACCTTTTTGTTTGTTTGTTTGTTTGTTTTTCAAAACATCTTTTGTGTTTGACATGAGAGTGTGTAAATGACAGAATTTTCATTCAACTTTCCTTTTAACTCTAGCTATGAATAAACAAACATGACAATAAATATTAGATTTTTACATAAGGCAACATTTGGTCTTCATTACAGCTATAACTAGCTATAATTTCCTGTCTCCTCTGACCTTCAGGGAAGGATGTAAAACATCACAGAGATGGTTTAAGTGGTGACCACTGAGTTTAGCCCATGGTGCTGGAATTAGCTTTTCACAAGCCAATTAAAATCTGACACCGTGCCTCCTTTAAACCTACTCTTACATACATATATGAACATAAAGAGGATGATGAACAACACATAGAGAGCAAAGGTTGTGTGTACTCTTCAGTGGAAGACAATCACTGTGTGTGAAGATGCAGTAAATGAGTTTGTGGCTCCATTAGGCCCCCTGTTCTTCTCTCTGATTTGTGTTTTTTCAGTCCTTTCAACTCCCTGCAGTACAAAGTGAACCCTGTGGCCTCCTGTGATACTCCAGCCCTTTGATGAAGGCCACTGGAGCACAAATAAAGGCTCGCAGTGGTCTGCTGTTTACGCTGAGGGGCCCACATCTACCCTCCTCTCCCTCGATCCGCTGCTGGCTATGTGGGGACGTTAATGACAGGACACAGCGCATGAGAAACGAAAACCTCCTCCCGAGGCTCCACCCGCCATCGCTGCTCAGGCTGCTAATTCTGTCCCACTGATCTCGCCGTTTTCCTCTGCTCCCTTCAGCTGTCAATCTCCCGTCCCCTCGCTCGGCACGCGCTGTCAGAGCAGAAAATGAGACCACAGCAAGTAATGGAGGAGATCCTGCTAGGAAGATTCGTATTTTGTCTTTCTTTAGACAGACACACTGTCTTTTTCATTCTCTATGGTACACGACCTGTGGCTGTGCGGCTGTGTTAACTGACAAAGTGGTGTGCTCAAGGTTACAGGGTGCAGAGACCCCCTCGTTGGTCCTGACTGACCTAGCGTAGATCTCCCGAGGCCTGAAGGTGAACGCCAAATGGACGCATGATGTGTCCGGCAGTGATGTGTCCTCAAAGACAGTCACTTTGAAGTTGAAGCCTAAAGGTACTCATAAAGTAGTTGAACTACAGTCTAGCTACCATTTGAAAAAGATGCTAGCTCAACTGCAAACTACTAACAAAATATAGTTAAATGTAGTTAATCTCAATTAGAATGAAACCATTAAACTTGAAGATATACTAAACACTAAATACGAATAATAAAACTTCAAATACACTATTAGCAGCATTTAATTAAAAATTTCATTACATACATAAAATAAAATGCATATAAATATAAAAATAGTATCATGCTGCATATTTAAATACACAGAATACATAAAATCCCCCACATGACATGCAGGAAGAAAAATGGAAATTGTGGCCATAAATAAATATTGATTAGTTCCATGCATCATTAATTCATGGTCACGTTTTATTAATTTAACTCGTTTAAGTTAAAAAGTGGTCACATTGTATTAATTTGTTCCCTTGTTTTAATTTAGTGAAATAGTTGCCACAGTTTAACTAAAACGAGGGAACAAATGAACTAATTTGTTTTCTTGTTTTAATTAATTAAGATTTAATTAAAGAGAACTAAGAACTAACTAAAACGAGAGGACAAACACTGGCACTCAAATTAGTCAGTAAATCATTTTTGAACAAGACCATTTACATAAATTAACCATTTCACTAAAATAAGTCAGACTATAAAAAAATCTGACTATAGAGATCATATGCAGTTTGCTTGGCTGTGAAGCTGCGTATGCAACACAATGTGACATAAAACAGCTTTTTGTTGAGCTACACAGCTTCTTTTTGAAAACATCTTAAATCAGTTTAAGCTGGTTTTAAAAAGCAAAAGTAAAAACTACCCAAAAAACCCTCTAAAACCAAGCTAAAAAGACCAGCAAACCAACTAGCAGCAATCTGGGCTTCTTTCATGCTACTGAAAAATGTAGTTAAATTAAACTCTGTTTTTAGTTTTTTACTCCTCAACATTTGTCACGAGGACGCAATGAGATTTCAATTGAGCTCTGAAGCTCAGGGAATTATAAATAAAGCACATCGGTGCACCAGATGCACATCGTGTTCAGAGCTGCCCAGTCATCACACTACTTCCTGCGTCTCCTCCAGCTGTAAGGGAAACATGGCATCAGCACTTGTTTTCTCCATTAGTCCCTCTCTCTTTCCCTCTCTTCCGCCTAAGCCACATCACAGGAAACCTGCAGCCGCTGCACTGAGCCCAGACACGCTGCTTGTAATGGATGCCGTGTTGTCTTCAGACACACTCGCAGCATCACATTACTATGTACAGGAGACTGCTGGTGGATATGTGCTGATTCAGAGTCAGCGTGTGCGAGGAGAGAGTAATGAGTCTACGTGGAGGCGCAGTGCCCTGGAGCAGCCAATGCTTCACTCATGTGCTGTGATGTGAGGCCAGTATCAAAGTCCCTCTTTAAAAGCCCACAATGCACTGCAGTGAGGCCCAGAGATACAAACCTAAAATCACACATAGGCCCCTGAGGGGAACTGAGACTATTTAAACAACCATTAAGAGCTCTCTATTCAGTATTCTGAGGTACTCACAGAGAAGAAAAGAATCAAAAGGAGGAACAGAAAGAGATAGAGAGTGCCTTTAGCAGGGATGTCCAGTTTACGAATGAATCATCTGCCTCTCTATATGTCCATCTAACACATTTAAATACAAAAACAACGGAAAAGCGGCGCAGTGGAAGGCAAAAGCGAGTCCATTAAAGGGATATTTCACACAAAAATGAAAATTTTGTCATTAATTAGTCACCCAAATCATGTTGTTCCATACCCATAAGACCTTCGTTCATCTTCGGAACACAAATTAAGATCTTTTTAATGAAATCTGAGAGCTTTCTGACCCTGTACAGACAGCAATGCAACTACCATGTTCAAGGCCCAAAAAGGTAGTAAGGACATCGATAAATAGTTCATGTGACAGCAGTGGATCAACCGTAATTTTATGAAGCTGCAAGAATACATTTTGTGCACAAAGAAAATAAAAATAACTTTATTCAACAATTTCTTCTCTTCCGTGTCAGTCTTCAACGCGTGTTCACAACAGTACCACGATGCGTAGTACGGTTATGGTTGATCCACTGATGTCACATGGACTATTTTAACGATGTCCTTACTACCTTTCAGGGTGTCAGTTGTGTTGCTGTCTATGCAGGGTCAGATTTCATTAAAAATATCTTAATTTGTGTTCCGAAGATAAACAAAGGTCTTACAGGTTTGGAACGACACGGCGGTGAGTAATTAATGACAGAATTTTCATTTTTGGGTGAACTATCCCTTTAAGCACAATGTGAAATGGAGAGCCTAAACCACCTTTTCAGTGGTAAAATTACTGTAACTCTAAGAAGTGTACCTTAATATATAGAATGTGCCTTGCATGTGCACGTATATGCATTTTCCATTATCTGGCTTTTAACAGGCCTCATTAAATCAAAATTTTAAATGCAGTACTGAAATTTTAAACCAGATCATGAACTGATTCCCTAAAATGAACCAAAAAACATGATGCCTTGAAGGCCGTCTAAAGGCAGGGTGGAGTATCTCTGGTCTTCAGGAATGTGAGGTGGGAGAGGGTTGCAGTAGATTACAGACGTGCCAGCCAGTGAGGGAAATTCCCACAAGATGCACACAAGCACCCAGCGGCATTCCCATTCCCTCCGCACTGAAAAACTACTGAAAAACAGACTATATACTGACAGTAAAGACACGAGATGAAAACTCAACTGCAACTTTTGTTGCTGAACAGTTGGTCAACTGAACAGTTGGTCAATGTGGAAAACAGTATCTTTAATCGCAATTTCAATATAAATTAAATGAAAATATATAAAGAATAGCTTCTGTAGACACTTGGGTGCACAAGAGCAAGAGATGGTTTTGATCTGAAGTAAATAACCTTAGGTTTGGTGAGGAATTGCTCTAGTCTTATTCTTTTCTAATGTGTCTGGAAGACAGAATTCCATGGCTCACTTTTTTTCTGGAATAACTGGGAATAACATTCCTTTTTAGCAGTGCCCTTCAATGCTGCAAAAATGATGCTTGGAATTCACTGATAACATTGCTTAACACACTGATAACATTATGATAGCAGATGTTAAACCGGTGTGTTTCTCCATACTGCTGTAGCTCTGCGGATGTCTAGGTGGAGTATGGATCTACGATCCCTCTGGTCTTCCTTTATTCTGTCTCCTCACAATGTTATCCCCTCCCTCTCTCCTCTAAAGGCTGCCTGCCTGGTCCTGTAGATAAGCCAAGCCGGCACGTCCTCCCTCAACCTCCTCTTCCCCGCCTGATCAGGTGAGCAGCCTCAACTAAGTCTCCAAAGATTACACATTTACTTTCAGAACAGGCAGTGCGGCAAACCAACCACAGAATCTCAATCTAGCCTTTGCCATCTCCCCGTTCCTGTTTCCCAGCGCACCTTTTCTTAATAAACCCGGCTATCTGTCCAGCATACTGAACGGCTAAGCAGGGGCCATTAAAGAGATAAGCCAAGACTCTTTCTCCACCTCTGCTGCCCCTCTTCACTGTCCATTCGACTGCATCCACAATAGAGCTAAACACCTCACCCACAAACCCTCTTTGTGACACACTCACGTGGTCCTAAACCGGACGAGCAAGCTTACGCTGAAATCTTTCTTCATCCGTCAGTTTTATTTACTCTAATGGTCAATGTGCAACTTGAGTTGATAGTGTAAGCTCACTTTGGTTAATGTGTAAGCACGACAGCGGGTGAGTCTTAGCGGCGCTGAGTCACAAACATGTACAAACCTTATTCTTGCAACTGAAGGTCACATCCGGTATTACCGTCACATTTCGTAAGAAACATCTACACAGATAGTTTTCGGTTGGATTGAAGCATGTCATAATGTTTAGTGTTCGTTCTTATCAAATTTTTATTGATGTGAGTCACTGAGTTCAGCTTCTTAGCAAATGAAATGGAGGGAGAAACTAAACCAACAGAGCGAATGAAAGCTCGATTCCAGTATGATAACTGGGGCTGCATTTCTAGTAACTGCAATTTTATCTCTCACAATTACAAATTTATTTCTTGGAATTATGGCTACTTATTGTAATAAATCGCAATGTGATTTTATTTCTTATTTTAATCTTTAATCTCACAATTATCTGTTTTATTCCTTTACTCTGAGGCAGAAATTACTTCCATAAATAATTATTCATTCCGAAAGGGCAAAGTAAGAGAGTATTAAACTCCTGGCCATTGCAAGGGCGTGCTGGGGCTTTGTGGGTCGCGTGCTAACATATCCTACCTGTGCATGTCTTTGATGTGAAACACAGCTCAGTTGTTCCAGCTGCTTTATCACAATCCCTCAGTCCTAACTCTGATGCCATACACAATCATCATATAACTACAGTATCGCTTGGGTGAGTCTGTCCACAGTTAGGCAAAACCACTTATTTAAATTAGGATTAACAGCCAAATTTTAAGAGGCCATTACTCCAATATTCAGTGTCACATAGTCCTTCAGAAATCATTTTAATATGTTGATTTGGTACTTTTCTTCTACAATGTTGAAAACAGTTATATACATACATACATACAAATATATATACATACAAATATATATATATATATATATATGCTAAAAATTTATTGCCTCAGTTGCACTTTATTTTATCCCAGCATAACACAAACACACGCACACACTGCTGCCTCTGATTTAGTTACACGTGAACCTTGAGAAAACTAAGCAACTAGAGTATTTCTGCTCTGAAATATATTCCTTTATTAAGTAGAACAAGATTATGAAGGTGTTTTCAGTGCTCTTCTATATATGTGTGTTGTTTGTGTGTGCATGCGTGTGTATCCATCCTCTCCTCTCTCAACGGGAACTCTTATCACATAATGAAAAACTGTCAGTGGTAGACAGACTGTGGGCACAAGGACAAGTGATCATAATAGAGGACATTAGGAGAAAACACATCAAAATCTCCTCTCATAAACTGCATGAAAGGAAAACCCCAAGACAAGCATTGCAAATAGAAACGTAGAACTAATGATTCTTGATATTGCATTATCTTTGGCTTCAATACAGCACCAAACCCTGAAGAACGTAAGCACTGGACTCTGCCTGCTCTGGATTTGACTACTGATCCACACCATTTCCGCCCCCTCACTGCAGTACTCAGGGTGTTAGCAAGTTCTTGGGTCACTGCCATCAGTATTGATCCTTCAGCCGTTGGGTTTGCAGCACAGTCTCTACTGACTTTCAACTGACTGTCAACTACTCATATGACACGAGAGGCAATAAATTGCTGGTAGTTTCTTACAGACTCTATACAAAGTGAATATGGTAAAAGAAAAAAATGGTCACTTGAAAAACCA
The DNA here is from genome assembly GCA_039654775.1 of Spinibarbus caldwelli. Taxonomy (NCBI): domain Eukaryota; kingdom Metazoa; phylum Chordata; class Actinopteri; order Cypriniformes; family Cyprinidae; genus Spinibarbus; species Spinibarbus caldwelli. Next base: position 13,224,995 of record CM077239.1, on the reverse strand, counting down.
AGGCTGAAGACAGACAAAAAAATGATACAAAAATCCTCAAATCAAAGCTTAAACCACTTATAAAATGTGAATAATCTGAATCTTGTTGAAGTATTTCAGTTTGATTACTTTGAGTCTCGCCTTTGAATGCCACAGACTCCAAGGTCAGAATGGTTTTCATTTACTTCCCATTTACTTTTTTCAGAATTAATTAAACTTACTGGCTGACAACTGGAGAAAAACAAATGTGTCAACCATTTTACGATGACAAAAATTCATGTAGTTTTTTTTTTGGACGTACCATGGTAATACCTTGTTATTCTTTGAGACACCTTGAAAACACAATGGTGAATTAATCCATGATTTTTCCAGGACTGCTCCAGTCATTTGTGATGACTAGATAAGGATTTTTAAAATCACTTTATAGATAATACACCCACAAAGCGCAATTTCTAGCCAAATAGCATTACTAGTAATATTTATATTGACTGTAGACTATAGCATGGATTTCCAAACTTTTTTCAACCGAACCCCTTTGACCAAAAATAATATACCAACACATTTGCTCATTCATGGTTCTCTGATATTGGTAAATGGTCACATGACATGAAGGTAAATAAATAAAATATCACTTGTTTCTATTTATCAATTATTTAATTAATTTGACATTTTTATTAATTATTATAATTATTATATCTATCAACTCACAAACCCTCTGCAGTTTCCTCACAAACCCCAGTTTGTGTATTTTACTAAATGTTTCCAGGCCTGAAAATTATACTTTTAAATTTCAACAATTTTCCAGAACCGTGGGAACCCGGTATAACACAATACCTTTACTGTACTAAGGTGCCGCCACAGTACTTTTTTGCAGTGGAAACTTTCCACACAATGAGAATGTTACTGTCACAGTGGTTGAAACTGCCTGACCACATTCAGTTGTTTGTTATATAATCATCAAGTAATGATGTGGTCACACTAACATCATAGCTTCTCATTAACATGCTTAAATTTATAGTTTAAATATCTATGTAACCATGTCTCGTTGACCAAAACCAGTGACACTGAGTCATGTCTCATCTTTATGGCTGTATGTAGAGCAGAGTTGACAGGTGGCTAACAGTGAGCAGGCCTGCAGCTGAATCTCTCCTCACTTCATCCTTCCATCTTTACACTTCATTTCCCCCGTCACTGCGGCAGTCGTGGCATATGGCTCAGTGCCCTAACAGTGGCCTGCAACGCTCTCTCAAGGGACCATCACTGCCCACAGCTTCAACCTGTAGTTACCACTCGAAAAAAACTGCCCATGGTCACCGACGTTATCAAACTCTGCATTATTTATGACTGTCTTTCACACCCTCCTCTCCTCCCTCACACACCCTCATTTCCTCTGCCTATATTTCTCTCGTCTTCATGTATGTTTTCTAAGATATCTCACGTCCTTGTATATGACCATGGCCAACTTGACCAACCAGCTGTTCCTGGTTTACCTCCCAAATATGACATATTTTAGATTTAAATAGCAGGTAAAATATTTTGATTAAAGATTTTTTTTTTTTTAAATAATACGCACCAATGAATTGTTAATAATAGGACATTGAGGTCTGGTTTCACAGACAGGGCTTAGACTAAGCCAGGATTAGGCCATAGTTCAATTAGGACATTTAAGTAATTTTTTATAAGTGTGCCTTAGAAACAACAATACTGGGGTGCATCTTGAGACAAAACAAGGGCACTGACATATTTTAAGATCAATCAGTGCAAGTTTCTTTCAGATGAAACAGCTCAGACTTACATTTTAGTCTGGGAATAGGCTTAAGCCTTGTCTGTGAAACCGGGGGTGAGTATGTTTTAAGAAAGTGAATGTGAGTGTATTATTTGAGTATACAGGGTGAAATAATGTGTCCACAAAACCACTAATAATAATAATAATAATAATAAATAAATAAGACATAGATTTTAAGAAAGTAAATAGCAATGATTTTGATTTGATGTTGGTTTTAAAAGTAATGATATATAAATAAAATAAAATGAAAAATAAAATAAAATAAAATACATAGGACAGATTTTAAGAAAGTAAATAGCATTGATTTTGATTTGATGTTGATTTTAAAAATAATGATATATAAATAAAATAAAATGAAAAATAAAATAAAATAAAATATTTCTTTTACTTTCAGGTTTTGCTGTTTGTAATAAAGGTTAATATCTTTAAATGCGCTACGCATATGTGTATACAAGACAGTCTTTCCCTACCTTCCCCATGGGTTTGGGAGAATCCCAGCTCCTCTCTATTGATGGGGGAATCTGGTAAATGTCTTGCGTCTGGTTCACTGAGGGTGGCACCTGGTACACATCCTGCCCTAGACACAGCCCTCCTGCAGTGGGTGGCACCTGGTAGATGTCCTGGCCTGGAACATTAATGGAGGGGGGCACCTGGTAGACATCCTGTGGGGTGGGAGGGTACTGTGCCTGACTTTGCTTTTGTGCCACAGCGGGAGCTTTGGGTTGGGGCTGTGGAGGCTGGGGGCCGGTGGGCACCTGGTAGAGGCTGGAGGGGGCAGGCAGACCGTGGCTGGGGGGCAGCATGTAGACACCGTCTGGGTTGGTTGAGTTGGTAGAGCTGGAGGAGAAGGCAGGGTGCATGGCCGTGTACTGGGACGCAGGGGGAAGCTTGCTGTAGGCACTCTGAGGCAGGTTGAGATGGCTCTGGGTTGGGCTTGGTTGGCTCGTTGGCTGCTGTAACTGCTGTTGTTGATGTTTATCGTACATGCCAACGAGGATTTTCAGCCGGTTGCCTGGAACAATGCCTTGACGGCCATGTAGCGAACATAGCCACCAACCTTCCAGCCCCTGCGTGTCCCGCTCCAGGACGGTCATGATGTCGCCCTTGCGAAAGGACAACTCGTCTGGAGACTCCGCCACATTGTCGTACAGGGCCTTTGCCAACACATTCTATAAGAGAGGAGAGAGAAAGAGATTGATTTAGGTTCACAAATGAGCCTCAGGATCGTCTCAGGATCACTCTGGATCATCTCTTATGCTCACCAAGGTTGCATTTATTTGATCAAAAAAAAAATACAGTAAAAAAGAAATATTGTAAAATTTTATTACAGTTTTAAATAACTATTTCTATTTTTTTATATTAAAATGTAATTTATTTCTGTGATGCAAATCTGAATTTTCAGCAAACATTACTCACTCTTCAGTGTCACACGATCCTTCAGAAATCTTTCTAATATGTGACCCTGGACCTTACGTATATTTGTAGCAATAGCCAAAAATACATTGTATGGGTCAAAATTATTGATTTTTCTTTTGTGCCAAAAATCATTAGGATATTAAGTAAAGATCATGTTCCATGAAGATATTTTGTAAATTTCCTACTGTAAATATATCAAAACTTAATTTTTGATTAGTAACATGCATTGCTAAGGACTTCATTTGGACAACTTTAAGCCGATTTTCTCAATATTTAGATTTTTTTGCACCCTCAGATTCCAGATTTTCAAATAGTTGTATCTCAGCCAAATATTGTCCTATCCTAACAAACCATACATCAATGGTTTTCAGATGATGTATAAATCTAAATTTCAAAAAATTGGTTTTGTGGTCCAGGGTTACATATGCTGATTTGGTGATCAAGAAACATTTCCTATTATTATCAATGTTAAAAACTGTTGTGGAACAGTTTGTGAAAACAGTGATATGTTTTTTTTTTTGGTCACACTTTATTTTAAGGTCCAGTTCTCACTATTAACAAACCATTAACTACGGTTTTTGCCTCAATAAAATCCTAATTTGCTGCTTATTAATAATTAGTTAGGTATTTGTTAAATCTAGGTATGATCATGCAGAATATGTGCTTTATAAGTACTAATAAACAGCCAATATGTTAATAATAGGCATGTTAATAAGCAACTAGTTGATAGTGAGAACTGGTCCCTATACTAAAGTGTTACCATTTTTTTCTTTCAAATTTCTTTGATGAATAGAAAATTCAAAAGAACAGCAATTGAAACATTTTGACAACAAAAAATTGAAATATTTTGTAACATTATAAATGCCTTTACTCTTCTTTTTAATCAGTCTAATGCTTGCTCAATAAAATTAAAAAAAATCTTACTGACCCCAAACTTTTGAATGGTAGTGTATATACAACAAACATAACTATTTATATTATATATTTTAATGACTATAATATAATACAATAATACAATGTAGATTTTTTTTTTTTTACCTTTTTGAACTTCAACACGCAGTAAAACACCAACATTAATAATTAATGTTTATAATTACAAAATCCAAGACCACTTGTGATCAGATCACCCAAGATCTTAATAGCAGGTGTAAACAGGGTCTGTGACCCTAGTGCAATGCTCCATTGCTTTTTGCATTTTGTCTATTTGCTCTAAACGCCTTCTTGACACATTTACACACCATGGACTCCATCTGTCCTCTCGTTTACAATGCCACCCACAAGTGCGGCTGGTCTTTGACACTTAAACAAATATTTGCAATTCGGCCCCCTGGACCAGTACAACCCCTTTTCTCTGGCACAAGAGCACTGGCGCAGTGCCAATAGACACGTGTATCACCGCTCTACGTGCCACCTTAATAAAGTCGCAGTCAACCAGCAGCACTCCATCACTGTCCTCTCAACAAAATCACAGTATTTGATTGGCCGATTGTGATCGTTCACTGCGTGCCGCGGAAACCCTCTTCAAGGGGAAAAAAGAGAAGAATAGACTAGTTTAGCTTCAATCAAGACAAAACATCTCTGCTATTGAGTGATTCAGTGGAGGGTCTTTATGCAGGAGAACAGTAGAGAACGGCTAATTTCCAACACAGAGAGGTCCTACCGTGAGTTCACTGTGGTTTGCGAGAGTTTTGAGCTCAAGCTCACAGGTGATTGATGCAGCACAGCAGATTGCCAGCAGGTGTTTGATTACTAACAGACCTCCCCTGTCAGGACACACACTGCCTTCGAGTCATGTAGGAATGATCATATTTACGAGATGAGCTCTGCATGAACGCCATCACAAAGTTGTGATTACCAGTGGGAAACACTTTTCGGACTGGAGGCATCAATGTATCATGGCTGAAGCAAATTGGTGTTTATTACACAGTTTGCATTGTGAATGTTGACCATGCATTTTAAATAGTATTCATTAATGTTGGCGATACAACAGCAATAAAGCTTGGCAAAAAAAATAAAAACAGACTCAGTTAGCTAGAATACTCAGCCTAGGTTGAGACTTCTTTTAAAAACCTTACAGACCCAAACTTGTGTTCGTTTTTGTACTTCACTTATGATGCAAAAGTGTTTTTTGAGAATGTATGCACACATTTTGCCACTGAAACATCAGAATACTCAGTGGAAATAGTACATTATCCAAGCACCTTTGTTCTTATGTTTTTAACATAATATCTGTGATAGTAGGTGATGTAAATGAGATGCAGCCACAGCCTGCAGCTATGTCTTCCTTCAGGATCCCTGTGGTATAATGCTAATTATGCACCTCTGTACATAGAAACTCAGTGCCCACAATATCTGGAACTGTGCCATACAAAGTGCAAAATTTTTTGGCCTTGTTTGCATCGTTCACTGCTGAAACAACGCAGACAGCAAAGAATCAACGCTATCAGCAGGCGCAATTCATTGTGCGTGAATCCCTCCCTGTGTGTTTTAAAGGTCTGTGTGTAGAGCGGCAGTGCTCTGATGAATAGTGTCTCTGTGCTTGGAGCTGGAGGAGAGAGAGGAGAGGCTCACGGAGGGCATATCTGACAGATGAATGCCCAGCTTGTGCTGCCCGGGTGAGGGACAGTCCCTGTAGTGTCTCCCTTAAAGCCGGAGGAGACCAAGGCTGGACACAATAGCATCCGAGAGGCTTTACTGCCTACGGGCAGCTGGTTGAGATGTCACCATATAGTGCTGGCACACGTATGCACACTCAGAGCACCGATGCATGTATAGACGGAGGAATGCGTGAATGTACACGCACAAATGCATGCACGTATACCTCCACAGCCCCCTCAATCCATTCAAACTCACATGCACAATGGCAAAATAATGAGAAGCATTCAGACCAGCTGAGAGAGCTCATTAACTCCATGGGCTTTTTCCACAGAGACAGTTTAAACCATTCTTTGGGAGTCTTTGCAAAGAAACGGGACATTTTGACTATGTGCTATGAGCAGTGCTATGAGCAACAGTAGGATTTTCTTTAGTCAAGGAATAGAGATTTTGCTATTGCGTATTAGATATTAGCAATACTATCAGTGGCCAGTACTACTGTGTGTGTGTGTGTGTGTGTGTGTGTGTGTGTGTACAACTCTTCATATATAAATAAATAAAATATTAATATTATTACTACTACTACTAAAAATAATAATAATAATGATGATGTTGATGAAAAATAGCATGCCATGTCCCATCCAACATTTCTGTTTCAATAGGAAATATGTCAATGCAGGAAAAAACAATGTGGCACAATACAAAGCGAGATTATTTGATTACAGGATGACAAGAAATGTCAAAATTAATGCCACTTTAATATTAAAACCAGTAATCAATCACAAATCTTGATTGGTAATGAATAATCTTTGACTTTTGGTTTACAACCATCAAGGTCCAAAAAAAAAAAAAAAATCACTAATTTATGAAGTGCTGTATTTAATTTGAATTAGATTGTCCAAAAAGAGGAATTACCACATAAAATTATATTAAATTAATAATCAAAAATGAATATATCATAAAATGTATTATAAATGTTATAAATAAATACATTTGGTCAAACTGCCCACCTCTAGTTCTGACTATGAACAGACAAACATGCTGAGGTTCAGTTCTTCTTTCAGAGATGAGATAGATTTACATCCTTCCTGATCGCACTGACAGTAACGAATAACTTAATTAGGTGATAGACGTTGTTGCAGCAATTGGATAGAAACCCTCATAAAGGAATTTCCTGTGACTTGATGTCTTTGTCTTTATTCTGCCGTCTTATCTCACTTGCCTTCTCCGCCTTTGAAAAGCGGAAGCAAATTGCAATAGAAAAGAACTGCTGTGTGCTTTCTGGGCTATTCTACACTCTTTTTTTTCTGAGAATATTTTCCTGCCAAGCAAAAAGGCTCTGGAGGACTGATGACATCACGAGCTGTTGAACTTTGCCTCCATTACAGAAAGTATGCCAAGCCTCTCTGTCTGTCTCTTTCTGTCTCTCTCCCACTTCTGCACAATTCAGACTCTGTCGATCAGGACACGTTTAGGGAGTGATTCACAGGGGTTTATATGTAAGGGCGAGTCGATGATTCAGTGACAGTGAATGTTTTCTCATTTGTTGGGAATGCGCACAGGAGAACACAAGCACATCAGCATTAAGACAACAGCAGGAGGATAAATGAAGGAAGATGGGAATATTTGACTACTGATCAATGGATCTATTAGCATCTTCACAGCTCAGGATAAATCACACCTTCCATCTTGCGACAATTATAAAGTAAAACAGTAAAGCACAGAAAATGAGTTGGTTCCTCAAGGGTGTTTTCTGGTGTACATCTGCATTTATCAAGCAGTAATGGGAAGCTGCTTTGAAAATACTTGGAGCTATTCATCACTAAAAGCAGTTAAGCTACAGTCAAACTAAACTTTTGAAAAAGTAGTTAACCAAAGCAATATTTCCTACCGAATCCTGTTTTTACAACAAAAGCGTCCAGGCTTCATGAGTCTTTCTGACTGATTCATACAAAGAACCATCTCAGTACACGTTGTATGTTGGTTGTACGTTGCCTATTTATTGTCTCTGTACTAGCTTTTGAATTTAATCATGGTGACAGATTTTTAATTATCTGTCAGCATGAAATACTACTGATAAGCCTAGAAACACTAATTTATATAAACAAAATCAAATCCTAGTGACAAACAACAGCATTTAGCAATTTTGCCCCATAAAATACTAAATAAAATGACTCACAGATTACTCAAATGCATCATCGAATCATTTATGAACGAAATGAGTCACTAAAATTATTATTATTAGACTTCCCACTGCAATTTGAAAAAGAGAAGGACAGAGAACAGAGCATTTTTTTGACTATAAGTCTATGTGAACAGTGTAAATATAAATACAATATAGCATTCTAAACAAAATTACTTTTAACACACTAAAATGCTACTTTTTGGAAAAAGTATCTTGTTACTGGAAAAGTTTCATTGTTACTGAGTTACTATCACGCTACTGTAAGTTTGTTACTTGCCAACATTGTTATCAAGGCATTGGTTTGAGAAATAGTAAAGAGGCTTTTATAAGATGAGGGGATGATGCTTCATTTCTCCCTGGTGATCCTCACCATGGAAATGTCCAGGTCAAACACTTTCTCTGTGGCCAGAGCAGACAGAGACTGATGCTTAACTTTATTATTTCTAAAGACTGAGAGAATGGATAAAAGAGATGGAGGAAGAGAATGGAGAAGAAAGGAAACTCATCATCCAAAGGACAAAACGTTCTTCCATTTGCATTAAAAAGGGTCATGAGCGCGGGAGCATTTAATAGTTACCTAAAAATGTTAAATTCTGTCATCATTTACTCACCCATATGACTTTTTTAAAAACTGAATTTTTAAGAATATACTGGTCACTCGTTTCAAATAATGAAAGTGAGTAAGGACTAGAGCTGTCAAATTACTATGCAGTTTTATAGTTTTTGCAAACTTTTTTAAACAACAACACTTAGAATGACTTGAGGGTGAGTAAAGGGCTGTTCACACCAAGAAAGAAAACTATAAAGACAACTATAATGATAATTATATTAACGTTCTGTCAAGCTCTTTAATGTTGGGTGGATAATTGGCTGTCAATGTTTCTATCATTCATCAGCTGGAAAAAAAAAAAAATTCTGAAAGTGATTTCAATAATATCGTTCCTCTGTTGTTATCATTACAGTTGTGATGTGGACTTCCCTATGCCTACAGAATTAGAACAATTATTAAAACTTTATAGTTATAGTTCTCAGGTATTGTCCTTGGTGTGACAACAGAACAGAACTTAAATTTTCGGGTGAACTATCTCTTTAATAATGGGGATAAAAGTGACAGAGATGGAAATTTTGAGAATGAAAGAGAATTCCACAGGATGGAGGGAAGAGGAAAGAGGGATGTGGAGCTGTGAGAGAGGGAAGGAAGGAAGGGGCCGAGCGCTTCATTCAGACAGAGCCACTGAACAGGAGGTAATGTGGCAGCTGCTGGAGCGCGCTCTGTACAGACAGGTCAATGAGTGTGTGTGTTTTGTATTGTTATGGGGGGGTGGGGCTGAACAGCTTTTGTCTGGTGCCTCTACACGACCCCTTGGGACAAACACTAGTAAAGTTAGCAAGGTGGGGGCAGGTAGTGTTTTTTGTGTGTTATTGTGAGTGTGTGTGAGCTCATTAGCTTCAAGGGCATGAAGACAGTATACGAACACCTCAGGTCATCTCATGAACACAGTCACTGTACACTAGGAAATGCACAATATAGCCACAACAGTTGTTGTCGCAGCATTGTTTTTGGTAACTAAAACTATTACAAATCCTTTTTGGTAATTAAAATAAAGCTGACATAAAAATTAGATAAAAAACATTAAAAAAAATAAATAAATAAAAAACAGAAATTTTACCCAACTATAATAAATAAGTTTCAGTTAAAGTACTAAAATTATTAAATAAAATAAATTAAATTAAAAATAAATTAAAATGATATTGAAGTATTTTTTAAAAGACTATTGAAAAAAAAAAATATTTAAAAAATTACCAAATCACTAAAACTTAAATAACAAAATGAAAACCGAAAATATAAAAATAAAAGCTAATTCAAAATTTGTCAGCTGATATTAGAGTTTATTTTATTTATTGTATCAGCTGATATTGGATATTTTATTTTGCATGCTAATATTCACTTAAAATTAATCTTTAATGTAAATTAATCTTTAATTTAATAACACTGTTAAATGTAATCTTTAGCAAATCTCAAAATGAACATCCATTTTTCATACTGTACTTCATAAAGTTACGTCTAATTTTACTTTTAGAATTTAAAATGACCGATGTTAAGTTTTTTATTTATACAAAACAGTTTAGAATTTTTATATCAGACATTATAGATTATCAGCCATTAACAGAACAATCGGACATAAAATATCATATAATCTACACATAAAAAACAGCGTCCAGAATTTTAATATCTCTGCAGTGTGATCACAAATGAAACAGAAGCTGTGCACCTGAGCACTGACTGATTAACTAAAACTCTGAAAATCTTCCCATATTTCACCTGAGTCATCCAGGTACAGTTCGAACAGGCTGTACTTTTGTCCCTCACGGCCTGGTTTTTGTTCACACCACATTAAATGTAGAGTCTCATCTGTCTCAGGTGTATTCTCATCGCACATCCACCTCCTGAGCTCTGGGAGAAAATGTTCCCTACCTCATCAAAAGTTTATATTGGTTTAAAAACAGATGGGCGCTGCAGACAAAACAAGGCCGTCTCTGTTTTGTCATTCACATAAGACACCTGAGCCTGACCAAACAAGAACAAAAGCTAGACATTTCATCTGAGCTGTGTTGCCAGAACTTGTAAGAGGTTTCTAAATTCTCCCGTCTATATATGAGGCTTGGGTGTAATTCTGCGGTCAGGTTGTTATTTGGAGGGGCTTACTGGTTGCATAAGTAGCAGGTTGGCTGGAGTAATTATAAGGCGGGTGGAGTTTAGGATGGTAAGCTGTTGTAGACACATTTTCAGACATATACACAAGGAGAAGACGCTGTATCAGACAGCAGCGATAGTGATCAGAGCTGAGACTCAGAGATGTGACTCAGAGAGCCAGACGTGCGTTTGGACATTTGCCACTATCAGCTGTGTCAGTCACGTATGACACACACACATGGAAAGAAGGTCACAAAGACATAGACCACCTAATAATGCTGTTAACCCTCGTGCTGTTAAAAATGTATGATTTTGATATGAACTTCTCCATCCAGAAACATGAGTGTGAGTAAACGATGACAGAACTCTCCCTTTAAGATCACAATAAACATGTCTAATTCTCCTGAGAGAACTTCAATGTATATGAACCGAATAAATACATCCTTTAAGGGATTAAAGCATGCTGGAAATATGCAATGTAAGTGGGGCACAAACCTGCTCTATTTACAGGAAGGGACCTGAAAACCTCGACAGAAAGGAAGACAATAGCAGAAGGTTGATGGCAGAGACAAACAGTGGGCTGGTGGCCTGCTCTATTTTCACTATATAGGTGAGTTTACAACAGACAAGACCAGACTTGAGCACCAACAACAGGCCTGCGGAAGAAAAGAGCAAAGGCTGGGAGGCACATAATTAATCATTAGTTTGAGTGTGTGTACAAACCTAAGCAAAAAAGAGACAATAACAGATGATACAGTCACAGTTATGACATAAATATGGAAAAATATGATTTATATGTGATCTCAGACATAATATAATTAATAGTGAAGCATTTTTGGAACACTTTATTATTTATTTTATTTTATTTTATTTTTGTACTGGTTCTTATACTTTATTTGTGAAATGTATAATAAAATATAATAATACTTATGAATTTTATTAATTATTAAAATTTGATAATTGTAAATATTTAATATATACACACACCCCACCATTTAAAAATGTCTGTAAGATTTTTTGTTTTTGTTTTTTAATTTAAATTTAATTTAAATAAAATTCTTATTTTTTTTTTTTTTTTTTATTTCTTATGCTTACCAAAACTGCATCTATTTATTACAAAATACAGTAAATACAATAATATTATCAAAAAATTATCACTATTTAAAACAACTTTTCGATTTTAATATATTTTAAAATGTAATTTATTTTGTGAGGGCTGTATTTTCAGCAGCCATTACTCTAGTCTCCAGATAATACTTCAGAAATCATTCTAATATGCTGATTATGCCCAAAAAACATTTCTTGTTATTATCAATACTGAAAACAAATGACACAACAGTTTGCTGCTTAATATTTTTGTGGAAACCACCATATGTTTTTTTTTTCAGGATTCTCTGATGATTAACAAGTTCTATTTGAATTAGAAATATTTTGAATTGTAAAGATACTATTTTGTCTTTACTGTCACTTTTGATCTTACTGACCCCAAACTTTTGAACAGTAGAGTGCCTAGTATACATACTCCATTTTCTTTAGTAGAAATCTATAGTATGTCACATTTAGAAATGTCAATGTGTGTTTGTAGCATTCTCAGTGCAAGTTTAGGCCCATCCTTTCATTCCTAACACATTCCACAGCTTCAACTTAACACAGATATTAGCCCACATTCCATGCCTTCAGCCCACCTCACACCCCACCAGACACACAGTCACACTTCCATACTGTACGTCTTTTTTACTTCATGTCCTCGGTACAGTCAACACTAACGCACGCAAGCAGACACCGCCATTGATTAGTGCATCCCCTACTGCAGACACACTCTGTGAAATCACACAATCACGTCCAAACACAGCTCATCCCACAAACACAACTGCATTCCTGCTTGTACTTAACATCACTCATCCACCATCCATTTCACTCGTCTTCACTGGAAAACACACAAAGACACCTCCTATGCCCCTCCTTTCCTTTCAGGGTGAGGTTGCAACACCCTCTTCAAAAAGAAAAAACAGCTCTGATTCTTGTAGCTACAAGCTACGACTAAGTGTTGGTTTACTGCCAATGTTTTTCCACGCCAACACAATGCTGATGTGCGATCTTTACGGTGTGATTTACAGTGCTGGGCAGTCAAAAAGAGATAAACGTGAGTGTAACAAAGACACAGGGAATTTTTGTAAGGACTGCAGCGTGTGCTATAAACACTCTTTCCTCTTCACCCTGAATGAAGGACCTTCATCACTGCACAAAAATGTCCAGAATCCTGCCGATCCCAAACAATAAATACAAAAATGACAGGCTTCAATGGACCACGATGATTCCTTTCCAGTGTAGAGCGTCACTGCGCCCTCAAACAGTCATTCCGCAAGTTCAATAACGGTGACGAGGCCATAAACTCAAGGAGGCCTGAGACACAAAGACAGGAAGAGGAGCTCTCAGATGGAATGTGCACGACTGCAAACAGTGTGAGACATAGCTATTGAAAAAATGACGATCATTTCATTATTTCATCACAATTGTATTGGAAACCCTTGATGTTGTCTCTTTGAAGAGTTCCAAGTCTTTGAAATAAGCTACTGTAGGTTATTTCTCAAGCTTTGTTACAAAGCACAGAAGAGAGACACATATTCACTTTAAACTCTGGCAGCTAAACAATATCTGCCTCCCATGTTAAATGAGATGAAGGACAGGGCTGTGAAAAGACCCATAGGAAAGAAAGATCACAAATGAATTCTCTTAAATTTCTCAATTGTATCTCTTAGACAGATTAAAAAAAATTTAAAAAAGCCATAAACAAACTTGAACTGATTTTCTGGTCTTTGTTGGTCCCTATTAGGTGGCTTTAGGTTGGTTTTAGGCACTTTTCTCGCTAAACACCAACTTAAACTAGTTATTAATTGAATCTTTTTCAGAAGGGAGAAAAAACTATTTTCTCCTTAAGCTCTAAAACTTTCTCCCGAGGAAAAAGATATTATCAAAACCGTGCTCAGATTTGGAAACGAATTAAATATTTCTTATCAAATTCTTCCTTGTTCAAATTATTATTCAGATTTTGTAGCTTTATGTGAAAGAAGTTGTCTTAGTTATTTCAAAAGACATTTAAGAGAAGCATCTGAAACATGAACCAGAGTTTCCTGAGCTATGAAAAAGCAATGTCTAAAGAATGAGATTTTCTTCAGTGGAGATTCAATGGCTGTACAATTTGTCATAGATTTTATCTAAAAGGCAATATTTTATATTTTATCTAACAAACTGGCTCTTAGAGAGTTAAACACAGTGCAACTGGAAACCATTAACTCATTTAATGCTAATATTTGGTTGGCAACACATTATATACCGGTAACATTAATATAAAAGTCAATCAAAGGTCACATCTGCTGACCTTTTTTGCTCTTATCCCAACTTGGTTAAACACTTGAATTACTTTTGGACCACAATAAGTAGGCATCAAATGTATGATGTTACTAAAGGGATTGAATTGGTCTCAGATCAGCTCGAGTTCTACACAGCTTGATGCTGACATCCATGTGTGCATGAGGATAATGAGGATGAGGAGCAGGTCCTGTCTGTCAGATCCCCCAGGAGAGGGTGGGGGGGTTCAGGCCTGCGATGGGGAATTCCTCCCTCCTAAACTCAAGAGCTGGAGGGTGAGTCAGGATTGAGTCAGAGAGGAGATGCAGGGGGGAGATGGACTCAGGTTACTCAGCTGTCTTCTAAAGCAGGGGTCTTTCTCTTATTTAAAGATCCCTAACACAACATGACTCAACATTCTTAACTTAGCAACTGATTCAGCCTGGTTACCTCAACTCGAGAGTGATCTCAATAAGTCAACAGCCCACTCACAAGTGTACGTACCTCCCGTCCTTCATCACGGACCACCTCAGGAGGAACCAATATAAACTGATTCTGGTTTCAACAGACTGTAAAACTGACAAATTTTCCAACACAAAAAATGAAAAGAAAAGGAAATGCCTTGGAAATTAAAAATAAGTTAAATAAAATTCATACTACTCCAAACTTCTTAAAAACCTAGTCATCATCTGTTTTCAATGCACATTCTGATATTCAGTGCACTAATAATTGACCATAACCATTTCAAAGTCCATTTCTATGGTCGGGGAATATCCCAGCCGCTGCAGGGGGTGAATCTCAGCGTCCAGATTCCTCACAGACGGAAATACAGTGCAGCTCAACTCTCACATCCAAATACCAAAGCACTGTGTCATTCCTAAACTCTTACAAGCTGAACGAGCGCCAATACTTTCAAACAATGGCAGGAACGGATGCTTGGGCCCATCACTTCACGCTGTTCTTCTCTCCTTCTCTTTTTTCTCTCTCCCTCCTTCTTTCCCCTGCTCCTTTCCATAAAACCTTAATCTTTCAGCTTTCTCCTGAGTCAGCAGAGAAGCTCACAGCAGCAGGGCTCCTTTTCCTTCCACTCTTCCCCCCGTTATGCCTGCTTTCTCACACTCTCTACTAAGCTTTCAAAACTCACTGCTCCTTAAGAAAAGGCCATTTTTAAAAACCTCAGACTATGCAGATATATTCCGCTGGCTGAAGTGTTACAACAATTATTCTTGCCACTTTTAAGCCTCTAGTCTACTTGTTCAGATTTGTTGCTGTCATAAACACCTTAAAAATGATAAATGTTTAAAAAAGTCTTAAGTAGAAGAAGTCTCTCGTTTTTCTTCTGTCCACTAAGACTAAACTTCACCATCCACTCCATATATACTACCCGAGGACATTTAGCATAACCAACTTAAAGCGTTCACACAACGAGAACAGCAAACACACTCACCAGATAATTCATTTTCAGCCCCGCTGTGTGAGTCTCTGGGACTCCAGACAGCACTTAACTGCCTGAGATTTGACCCCCGTTGAAAACTCCCTTGGACCGTCCAGCTCTTTGTCAAATCTCTCTGCGTCTCCGTCGGGCAGAAAGTCCGGGCAGCTCCTAACACATACTCCAATTCCGTGATGTCAGAAGGCAAGAATGAGACTGTCCCAAAACTTCTCTCTCTTGAACGCGTTCGCGCTCTCTGTGTCTGTCCTGTGCTCTTTCTCTCCCTCCCTCTCCGGCAAAAGGAGGAGGGAAGAATGCATAGGGTAACCTGACACCCTCCCAGTTCCTTCTCAATCCTGACATTCCCTCTCTCTGCTGCCGATTGGCTGAGGACTCTGTTCTTATGTTAATAAGCTTACCCTCTTCCTCCCTCTGCCTGTGAGGAATGTTTAGTGAACCTCTCTGTAGACCTGAGAAAGACACAGACATTGGTTTTTTTGGCCATCCGTTGTACCCCTCACACACAAACACACAGCTTTGTCTAGACCCTTTCCTTTAGCCTCAAACTTTCTGTCGTCCCTCTGCTGCTGATTTTTTGTTGCTTGTGCTTTTGTGCTAAAAGTAAAAAAAATCCTTCACACAGACCTTCTTCTTTACTTCGACAGGAGACAAAAAGCTAAACCCCACTGACATTTGCAGTGTTTTAAAACATTTAACCTCTTTTTTCAGTAGATACCTGACCTGAATTATTAAATTACTATCGATTAAGAAAAGGGTAGATAGAGATAGGTAGACTTTTTATGGATCCTGAGGGGAATAATTGTTATTTACTTAACGTATCACTGAAGCAAAACTCAAATCTCTGTTATTTTCTGTCTTCATTTCAAATGGCATTAATTTAGTCATTTATGTAGTAAAAACTATCATGGAAAGACACTTAAGCAAACAAATTAGACTATATTTCACTAAATAAACAAAAACAAAGCTTGCTTTTTAACCCAGACATGAAGCTAAAAAGATAATCAGGGGACATAAAATGCAATAAAATGAAATTCAGTAAAACTAAATAAAATGATTTGTATAATTAATACGTAGGCATCACATATGTATAAATATATATCTTTTTTTTTAAATGACAGACATTTGAATAATGACTGTTAGTTAGGTAAACTAAGCTAATTCGTTTCTGTTTGCTTTTGTCTTCAGAATTGACCAGGAAGATGAATTTCAAAGCATGACATCATTCTCCAGTTCTCCCGTGAGGGAGTGACCAGGTCAGGGGGTCAAATTGGGATCCAAATTTAAATCAATGTGGTAAATAGCCAAAAGCTAGAGGTCCTAATGGACTGTCTCCTGCGATTTACAGATATAGAAAATCCAGTCTGAGGCATAAAGTAACTCACTATTCCTACCTAAAAGCTAAAATGTAAGAGAGGTCACAGAAGAGAGGTGCTCTGTCCTCAAACTCCCATGACACTGTCGTATGGGCTGGTGCTGAGGTCAGGAGAGAGGTCAGTCAGGTAGGAGACAGCAGGCCTCCAGCATTTTGGAGCACCATTCCAGAACCTGATCTGCCCTGCCACAGAATATTCTCTCATTTTGAGCTGAAGCCAGTTTTGTAATATCACTTGTTGATAGATGGTTTGATAGATGACCCCGCAGAGAAAATGTTGTACAAATTACCATTTCAATTTGGGTATATGATTAAAAAAAAAATTAAAGTGTGGCTCAATCTATTCACTAGCTCTGTAGTAAAGTGAAAGTTCCTTCATTTCGTCCTAAACCTTTATGACTTTCTTTCTTCTGTGAAACATAAAAGAAGGTATTTTGTAAAATGTTTCATTGTTTTCTGGTCTAGGTGTTCAGCAAGAAAAACTTCATACAGGTTTGGAACAGTATATCAGTATATGACAAAATAATTTTTAGGTTAACTATTCTTTAAGTCCACTAAGAGATATTACTGGAGTTATCCCATTTTCAAAATCATTCCAGTACACTTTAAATTTAGAGAATAAAAAAGCAAAAGCATAAATGTAAGAACAAAAGTCAAAAAAGCAGAATAATAATGAAAATATACATACAGTACATACATATATAAGATAATATAATAACAAAATTATACACATACAAATAAGATAAAGCATTTTTTGTTCTTTAAAGGGACGGTTCACCTAAAAAAATGTCAATTCTGTGATCATTTAGTTATGTAAATATTGTTTCATGTTCCAAACCTATAAGACTTTCTTTCATCTGGGGAACAATACTGGACCCCAATTACTTTCACTGTATAAGGAGAAAAAAATACAGAGATATTATTACATTTTTTGCAATGCTTCATTATATTTTGTATAATGTCTTAATGTGATTACATACATTATCATTTAATAGTTTGGGGTCAGTAACATTTAATTTTCCTTCTTTTTTTTTTTTTTTTTTGAAAGGAGACTCTTATCTTACCATTTTTTATTTGATAAAAAATACAGTAAAAACGGTAATATTTGGAAATATTAGTGCAATTTAAAATAATGGTTTTGTAATGATGTGATGGAAAAGCTGAATGTTTCTCAGCTATTAGTCCAATCATCAGTGTAACATCATAAATATATTTAGTGTCACTTTTGATAAATTTAACGCATCTTATATTTGAATAAACATATTACTTAAAAAAAAAATCTGACAGACCCCAACATTTGTAAAATGGAGTGTATGTACAGTACATTATCTGTCTTGCTTAATAATGAAAAAAAAAATGCATTATGTGTTGCAGTGATATGTAAATAAATATCAGTAATTTTTAATACCTGAATTGTTTCCCAAAGTTTAGAGGTTCAAAGTCTTTTTCAGCACTCAAATTCATGCTCACGTTATAGAGAAGCATAGTGGGAATTGAGACACAGCCCTCAATACCTGAGTGACTACAATCACTACAATCCCTGAAGCCCATGAATGTGAAGCCATGAATTACACAGCACCACTGGTATCAAATCTGCAAGATTCTCCCTAACTGAATGTGCCGTAGGAATTTAAAGCCCTTATCTTCACGCAGCGGCTGTCTTCTCAGGCCACGAGGTGCCATGTCTGGTCTCCATGACAATTGAGCGGCACTTCATCTTGCACTACAGGGTGGCTGCTACGCAAGATGGATTTCGATGGTTGAGACGACATTCTCTCTTTCCAATATTCTCTGGGATGTTTGTTATTTATTTCCATCAGCTAAGCCTGAGTGACATCAGAGCTGTCATTGAAATTAGCAAGTGTGCGTGGATTTTGTCACCAGAGATTAGGCTATCACATCAGACATCATTTCAATTAGCGCCCCACCCCCTCTCGCTCTTCAGCTAATAAGCCCCCTTCTGTCAGCGCCCACTAATCACAATCCTGTTATATATCGGAGAGAAGCGGGTGTTGGGCAACGCTCGTCTGAAGGTGAGAGGTCTAACTACATGTCACAAAGCACTAGAGAGGTGAAAATGAGACAATCTGCACCCTCTCGTGAAATCATTCTGTATAAAATATTCAATGACTTGAATATGCGTGACGTCTACTGTACGTTAGCCTGTGTTGGAGAGTATCCATGGCTCAGTGAGTGTGGAACAGTAGGTTCATTGTGTCCGAGCGGCCCGGGCTCGGTTTGGTCAGGCTGTCACACCTACGCACAATGTTGTTCAGCTGGCAGCGTTTCGGCTGTGGAGTCGCGACCGCTGCCCAGTGGCCTCTGTAACCCCCGCATGCCGCACGTGTCATGAGGTTCAGGGCAATCCTACAAGAAAGGCTCAGTCAAGTCAGATCGGGTCCGGCCACCCCAGAACAGACCAAGCATTTAGGGCTACAGATGTGGGTCAGATAATGTGAATATGGAAATCCCATTTCCCTCTGAATCAAGGTAATATTTCTATTTTTTTTTCTTTTCTCTTACTCTCTGAACTGTTCCAAGAAGTAAAACATCTCAGTTAGGATTTCTCTACATCAGTCCTCTAAATTCCAGAAGAATCTGCTGGAAAATTCTGGTAAGAAGGTGAACTAGGATATATTTCAGAACAACAGGATGATTTATTTAATACAGCCAAGCTTCAAGAATGAGCAGAATTTCAAACACTAGGTTTGTAAAAATGGCACACTTTATTACAGTATAGTTTGTATTTTTTTTTTGCATTATTTATTTTTTAATTATATATAAATAGAAAATTATATAACATAAAAGTATAACATTAACTTTCTGTATTCAGTGTTCCTTGTTGGGTCCAACATAATACAAATCCAGGTAACACTTTATTTAGAGGTGTCCTTGATACACGTTACACGTACTTATTATTATAATAACAATAAATGATGCATAATTACATGCAAGTAACCTTAAACCAAACCCTAATCCTAACCCATGTATTGAGTACATGTAGTTAATTAATATTACTCAGTACTTAAATGTATAATTATACTGTAACAACGACACCTTAAAATAAAGTGTAACCCAAATCCATGTTATTTTCACATTGGTTGGAACCTTACCTTTCCTTTTACTGTTTTTAACTAGATGATACAAATTCCTGTCTATTCTAACTAACAAACTGAAGTAAAATTCTGTCCAATAATAAGCCTTTAATTAGTTTCAAGTTACTGATAATATTGATAAATGGCTGATAAATTGTATACCATTGAAATGTTACACTAAAAATAACACTAAAAACTAAAATTAATCATTTTCAATTAATCAAATTCACAAGTAAATTTAGGCATCACAAACCTATGAAAAAAAAAAAAAAAAAAATATATATATATATATATATATATATATATATATATATATATATATATATATATATATATACACACACACACACACACATATATGTAAATATGTAAATATATTGAGATTTACATTTAAAGACATTATTTTATTTTTTAAAGATTAACATTAAGTGTAAGAGTTAGATGGCAAAGGTAGTCTAAGTGTAAAAAAAAAAAAAAAAAAAAAAAAATACATATATATATATATATGTAAATACTGAAGAAAAAAAATCTAATATTGTCCAATAACTGGTATGATACTGATTTATTGTGCAACCCTAATTTAATAGATTTATTTTGAGTTATTTTCCTTTAACGCCTCTGAAAACCTAAAAGCATCTATGTGCCAAAAGCATGTGTTTAAAATGTAGGAAGTTAAAAATAGGAAGGGTTTCTTTTCTCCAAAAGTTAAAAAGTCACATTCTCCAAATAACAAGTGTTGCTTCCCTTCTCCAATATTTTGAACCCACCAATATCATGACATGACCACAAAATCGCAGCAAAATTTGACTCTAGATTGACTTGGGAGCCATTTTAAGTAATCTGAGCTCATCTTTATGGCTTGTTATGATGAATGCTTTGAAAAGTCTGGCTAAAATAAGTCCCAAGATCACTGTCAAAGTCAAAAGAAACACTCAAAGCATTTCCTGTGTCTGAATGAGGACTGTACTGGGAGCTTAATTCTTTGGTGCCACATCATCAAGAATTACTAATGCAGCTCCTGAAAACAACAGCAGCGGCAGCAGCATCCTGCCCATGATGCACTGCTCTAGTCTCTGCTCCGAGAAAAAACAATGCACATCCTTGTATTGAGACATCCGGCCCCCCAGCCAACAGCAATATTCAAGCAGCTTTGAAGGACAAAGGAATAAAGCGTTCCTTTCTTTGTTGGGACTGTCAGGCCCGCTGCGCAGTCGGTCACAGAGGCCTTTCAACTACTTATGACAAAGTAGAGAGAAAATCCTCAGCCACACACTCACGTGAAAGCGCACGCACACACGTTTTCTTAAAAGTACAGGTCTAAATAAACACAAAAATATGTGCTGTACAAAATAGGACAGTCATTTGTCCTACAGGATACTGCAGCAGATGCAGTGACCGGAGGACAGGCGGCTTTCCAAAACCCTCTCTGGAGTGTTTGTGTTCTTCCCTTATCCACAAACAGAGGATAAGCGTCTGTATCTGTACAGAACAGGAAAAAACAAGACCTAGCCCCTGCTAAAATCAACCCCAATCTAAATCACAGCCTTATTTTACACACTTAACACACCACAGGAGAACCAGGGTTGATCAGACCAAACCAAAATTTAATTTCCATAGATAATTATATTTGTTTATTTTCAGATTTGGGTTCTCATTATTATTTGTCCTCTTATCAGTCATGGTAATACTTTAAGATGATTAAAAACCACAAAGTGAATCAGTCTTCCTCTCTTTTAATCTAAAGTTGCAAGGATGAGACTTATGGAGTGTGCAAAGCAAGCAAAAGAAGCACACACACACACACACACACACGGAGAACAACATCAGCACTAGACGACTAGCTCACTTTTCTCATCCTCACTGCCATAAAAAGATTAGCATTAATGTGGCAGGAAGTAAATGGCATTATGTAGAGTTGAGCATAATCAGGAAGCGCTGGGGATATTACTATTCCTCACAGTCTGTGTGTGTGTGTGTTTGCTTCACAAAGTCTCAATAAAGCAGAAAGCCTTCCAATCAGCACCTCCTCATTTACTCTCCCAACACACACACATATAAAAGGAGGAGAAAGATGGAGGAGAGCAATAAATGAACCTGGGCATCCCGCTGGTTAATTAGATAGTGCTGATTTGATTTTTCATTTCAATCTGTTCTTTTTTTTTTTTTTTTTTTGATGCTCTCTGGTTTCTGGATCCCATTGGAAAGTGCTCTCTCCCAAAGCGCTCTCTCAAAAGAGCTTTATTATTATGATTGTTAACATTTACAATATTGCTAGCACTTACAGCAACAAAACAGACAAAACAGAAAATAAATATAGTGTAGTAAATAAAGAGATAATGGAAATGAAGGGGGAAAGAGGATGAGGCTAGTAAAAGAAAAGAAAAGAAAATGTTAATGGTTTTTAAAACATAAATAAAATAAAATGAATAATAATATTAAATATATATTTATAGAAAATATAAAATAAATATAAGTAAAATAAAAACAAAACATAGAAAATATAATTAGTAATAAATCACCCAATAAAACAATAATCACTCGACATGCTGAAACATCACTAACTGTGTTTTCCTTTCCCAGAATGACTTTTTTTATTATTTATTCTTTTAGTGTGGGGAAGTCTGGAAATGATTTTTGGAAATGTGACTTGTGCTTGTCTTTGATGTTTTGATATTTTTCCCATTTTTGGAGAATGTACTCCTGTTTTGACTCAAAGAATAGTTTATCCTTTGGTTTTTCAGAATTTTTTTGCATCTTTTTTGCATCTAGATTTACCAAAAATTTTTTAAATGAGAATATATCAATGACTTCTATATTTTGTTTTTACATAAAGCTAACAGACTAACACTATCCAAACCCTTACAATACAAATTTTAAGAATATTATTTCCTCTATTAATCATTTTATCTTTGAGAATATTCCCTAAGGGAGTTTTTGTCAGATTTAGCCAATTTGCTTAACATCGTCCCAGACCCATCAGATATGCATGAACACAGACACTCAAACACACATCGTGAGACACCAAAGAAATTTGAACAATCCTAAAATCTCCTTCAGACACAGACGCAGCATTAGCCGGCCTCCCCTCCCCCTCTCAGTGGAATGCAGGAATGTGGTGCTAAACCTAGCAGAACGCCAGTCTCTCTGACCATCACTTCCAGGAAGGGGACCTTTTCCCATGGGCTGGGTTTGTCCAAGTAGCCCGTTCTGTTTGAACCCCACCTCATCCATATAACCCAAGTGAACAAGGGTCTCCACAACAACAGCTTTAATTATGCTCCTCCCGCAAAACGATCTGTCTGGAGAATTGTGAGGTAATATTCTTCCCAGACATTAACGGCATTATTACACTCTCTTACAAATAGCTTCACTGTCTGAAAGGTTAATTACGAATCGCTGCAATTTCCCACTTTCAGAAATCTGCTTCCAACAATAAAAAGCGCAATCAGAAAGCGGCAGCTGTTTGAAGCTATCTGTGGGGAATGAGAAACGTTTGATATAAACTCAATTGCCTGATACACTGTTTCATTCGTTTATTTCTAGTCTACTGCGTTTCACTGCACGTGTGTGTATGTGTGTGTGTGTGTGTGTGGTCCCACGTAGCCAAGATTTTACTCTCTGCCCTTGAATATGAACAAGTCGGTGTGAGAAACAGAGTCTGTGGGTCCCAGGTGTCTGGATAAGGCAATAAGCGGAGGTCTTGGGGAAGTGTTGAGATAAGACCACCACAGCCAGAGCTGACAGGCCATCAGTAACTGCCATCTAATGTAATCTCATCACCAGTCTCTCCGCCGTCCGACTCCTGTCTAATTTCATCTGATTAGTCTTCATGTCACTCTTTACTGTCAAATACAGATTTTCAATGATACACTGCGGTGTACTAGGGGGATATGATGTTTGCCAAAAAAGTCATTAAATAAAACATGAGGCTTTTTTATAGTACATTTCTCTAAGATTGTAAATAATCTTTCACTAAGAATCTTATCAGGCATAAAACAAAAGTAAATTATGAATGCTTTGAACTTGGCTCTGAAGACATAAATAATGTCACTTCATTTAAAATGACAGTTCATTTTTACTTTGAAATAATCTTGTTTTAATTATAACAAATGCATGTGTGTGTGTGTGTGTGTGTGTGTGTGTGTGCGTAAGTCAAAAGTGAATAGTAAGATTTTTAAATGTTTTTGAAAGAAATTTCCAAGGCTGATCCAAAATACAGTAATAACAGTAATAATGTGAAATATTATTACAATTTAAAATAACCATTTTACGTAATAATATATTTAAAAAATTATTTAATCCTGTGATGGCAAAGCTGAATTCTCAGCGAACAATCTTCAGTGTCACATGATCCTTCAAGTCATTCTAATATGATTTCTAATATTCAATTTCATGAACTGAAATCTTTTATTTGAGATAGAAATCCTTTACTGTCTTTACTGTCACTTTGAAACAATTTAATGCATCCTTGCTAATCAAATATTGTGGACAAAAATGGAAATCATTTCATGAAATGACTCTCGTTCAAATGTATCCTTAAAAGATGGCTTGACATGCTAAAACAACTGATGGCTGAGCGAAACCACAGCAGAAAATAACTAATAATGAAAATAGCTTGAGATGAAGGGGGAGAGGTCAGAGTTCAGTTATAAGGTCTCAAATGCTGTCTCTGGTTTCTTTCAACTCAAAGTTCTGCAGTCCATACGCTGCCGCATTCTCCTAACTCTCAGATTCTCAGCCTTTTTTACAGTCTACATATATATGGCTTTTGAGTTGCACACTGAGAAAAGCTACATTACTATCAAGTATTTAAAGTCATAGATATCACCCCAAATAATTATCTCAATCCTATTTTTAATTTTAGAAGTTTTGTGTTTTTCTCATTCGCTGAAATTAAGTTGTGTAAGCTTATATAAGATACATTTGCAAAATATCAGCCATCACCCCATCAGATCTCTAGTTATTGGTATCAGATCCATTGAAAAACCTATACTGAACAGCACTACCCAAAGCCACTTACAGAAATAAGGCAACAACCTGTGTTTAAGTGTTCTGAACTTCAAGGGAACAATGGTAGCTCATGGATCGCCAATGTTGCAGAGTTTGGACCTCCAACCTTTTTGTTATCAACCGTTACACCACACCACCCCATAACTTACAGTAAGTAGATACTTATGAGGCTCCAGCAAGAACAGAGAGCCATGCATGAGAGCACTTAAAGATCACGCCTGGATCTCAATTCTCAGAACATGAATCAGTGTCTCAGTGTCTTTAAAAGCGTTTCATGCTTCAAACACCATCAGACAGCAGCATCATGTAATACAAGGACAGTTATGTCAGTCCCGCTGCAATGCAGTGGCACTTATAGAGTACAGGCAGGTCAGATGAAATTATTAACTCCACTGACCTACAGATAAACATCACATTGATCTGTGTGAGAGACCGGAGAACGGGGATTGGCCGTGTGGCTCTCTCCACCTCAGCATATAATCTAACACATCTCATTTAGCCCACTGGAGGAGAGGGCAAACACTCACGGAGACGGACAGATTTTCTGAGATACCGTGATGTCTGGGTCTCAAGGG
Organism: Spinibarbus caldwelli; assembly: GCA_039654775.1. Lineage (NCBI taxonomy): Eukaryota > Metazoa > Chordata > Actinopteri > Cypriniformes > Cyprinidae > Spinibarbus > Spinibarbus caldwelli. The sequence goes on along the minus strand of CM077239.1, from coordinate 13,199,486 downwards.
TTGTGGTATTGTCGGTGGGTTAGGGCAGTGCCAGGGTCGGCTGTTCTGACCTCTCCACCCAGGCAGCCACTGGGGGCACATCCATTACCCCAGCTGAAGTACAGTGCAGTGTGGGGTCGCTGACCTCTCTGCACGCTGGTGAAATACAACACCCATTTATCAAGGGGTCTGGAATGCGGCTGAGAAATTACAGGGGGACAGTGGGTGATGGGGCAAAGCCAAATATCCCCCAAATACCTGGCATTTAACAGCCCAGCAAGCAATTTTGCACGGGAGAAAGAAAACTGTTGGATGACGAGTTCTCTCTTGTTCTCTGATGATGACATTGTTGAGCAGTGGGGTCAAAGGTCACAAAGCGCTCTCCAGCGTGTAAAAGTAGACTCCGTGACAGCGTATTAGACACATCCATTCTAAAATGTTTTACAACCATTTCTGTCCCAATAGCCCAATCAGTAAGCTCAAGTACCCCTTTATCGTCACTTATTTTTTGATTAAAAATGACAGTGTCATCCACACAAACGTACACTTTGCATTAATTGCGCACATCTTATTTATATAAAAAAGGAACTAAACAAAATCCATTATTTTATATAAATATATATAAACCCTAAATACTTAAAATAATTCAAATAAAATGAAAAAATAATTAATATATATTGAAATAATAATTTTTTAAAAAATTACATTAATTTGTACCCAAGTACCCCCGAGGTACATGTACCTATTGTTGTAAATCACTCCAAAACGAGTGTGTGTGGGTATGTCGGTGTGTAGATATAATGGCCTTTAATGAGCAGATCAGTATCTGTGCTGCTCTGCGATGCTCTATGTGCCATTAACGCCTCTTAGAGATCATCTCAGAGACCCATCAATTCCTGATAGGCTCCTACTCTAATGCTGCCTGGAGTGCTGGAAATAAAGGCCTGACCAGCAGCTAATAACTCATTACTGACCCACTGAGTTGGTGGTTAGATAAATAGAGAGAGGAAAATAAACATGTCATTCAGCTCGGTGCCAAAGCATGCACACGCACATAAACACACACTCTGCTCTCCAATTTAGTAGTTATGCCTCCGTTTGACCTTGAGAGGCGCCTGTGCTTCAGTCTAAAAATATAAGAGGCCAAATAAACATATTTCATAACGTTTTCATGTCCTGTTTAGACATGAGATCAGGCTGTGATGAGCAGCGATCATGCAGACATGATTACTGGGAGTGTTGTTAATGAGAGTTATGCGTGACATGCCAATACTGTGCTTTCACCGGCCAGCAGGAGGCGGCACTGCCGCCCTGACGGTCACTCCTTACCAGCGACTCTGTAGGAAGTAGGTGATGCTCTAGAAGAGCTCCAGATCCCGCAGATGAGGGGTTTAATATTTTAGATGTTATCTATCAAAGAGCTGCGAGACAGAGATAAATGACCGCACTGATCTGTAGAACAAGGGCATTAAGGCTGCAACTAACGATTATTTTGATAACCGATTAGTTGGCCGATTATTTTTCCGATTAATCGATTAATCTGATTTTGAAAAGCCCAATTTTCTTTTTCTTTTTTATTTTATTGACAAAAAACACTTCCACATTCTGCCCAATGTCCTTCAAACAAATGTGTCAACTGAATGCTATGAAAACAGTGCTTAACAATTTATTAGACCACCTGTCATAATAAAGAGAAAACACAAATATTTTAGGAATCCGTCAAAAAATTGTTTAAATCTAAAAATGTTATTGTCATTTACTGGGCAAATAACAAACTAAGTATAGGCTAGTATTTATTCACATAATAACAAAAATGGCCTCCAATGCCTTTCATAACAGCTTACATTCTTGCTGGCATTGTTTAGGTCCTTTCTGACTGTAATTGGGTATCTGAAAAAAAAAACACCATAAAATACTTGACTTTTTTTCTGCCTCTTTTCATAGATAACAGCAATAATTATATTATAGCATTAGAAAGAACCAACTACTGTTACTAAAGAGCTTACGCATATTGGAGGACTAACCAATACACTAAGCTAAAAAATGATTTTGGTAATCACCAATACTGCTAGTTTAGCCACAGTGGCAAAAACCTTACATAAGTTTATTTTAATAAATTTGAGCACTGTATATAGTGAATATAGTTTAAATCTCTACATTAAAAATTAAAATAATAATAAATGTAATAAAGACAAATAAAAACAAACTCAGTTTTAACCAATAGGTAAGAGTAATGTTCTGCAGGAACACGCGTTGACTTTGATCACAGTCACGTCTTCCTGTCATTTCTTTATCCTGTAAAAGGCAGTTATGAAGCATCTAATATTTATATTCAGAATTATACGCTGCATCCCTTTACAGTTCCTGCTCTAATAAAATACGTCCACTACATGTTGACTTTTAAACCTTAATTTAACGTTCAACAACAGATATTTCAGCACAATGAATGTTTTTTGCGCTGAGTATTAACTTAATTGTCTCCTCTCTACTGTGTTGTCTGTCTGACGTGCGTGCACGCGCCCGCCGTGCCGGTGCTCATTCAGTAAAGATTTACTAACAGGACGGACCTTTATGCAAAAATGGAAATGCTTGCGTGAATTTGTGATATTTACAGATAAGGATATGACCGTAAATTTTTGCGCTGGGGACGCACACGCATCTGTCAAAGCGCCTGACAGGGCAAGCCATTACGCTAATGCATTAGCATAAAACTTAAAAAAAAGAATTCTCATGTTTTGTGCAGCTTGAATCACGTACTTCTCCTGCAGCATTTCATTCTGTTTCCTCCACTATTTTTAGATGTATTTTGTCCATAGAAATCCATTATTCAGTGCTACAATTTGACGCGACCGGCTGAAGTTGGACGTGCACAGTGGGCAGACCCGACTAATCGATAACGAGAATCGTTGTCGATTATTTTCATTATCGATAATAATCGAGTTTATCGATTAGTTGTTGCAGCCCTAAAGGGCATTATAACGGACTGGTGAACTTTGACATGACTTTTAGTACAAACAGGCACACACAAACTAATAATTCTTCATATTCATGCATCTCATTCCAAACCTTGTGTTAAGCAAAAAAGAAAATCTGGAAATAAAAGCTTTCTTGCTTATTGTCTAATGAGGGAATTAACTACAGTTTTACGAAACACAGTGAATGATGTAATCACACAAGAAAATTAGGCTAGCCTAACATATAAAACTGTTGATTCATTGTCACTGAAAATCTTCAAGTACAAAAACAGGTAAACATACACTACTCTTCAAAAGTTTGTGGTCTGTACGATTTTTAATGTTCAATGAAAATTTCTTACGGCTGCATTTGTTTGATTGAAAATAAAGAAAAAACAGTAATATAGTGAAATATTATTTAAAACATTATTTATAATTTAAAACAACTGATTTCTATTTTAATATATTTTACAATGTAATTTATTCTTTTGTTGACAAAGGTGATTTTTCCGCATTCATTACTCTAGTATTTAATGTCATGATCCTTCAGAAGTCATTCTAATATGTTGATTTGGTGCTCATGAAATATTTCTTATTATTATCAATATTATTATCAACAGTTGTGCTGCTTAATATTTTTGTGGAAACACTGATATATTTTGTAACATTATAAATACATATTATAACTATATTATAAATATATATTTGGTCAATTTAATCATTTAAACAACTTTGCTGAATAATATATTATTTCATTTCATATATTATAATATATTATAATATATTATTTCATTTCATATATTATAATATATTATACATTTCATTTTTTTTTTTTTTAAAAGTTGAACGGTAGTGTACAAATATATTTGAGAGTCTAGGGAAATTGACTAATATTTGCTCTCTACTCTCAAATCATGAAAAAAAGAAGCTAAATGATGGAAATTATGACAAATCGTAAATTTTCTGATGAAGTGGATCACAAGATACCCACGAAAATGGCTTTGTAACCACAACAAAAAGGTTTCTTTCTTAACCCAGGTGAATTTCGACTGGTGTGAAAGTTTCTGACCTAAAGTTTATATATACATAGTATAGTCAAGTCACGTAATTATTGTGTTTTCATTATTGATCATTGCTGTCACTTCTGGGTTCTCATGCCCATCTCTTAATACACACACAAATGCACACACATATATACGCTAGCAGCTGCAGACAGTGCAAGAGCACATTAAAGCTTTATGGAGAATCTGTTTAAGCAGTGAATAATGCCCTGCTGATGGGCTTCTAATTCCAGTTTCATTTAGAGAGCGAGTTTTCTCACAGCCAGGGCCTCGATTAGAGGGGTAACGGGCCGTAAACAGAGAGAGAATGAAAACCGGAGAGAGAAAGGGATGGGAAATTAAGAGAAATCAGCTGGAAAGAAGAGTGTTCGGAAAGAGAGAAGGATCAGAAGATGTCACTGGTGGTTAATTGTCAAGTATCTACATACACCAATATAAAAACAGAACCGTCATGCTCCACACTCCAAGAGACTCCACTGAAAACAAAAGCAAACAGATCCACAGCAGCCATGTGCAGCCAGCAGCTGTTAGATCCATCTTAGGATCAGTCGTGCAATCAGTTATCAGCTCTCTCTCTGTCTCTGACTATCCTGCACTCCATGCTGCACCTACCTCAGCTGAAGCCCCCTGCAGACAGTCAAACATTTTACAGAACACCTGGAAGGGGAGGGGAAGAGATGAGATGTCCGCTCAGACAAACAACACATCAGCCTTAATATGACAGCGCTCTGTGCTTCAGGAAGCACAACAACACAGACTTCACACAGACATCACAGGCTCAAGATAACCATGTAGTTTGGGGGTGGATCTCACAATATTTAGGTATAATGTGCTCACATTTTATTTACAATATATCACAGCCTTAAGTGCCACATTGCTTTTATACAGTTATTAAAAAATAGAAATATTAAGTAAATCAATTTGTAATCATTGTAGTGCAATATAATGGCAGATATGCATTTAGAAAATGCCGATTTTTGTCTTTTTTTAAACACTCAATGACTTTACGGCATAGTTTTTGTATCAAGTCTCCTCTTACGAAAACTGGTTTCAGACAGACTTTCAGAGCACCGTAACGTCACATCAAATGATCTAGAACAAATGCTTTAGACATAATCAAACAAATATAAAACTGTTTGACTGCATTGTTTAAAGTTGGCATGAAATAAAAAATTCTCCCTCATTCATCCATGCACCATGCATACATTACATTAATTTTCATTGTAATGCAATAGACCAGTTTCTTTGTTTGCATACAGTGATGACGTTTTGTGGGCGAAGCCTATCTGGTGGCAGAAAATGACATTTAAAGTAGCAGTCTATGGAAGCCATGGAATAAAAGAATAAATAAAGGTAATTTTGAGTTTATATTTCGAAATTCTGACTTTTTTCTCTCAATTCCAAGATTATCTCACAATTCTGATAACTCATCATTCTCTCTTTTCCCCTCGGCTCATAATCATGAGTTTATATCCCACACTTCTGTCTTTTTTCCTCAGAATTGACAAACTCGCAATTGTTGAGATAAATCGAGTTATAAAGTCCTTACTAGGAGATATAGGCTAAACTTGCATTTGTGAAAAAAAAGTCACAATTGTGAGACAAAATAGGTAAATTTTATGTAAAATGTTATAGGTTTAATTATTTCATGCTGTAACTGTAGGGCTAATACAATATTTCCCCTATGAACTGCAATATTATGTAGACCTATTATTTAAATCAAATTTATGCTTTAAAAGTAGGGCAATCATAGCAGATTTCATCCATAGTCTGTTCGTTTAAACATCTGTGTTTAGTTTAAAATGGCGTCTTTGAAGCCAGTATTCTATAATTCTATATTCGAAAAATGATTTGCATTCTGATTCTGACATCCAAAGGCATAACAATACATTTTTTCTCGTATTCCATGAATGTTACCCATTTCCCTCCACTTGTTACCTGTTTTTCCAACACCACTATGCGCGCAGCTGCAAGTGATGTAACTGTGACTTCTACTACAAATTGGTCTAAATAACGGGATATAACTGCCTGAAACTATTCTTTTATGGAGTAAATGTCAAACGTTTTGAGGAAAGAACAGCACACAGATTTTTGCCCATTAAAATCCTCGTGTAGTAGAAAGGAAGTTACACAAACGCGTAATGAAGCACCGATTTACGGAATTATGGATATACAAGATCAGATCTACTAAACCTTGTGCATTGCGCTAATTTTACTAAACTAGATGAATGTATACGTGGCATGTGACGCTGTAAATCTTAGAAGGCAGTTTAAATCAAATCATCTACTGTGGAGTAATAATGAGGATGCTCTTGTAAAACTGCATTCATATGCAAATATATTCGGCATGTGTCCATGCACGCGTGCGAGTGTGCGCTCTGAGGCTTCCCTGCTGCCGTGGCTCATTCTTGACCTGTTGGATCCTGTTCTGTCTCACTGGAGACACGCTTCGTTCAATGTAATAATTACTATGTGTTTCTACAACTAAACACTCCACATTCCACATTTTTTTCCCCTCTCGGCTCTGGTGTTATCGTACTTGGAATATACAGGTCTGCATGAAACATTCACCCTATAGCGATATGTAGTCATAGATGTAAGTATGCTTCTCAGGGTGTTTCCTGTGCTTTCCATGTTTACATGCCTGCACTGAGTGCACGTCTCTGATTGGGGTCGCCGTGGAAACATGGCGACGGTCCAATGCAGCTCCTGCCTGCACAGGTAAAACATGCAATGCGGCTTTGATGAATCAACCTGTTGTTGACACAGCTGCACATTCTTGCTCTCGCTTTCTCTCTTTCCTCGATAACTTGAAACAGTGTAATCACAGACAGAGATCAATTTCATTTGAAAAGTTTGCCAAATTACAGAATTAGAAGTACACATTGACCGAAATCTAGATACACCGCCAAAACTTTCATCCGGATACGCTGTGAATGCTTTGGTTTTTGGCCAGAAGAGGCCAAAAAAAACACAAAAAAAACCAGGCCAAAATATTAACTGAAAACGTTAACAGAAACTGTTACTGCCAAAACTAATATGAGTTAAAGGGATAGTTCACCCAAAAATTAAAATTCTGTCATTAATTACTCACCCTCATGTCGTTCCTAACCTGTAAGACCTTCGTTCATCTTCGGAACACAAATTAAGATATTGTTGATGAAATCCAAAAGCTTTCTGACCCTGCATAGAGAGCAACACAACTACCACATTCAAGGCCCAGAAAGGTAGTAAGGACATTGACAAAATAGTCCATGTGACGTCAGTGGTTCAACTTTAATTATATGAAGCTACGAGAATACTTTTTGTGCGCAAAGAAAACAAAAATAACGACTTTATTCAACAATTTCTTCTCGTGAACAGGCCTCGAAGACTGACACGGAAGTGAAGAAATTGTTGAATAAAGTCATTATTTGTGACCCGTGCTGGCAAAATGAGTCGGAATGCGCACAGACTAATTTTGAGCTACAGGCAAAAGAAGTGAAAAATGTCAGTTTTGGTCGAATTTAAGGTTTTCACAAATATTAGTTCATTAAGCCCTCTTCTAGCAATCCCAATGCTACAAATAGTAATTAAACATCTAAAATGATCTTTATTTGTACATTTTCTGAGAGGAGTACCTTTTCTCTGCTCGCTTCTGGGCGACTGCTGCTGCATCTCACCACAAGTTGCAAGTCTATTGTTGCAAAGCGCAGCATTCCAGCTTTGTGAATATTCATATCGAATTCTCGATGACATGAGTCCAAACCAGTGAAATATTATTTTTAAACCCATGCTGATGAAAACAAAACGATCGCGCTGACTGACATTTGCAAAGCGCCTGCATAAGACGCACCTTTCCGTGAGCGGGCGATCTCCCTTATAAAGAACACTATTGCGAAATATGTATTGGCGAGATTCACACAATCATAATCTGTTAAGTCTTACATGAACGTTTAGTTAATGGTTGGGGGAAAATCTGTTGTGTAACATTATATTTGATCCATGCATTACAGTAGGTCTTAATATAGATCTGTCTCAATGTTAATTATACATTAAAAGAAAAGATGGAATCACTCGCTGCTCTTGATTAAATACTGTTTATTTTGCATCTTTGTTCTTATTTTTAATAACAAAGATAAAATAAAAATAGACCTAGCTATATTGTGATTAATAATATAGTAATTATTATTAAGAAAAGAATTGGAGGAAAATATGCAACGTTGCTTGGTGATTCTGCTTTGGAAACTTTTAACTCAATTTTTCTCGAAATCAGGTCTGCTGCCTCTATTGCCTTCAAACAGCTGTAGCTCAGTCATTTTTTGTCCGATTCCAACAAGTCATATATCATTTTAAAGATATTTTAATGGAGAATGAAAATAAAAAATAACTTATTTTTGAACATTTGCGCATTCTGACTCATTTTGCCAGCACGTGTCACATTTTTGTTTTCTTTGTTCTCGTAGCTTCTTAAAATTAAGGTTGAAACACTAACGTCACATGGACTATTTTAACGATGTCCTTACTAACTTTCTGGGCCTTGAATGTGTCAGTTGCGTTTAGGGTTGAGTACCAAACTTGCTACTTTTAAGGGTACCGACCGAATTGCGTCGGTACTACCGAGTACCGATTCACGTTAAATCAATCGGTGCTAAATTTCGTTACCTGAGAACGCATCTGGGCATATACATTACAGAGAGAGAAAGAGACACGCTGTGATGTGATGTCACCCCTGCAACTCGTTCAAACAACACACAGGGCAAGCCAAAATGTTCTGAAGGGTGGTTACATTTCTAGGGCCATATGGTTTCTGTGAAAACGCGGACGGGATCGTGGAGTCCATTCATAAAATCGTAATTTACTCTATAGCGCGGAATGCCACGGAATTCATAAATTTTTGGACGAATAAATCAAAAGTAGGTCTGCCACTTAATTCGAATCACGATATGAACTAGTGTCTGTGAATATTAAAAAGCAAAAAGACGGTTTAAATATGAATCCTGCGTGTTCCTATTGCCTCTGTATGCATGAATGGCGGAAACGCGGTTTTGATTACTACACAAATACTGAGGCACGCGTGACACTCGCGGTGATTTTCGGCCTCTGCGTCTCACTATATGACGGCATGAACACAAAAACGTAGGGCAAATTCCAAACGGCTTTTTTGCGCCCTTCAAGGGCACTTCGAGAAGGGGACGCCATTTGTAGGGAGGTTCCAATCGAAAGTGAGCAACTGAATCCCTTCACGAAGGGCCCTTACAGAAGTCTGTTAGTAAAGGGAACATGCGATGGTCACTTTACGGAAGTGATTTCCATTTGTAATCATGTGATCTTTGGTTAGGAGATCTTGCGATGCATTTTAAAGCAAAGTTGGGGTTGATTTTCACTTCACATACAAACGTAAGTAGAATAGGCTGATTAAATTTGTCTTTATTTTAATGTGATACAAAAAATTTTTTTTCAGTGATAAATGTATATGATTTAAGACAGTAGTGTAAGCAAGTTTAAGCACGTATAGTTTGAAAAAGTTTAATAGTAAATAAGACACAGTGAGACAATATTTAAATAAAATAATAATAATGAGAAGAAATATTTATTTGCAACTACTGATGGAGTGCTGAATACTGCACGCACGCGCAGCGTTGTCAAGGTAACGTTTGGTCAGTCATTCCCTTCGCCAAGGGGGTTCCAAATGCTTATACGATACAGTAATGCCCTACACCCTTTAAAAGAACACACTCCAAAGGGCTCTGCCCTTCGAAGGGAGTAGGGCATAGGGATGCTCACTTCCGTTTGGAATTCGCCCTTAATCTCCAGAGCTGCTGTGAGAGTCACTTCGCGAGAATTTTACCGTTTCATTTGAGAAAACTAGCATCATCATACTGTATACACAGAAACTTCATGGCAATCTGTCAAAATAAAAGTACGGTTTAACATGTAACAGAAACATATTACTCTTGTATTACTTTTGTACAATAATATAGATCTTTAAATATTCCATTTTCTATCAAATTTAAATAAAACAATTAAATGATAAAAATAAATTTTACAAACAGATTAATCAATTAATTGTAGAAAAAAAAAATAATACAATTATTAGCCGATTAAAATTTTTTTTAAAGGAATATTCACACAATTTTTCTTCCATGTATTAATTTCAACAGTAAACCTCAGTTTGTTTGCCAAAAAATAAAAGGGTCTAATTTTCATTTGATTAAAAATAAATGTTTAATGCCTTCATTTGATTTTCAGAAAAATTAAAACGAATTTCTGGGAGAAAAAAAAGAAAGAAAAAGTTTGTAGGGCCCTATTGTTCAAAATGTTGAAACTGAGACTTTTGGACTTATTTTTTGACTGAAATAAATGTTTTTGTAATTACACAGAGAGTAAAGTACCGAAAAAAGGTACCGTTGGGTACCGGCACCGAAATTCAGGTACCGATACTGGTACCGTACCGGTTAAAATGTGAACGGTACCCAACCCTAGTTGCATTACTGTCTATGCAGGGTCAGAAAGCTCTCGAGATTCATCAAAAATATCTTCATTTGTGTTCCAAAGATGAACAAAGGTCTTACAGGTTTGGAACGACATGATGGTGAGTAATTAATGACAGAATTTTTAATTTTGGGTGAACTATCCCTTTAATAAAAGCTCAAATATTACTGTAAACTATGATAAAATAAGACTTACATATATAAAAAATTATGTGTACCTCAGGGAACAAAAGTCTAAAAGTGTACATGCAGTTTCTGTGCTAAAGAAAGCCTACGATGAACAGGTACAATTTTGAGCTTTATCCTAAGGTGTATGACCATAAAAGCCCAAATGATAATGGTCACTGTAGAAAAGGACTGGTGTTCTGCTCTTACTGCATCTGCAACATTTTACATCTACTTCCCCCTACACTGCCAGAGGCCTACACGCTCAAGAATCCAACATGTCCAACATCAAAAGCACACATACACACACAAATACCACGCTGAGCCTGTGAGCTGATGATATCATCAGCCTTAGGCCACACTCATGCATCATCAGCACCAAGTCAGGCTCCATCCAACGACAAGAGAGAACCCCATCACTAGAGACCATGAGAGGGAAAAGGCAAGATAGGACTGAGGAAAGGATAAAAAGGTTGGGAGAAGATAGACAGATAATGGCTTGAGGACAAATTATAGTGACATTTTACAATCTGTCATATGATATGTAGCCTATAATCTAACCAGCAGAACTATTGTGTCCCACTTCTAATGAATGGAAGTAAGATCACATATGATTGTCTTAGATTGAAGGATGCTAAAATATACACACAAAATATACAAGACATTAAAAGCAACAATATGGAATTCCAGTCAAGTGATCATTTCTATCTATGTATCTTTCTGTCTGTCTGTCTGTCTATAGACATATAAAATTCTATAAAATATAGACTTTGAATAAATGCTGTTCTTTTGAACTATCTACGTAATAATCAAAGAATCTTGATAAAATTTTTGTTATTTAGTTTCTTTAAACAACATCTGTTGAGTCATTGACGTTGAAATGTTTTAACTATGGAGGTTGGAAATTTTACATGTCAATATTCCACATCCAAATTTGACTGGAACGCAGCATAACAGCTCTTTTCTGCAAAATTCCTGCACATACACCCCACATTGACACTGGCCTAAGGGTCAGACTGTGTTTCTATGGTTACAAGCCCCAGAGGACAGCGCAGGAGTAGAGGAGAATAGCAGTGAAGAGAGTGGAGACAGATCGGACTTGTCCAGGTCTTCTGATAAGAGACTTGGAGCAGCTCGTTCCACATTCTCCTACTACCATCCATCAGCTCAGGTCACACAATGCTGATCCTGCATGCCTCCTCACCTCTGACCCTGCTCATCACTCAAGCTAACACAGCGTTTATCTGTGCCACACACACAGGCAGATCTGAAACACTGCTCTCCTGAAACACATTCACCCGGATGCCTCTTACCAAGCTTTTCATTCTCAGATGATAATGCTTTAAAGGTGACATATTATGCCCCTTTTTACAATATGTAATATAATTCTCAGGGGTCCCCAGAATGTAACTGTGAAGTTTTAGCTCAAAATACCCCACAGATCATTTATTATATCATTTTGAAAATGCCTATTTTGAGTGGAAGCAGAAACACTCTGTATTAGAGCATGTGTCTTTAAATGCAAATGAGCTGCTGCTCCCCGCCCCCTTTTCCAGAAGAGAGCTGCATCATTACAGCTTGTACGTGCTGAAAACATCTGTTTTGGTTCTGATTATCATGTTTATCGCGCTGAAATCATGCGTTTTAAACCATATTAGTTTAAACTTATGATATACAGTTTTCTGAGTGCACACATCCGAAGCACACGGACAGAAAGTGGCTGTCACAGCATGTGAGTACTGTTCTCATTCACAAACGTTTACGTTAAAAACACACGTAAGTTACAAAAACAGTCAGTTATGTCTGTGAAGGTAAACAGCTGGGAAATAAATCGCATGTTTATTTTAGATCTGTGTGGCAGCAGCAATATACAGTAAATAAATAAATAAATCCACTGTTCTGTTGTCTCCTCTGAGGCTGTGACTGTAAATAGTGTTGTGTGCTCGTCTGTGCAGCTAAAGACAGAACAGTTAGCATGCTTTGCTCAAACTTTCGCCATGGCATTAGAACTTGTACACCGTTGTCGCTTGCCAAATCAAAATGACGGCGCAGCGGGTGGAAACTTACAGATTAAGGGGCGGTAATATTATAATGAGATCCCTTTGCAACGTCACTAGGGGAGCGAGATCAGACATGCTCGTTTTTACAGACACTTGCAGAAAAAGGCTTACCAAAACAAAGTTACTGGGTTAAACTTTTTCATGTTTCCTTGGTTGGTAGATGCACCGGGTACCTGATTATAGCACTTAAAACCTGGAAAAGTCAGATTTTCATGATATGTCACCTTTAAAGTACTTTAAAGTATCAGGCTGCAGAGCTGATGGAAGGGGCCCCAGAGAGGAATGTTGTTCTTTGTTGGGGAATAAATGGCTGATCACACTGCCAAAAACAGGTTGGTAAACATGCCTACTCAGCAGCACATGCTGCCCCTCCTCACGCTATACATTTAAGCCCACTCCAATTAACATCCACAGGAAGAAAGGGGGAAAAGAGATTGAGGAAATGGAGGAAGAGGATGGAGGGATAGCTGACGACTACTGATGATACATAAGAGGGCAAAATGAGAGATAGATGTGGGTGATATATCAAAAATATACACTACTGTTTCAAAGTTTGGGGTCAGAATGATTTTTTAATGTTATATATATATATATACACACACACACACACACACACACACACACACACACACTACCGTTCAAAAGTTTTAGATCAGTAAGATGTAATGTTTTTTAAAGAAGTCTCTTATGCCCATTAAGACTGTATTTATTTGATCAAAAATACAGAAAAAAACAGTAATCTTGCAAAATGTTATTACAATATAAAATAATGGTTTCTATTTTACTATACTTTAAAGTATAATTTATTTCTGTGATGCAAAGCTGAATTTCCATCAGCCATTACTCCAGTCTAAAGTGTCACATGATCCTTCAGAAATCAATCTAATATGCTGATTTATTTTATGTGCTGAAAACTGTTGTGCGGCTTAATTTTTTTTTGGAACCTGTGATACTTTTTTTTCAGGATTCTTTGATGAATAAAAAGTTAAAAAGAAGAGCATTTATTTATAATAGAAATCTTTTCTAACAATATACACTACCGTTCAAAAGTTTGGGGTCAGTAAATTTTTATTCTTTCTTTTTTTGAAAGAAATTAAACCTTTTATTCAGCAAGGATGTGTTAAATTGATAAGAAGTGACAGCAAAGATTTATATTGTTAGAAAAGATTTATATTTTGAATAAATGCTGTTCTTTTTAACTTTTTATTCATCAAAGAATCCTGAAAAAAGTATCACAGTTTCCAAAAAAAATTTGGCAGCACAACTGTTGCCAACATTGATAATTCTAATAATAAATCAGCATATTAGAATGATTTCTGAAGGATAATGTGACACTTTAGACTGGAGTAATGGCTGATGGCAATTCAGCTTTGCATCACAGAAATAAATTACACTTTAAAGTATATTAAAATAGAAACCATGATTTTATATTGTAATAACATTTTGCAAGATTACAGTTTTTTTTCTGTATATTTGATCAAATAAATGCAGCCTTGATGAGCATAAGAGGCTTCTTTAAAAAACATTACAAGTCTTACTGATCTAAAACTTTTGAATGGTAGTGTATATACATGTGCATCTCAATAAATTAGAATGTCGTGGAAAAGTTAATTTATTTCAGTAATTCAACTCAAATTGTGAAACTCGTGTATTAAATAAATTCAATGCACACAGACTGAAGTAGTTTAAAAGCTAGTGAATTGGTGGGTTTTTGTTAAATGTGAGCCAAAATCATCACAATTATAAGAACCAAAGACTTAAACTACTTCAGTTTTAACTACTTCAAATTTTTTGAGATGCACCTGTATATATATAGAGGATATATACATATAGAGGATTTCTTTCTTCTTGCTTTCTTTCTAAAAACATTAAAAAATCTTTCTGACCACAAACTTTGAAGCAGTAGTGTATATGTATATATATATATATATATATATATATATATATATATATATATATATAAAATTCTTTGATGAATGTAACTTTTCAGCCTAGCTGAAAAAGTATTCCTTTCTAAATAAATAAATATTACTGACCTTTTTTTGAACTTTTGAACAGTGATATAGTATAGAATAAAACAAAAATATATGATTTATTCAGCATGATTTTTGATGTAAAATAGCAATATTGTCAAAATATCATCAATTCAATGATTTGTTTACATTTAAAAGTATTATATTAAATGTAAAAATATTCACGGAAATGTTGAAAAGCTTTATCGATTAAATAAGATCTATTTTAGTATTTTACGTCTTGCGTTACATGTTTTACATTTAACTTAATCTCTGTTTGGTCCATGAGACTGATTTAAAAAAAAAAAAAAAAAAGTATATGCCTTTTCAGGGGAAATATAAAAATATTGAGATAAATATTATATCATTAAAAGTGTGAAAATTTCAATGTTATTTTGTCCGTCCAGCCCTCCCAAAGGACCAATATGCAGTGGTTTCCATACAGTTGATGGGATTACTGCTGGATTATGAAATTCTGATGTCTTATCAATAACACAGAGGTCAGAAATCTGTCCACTCTAGTCTGATTGTGGCACTTCCTGTGAGCCTGTGGCTGTGGGGCAATGAGTTCTTCTGAGTGGATCTGGGGAATAGAGAATAGCGCCATGAGCCAGTGTGTCTGTGTGTTGTCAGATGTGCTGCCTACACATAAATACACACACACACACACACACACACACACACAGATTGAGAGAGATAGAGAGAGTCTCCTCTCCAGGACATGGAGACTGACAGCTCAGACACTGTCCAGCTATTTGTTCCACTAACTCGTCGACAAGCTCTCCCAGCGGGCAAAAGCAGCTCGAATAACAACACATTTGACTATAAACATCCACGCAAACTCACAAAAACACATGTAGACAGAGGAAATGATTTTAAATGTAAAAATACAGACATACATGAAGACAAATATACCAAAAGTACTCTCACATATACATGTTTCTTCAATTATGTAATTGAAATTTTTGAAAGCATTATTTAATTCTAATTAGGATATATAAAGCACTGGCAATACAATTAGCCTCAAAAGAACAAGAATCTGTCATTCTACTCTAAAAACATAGGTAATTTCAAGCACAGTGCACCAAGACACAAACAAACATCCACACGTTTGTCTGTGGTGCGCGCACACACACACACACACACACACACACACATCAGCTGGAATGAGCGTCACTGTGCATGTTGGGAACAGTGAAAACCGAGAAGAGCAGGAACAGTGTTTCCTCTGAGAAAAGACAAGCTTTTTATACCCTCTCGGAAGTGGAGTAGGCTAATTAGAAAAGCAGGCCTACTTAAATCATATTAATAACAGCCATGCTACCTCGCTCAGAGAACAAGCGAGAATCTGTGAGATCCACATCCTAACCCTTCAAACACCCCAGCTCACAATAATATACAGAGTTTCCAACTAATGCTTTAATCGAGGATGATCAGGAGATATACAAGAGATTAACAGCGTTTGCTAAGACAAGCATTACCATTACTCATGCTAACCCTCAAAATTAAACTTCAGGGCATAACTCATCCCACACCGTTTGTGCTACAGACATTAATTATATCTTAAATTGCACGACATGTTGCAGAGAGGTGTGCAATTATTTTTCCAAGTGATCAGACTTACAGTGTTCATCTAGCACAGAATAAAAAAATGGAACTTGGAGTTACAATGAAATAAGGAACAACACAGATTCAGAGATGGGTGCTTTTGACTTGGGCCAGTAAGCAACCATGGATCAATGTCCTATAAACAATTCAGAATAACCTAGAAACCACATATTCATAATACCTACCTACTACCAATGACAATGAAATACTGTAAAAAATCTAGTTTTAAATCCTACTGAAAAATCCTTCATGGGCCACAACATACTGGCTTAGTCAGACACCAGATGGCCAGTTCATTGTTCAGATATATTCATTACTACAACAATTTTATCATGTTGCCTGCATGCACATAGAGGGGTCAAGAACATTTCCTGTTTAAACCAAACTATCTTTTCTTAAAGGGACAGCTCACTCATAAATAAAAAATATTGTCATTATTATTCCAAACCTGTAAGACCTTTTTTTTTTTTTTGCGGAACACAAAAGAGTATTGAAGAATGAAGAATGTCTATACAATGAAAGTCATTTGGGTCCGATGTTGTTTCAAATTGACTCTTTAGCCACATTTACTTGCATCGATATTTAAGTGTTTTTAATCAGATTGATGGTTTAATCAGACTGAAATCCTTCATGTAAACACCTCAATCGATCCAGTAAAGATTATAAGAATGAAATTTCATTTGGGTTGAAAGGATTGGTCTAGACATTAAATCTGATTAACAGGAAATACTTTAGCATGTAAATGCTTGAATCTAACTATTTTCTCAGTCAGATTCAAAAATACCTTGCACACGTGCAGTTTTATGTCAAACGAACATGTGTGTTTATTTATGTCTCATGTCTCACGAACTAGTCAGTAGATAAGACTGAATATTTACTAAAGAAGAATGTCAGCTGATACACGTCTGCCTATAGGAATACAATGCCTATCGCAACATTCCTACAGTATATAAGGTCTATTCAGTATTATTCAGCAACTTTATTGTTTACTCAGGAGCAAATTACCCTCCTCCATCCCCAGCTCCTCCTTTCGTCATAATCAGGACTTGGCTTTCTGATATTCCTCGTTTTCCCAAATCAGACTTCTTTTATCTTGAATAATGTTGTTATACTATAATGTCATTAAGAACATTAATGATATCTGCTACATTTGGTTGTTCTTTTTACCCTAATGGAGTTATTGCTGCTCTCCCTGCTCTTTCATGACAGGCTGCATGGATGAGCAGGGAGTTTTTGCTGCTATGTTTTGTTCTGAAAACACGTAAAGCACAAGTATACGAATCAAACTATAATGTTTAGGTTTCAGTTAAACAGAACTTTAAGAACCTGAAACTGAATTGGATTCATTCTGACTGATGAAAATTAGTGCATCATCAAAAATGTTCTTCTGTGTTCCACACGTAATAATGGTTTGGAACAGCATGAACATGAGGGAATGATGACAGAATGTTTTTTGGGTGAACTATCCCTTTAACTAAATGAAGCAGTGTGTGTATTTTTGGAATGATGACATCACTTATGGAATTGTGGTAAGACTGTTAAAACGAGTGCCAATCATCTCTCATACAGCTGATGGAGAGCAGCGTGTGTTTGAGACACAGAGTGAGTGAGAACGAGGGAAGGGGGTGCGCTATTCCTGACAGTGTGAGACCAGTGGCAATTTGAAGGTCACCTCCAGTCAGCTTAAAGAGAGACCAACCCTACATCCATCACTTCAAATGGCTATGGACACCTCACTGATGCACGAGAGAGAGAGAGAGAGAGAGAGAGAGGGATGCACTCAAACAGACAGATTAAAATCTTTCCCATGATCCCAAACACAAACCTAGACAAGCAGTTCATTTTCTTTGTGCCTGGTATTATGCAGCCAACTGCTTGTATCCTTGTTTCAATCAGCTCTTGGACGTAAAGCAAATGGTTGGACACAGCTTTCATTGCATGCTAGCAGCAGCTTATTGCGTGCAAATCCTTTCCTCAACAAGCCAAGCACTTTCCTCATGTAATACCTGTAACATGACAAATCTGTGGTTGCACAACTTCCGAGTCAGCGACTATGGAAACACAAACTGAGACTCGAGGGACACAATTTCATTAGGATTCCACTCACCTACGAAAGTACCCCATCCAGACTCCTATCGGCCAATCACGTCACGCTGCAAGGCTCAACTCCACACTCCCCGTGAGCGATTACAAGCATCATTTACACACAATGACGTATCGCCTAATCTTGAATCTGTAGGACAGAATTTTTTGTGTGTTTCATTTATCCACACTTCTCTGCTTCAATCTGACATAATTTGACTTGCAGATGGAGGCAAATACACAAGGACACACAACATACACAAACAAACACAAACACCTAAATGCCCTTTGGGGCAAGATTTTTGGAGGTGGTTGCCACTGAAAATCTTATATTCATTGATCTTATTGATTAGGGCCCTATGATTTCCGTGAAGCAGAAAGCGCGAATCCAGTCATAAAAACAAAATACATCAAAAGTAGGTCAGTACACTTAAACCAAAATGCGATATGGAATAGTGTCTGTGAATATTAAGCCGCAAAAGTACCATTTAAATATGAATCCTGCATGTTTTGTGTGTCTCTGTGTAAATGAATGGCACAGACGTGCGGTTTCATTTAAGGTCTTCACAGCAGCCCGTCAAAAATAAAAAATTCTGTTTAACTTGAAGAAACTGTGACAGAAATATTACTTAATGTAATGATAGTACTATAATTACTAATAATAAAATTATTATTTACCAGAATTTATTTAGCAGAAAAATGTAAGTATACAACACAGTATTTCTGGGGGAAAAAAATAAAAAATAAATAATATTTTTTTTATATAAAATCAATTAATTATAGAGGCTTTTGATTATTAATATTTAATGAAACCATTCAAATGGAATCCAGAAAAATTCATGGAAATCAGAATTTGGTTAAAAAAATAAAAATAAATAAAGCTGAATTGTAAGTTTCATTATTTCAATTAATTACACATGCTAAAATGGGAAAAAAATAAAACAGCTTTTATAGGACCCTAATTGATGAATTTTAATACCTTGCAAACTTAAATGTTTTGTTTTCTGTGATGTACTTTGTTTTCTGTGATTATTCTGATTTGTCAAAATCAGAATCGTCACCAAGATAATGGCATCTAGTTCAGTAATGCTCAATCAGGGGACCGGGGCCCACTAGAGGGCCTCAGCAAACTTCCAGGGGTATAAATGTATTTAAAATTAGCTACAATAACATAATATTAATTAAAATGCTGAAAAAAAACCATTAAATGGACAAGTATAACATCATATAAACTGACATATTTTTTAATTTATTAATTTTCATTAAACAAGAAGTACCAGAGGTCCATATCGGCCATTGAATCGTCCTAGACAAAGGGGCACCTTGGAGTCAACCACTGATCTAGTGACTAGCATAGCTTAAGTTTTGTCGAATTTGCAAAAATGACTATGATAATCTTGAAAGCATCAGCAAGAATGCACTGAAAAGCAAAAAACAGCAACATTTTTGATTGTATGTCCATTTTCCAGCAAAAGTGTGCTTATGAACCTACTGAATTACATATAATATTGAAATAGTCATCATTTTCAACATATCTTCTTTTGTGTTCTGCAGAAGAAAGTTAGTCAAACAGAATTTTTAGGTGAATTCTTTAAGACAAATTAGTCAATTAGTCGTTCCAGTAACACGAATACTTAAATATGTAGTTTTGCACATTCCTAAAATATGCACAAACCTATTTATGAAAGCATACCTGCTGTAGACGGACATAAACAATACTTTTATCTGTGTTTTTGCCAATGAGAGATGTCTGTGAGTACTGTACGTCTCCATGGCAGGATTTCCTGACCTGTGCTCCCTTGACAGGCTTCATGTTCCTGCCAATCTCACACATACATAAACACGCTCCCATTCATACTGTCTGACCACCAACCCTACTGACACAATCAAACTAGAGAAGAACACAAACTAGAGCCTGGACAACAGACAGAAGGATTGAAAACACAAGAAGAAAGCATAACCTCAGGAATGCACTGCCTACAGCAATGTTTTCTTTGATAGTCTGCTTGTCCTGACCTGTTGGCTAGCAGTGAGTGTCAGTCCTCACTGCTCAGCACACGCTCACTATGTAGCACTCTATAGCACATTTGTAGTCAGGGCTGTTCTAGTTTTATAGTCCTTAAGGCCCAAACATACTGAAATGCATAAAAACAAATTCTTCTACTGCAACTGTCCAAACTTGGTTTCATACAGAACATAAACGGCCTTCTTTTAAATACAACAGCAAAGAAATATCGGTTAACGATATTGACCAATATTGGATTTTTTTGTGCGCACAATTCTAATTACTTTTGCCATCATTAATAATAAATAAGTAAACACTAAACATTTGTAAATGCACAAATAATTTAAATTTGTAAACCAATGAACCTATGATTATGTGTATGTATGGAACGAATGTTTTTTGCTCAAACCTAAATAGTACACCCCAAAGCACACCATTCATCCACTGAAAACAACTTGATTTTGATGGTGTGATGGACAGATGAGGACACATAAGTGGACAAGAGAAAAAAGAGAGAGAGGGACCGGTTTGACCACTGAAAATTATTTAAAAAAAATTATAAAAAAGCTGATTCACAATACTAATAAATACTAAAATGTAAAATGCCCCCAAATGTATTTGGACATACAAAATGTCTGAATGTCACTGTGTTAGATAACAAAATATAAAATCATCAAATTTAAAATACATGCTACTTGATTTCATCCAATACAATGCAACTTTAAAATGTGGTGTAAGTGTCAAAAAACACTTTTTAGGTGTACAGAGTGAGCACACACATAGAGATCCAGGTAAACTGCACCATTTAATCTCAAATCTATATGCAGACATGCTCCACTGACAGCAAAATGCCAAGAGAGACCCATCAGCCCCGCTTTTTTCCCAAGTCCACTCAAGGAGAAATAATGTCTGGATGGTGTGGCCACCATCAGATGAAACCCAATCAAAGCTCTTTCACACATGCCGCTATCTCAGTCTCATTGCTGTCAGGATGGGATGGAAGAAAGAACTCTTCAAACTGTATCTGGCCACATGGAAATGTCACCATCAATCCCGGTCCTTCCACTTGATGCGTCTGTATGTATTAATGCGGACTATTATTATTTTTTTTATTTAGCTTTGAGGCTTGAGAGTGGGCGGAACATGGAAAACATGTCACGGCACATGAGACAACATCTCACCAAAATGACCTACATTTGGATAATGGATTTAGAGAGTTGAGTGAGAGCATTGTGAAATGTGCATGCACAAACACAAGCACACAACTTCCCCATCTGTAGGAATCTCTGCTTCCTGAAGTTTCTCCATTAGGGAGGCATACGTCCGCTCTAATGGATTGCTACTGGAGACAACAGCACAATATCCCTTCGGTCTAACAATGATGGGTATATTCAAGACTCAAGGAGGTGGAGAATGGAGTGAGCCAACACTCAGAAACAACTGTTCATCATAACTTTGAAAATAAAGACAGCTCTGATTTATGAGCACAGACCACTGAAGCATTTCATGCTAAGTGAATATGCATACTTGCAAACCAAAAATGTTGACAAGGCAAGTCTGATTACTAAAACAGGCGTCATGCATCACCTACAGCAGTTAAATATCTGATATAATCGAGTTTGGAGTTACTGAGTGATGAAAGAATATTCTGGATTAAATACTTTTACATTTTATGCTTTTCAACAGCATATTTCATGGATCACCACAAAAAAAAAAAATTATTTTGACATAACTAACACACTTTTCTTGTAACACACTTACAATGGAAGTCTATGGGGCAAGTATTTCAAAAAGTATTAAAAAAGAAATGTAAAACTTCTGTTTTTTTGTTGTTGTTGTAACATAAATGTAACATAAATTACTCAGTAAAAATATATATGATTTAATATTTAAAATGGTCTAAATTGTTCTATTTAAGAGGTGGAACAACTTTTCTAGCCACATAAACTTCTGGTTCTGCATTCAACAGTGATGCACCAACATTTCACCAACTGAACATGTTCAGCCAAAAAACAAATAAATAAAAATTCTCAGTTTGGACAGTAGTTTTGAAATATCAGGAGGTGACTCATTGCCAACTTCACAAAAAATGGTTTGATTTATCATATTATTTATCATGTCATTTATCACCACAATTCCTGTGAATTCAGTTTCTATAAACCATATTTTGTAGATGGGTTACGGCACATCTAACATGAAAAAGTAACCAAGTTTACAGGCTTCAAACAGCCATGACATAAGTTTGACAATAACTATATAACAGACAAGGTTAATAAATGATTCTATGTGGATTCAAGGCTAGTAAGTGATTCTTTCATGGCTGTTCTCTTAATATATCACAATAATGTTTATTCCAGTGCTCAAACATTAATTGTCCCACAGATTTTCCATTGTAGGGTAGAGTGGGGGAAAACGCCCCCCTACTATTTTTCCCAAAATAACCACAAGATAAAATCAAGATAAATTTTTATTGTAACTATGGACTACGTTGGCAAGAGTGATGTAGAAGTTTTCACCATGAAGCTTACACTGGTGATGTACCGGAGAGAAAACGGATTTCACAGTAAATGATCTAATTTTCAACAGTAAAAAAAAAAAAAAGCGTTTTAAAGCTTGTTGTTTTGTAAAACATCACAGTTATATATGATATGAGAACAGTAGGGCCTGTAGATAGGGAGTACGTGTTATTTAAGAAAAATATAATTATATTCTCAGAATGACATAATTTTTGTCTCAAACATAAGTCAATGGGGTAAAACCACAGCTTTAATCGACAGCTTGACACAGATCCTGTCAATAATATTTCGCTTGTATTTACCCAGGAAAATTCTTTTAATAACATTAGAAGAGCTAATTACAGAAAATTTCTGTGAATGTAGTTTTTGTAAACAGTACTTTGCAGATGGTTATGGCACATCTAATATGCAGAAGTAACCTGGTTTACGGGCTTCACACAGCTATAACATAAGCTTTAATATTATAGAGTTAAAAGTTAGTAAATGCTTTTGTATCATAATTGCTGTCAAAAACACTTGCATTTACCCAGGAAGAGTTCTTTTAATGACATTATGGTTATATTTTTAAAAAGTATTTCCAGACTTTGAATTAAGCACTGCACATTAGGTGGCCTCTCCTTCTCTCTCTGCATTTGTTTATCTAGCTGTTCTGTAGTCAACGGGGCATTGCCTACTCTTCTCCCTGTGTCCATTAGTGAGCATGTGATTAGCATTCCAGCAAAATTCCCTTAACGAGCCTTCGTCTGAGCACACAAACACGCACATAACAAAACACCACATATGCACACACAGATTCGCCAGCATATACACACAAACTGTATCTCAGATATGCAAGTTCAGTCTGTTCAGCAGCAAGTCAGGACAAAAGAATGGTCCGTTTCCTGGCCCGTAACACAGAGTTGAGTGAGCATGCCCAGTGCAGCACTGCTGAGAGATGGCGAGATGATGATGATGATGATGATGATGATAAGGAAACTCGCATCAGCCCCCAACACTCCACCTCCAGTCTGACCAACACAAGAGTAAATCACAAAGTTTAAAAGCATTATTAAGCTCTATGGAGATGGATTTTAGGTAGTAATGAAACTTAATTTGAAACAACAATTGCCTCTTCCTACATAGTGTAGGCAGCAGCCTTTTAAGGCAGCATCCTGACCATCACAGAAGCTCATACGTGACTCTGCATTGGCAAATCTGGTAATGGTAAACATGTGCATCACAGAAATAGTGCTTTTCAAAGTGCACATGAAATTCTGTTAATGCTTAGTTGATTCAGAGTAGTAACTGGCCTTCATTAAACTCTTAAAGATACAATGACGAAGACCTAGGGGTTGCCATCTCCCCATAAGAAAATGTCTTATTTCTACAACTGAATATACTTGAGGTTGCTAAACTTACATTGTTATACAGTACTATGCCAAAGTCTTAAGCATATTAGATGCTTCACAGCAACATTTGTTTGAAGACAGTTCTTTATATATTTTGTTTTAGTGTGCCTGCAGGATATATCAATGTTAGATTTCTAAACATTCCATTTGCAAAGCTGCAAAAGCTCTCACCATCATCTGGGAATTTTGTATGGAGGTTGTTCCAAGCTTCTTTGAGAATTTGCCACAGTTCTTCTATGGAATTAGGCTGTCTCAACTGCTTCAGTCTCTTCATGTAATCCCAGACTGACTCAGTCATGGTGACATCAGATCTCTGTGTGGACTGTACCATCTGTTGAAGGACTCTTTATTTACATAAAAACCTCACTGGATTATTACAATATTTGCAAAAGGAGTGTTTGGAAACCCATATTTGATATCTAAGTGGCAGCAAAATGACATAAATAAAGAAAAAGATATAAATAACCATCTTAAAAGACTTTTGCACAGTAATATATATATATATGCTTCCATTCAAAGGTTTGGAGTCATGACCATTTTTTTTTTTAGACCAAAAAAAAAAAATCATGAAGAATGCATAAAATTGATAAAAAGTGACAGTAAAGACTTTTACCTTGTTACAGAAGATTTCTATTTCAAATAGATGCTGTTCTTTTGAACTTTCTATTCATCGAAAAATCCTGAAGAAAATGTTTCACCAATCCCAAACTTCTGAACAGTAGAATGTGGATAGATAGATAGATAGATAGATAGATAGATAGATAGATAGATAGATAGATAGATAGATAGATATC
Organism: Spinibarbus caldwelli; assembly: GCA_039654775.1. Classification (NCBI taxonomy): domain Eukaryota; kingdom Metazoa; phylum Chordata; class Actinopteri; order Cypriniformes; family Cyprinidae; genus Spinibarbus; species Spinibarbus caldwelli. The sequence goes on along the minus strand of CM077239.1, from coordinate 13,174,389 downwards.
ACATTTGTTAGCTTAACAACCTCAAGTAGATTCAAGTGATATGATGGAGTGCCATTTACCCAAAGCTATTCTGCATTATTTCATCTCAGGGTAGGCCATCTTCCCAGTGTTTGTGTTTGTTCTGCACTGCTGTTTTCTGCTTTGTCCACAGATGAGCAATGAACGACCTCTGAGCAGTAATCCAGTGGAGGAAGATTTCCCTGTGGGCCCCATCCCAGATAATCGAAGTTCTGCAAGACTGTCTAAGGTCTGTCAGATTCCCTCCTCGAGAACAGGAGATAAAATCCTGATAAGAAGCCATATGATTGGAGGAAGCTCTGCGAGCCAACCACAACACTAAGATCCAAAGCTCAGCTCAGCTCATGACTGAAGTGGATAAATGAGAAAAAGTAATCAATATGATATGATATCATGCAAAGACTGTATGATCAGAGAAATAGCTGATATGAGCAAGATGCACATGTACACAAGGTTGAGTGCCGTTATGATCAAAATCATATCACATATAACAGAATAACTTTATATTATGGTAATTGTATATACTGTATCATAATATAGCTATATGTGCTGAAAAGTGAACAAAAATGTTACTGTATATGTTTTTTTTTAAAACATGCCTATTTTATGGAGAACAGAAGTTCTTGAAATTGAGAATTCAAATACTCTTCTTCCTCTATTTCTGTATCTCATACATTTAGTGCAGTTTCAATCAAAGTCATATAGTCATAGTGATACTCAGCCTTAGTGCACACTGCACATATTAAAAATTGGTGCGAAAAACAGCTGATTCCCAAGATTCATTCTTGTTCAATCACATAGTGGTTTTTCAAAGCTCCTCTGAGGGTTTCGGTACCATCGAGAGACTATCAAGAGCGATGACAGGTTTTCAGCAGACAGACAGCGATTCAGAGCCTCTCACCACATTCATCGCCAATAAATATTTACAATCTATTTATTTCATCACATACACACACGACAGACTGTAAAATGGCCAGCTCAGCGAGCTGGAAGAGGAAACATGCAGGAGACCAGAACAATACCTCTTCCCAGCTGGTGCCACCACCAGATCCATCAGTGTGTCAACGGCAAACAGATGTATGTGAGTGTGTGTGCGTGCGTATGAGAGCCTTAGCACCTTCACTGACAAACACATCAGTCAGACATAAAGCACATCCTAACACACACCATCAAATAGACATTAGAACATACACCGGTCAGTCAGCAAACACAGTTCAAAGGACGTATTCAGCTGGTGAGAGCAACCACTCGCTAAACAGAAGAGAAAAGGACTGGTCAGCTGTACAAAACCTCTTCATGAAGTATTTTTTTCCACAGAGAATTTTTTAAATACAATATAAAATAATGGGCCCTGTGGTACAAAACTCAGGCTCTGTATTTTGTGAAATGTAACTCATTAGTGATTCAAGGTGATGGTAATTAAAGGGATAGTTCACCCAAAGGAAAATTCTGTCATTAATTAATCCCACTCATGTCGTTCCAAACCCGTAAGAACTTTGTTCATCTTTGGAACACAAATTAAGATAATTTTGATGAAATTCAAGAGCTTTCTGATCCTGCATAGACAGCAAAGCAACTACCATGTTCAAGGCCCAGAAAGGTAATAAGGACATCGTTAAAATAGTCCATGTGACATCAGTGGTTCGACCTTAATTTTATGAAGCTACGAGAACACTTTTTGTGAGCAAAGAAAACAAAAATAATGACTTTATTCAACCATTTCTTCTCTTCCCTGTCAGTTTTCGGCGTGTGTTCACCCTTCTGGACCTTGAACGTGGTAGTTACGTTGCTGTCTATGCAGGGTCAGAAAGCTCTTGAATTTCATCAAAAATATCTTAATTTGTGTTCTGAAGATGAATGAAGGCCTTACAGGTTTGTAATAACATGAGGGTGAATAATTAATGACAGAATTTTCATTTTTGGGTGAACTATCCCTTTGAATCCATCATAAAAAGAGGCAGAGAGAAGTATACACACTGTGAAAATGTGAGGAATGTTCATTTCATTTTCATTCAATGCCTCTTTCCTCTCTGAGGGTGATCCTTTAAGATATACCACCGTGCACAAACAACACTACTCTACCGGGCATCACATGTGATTGTACTGGCTGCTGTATCTAATCAATTCCAGAGTAATATCTTCTGTAGTGTGATTGTATAGGTACAAATAATTTCAAAATTGCCTGTGTCCTTCTCTAGCAGCACTGAAACCAAATGCTGAAGAGGGATCATCCTGTGTTATGAAGCTTCAAGGCAGTATAGGAGACTAAGCTAGGTGCTACAGACACATGGCCATCAAAAGTAAACAATAATCAAAAACAAGCTGGCACATGACAAGTGTACAGTTATGAAAACAGAACTCAAGCAACTCTTCCTTTGCGCTCAAATGTTTTCTTAACATGAGAATGTCTAGTTAAAAATAGTTCAAATGTTTCCCTGCATTCACGTTGATAGTTGTTTTTAAATGCAAGAATGCAAACTGTGTGTAACTCTGCTGTTCTCTCAGTCTATCTCTGGACATCTACCAAGGCCTTAGTCGAGGCAAGCCTCTCTTTTTTTACGCTCTGACGAGGCTATCAAAAAATGCCCACAGCCCAATTACTATAAACATCTTTCTCTAAGTAAATATTTTCCATATTATCTTCTTTTAACGCGTTGCCTTGCTATTACTAATGCTGCAGTTTTCATATTATCTTTTCCAACTATGACAGCTTCACAATTCACGTAATCTCTGGAAAGATACTATCATAGTAAGTAACAAGATGCTCTGCACTACTCAAATGCTAAAAATGAGATTGTGCTTTAGGAAGCTGATATGCGACACAGGAAACTGTTCCATGACACAACAGCTATCCTGAGCGCTGGGGTGAAGCCTGTGGCATTAGGGGTCTTCTGGACGATGAAATGATCGAGTGCTGAGGTGCCTGTGTATATTAGCAGCACAGTGGCTGTTGACATGACAGCAGTCTAGCCCAGACTCACTTTGGCTTCTGGGAGTTTCCAAGCCCAGAGCTTCTGGACACAGTCTGGAAAAGAAAAGAAAGGAATTGGGGGAAAGAGAAAATGTGAGAAAGAGAGGAACGGAAGACTGCATTCCAGTGTGGCGGTCCAAAAGTCTGCAAAATAGCTTTCCAACAAAATTCAGGCACAGAACCTGTACATAACATTACACTAATGTTGCAGAAACATTTGATGGATACTGTTTTGCAGTAAAAATGTCAAAGAAATTATGCATAATAAAAACAACTGATGACACAAAGGTTGTTTATCCACTGAAAAGTATGTAATGAAATACTAGAAAAACATTGGGAATCTTGGAACCTTTACAGGTGGTACAACCATCATATCAACAAAGCCTCTTTCTCTCTCATACAGCCTTCTGTCTCACAGACTTTCTTTTCTTCTCCTTATTCTATATATTTCTTCTTCACAATCCCTCCTTTTCGCCTCATATTTCTCCTACTTGTTCCATCTCCTAATGTCTTTCTGTGTTTCTCATCTCATCCTCTATCTCTTACTCTCAATTTCTATCTAATCCATTCTTTTCCTCGTCATCTTCCACAACCCCATCCCCCTCTTTTTTTCTCATAAGCTAGGGACCGGTCTGTGAATGAGCAGTAAATTGCTTGCCCTCACAGTTCAAACCCAATTCACATGGCAGTTGAGCAGATTACCTACCCAGCCAACAGGGCAAAGGGGCACAGGACAAGAACAGAAGCTTTTCCTCAAACTCTGAACAGAGTAGATTGGTTCATCTGTCCATCCTACAAACATTAAAATTCATCTCCTTAATGCATATCAATCGAACTAACCCAAGTTCAAAAGGTTCTTGTGCATAAATTTTGCTTTAAATGGGACCAAACACACAATAAGCTTTCCAGACTTTCTGGTCCGATCCAGAGCAGACCTCCAGGAACACTAGGAGTCCCTCAGCCATGTAGCTAAATTAAGAGACCAGGAAAAATCCAGGTAGGGGGCCCAGATGGCAAATCTTTCATGTCATGAAGAACAAGGCCTTATTTTACCAGTCTGCAATTGGCCACATTGGTTACCTTCATTTGTTGCCAAGTCTAGCAATGATCCATGGGAATGAACACGGGGCCTCCACCTGCTATGTGAATTAAAGACCTTGATAAACGCTGCCTCTATCTGAAACCCATCATTTACCTGCTTCACTGGATAGCAAGATCTACTGGCCACCTGTACTGACACACATCTATGCATTCAACAGAGCATAAACATCCTACTTATCACCTAAGAGCCCAATTGAATGGGCTCAGTCAATACAATGGCAGACCTAAAAGACTGTAATTTGAAAAAATGACCACTGCACCAAACATCTCCCTTACTGTGGAACTGAAGTCTTCCTTTTGGACCCAAACCAGTCTCACATCAGCACACATGAGCAACTCTAATATGCATTAGATGAAGTATAAAAGTTTGTAAGAACCTGTGAGAGAAGAACTAGGCTGTGAGAATATGAATGTCCAGCAGGTATAGCTATAAAAGCCACCTAAGGTTCATTAATGGTAACTGATGAGTTTGCAGAGGCTGGCTGGAAGCGTTCTGGAGATCATGCTGGGATTCTTATACAGCACTCTGAGTGTGCTACAGGAAGTACAGCATTCCTATAGCACATAAACTTTGTAATAGCTACTCCCTCCTGAGACTAACACACTAACACACACACACTCACACAAGGACCTTAAAAAGGAAGAAAAACATCAGCACATATAAACAGCTCGTACATCAAGAAATGGATACCTACAGAAGCTCATTTCCATCTCAGAGTAAAAAAATAAAGCAGATAATTGTCACTGTCAGATAAAAATTAAAATACAAAATAGTCATTTTGAGATTAAAAAACATCACAATGAGTAGAACATTCTACAATAAAGTCACAGTTATGAGAATTAAAGTAAAAAATATCAGAAATAAAGAACAAGTGGGATATTAAGTCACAATGCAAAATAGTCTCTTATATAAATAGTGTCCTTTTTACAGGTTACATGTACTTACTATTATAATAACAATAAATTATGCATAATTACATGCAAGTGACCCTAAGCCATACCCTAATCCTAACCATAGCCATATAGTAAGTACATGTAGTTAATTAATATTACTCAATATTTAATGTATAATTACACTGTAACAAGGACACCTTAAAATAAAGTGTAACTGTCTCTTTTTTTAAAGATTTTCAGCGTTTCCGCCTTTTTAATTTGACAGGACAGTGCAGATAGGACAGGAAGCAAAATGGAAGAGAGAGAGGGGGACGGGATCAGGAAAGGTCCAAGAGCCGGGACTCGAACTTGGGATGCCCGAAGAAGCGCAACAGCGCCGTATGTTGACGCTCTGCCCATAAGGCTATCTGCGGCAACTAAAACAGTCTCATTTTGAGATGTAAAGTCACAATTACAAGAAACAAAATAACATTGTGAGATATAAATTGAATGGTAAAAGTCATAAATTTGCCTTGCAACAACGATAACAATTTTACAAGTCACAACATTGCGACAATTAAGTCGCAATTATGAGACACAAATACCAACTGACATGTCACATTGCAAAATAACTGATTAAACTATGATAAAAATCAGTTAGAAAGAAACAAAAGAAAAACTAATTGTGACTGAAATATGAACATTTTGATAAAGTCACAATAAGGAGAAGCAAAACATTACAAGATTTAGTCTTACAATTAAGACATATAAAGAGGCAAAAAAGTTGAAACTGCAATATAGTCGCAAATACCTTTTATACTCTGAGACAGAAACAGGCTTCCATAGATGTCAGATTGTTGATCATAAACATGCAAACATACATTGTCTTTCAAATGAGAGAGTGAATATTCTAAGTATGCTGTGTGTTTGACAATGTATGCGAGTATGAGACTGTTATTAAGGAACTAATCTTCAAACAGTGGCACAAAAGCAAGATCCCAGCTGTCGCTGACCAGTCTACGAAACCAAGAGCAGCAAAGTCCTATGAGAGATCGAAAGCCAATCTTCAAAATCAATTTTCTTTCACATCAAACTTCTTTGTTGCCAACAAATGACTTTTTCTTTTACCGCAAAGCTGCAGTAATAACGTGCAATGTCCCTTTATTTTCCTTCTGCAATCGTGGCTCACTGGCGTCGACATTAAAAAGGCAACAAGCTGCTTAAAGGTCGACCCCTCTAGCGGAAAAATGGGAGATGCAACATTGGGTTAGTGCTGTGCTGCAGCTGATGCAACTTTAATCCGCTGCACTGCATTGATGAGGAAGAGGGACAACAGTCTGCAGAAAGGTCACATTATAGCAGCTGTGTGAAATGGAGTTGCCCACTTCAAAACTGTCTCTCGTTTTGTCTCACTCTCTCTCTCACCTTTCAGTCTCGTGCTCTCTCTCTCTCTCTCTAAATCCCCAGTCACACCTCACAAGTTCCCATCATCGAAAAGGTCAACAGGAGCAAGAACACATCTGCAGTGACTTCCAATGAGACGCTTCCTCAAGGAGGACCACAGTAAGGTGATGGTGGAGGTCAAGCCAAATCAAAGAGGGCACCCCTAATCTATTCCAGCGCCAGAGTGAAATAAATTACATTAATTATGCATTATGCTTGCTGTTTATCCGAGAGACCCTGATTATAATAGCTTCAAGAGTGTTAGCATACACTGTATGTTTATTTGCATGCCACTAAATCACCCGGATTGTCCCACAAGCCGGATATAGAAACCTGGAATGTAGTTAATATGTTGCGAAGTTGATTAATCTGCCTGATCCATCAATTATGAAATTGAATTCCGCCATTCCTACACATACATCCCAACACTGTTGCTTTAATTTAAGGAATGCAACATACAGTGCAGCGTTAACCTTCACATGGATTAGCAGGACTTCAACTAAAGATTACAGCCTCTTCATGCTGCTGCAGTGCGGCTTAGGCACATCAAATAAGAGGCACCATACACTCACTCAAGCACGCTCATTAGCATTAAGAGTTCCCATGTGCATATACAATATGATATTTCACATACACACTCATATGGACACACACAGCTGAGAGGATGTGAGTGAGGTGCTCTACACACACACGTCCTTAATGAGCATCCAGACAGAGAGGTTCATTAAAACGCAGGCGGATGCTGATGATGTCACGCTCATGCCCTGTGGAGAGGTTCATAAGGACAGGAGTAGTGTTGTTATTATTAACTATTTCAATTAGAGAATTTTAATAGCTTTAGTTTTAAAGCTGAAACGAAATACTAGATGAAAAATTTAGAAATTTTACTTTGGCAACCGAATGAAATAAAATAAAGTTGTTAAAACTAAAATATGAAAAGAATAACTGAAATAAAAATAAGATTAATTGATTAATTGTACAGCCCTACTGGACAGAACAAATATCAACTCACTAATTCTTCTCAACGGAAAAATACAGTTAGGAACGTTAGGAAAGAGGTTTATCAAACATTGTGAAGAGGATGTTGGTCTCAGAATATACAAATTGATGGTCTTCTGTCTGTAGTTCACATACAATAATCTTCTGTGATCTTCATACGCTACCTCAAAATTTCCATTTCTCTCCCTCTGTGCTTACTATTATCTTTACCAAGCCTCTTGTGGTGTCTTTCCTCTTCTTCTCTCAGTGTCCTTCACTGCAACCCTGCTCTTGTGTTGCCATTATGTCTTTCTCTTTTCAACTTTCATATAATTTTCTGGTTCTCTAGAGGCTGTTACACTTGACTCTTCCAGTTCTAGTCACATTTGTGTCTCTTTTTCTTCCATCCCCCTCTCTCCTGGCTCCTGCGCTTCATCTGACCCTTTCACTTCATCACTCGTCACTGCCAAGCTACTCTGCAATTCAGAGGGCGATCAATCTGCAGATTGCCTGGGTCTAGCTGAGCTGGACTGGGCTGAGCTGGACTGGGCTGGGCTGGGCTGGACTAGACTGGGCTGGGCTCATCTGAGTTGAAATGGATTGGCCTTAGCAAAAACTGGACTTTACTGGGCTGGCCTTAGCTGAAATAAACTGTTTAGCTAAAATGCACTGGACTGGGCTGGGTTTAGCTGCGTAATACTGGACTGGTCTCAGATTATCTGGACTGAAAACTAGGCAGACTATACTGGACCTAACTGAGTTAGCAAAACTAGAGTGGACTGGGTTGGTCTTAGTTGAGATAAACTGGACTGGTCTAGTTAGTCTTGATTGAACTGGGCACACTATACTGGACCTGACTGAGTTTAGCAAAACTAGAGTGGACTGGGTTGGTATTAGCTGAGATAAACTGGACTGGTCTAGTTAATCTTGACTGAACTGGGCACGCTATACTGGACCTGACTGAGTTTAGCAAAACTAGAGTGGACTGGGTCAGTCTTAGTTGAGATTAACTAGACTGGCCTTAGCTAATCTGGACTGAACTGGGCATGCTAAACTGGAACTGACTGGGTTTGGACAAGACTTGACTGGTCTTATCGGAGTACTACTGGATTGGTTTTAGCTAATCAGGATTTAACTGGGCAGACTATACTGGACCTGACTGGGTTGGTCTTAGTTGAAATCAACTGGACTGGCCTTAGCTACTCTACACTGAACCTGGCATGATAAACTTGACATGACTGAGTTTAGCTAAACTGGACTGATCTGGGCTTGGTTTAGCTGAGTACAACTGTACTGGTCTTAGCTAACTTGCACTGAACTGGGCATGCTAAACTGGACTGGACTAAGCTGGGGTTAGCTGAGTACAACTGGAATACCTTTAGCTAATCTGGACTGAACTAGACAGACTATACCGAACCTGACTGAGTTTAGTAAAACTAGAGTGGACTGGTCAGTCTTAGTCGAGATAAACTGGACTGGCCTTAGTTAATCTGGATTGAATTTGGCGTGCTTAACTGGATGTGACTGGGTTTAGCTAAACTTGACAAGACTTCACTTGGTCTTAGCTGAGTTCTGCTGGACTGGCCTTAGCTAAACTGGACTGAACTGAAGATGATAAACTTGACATGACTGGGTTTAGCTAAACTGGACTGATCTAGGCTCGGTTTAGCTGAGTACAAGTGTACTGGTCTTAACTAACCTGCACTAAACTGGGCATGCTAAACTGGAATGGACTAGGCAGACTATACTGAACCTGACTGAGTTTAGCAAAACTAGAGTGGACTGGGTCAGTCTTAGTCGAAATAAACTGGATTAGCTTTAGGTTTAGCTGTATACTGGATTAGGTTTAGCTGTATACAGCTGGACTAGCCTTAGACAATCTGGACTGAACTGGGTAAACTAAACTGGACTGTACTAGGCTGGGTTCAGCTGTATACAGCTGGACTAGTCTTGGTCAGTCTGGAATAAACTAGACTGAGCTGGACTTAGCTGAGATAAACTGGACTGGGCATGCTAAACTAGACTAGACTGGAAATAGCTAGACTGGACTGGGCTAGGCTGAGTTCATGTGGACTGGTCTTAGCTGAATTGGTCTAGTCTAAACAGATGTTTCTGTCAGGTTCACTTGTAGGTACAGTTCCCTCCCCCATCCCATCATGCACATACAATCTAATCTCAGACAGCCCGGTGTGATTGATGGCACTCCATTAATATGACCACGGCGCACATCAGCCAGCAGATTTACGACGGTGGCGACGGGACGATTTGGCACAGGCTGTGGCAAAAACAGACACAAGCACACAACTACACTCGCTCGTTTTTCTATCTCCCTTTCACTCTTACAGCTGCACTATAACGAGGATCCACATCAGGATCCAGCATCCATCGAGCTGCAAAACAAATATGTGCAACACCATCTCTCTCTTTGTCTACCAACAATCACTCAACACAAAACATGAACACGAGGCATGCAAATTTTACACATACACACCCAACATAATCTCCATCCACAGACGTGCACACACACACATATTCCCTCTATCCTCCCCCTTCTAATGCTGACGAAAGAGATTTACAGGGCAGTGGAACAAAAGAGAGCGGGTTACACTGAGTTCAAATCATCATATGGTGAAAAAGCCCTGCGTTTCATTAGCGACTCAGCACAGTCAAGCCACGTTAACACACACATGACTTAAACAGCAGCATAAACACAACTCCAGAGAGGGCCATGCATTCATAAGAGCCAGTCCTGCCAGTCTGACACACAGAAAACAAGATGCTACACTTTAAACACCCTGGGGTCAAGAGGAGGGGGTGTTGTGACTTGTTTAGAGGAGACGTGTTTACCGTGACTCTTTTAGGTCCCGTGAGGACCGGCATGTGTCCTCCCAACCAGCTGAGAGCGGTCGTCTGCAGGACAGTCAATGCCAGGGTGAGTAAAACGATACCGACGTTTGAAATAAGGGGCCTACTTGGATTTCACACTGAGTATGTCCCCTGCTGCAGCAAATATAACAGCAAAAGAGCTTTGCAACACAAAAGCAGGCATGCGCACACACACACAGACTGATAAAAGCAAGGAAGCTAAAATTAAATGCAAAAAGAAGCCATATGAACCTTCAGAGTGACAAAAGATGAGGGACAAAGAAAAACAGATGAATAAGAAAAAAGGGTGAAAAGCATTTGGCGAGTATAAAGAGGCTGGAAGTATGTGAAGCTATATTCAGACAAAAAAAAAAAACAGTCTGAGAGTATCTTTTTGGAGTGATCTGTTTGTTTGCCAGTCTGCAGACTTGCACAATATCACTGCACACAAAACCACAAATTCCATGCACTGCATTCTTTTCCTACACTACATCAGACAGACACACACTTTATCATATAGAGTATTTGTGCACATACACATAGACACAAGCCATTCAGAACTGAATAGAGAATGACTTTTACATTTCAATGAGATTCCTGAACTGTAATTGAAATTGAAGTGAGGTAGCAAATCCAATGTAAAATGCAATTCAAATTTAAATGAAAGGAAGTAGAATGAAAATGAGAAAAAAAATCTAATAAATTCATATTACCATAATTTTAACTAGAGAAGTAAATGTAAACCAATAATGACAAAGTATTGAAGTTTGAAGAATTGACAGAATGATAGATAGAATGATACAATAATGAAACAAACAAATAAAAAAATAAATAGAACAAAAAATTAATGATAGAACAAGAAAGAATGACAGAAAAACTGAAAAGAACAATAGACAGAATGATAGATAGAACAACAGAAAGACAGAATACCAGAATGGATGATAAAATGATAGAACAATAGACAGAACGAATACTTAAATAAAGACGCAGGTCAACACCAGCATCTGGTGATTGATAAAGTTCAGCTGAAGAATGCGAACGCCGTACAAGGTAATTCAATTTTCATGCTTTACATACAACTCTCACCTCCGTGAAGTTGGCACCCCATAAAAAGAAATAATCACCAAAACTATGCCATTCGTTTGTTCTGATTTGTGCCGCAAAAACGAACATTTGTGCTGGTTTGGTGTTTGAGATATTAAACATTCTTTTTTTGACCGTGTGACGTCACTCTCCAACCCATGTTGCCCAAATCGCTCCAAACCAGGGCAGTTCGTTTGTGTTGGGTTTGTGCCGTTAAAACAAACACTATTTTCTATTTTCCTTCCTTAGATATAACCAACATATTTTCAGGAGCTATGACGTCACTCTCCACCCCAGTTCGTCTAAATCACAAAACTGGAAAAAAAAAAAACACAAAACTGGTGTCATTCGTTTGTGCTCGATTTGTGCTGTTGAAATGAACGTCAAATATATTTCCCCTCCTTATAAATAACAAAAACAATTCTGGGCAGTGACGTCACTCTCCACCCCATGCCGTTCAAATCTCTCCAAACTGGTGCCATTCGTTTGTGCTCGATTTGTGCTGGTTTATGCCGTTAAAAGAACCAATAACCATGACCTCTTCTTAAATATAATGAAAACTTCACTCTCCACCCCGTTTAGCGCAGCCACAGAATTTAATAAAAAAAAAAACAGAAGCACTATATGTAACTGTAATTGCATGGTATTACTGCATTTAAGAGCTAATATTATTATATTATAATATTATGTTAAAGTTTTTCTGTCCCCCTTACAAATGATTATTTATCGCACTGCATAAGAAAACAAAAAAGGACAAAACAGACTGTAGAAAAAGTGCTCAAAGATAAAACAGCCTTAAGCTATACTGAATGTGTGCATACCAGAAAAAAAAAAGACCACAAAGTTGATAGATACTGTAGCTACATATCAACGAGGAAAAACTTTTTATTAATATTTTGCAATCAAAAACTCACATGAGCATGTGGTATGCAATTTTTAACGCATTAAGTTATGATATGCAAGTCTATGTAGACATTTCATTTTAATTCAAAGATATTTTAAACAAACACACCTTGGCTGTCCTTCACGCATAGCCTATTCCTCAAAGACAAAATACAGCTGAGCAATATCATGGTAATGTTTATGCTCCGAATATTTAATCTGCAATATGTATAATGCAATACACATAATACACATAAATAATAATAATAATAATAATAATACACAATAGGCTACTACGTGAGAAAACAGTCAATGTCGATGGTAAAGTCAGGCTACTTGCTAGCTATATAAAAATGTACAAAGTAACGTTGTTACATTAAATAGCCTGCATGCTTTAACAGATAAAAATAGTTTTGTTGGTAGGCTATACCTTGTTATAAATTATTTATGAATCAGTGATATTTGTTACTTGAATATAAACTAGTTAATTTAGTCCTATGTTGCATTTTTGTAACAAATGTGATTAAATAGCAACAAACAAGAACATGAATATGTGATATTAAGTTGCCTGTTCCGAGAAAATGAAAATTTTGGATTTGGTGCTTGAAGTCACTGGCAATAAACTTAGAAAAATGTTGTAAACCAGCAGATTTGCAAACTAGACAGGAATTTGGATGAGCGGCTTTCGTGCCATCACTTTTTCCTCCAGATATTTGTAATGTTTTACGGAGGAGAAATCAATAGAATGTTCATTTTAACGGCATCTAGCACAAACGAACGGAGCCGTTGGCATGGACAGAGAGCGCCCTGAATTAGCATATATTTGTTATTCCTAGGGGGAATATGTTCAGTATAACAGCACAAATCGAGCACAAACGAATTAGAATGATTTAGACTCATAGTAAAAAATATAAAAATAAAATAAAAATAAATAAAAAAAAAAACCCTCTCACCGTTTCACCTTAATGCTGCCTTGAAATTTAAGCTTAGTCAACTTGAAATATGAAGTTAGTGAAAACATGGAGCTGACTAAACCTAAAATTTCAAGGCAGCATGAACACTTTTTTTTTATTAAACTCTCTGGCCACGCAAAACGGGGTGGAGAGTGAAGTTTTCGTTATATTTAAGAAGAGGTCATGGTTATTGTTTCGTTTAGCGGCACAAATCGAGCACAAACGAACGGCACCGTTTGGATAGATTTGGACTGCATGGGGTTGAGAGTGACGTCACTGGCTCGTTTTGTATTTGTTTATTTCTGAGGACGGGAAATAGATACAATGTAAATTTGAACAGCACAAACCAGCACAAATCGAGCACAAAAGAATGGCACTGTTTAGGAACGATTTAGATTGTATGGGGTGGAGAGTGACGTCACTATTCGTAAAAAGTTTATTTTCGTTATATAAAAGAAGCAGTCATAGTTACAGGGCTTCTTTTAACGGCACAAACCAGCACAAATCGAGCACAAACGAATGGCACCGGTTTGGAGAGATTTGGACGGCATGGGGTGGAGAGTGACGTCACTGCCCAGAATTGTTTTTATTTCTAAGAAGGGGAAATATATTTGACGTTCACTTCAACAGCACAAATCAGCACAAATTGAGCACAAACGAATGACACCAGTTTTGTGCGATTTAGACAAACTGGGGTGGAGAGTGACGTCACAGCTCCCGAAAATATTTTGGTTATATCTAAGAAAGGAAAATAGATACAGTGTTTGTTTTAACGGCACAAACCAGCACAAACCCAACACAAACGAACTGCCCTGGTTTGGAGCGATTTGGGCAACATGGGGTGGAGAGTGACGTCACACGGTCAAAAAAAGAATGTTTAATATCTCAAACACCAAACCAGCACAAACGTTCGTTTTTGCGGCACAAATGAGCACAAACATAGCACAAACGAATGGCATAGTTTTGGTGATTATTTCTTTTTATGGGGTGCCAACTTCACGGAGGTACAACTCTCCATACTACAGACAACATCCTGCTGAAAACACAGCCTATAACACATCACCATTTGTATTCTTATGCAAAATATGTGTGCAACGTACCAAGACATAAACGAGAACGAGGAATATTCACACATATACCCATGTAGCCTACTGCATACTAATGTGAATGGTATTTAAATCAGATGAATATGAAGAGCTGTTTGTCAAAAGACTCCTGAGGTGACATAAACGTTAATATTTACATTCATATTCATCATATGTTCACCTGCAGCTGCTTCTAGCATTCCTATTTTTCTCTTGAGCTGACAAGCAATAAACTAATGAGCGTGTCAGCTGGTCTCTGGATTAAGATGCGTCCGGTGTAAGAGTGTGTGTATTTGAGCAAAAAATGGCCGTCCTTAATCACTAAAAACGGATAAAGATGCCTGCCGGGAGAGGCAATGCAGGGGCCGCTGATGTGTGACTGCATGAAGGGAAGAATGTCTATGAGATGAGACACTTACTATGCAAGGACAAGCATGAATAGTGTGATTTCAGAGAGGAATTCATAGACGTATTCGCAAGCGCGTGTCGCAATTCGTCTTTGGACTCGTGCTTGTTCATGCATGGCATGTGTAGCATTATACGCTGTTTACTATGAGTTACACTGCCAATGAAACTCATATGTGGAAGGCTGGTGGCCTCTAGTTGCTAGGGCAACGCATACAAATAGCAAAAGGTCTTTATTGGGAGATTGAAATGCGACAGCTCACCTAAGCCTAATATGTATGTGGAGTATCATCTATGACAAGCACCAAATGTCAGGCGTCTGAGCGTGATCTTGCAAGCTCGTTCCCTGCTGGCGTCGCATTTAACCTCTCGCGGCAGAACTCTGAGGGACGGTGGGGGGGAATAAGGGCAGGCTTGCTGTCGTAGTGCGTGCTCTCTGGGAGCCGTCCAGGGGATGGGATAAAGATCTGAAGCCGAGGCAAATGACATTAACAGCTAAACATTAATACCCATCAATATGTATGAAGCTGAGCATGTGTAGAACTCCAACTTATGAATTTATGTATTAAAGGAAGTATGCGTGTATCCATACACGCTTGCAGAATTCAAGTGAAAATGTATGGAGATATGCATGTTTGGACACATGTTGGTAAAGCGTCAGTGGACAGCGCAGTGTCTTCATATTGTTAACCAAAACTAAAACTGAAACTATTACAAATCATATTTGTCAACTAAAATAAAATATAAATATTAGGTGAAAAAAATTACCTTAAAAACTTTTAAATTAGAAAGTTAGAAATGTTGCTTTACTAAAATAAATTTAATTACTAAAATGACTAAACCTTGAACTGGAATAAAAATAAAGCTATATATATAGAAATATTTAAAAAAATATATATAAATCATGACAAGCACATAACATAATAACTACAACTTAGCTTAAAATAAAATAGAAACTGAAAATATGAAGTAAAAGATGTAAAATATTAAGAAAAATTACAACAGTATTTAAATAATACCAAAATAACACTGGTTCTACATTGATTAGGCTAATTTCACAGGCTTTCTGACTAAAAAAAAAAATATGACAGCATAAATAATATGGCTAGAAAAAAAATAAACCTTTTTATTTATTTATTTATTTACCTGTGTTTGAAGCCCAAACTGATGTGGTAAGATTAAAATGTTGTATACTGAGAAATAATGGCAAGCAAACAAACACATTTTTCTTGAATTTATTACTGAAGTTTGAGCCAAAATGCATTATCTTTATTAATTTTGCAAAATGTTATAATAAATGTTTTAAACAAGAAATACTTCTTGTTTAAAACTATCCACAGATCAGGTTTTCGTAATATACCAAGTTAGGAGGTTCCCATATGCAATTTCTTTTCTGTGCAAGCAAAATGCTATTAGATACTATTAACTGAAATTTGCCCGAACTAGTGCTGTCAAACAATTAATCGCATCCAAAATAAAAGTTTTTGTTTACATAATATATGTACTGTGTATATTTATTATACATATATAAATACACACATACAATATATATTTTGAAAATATCTACATGTATATATTTATATAATATATAAATATATTTAATATAGAATGTACACAGTACACACATATATTACGTAAACAAAAACTTTTAATTAATTTAAAGCGATTAATCGTTTTGACAGCACTAGCCCAAACTGATCAGAATCGAATGGAGAATTGAATTTAAACAAGTCTGGATTGAAACCCAGACCTAATAAATAAATCAATGTGAGTTGCAGTCCTGACACTCCTGATGCAAACAGGCTGTAAACACTAGATTAAAGTGCTTAAGTCATTACACTTGTTTGTTTTTCACTTCTTGGTGACATCTGTTGGTCTCAGGTAAATGGAATCACACCGGTTGTGTGGAAAACGAGGCACAAGACAAGCAAACCATACTCTCGTCTTTGTGGTAGAACAGCTGCTGCGATCAAGCTCGAACACACCGGGCAAAAACAGCAATCTGGCTTCTGTTTGTTGAAAATGGCGTGGGACATCGGTACTCAAGCGATGCTGAATCTGAACATACACCATTCTTTCTCATTGGCACTGAGCGTTATCTTAAAGAGTTACACTGAACAAGGCGCAGACATCTGAGGTGGCCTTCCGAGACCACTTCCTTGCTTGGATGCAAAGAGCAGAAGTGATTTTATTATTTATTCATACCATCATCAAGATGCCAGTTCTCCTAAAAACAGCAGTGGGAAAATATATAGGTAAGCTGCCAAGACATGCAAATTAACCTCATTCCTCCCACAGGGATCCGCAATTATGTTTTGCAGAGCTGCGCATCCTCCACAACCCTGTATTAGTAATCCACTGACTTCTTCCACTTAACTTCAGCCAGCGAGGGCAAACATTAAATCGTGTTGCAGTATGTCGAAATGAGATGCCAAAAGCAGCAGGGAGGTGGAACACAGGTCTCACAGGTTGAGACTCGATGGAGAGCTCTGAGCTGGGACTCTTTTGGAAGAAACAGGTCCATGGTGCAAGAACAGATTTTGCCTCAGGGTCAACCATGTTTACTTGTGAATATACACAGTATTAGTAATATTTATCCATTCTTGATTACAGTACCATGTTAACAAGTAAATCTGAATTTGTGACAGAAACTGTCAGTATGGACCCACTTTGTGCATCCATCGAAAATAAATCCATAGATATTTAGGAAATGCTGAAAGAGAAAATTACTTTCAAGGGGCCTTTTGCTCTATGATGCCATTGCACTCGGATATAGAAAACATGACTAAATCTTAGAAAATGTCGAACTTGGTTAATTGATTTCCCAAATAAATAAATAAAGACCAAAGGTGAACGGTCATAAGGTTCTTCACATGTGGGTCAATCATAAAGTAGTGTAACACCTTTTCCAAAAAAAAAAAATAAAAAATAAAATATGGAGAAAAAATGCGTTTTATGTGAGTATACATGACAATGTAATGTAATGTTTTTTGTTTGTTTGTTTTGGAAATTAATCAAAAATACCTTAAGCCAACAGAAAGGTGAAATATTTATTATGGAAACCTGTCATGAGGAAATTCTGCATCCTGTTTATGCGCTTATTTTTTGTATTTGAGCTCATGGATTCCGAGGTTGTGTGTCAAAACCTTCTGCCTATAAAGAACGCATTTCGGGCATCCTCGGAACGCGCCTATGACGCCCAAAAACGCTGTCTAGGAAGACTAGGTTTTGACACACAGCTCGTGTATTGTCTCGAGTGAACTACAAAAATTCAGTTCCACTACCGTCCCGAACAGCTGCTTTATAGCAAATGACCACAGTGTGCACCACCACAGCAATACCGAGAGCAAACTGCCTATTCTTTCAGACCGACATCTGGGCGTCCAGTACAATGCATGCAAGTTACTATCAAGCAGTTCAGTAACTTTTCCACATCGCGATGAATCAGATCAGAGGTTAAATTGAAGAACTTACCGGTACAGACATCTTGAGCTCCTTCTTTCAATCCACTACAAAGCTGATGCTGATTTTAACGGACCAGTTTCTTCCCCTCTAACGGTTTTT
Organism: Spinibarbus caldwelli; assembly: GCA_039654775.1. Classification (NCBI taxonomy): domain Eukaryota; kingdom Metazoa; phylum Chordata; class Actinopteri; order Cypriniformes; family Cyprinidae; genus Spinibarbus; species Spinibarbus caldwelli. Next base: position 13,156,168 of record CM077239.1, on the reverse strand, counting down.
CAGCAGAAAACATCAATTTGTGTTGTTAGGCTTCTCTCAGAGTCCTTCTAGTCCATGCTGTCTGTGGTAAGGGCGCAATCCGCGTCTCGATGGGGAGAGAAGTTTGATGTTAATGTTTCAGATGCGTCTCCGCTCCACCTCGCACGCGCAGCGCTGCGCAGTTTCAGTCCTCCTCTCCCGAGAGCTGCTCTTGGGCTGCTAATAAAATGGCTGTTTGAATTAAAACGCTCTTCTTCACTCGTACAGTAAGGAATGACCTGGCTTGTGTTTGTCTGTATTGCGGTGGCGTACACTGACACTTCATAGCACAGTGAACCAGCACGCTGCTCTCTCGCGCTCTCTCCCTATGATTGAATCATCAAGTTCTGTTTAAAGGGATAGTCTCCTGTTACCTCTGTGTGGACAAACACGGCATGGTTTATATTAAACGCTGTGAACGGTATAACGGGTGTTTATATTCGATGCGTTTATGCCAATCTCGTGCTACTGTGCTATTTAATGTTCTTTATACTGTTTTAATGCTCCCTGTCTCACTGGAAAACTAATTTAGTGCCTTACGAAAAATATTTTGTGCAAGTATAGTTGAGAATACTTGGCAGAAAAAATCTTTTTACATTAAACCATTCAACCTCAGACTATACTTGGTATGTGTAGGCTACACTGTGCGTGATGTGAATTTCATAATCAGTATGGACCTTGATTTTTCTTTTTTTTTTTTTTGCACTGAACAGTTGGTGCACAAGGCGGCAACACAGGCTTGGGCCCTTGTTTCACAGTCGAAAAAGATGTAGGAGATGGAAAAACAAGGATAAACAACTGTAGATGCAACAACAATACACGCCCGTATTGACAAGCAATTGTGTTCTGCCAAGAAATAGTGAAAAGTTTAGAAAAGGATAAAACTTATAGTGTTGAACGAAAGACTGCGATTGGCTGGAAGTGCATGTTTGTGTCAAACTAAAGTATACTTTCAGCTTTAGTAATTAATTAATTGAGGCAGCGGAATGCTGAACGTCCATTGGTAATGTTAAAAAAAAATCATAATTAGAATTTAGCTATGAATCAGCTATAACATTTTGATGCAAACTAGGATCGAAATTTGTCTATTGACAATGAACGATGCTTTGTCGCTCAAATCGCTGTGACTGCGAAAGCCCCTTTATTGTAGCTATAATAAAACTGTGTTTACTTGGTATCAAATGGAAAATGCCAGAAATATTCTAAAAGCCCCATTCACACCATCAGCAACAAAGAAACCTGTGATTCACCGAGATCACAACATACAAAATCAGTCATTCTCTCCAACTCAGTAGCTGGCAGGTTCACTTGAGCTTCACTGTCTTCAAGTCACCAGACATGCCCACATATAGTCACCATCAGTCACTCATGAAAATCCAGTTCTCAATGAAAATGAATGAGCTCTGGCCACATTGTTGCATAAGTCACTGGCTGTGTGAATGAGGCTTTACACTATTACATTCAACAAACACTTTCATTATTTACAAATCATCACCCAAAAAGGTATTGTGGCTGCATATCCAGTTTTCAATTATATTAAAGGTATCAAACGCAATTCCCTTAAGATGCTCCTTAGAGACATCGAGCAGTCACATAACATCTATTCAATGAGCAAACCTTTAACACAAGAAGAAACTATAACATAGACTATATTTTCACTCAACATCATTGCAATGGATGATGTAGACTGTTTGGTTAAAAAATAACAAATTATGTTTAATGCTCTTTTAAACTTAATTACTGATTTCTAGTTTTTATGGCATCCCGAGGCATTTGCTGAAAATTGCTTGGAAACCACCATATCTGCAGAAACACAGTCTCTTTGACAACAAAAATACATAGTAAATATTTAGTATTAAAAAGTAGCAATTACCCATTAACATGATGAAACTGGCTGCAAACATTCTAGCATTTGAAAGAAAAAACATTAATAACACAGACTGGCCAAAAGATGCTGATCCCAACAAAATGTTTGGCCTTTCAAATTAGCTGATGCTAGATGATATTGGGGTTGGGGTTACAAACAAAGATTAAGCACATCTTCAAAAAAGGTTTAACACCAAAAATCAGCGATAATACAGTCAGCCTCTCATCTACAATGAAATTCCCTTTAAGGAAAAAACAGTGTGTTATTTGGCAGAGAGCAGATAGAAGTATGTGTTGTGGAGGACGATTAGTTTATTCACTGACAGCTATGCCATGAGCACTGTGAATGGCTTTTAATTATACAGGGCAGCTCTTCTTATCAAAGGTCCTCTTCTTATCTTCAAATGTCTGTTAAATTGGTGTCATGGCACTGCCTCCCTTCATCTGCCAACACTGGCTGTTGAAAGAGCTAAAATACAGGAAAGAAGACCTTCAGAAGGAAATCTTTTTGGTGGGCTGCCAAACCAGTTCACTGTTACAAGGCTGAATTTACTGCAAAGACGGAGAAAAAAAAAAACACTCTCTTATGGTCTGCAATTGGATATTAACCACTAAGGCGGTCTGTACGAATCTGCGTGGGCAGAACTCTGCAGATTTGGAACACCCCTCATTCATTAAGTTCTATACTGTATATCCGACACCTCTGTGTGTGTTTGTTTAATAAATATTTTGGGGTAAATTAATGATGCTTTCAGGTATCACTATGGTAGTCTCAGCTCTTTAACACATTTTAACCCTATTTAATTAGATTCTGCAAGATTCCACTTATTTTTCTGCAAAATCACTACAGAAAAATGCTAATCCTGCAGATTCCAAAAAGACAAGAATGTTTATCAAGAAACAAGGGTGTCGTTAAAAAGTGCACCACATTGTACTAACCTTAAAAGCAAACCATATAGTTCAGCAGGCAATGCATTGAAAATGTAGGAGGAAATCATTTTATAGTAGCTTACAAGTAAATACCCAGCAGTGCTTTAAAGCTCCTCTCAACTCTGGCGACCTGGACGTAAGAAGAATTTGGAACATTTTAGCCAGCTGTTATTTTAGGTTCTCATCACAGTGATTGTTTATAATTGTCCTCTCAACAGCGCTGTCTATTTTTAAGGTTTCTGCCCCTGTTTGAAGTCATGCACTTGGTGACAGACAGATACACATGCCTGGAGGTGAAGTTTGTGCTATATATATGCTACAGGAATTCCGAGTGGACACCTAAGGCCCTGTTGCTCCATAAAGGTCTTTTTATATAGGACACCGCTAAAGGTCTACACCTCTATCACAGTACTGGATCTGTGGACTGCTTGTCTGACTCTATACATATAATGCATTCTAAGTAATGTTAATAACTGACAGTTTGTTACCACTGTGAAATCGCTCAAGAAATTTACCCAAGAAATGAAATAAGAGGAAATAGAGAGGAGAAATGCAAGTATAAAATGACAGGAAAGGAAAAAGTCTTCTGAAGTGGAAGTCAAAGTTAATGATAATGGCAGAGACAATTGCAAAGGGAAAATCAGACTCGTGTCATCAACATCTCTAAGTGTAATGCAAGATGAAAGCAATGGAAATACTGAAAGAGTGACAGAAGAAAAGGGATGAAGGCATTATTTAGGAGCTAACAGCAGTGTTCAGACCCAAGAGAGAAAGTAAAATCAGGAGAGGACAGGTGCATTTGAATAAAGATGAGGACGATAGGCTCCTCTCCACTCCTGAATACCACACACTTACCATCGACTTTGAGTGGACGGGGGAGGACATGAATAAAAATGAGTGTGGCTACCTCACTATACTCCCACTATGCCTTCACATGGAAAGGGTGATATGCATTACGTGCATGTTTAAAGGATTAGTTCACTCAAAAATGAAAATTCAGTCATCATACTCACCCTCACGTTGGTCTACACTAGGGACTTTAAAGCTCCAAAAAGGACACAAAAGCATCATAAAAATCATCAGCCTTCTGAAGCCAGACATACAATAGCTTTGCGTGAGGAAAAGACTGAAATTTAAATCAAAATTCACTGATAAATTAATGAGTTTTAACTATTGAAAAAGGACCCTTTTCACATTTCCAAGGTTGTTGTCATAGTTGGGTAAACTTCTATAGTGGTGAACGGAAACTACAACAAACATATTTTTGTTCTCATTTTCCCCAATATCAAAAGAAAAAATCCAAGATAGAGTTTCTATGATTTTTACAAAAGTGGAAAAAAGAGATTGCATTGGTTAAAAGAGAGAATGATGTCAAATTTTCCATCACTCCCTCAGCCTTTATATTAGAAACACTCACACAGTAGCGTTAAGTAGTTTTATGTCATTTAATGCCAAGATAAGAAAGCAAAGTATAGCTTTATAAATGTACATTAAAATTTTACAAATGAAAATACAAAAACGTTGCTCGATTTACAATATTAATAACTGTAGAAACGTATCATCACAGTCTGTGAAAAGGGTTCATGGATGGAGTTAAACAATGAACAACAGAACTAATCTAACAAAATGGTTCACAATTTCATTGGATCTGCCTGAAAAGATGGCTTGTTCATGAATCTGAAATTCCGCACAAAGAGAACTTGGGTGAAGGATAGAAAAAAAAAAAAGGTAATAAAGTAGTTCTGTCATCATTTACTCAACCTCATGTCACTGTGACATTATGACACAGACAAGCCAAAAATTATTCAGACACCAGATATAATTTTTTGATATTTTTTTACTAGTGGGTGCAGGACACTGTAGTTAATTTATGTGAGGATAAGTGAGGATAGCAAAATAAAGTAAACTGACATATTATAGCCAAAAATTCTTCATAGAGTGGTCTACCAGTAAAATTGATGAAAATTTGGGACCAAAATTTTGATTTGACACTTTGACCTGGCCATGTTTTGTTACATACCTTTCTATCAAAGTTATCTGACATTATCAAGAAAAATTTGTTCTAACAGTTAAACTCCTGAGTTCTTGTCATATTTTATTACCATTTTCTAAACTATAGCAAATAAACCGTGATAACGTAAGAAATTTTGAAGGTCTCTGAAAAAATGTTGGTTTGACTGTAATTCATTTGTGATTATCAAGATGAATTTGTTCTGACACAGTTTAACTCTGAGTTCTTGTAATATTTTATTACCATTTTCTAAACTATAGCAAATAAACTGTGATAATGAGAGAAATGTTGAAGGTGTCTGAATAAATTTTGGTTTGACTGCATGTCATTATGTCTCACCCTCATGTCTGTGTTTTGTTCATGTTGTTTGGTTACCAACATTCTTCAAAATATCTTTATTTATATTCCACAGAAGAAAGAAAATCACAGAGAAACAACATGAGGGTAAGTAAATGACAGAATTTTCATTTTGGGGTGAACTGTTTCTTTAAGAGTACAGCTATGCATGGAGTACCTGCAAATGCCATATACACTGTGATATGATTGTTTCTGTATGCTCATGTAGGCACATTTATTTTTTTCTTCCGGTACCAGTTTATTGGTGTGAAACACAAAAAGCTCACAGTGTTCACATTGATTAAGTGAGGGAATTATGCCAGTATCATTCAAATTCCCAACTGCAGAGTCTGATGTTTGCACAGGATAACATCAGAGCGCAAAACAGCTACTCATCTCCATTTGGGAATGAAGCAATGCAGCAGTGAGGCAGGGAACTGCTGTGGGGGTCAGCCATTACAGAAATCTGAAGAGATGTGTGGAACATGCCGAACATCCTTCTAAATGGTAGTCGAGCAGCAGGAAATGGCAGTAAACAAACTTTGTGCCCACACAGGCCCACGCACAGGGAGAGGGAAGATTGAATTATGTAAACAAGACCATTATCTTCAAGTGAAAGGATCAACAAGTTACCACCCATGCTATCAAAAGAACCAACATGGTTTTTCAGGAAAAATAAATTAACAATTGACACATCAAAAACAAACAGTACTGCAATTTAGTCTGAAAAACATTTACTTATTGATATTGCTAATATTGCTTTTGTCACATTATGTTTTAATGCTGCTTTTGATTAATTTAATGCATCCTTGCTGAATAAAAGTAATTTCTTTGCAAAAAAAAAAAAAAAAGGAGTGATGCATCAATGCATGTAACTCATCCCATTTGTGGTACATCCAGTAATGATACCTCAAATCGAGCAAGAGAGGTGTGCTATTACTTTTCTATGCTATATGACTTACCATTTTGCCTGGAAGATGATAAAATGAGTGAAAAAGCCTCATAGACATTGAATGTAAAAAGACACCGAGCCATATCCAGAGATGAGAATATCATAAAGATTAAGGCATACGCTTTTGGGGTTGAGCAATCACCCATAACACCCTCACAACTGCTTAGCAATGCACTAAAAACCACTCAAAACACCTTTTATATGGTCAAGCAGCACTCACATTTTTTAAAATGATGAAATTCTGCAACTACAGGACTTTCATTGTCAAAAAAAGATCTCACAGATTATTACAGTTTTGAAAAGGGGAAGGATTCATACACGACTCACTACAGTGATTCAGAGATACGTGACTTAAACCCTGCTGATCCCTTTCCTAGACGGTATTTCAAAAAAAAAAAAAAAAAAAAAAAAAAAAAAAAACAGACAGTGGTGGGGGTGGAGCTTCAAGTGTCAGGGGGGCATAAGCTGGCAAAGAGGAAGGAAGAGGAAAGCCATAAGAGGTGGAGCCATTAATTAGTAAGTCAAAATAATTAAAAGCAAGACGGAATCAGAATCAGAATTAGCTTTATTGCCAGGTATGTTTACACATACGAGGAATTTGTTTTGGTGACAGAAGCTCCACAGTGCAACAGAATGACAGTGACAAGACAAGACAGATAATAAAGATAATAATATACAAATATACAAAGTAGACAATATGCAAAATAGCACAAACACAATATACAAAATAGACAATTTAGTATGTACAGGTATGTTAGGTGCAAATTTTAAATGTAATAAGTATGTGTTAAATAAATGTATGATAGTGTTGTGTGTTTCATGTTTATTGTTAAGTGTTCAAGTGTTCATGAGATGGATTGCCTGAGGGAAGAAACTGTTCCTGTGCCTGGTCGTTCTGGTGCTCAGTGCTCTGTAGCAACAGTTCAAAGAGGGAGTGTGCTGGGTGTGAGGGGTCCAGAGTGATTTTGCCAGCCCTTTTGCTCACTCTGGATAAGTACAGTTCTTGGAGACTGGGGAGGGTTGTACCAATGATTCGCTCAGCAGTCCGGACTACCCTCTGTAGTCTTCTGAGGTCAGATTTGGTAGCTGAGCTGAACCAGACAGTTATTGAAGTGCAGAGGACGGATTAAATGATGGCGGAGTAGAACTGTTTCAGCAGCTCCTGTGGTAGGTTGAACTTCCACAGCTGGCTAAGGAAGTACAACCTTTGTTGGGCCTTTTTGACAATAGAGTCTATGTGAATGTCCCACTTCCTGAGAGATGGTGCTGCCCAGGAATCTGAATGACTCCACTGCAGTCACAGTGCTGTTCATGATGGTGAGTGTGGGGCGTGCAGGGGGGTTTCTCCTGAAGTCCACGATCATCTCCACTGTTTTGAGTGTGTTCAGCTTCAGGTTGTTAAGACTGCGCCAGACAGCCAGCTCTTTAACCTCCAGTCTGTAAGCAGACTCGTCACCGTCCTGAATGAGGCTGATGACTGTGGTGTCATCTGCAGACTTCAGGAGTTTGACAGAGGGGTCTTTAGAGGTGCAGTCGTTGGTGTAGAGGGAGAAGAGCAGTGGGGAGAGGCCGCAACCCTGGGGGGCGCCAGTGCTGATCATACGGGTGCTGGATGAGAATTTTCCCAGCCTCACTAGCTGCTGCCTGTCTGTCAGGAAGCTGGTGATCCACTGACAAACGGAGGTGGGCACGGAGAGTTACTCCACAAACAGGATCCTCACATAAGTCCCTGGTCTGTACAGATGCTGCAGGATGTAGTGCAGTCCCATGTTGACTGCATCATCCACAGACCTGTTTGCTCTGTAGGCAAACTGCAGGGGGTCCAGTAAGCATCCAGTGATGTCCTTCAGATAAGCCAAAACCAGTTTTTCAAATGACTTCATGACCACAGATGTTAGAGCCACAGGTCTGTAGTCATTAAGTCCTGTAATTTTGGATTTCTTTGGGACGGCGATGATGGTGGAGCATTTGAAGCATGAGAGGGACTTCGCACACCTCCAGTGATCTGTTGAAGATCTGTGTGAAGATGGGGGCCAGTTGGTCAGCACAGGATTTCAGACAGGCTGGTGTCACACCGTCTGGGCCTGGTGTCTTACTTCTCTTGTTCTTTCTGAAGACCTGGCGTATATCATCTTCACTGATCTGGAGTGCAGGTGTGGGGGAGATGGAGGATGCTGGAGGTGTTAATGGTGTTTTTTCAAACCTGCAATAGAACTCGTTCAGATCATCTGCCAGTTGTTGATTCTCCACAGTGCTGGGGGATGGTGTCTTGTAGTTGGTGATGTTTTTCAGACCTTTCCACACTGAAGCAGGATCACTGGAAGAGAATTGGTTCCTTAGCTTTCCAAAATAATTCCTCTTTGCCACTCTGATCTCCTTTTCCTGTGTGTATTTGGCCTGTTTATACAAGACTTTGTCCCCCTTCCTGTAAGCATCTTCTTTGGCCTGACGGAGCTGTCTGAGTTTTGCAGTGAACCACAATTTGTCGTTGTTGTAGGTTAAATGAGTCCTGGTAGGAATGCACATATCCTCACAGAAACTGATATATGATGTTACAGTCTTTGTGAGCTCGTCCAGATCGTTTGCAGCAGCTTCAAAGACACTCCAATCAGTGAGAAAGAAACAGGCTTGTAAATCCTGCTCTGCTTCATTAGTCCATCTCTTTACAGTCCTTAATACAGGTTTAGCTGATTTCAGTTTCTGCCTGTAAGTCAGTATAAGATGAACTAAACAGTGATCAGAGAGTCCTAAAGCTGCCCGTGGGACAGAGTGATATGCATCCTTTATTACTGTGTAACAGTGATTCAACATATTACTGTCTCTGGTGGGACATGTAACATGCTGTCTGTATTTTGGCAGTTCACGGGAGAGATTTGCTTTATTAAAGTCCCCGAGAATGATTAAAACAGAGTCTGGGTGTTGCTGTTCTGTCTCTGTGATTTGATCAGCGAGTTTCTGTAAAGCTGAGCTCACATGCGCTTGCGGAGGAATGTAAACACTCACGAGAATGAACGAGCAAAACTCCCGCGGTGAATACAACGGCTTACAGTTAATGAAGAGCGCTTCCAGATCGGGACAGCACATATTCTTTAAGACAGTTACATCTGTACACCACCTTTCATTGATGTAAAAGCACATCCCGTCGCCGCACCATTTCCCCGTTAATTCAGCGTCGCAATTCGCTCTAAACAGCTGAAAGCCAGGCAGATGGAGCACGCTGTCCAGAATGGCGTCATTCAACCAGGTTTTCGTGAAACACAGAGCAGCAGAGTTTGAAAAGTCCTTGTTTAACCGGGAAAGCAGAAGGAGTTCGTCCGTTCGAATTCCGCACTGTTTGAGCTTCACGAGTGTTCCGGTTCGCTTCCCCCCTCTGTGCGTCCTAACGTATTTGATCAGCGCCTCTGCTCCGCCAACTACTATGTTTAGCAAAACATCAAAATAATCAAAAACTAGTAGATTTTGTGGTGTGTTCTGCCGAATGTTCAGCAGTTCATCCCTAGTGAAACTGATCGTGTTTGACGAACAAAAAACAGGAAAAACTAACAAAAACACTAAAACAACTGGAGAGCCAAGCACCGTGGCTGCCATGTGCGGCGCCATCTTACATAACGGACACGGTTAATTTAAAAAGAATGTGTCCAAACTCAATGACATGATTTATTTCTGTCAGTGAAACACGGTTAAAATGACGATGGGTAATTACAATACAACCAGTCTTAGCAAACTAAATTCTCAAGACAGTAGTAAGTATACATGGAAAAATCAAAAACAACTGCGTCCTTCCATTTTATCATCAAATCAAAGAATATACCTGAAGGCCTGTGCACAAAGAGCATCTGTATAGGACATTTACATTTACAAAAATTCTTCACTGTCAGAACAAAGATGTGAATTATGCTAAATAATTCAGTTTAATCTGTGCATCTTAATGAGGTTTTCTTTCCCATTAATGTCACTCTTATTGAATGGTTAGGATGTACCTGTGGTTTTTGAGGAGTTGCTTGAAGTCCTTGAGAAAAAAAAAAACATCTTGAGCTGTTCCTCTTTCATAGTAAAGAAGCCCTGATAAACATGGACATGCAATATTGAACAAAGGAAGAGCAGAAGAAAAAAAAGACAATATGGGAGCTGAACATTCAATTGTAAAGGCAGACCAGTTTTTGTTTTTGGGGGGCTACAGGCCATTCCACCTATATGACAATGAAAACCGAGAATGTATGGAGGGTGTGTGTGAATATGGGAGTTTGTTTTGACCAGTGAATGTGTCTGCTCTCTCATTTTGTCACCGTTTCATGTTGCTCAGACGCACACTCTTCTCCAACTCAAACTGCCGCTGGTCCACTCTCTCTAGGAAGTTCTTTCGCTCCACGTACCTACAAACACAGAAAGCAGAGACAGTAAAGACACTGAAAAAATGGTGAAGGAAAGCACATGTAAACAAGTACTTGGCAAGAATGAAAGTGACACAAACCCTGGGTCTTGCTGTTTCTTGTGTCTGTGTGAGTTCAATGACTGCATACATTGAATATCGTCTTTTATACACTGCATCTCCAGTGATGCTTTTCTAAAGTTTCTTTCAGTGCTTTTGTTGCCGTTTCCCATTGTGTCTTGGAACAAAGCACAACGGCAGTGAGTGGGGACAGTGGGGTGCTGGTAAATGTCAGCACTCCGGTGGTAAAGTGTTTCCACACACATATTTGTTTCTTTTTTTAGGCATGCTGGCTTCACGATGCTATTACCTGTCACAAGTGGTTTGCAATTGCCAAGGGCCACAGAATTTTACATTTTGGATGTTTTCCTTTTCTGAAATACCCAGTTCAGGTTTTGAAATATTTACTCGCCCTCATGTTGCTTCAAACCTGCATGACTTTAGTTCTTCTGCAGAACACAAAAGATGATATTTTTAAGAACATTTCTGTTTTTGTCCATGTAATTAAAGACGATGGGGTCCAATTTCATTTTATGGATTTAAAAAAAAAAACAAAAAAAAAAAACACAGATATTTTTTAAAAATACATTCTTTTGTGTTCTCAAATGATCAAAGGCCAGAATTTGTCTCAGACAACACAGTGGATTTAGTGAACCTGTATCCATTAGATGTCGGAGGTTATAGGTGCATGTATTCAGCCTCCCTGTTTATTGTCATTACAAGACTCACTGGTACTCAAAGTAAGAGCAGATGCTGAGGACAAAGAAAATAAAATGGCCCTTTCAGGCTGACATCATCTAGTTTTGTGGTTTTCCTCATAATAGTCTGGGTCCAGGTTCCGGGAGCAGGCTGATGACCAGCAGAGAAGGGCATCTCCTACACAAAGCTTTATGTGAGGTCTAAATGAATTGTTCTGTAGAGCACTGTGCACACTAGGAAAACCCTCGGAGCAGCTGCAACGCAGACATGTGAGGCTATGAAGCAAAGACTGAACATTTTATTAGATATCACATCACACCCCTGCCAATGATGAAAAGAAGACCGAGAGCAAAAACTGATTGCCGGTGTCTTGTTTGAAGTCCTAATGGGATCTCTGTGAAACACACACAAACACCCACATACTCACAAATACAATCTGATTTGAGCAACACAGTGTGTTTAAATGGCTCATATCATGCTTTTGTTTTTTACAGTTGGCATGAAATGTAATTTTACATATTTTTAAATGCCATTTACCTTTTTTGTGGATGATTCCATGCATTTTATTTATTTATTAGTTTTATTTCAGTTTTAGTAAAGTTCACTTAAATCCAAACATCGTAGCCTTGCGGTACATACATCTGCCACCACATTTTAAGTGCAATGACCAAAAAACAACCAATGGATTGAAGTCCCTACCCTACATATTTTCTTTTTCGATATTCTTTTGCAATCAAATGCATATCACAATACATAAGAAAAGAGCTGTATATACTTCAGTTTCATTGACGCTTTAATTCTTGATTTTTTTCCTCTGTGGTACTTAATGAACATAATATCCATGGTCAATTTTTGGCATCAAAGCAGTCATGAATTTATGCCCACTTTCCCCTCGTCTCTGACCTTTTACCATTGCACTGCTCTTTTTTCCTGCTCTGTCTTTAAGAGTTCTATGTAAATGGCTTTTTTGCATATGAAATGAGAAAGCAATTTGTTGCGCTTACACATGGGCTAAAGGTATGCTGCTGGGTCCAGTATAGCTAGTGCTGCCCCTTTTTTTAATGCCAGCTTTTCTTTATTTAAAGAAACACATCTTGCAATTACATAGTAAAATATGGTTTACATAATCAAAGGTTTACATAATCAAATATGACACTCAACCTGTTCATGTTAAAGTGAAATTATCAGGGACTCATCGGGAGGATCTGCAGAGCTATAGGTGCTACACACATTCAGGAACAGCACAGGCTTTTCCATATTTTACTCTTATCGTTCATCCATCTAGGAATAACAGTATGTTTCCTATTATGTTTCTAAACACAAAATAGCCATCTTTGAAAATTGAGTTAATTCTGGTGGAAGGGAGGAAATTTTGCATTCTAAAAAATGCAATATACAATTCAATAGCACACTAAATTCTTTTTGAATTAAGGAACAGTTGATTTTTCATGATATGACCCATTTAAAGCTATTTTAGTTTTTTGTTTACCTAGTTAAATTCTGTAAACACTCAGAGAAACATCCCGCCTGCAGTATTTGAAGAGAACAATCTGTCATATGTCCGCTCCGTTCCCCCTAAATCCCAGCAGAGGGTCATTCTCCCCAGTGTCTCAATCCCAGGATGCTCTGGAAGCTCTGATGCCCAACCAACCATTTGCCTCCAGAGACTTGAGGTCCTGGGTTTACCAACTGTGTTAGCTCTGACAGATCTGGATGCATTTGTTGTCCTACATTTTGAGAAAAAATAATACGATCTTCAACCATCAGTCTCACATGAAAAACAGCCCTTACACTCCTGTGGGCATACAGTTTGGCCTAGCGGCCTGTGCACTATGCTATTCTCTGGTCTATGCGTCCTCCACACCCTTCAGCGATCCTCCTCTTAAACCACATCCCTCTCAGAGAAACAGAAATATGGAAACAGTGGCAGACCATAATTTTGTCTGCTATATTTTTAAACCCCCAGTCCAGGTTTTTAATTTAGTAACTGTTCCACTCCCTACAACTGTCTGATAGAGAACTAACAGTTCTTTTCATCCCCTAAGGACAACATGCAAGTTTCTCCTCCCTCAACTCCCTGCTTGTTTTTACACCAAATGCATCTTGGGAGTGGAGTAACGTCGCACAAATGTGGCACTGCATTACCCCAGAGGACTGTAGGATGGGTAACTATGGTGACAGGGCTAGTTTAGAGGGATATTCAAAACTCAGAGGAAAGCAAAACAACAACTAAGTTGATGCACTACTGAGATAACCTACAGCCACACAAAACCCAAGAGACCTCTCACAATTACTCACCTCCTGAAACAAACCCATCGGTGTGCATTCACGGAAAACTTGACAGGAAACAAATGTTCCGCCAAAAGATTTCACTTCCTCACCATGAATGAAATCTAATCATGACCATGGAGTGGAGAGACACAAACTATGTGTGTGTAGATCTCAATTATGGTCTTAATTTCCAAAGCCTTTTCAAGTCTAAAAACTGATCTGTAGATTACTAGCACTACAGTCAATCCTGACAGGGTAAGTATACTTAATCTATGAACTTTATTTTCAAACCCTTAAACATAATAATTTGTATCATAATGTTGTAATTTGCCAGAAAAGACCATGTATTTAGGTTTGTGGTAGCAACCTTGGGAACAAGCAAAAATTAGCTTGCTATGTAAAGAAACCGTCTATACAGAGTATGGTTCACTCTCTATCATCTCTACATGCACTTAGTCTCCATTACAGCAGGCGTAAACCTTTTCACTGTTGACTGTTAGGTATTTATTATATATTTGAGATGAATGAGGTATGTTGAAGGAATCGATAAAGGGGTATGTCTCTTACTAAAATGAAAACCTCTTTCAGAAACCTCATCCTTAATATTAGGGAAAGGAGGGTGAGAACAGCATTTCTAATCCTGCATTTATAATGTGACTTTACTCTTGCATCTTTTATTACTATGATGCATCTTTTATTACTATGATGGAATGAAAAAAAAGGAAGGCCTGTTCGTGTGTTCAGAATTGCACATGTGCTTGTGTAGAAGAAATGTGGGCTGGAATGTCCCGCACACTTCTGATTGGTCGATTAGGAGTCAGCCAAAACTATACTAATATACAAAGGCGTTCAAAAGAGTCCACTTGTGACAAAGCTTCAAATTTGCATTTTTCTCATTTAAAACAGCTTTTTCCATTATAAGTGTTTTTTTTTTTCTCTGAAAAGGGATTTGGCAAAAAGTTTGTCCACAAAATGTTCTCAAGGATGATGAGCATCTTGAGCTTTAATGGAAGAAGAACATCTGACTTATCTATACAAAGAGGCACGTGACTATCACAAAGTATCTGAGTAGTGACCCGGAAATAGTGCAGAATCATAAATACCTATTAAATATTTTGCACCATAATGTTTCTCTGGTTTTAAATCCCACTAAGCTACACCCTGTTTCAATTCCAGCTCAAACGATAACCATAATGAAACTGCTGTAATAAAAGTGAGAAGTCAATACTGCAGTATTTCATTCACTTCCTGTAAACATTACTTTAAACTTTTTGACCCTGGTTAACATAAGCTTTTTTTTTTTTGGTACAGCTTTGCATCATCAGCTTTTGAGTAAAGTCCTATTCTTCACCTCTTTCTCCTCAAGATAGCCATCAAGGCCAAGATAAGCAGGTTTAAATGAAGTGCTATTGGCTTAGCTCCCAGTCCATTCATTCTGCTGATCCTAGACCAGTGTGGAGGGCAATGTTAATCTCAATTTTACAAAGAGGTTCTTCATTCCATCAGCAATTACAAAGATGACACAGAGAGCGTGCAACATGACGGTAATTAAATCATTTTAATTAAAACATACTATTGGCAAACACAGGGCCGTGCACAGACCTTTTGAGGGGCATGTGTCCTCCCCCTCTTTTTTTTTAATTGGTCATGTCTTAATGACAAATTAAATAACACAAAATAAGAGTCTCAAAAGCTTTAGATTTATTTCCTATTAATAAGAATCATAATAATAATATAGATAATACACAGTAGATATACAGGGTTTCAGGGCTTCTTTAAAAATAATTACAACAGCAATCTTCTGTGAGCCATGTGCTTGAGGATGTTTATGACTTCACTGTGATCCAATGGGATGTCCCTCTCTACACAAAGTTCAATAAAAATGTTTGAAGAAAAAAGTTGTTTTTTTTTAGCTATTCTGTTTGGTTTTATAAGCTAATTTGCATTATTTGGTTAACATGTATGCATGTATGTATGTATGTCATTGAGAAGAGGGGAAGGTAAAGTAATGAGTATTCGACTCTCCACTCCTAATCCTATATATCTGCATGGTAAAATATAAAGATTTCACAGTGATCTGATTCTGTAATGTTTTTTTATTTTTTAGTTACTACAACATTACTGTAGTAAAACCATGTTTTACTGTATTTATACATGTGAAGACGACGAGCTAGATTCAAAAATTAGCTATGACTAAGATGGCAAATGTTAGCCTCTGGTCCCACCTGTCTCAGACCTCAAATACATAAAATATCAGCCTTTATAGACATATGCTGCATCCGAAAACTTAGGCAGCTGACTTGCTGCCTCGCTACCTTATGAGGCAATAACTTTGCAGGCAGCGTTTTTGCACGAAGGCACCTCACGAAACTGATTTCGGACAGGTTTCTGAGTCAGCGTAACGGTTTAATGATCTACAACAAAATAGAACGTGTTTTGGTGACAACTAAACAAATATTTAATTACTATAATACTAATTTCTCGCTAGAAATAACATCAAAAGTGCAAAAAGTTAATCAGAAATATACATTTACACACAAACTAACCACCAAACGCAACTTTCAGACGCCATCTTTATTTTTTAGCTCAACCGTCACAGAATGGAACGCACAGGATTGTGGGATATCAAAGACAGTGAAGGATCCATCTATGCTGCCTTCAAAAATCGATCAGATGAAGGTATCTCATGAGACAGGAAGTGAAGCTAACTTTGGATTCGGACGTGCCTTGATGCCTTCCTACCTTGGAATGTGTCCTCCGATGGCAGCATTTTTAAGTTTTCGGATGCAGCCATAATGTTTCTTGCATAAAGAAAACGCTGTACTTATTCAAACAAGATATTTACCGTTGCAAGCAAGTATAGATCTCTGCAGCAAAGTAATGGGAGTTACTATATCGGGGTGTTTTTAGACCATGTTACCTGATTGGCTGACATCATAGTAGGTTTAGGGGTGGGGTTAGGTCAGGGGGATCATTTTGATTGCATGATTTAGAAACACCCAGTTTGACTTCGTTCAGCTGCTGTGCAGTGTTGCCATGTTTTCACAACAAAACCCGCCCAATTGCTACTCAAAACTAGCCCAATCGCGTTTTGAGCGGGGTCCCCCATTAAAAATCGCGTTTAAAATACATGTTTTTTTTGGCGGGGTTCCCCTGGTAAATTCGCATTCCAGGGGCTAAATATCATGTTATAGTGGTAGCTTCAACCTGCGGACATGAAAAACATCCCACGATCTTGGCAACACTGCTGTTGTGGAACAGTTCATTCAGTCCATACAATGAAAATGTGGAGCACACAATTATACCACTAGCTAATGAACATTCACAAAAACAGTTTTGAAAATGTGCGGTTTTTTTTCAGTGTTTCAAAAACTACCATCACTACTTTGAACAAAAAAATCAAGTATTTCAAAGATTATGGACGTGACATTCGCAGTCAATACCTGAAACACACATTCTCATAAAATGTATTCATTAGAAATAGCTATACTGAACCATCTCTTTATATTTTTCTAAACCGCTGAAAATAGAGTCCAGACATCAGTAAAGTATCAGTCTATAAACGATGAGGAAACGTGTTCCGGACATGACAAAAAAAAAAAAGACCCGAGTTTTTGGGAGACAACGTAGGCCTATTTGTAGATTTTCTGTGATTTACAATGCACAGCCCAGAAGCAATATCTGCTGGATGGAAAGGGTTGGCTATTCACAACATAAAATATATCCTACATAGGCTATTTTTTTATATAAATAAATTTGTTTTTGTGTTTCAGAGGAAAAATCAATGTTACGGATGGACATTTCTCCGTTATGGACGTGAAAGTTCTGAAAGCGGAATTTGTCCGACAATGGAAACGCATAGCTAAAATGCTTTAAAAACCTTAACAGAGACGTCTAGCTGGTATTTAATAGGGCTGCCCCCAACAACTTAACTAGTCGTTCATTTAGCTAAGTCATAATTAACTAATCAGATGTTAATATTTGTATCGTGAAAAGCGCTATACAAACAAACTATTGAATTATATTAAAGCTAATAATCCAATGAACTTCAATATATTCCGCGCTCAAGCACACGTATAAAATTTGCCACCAACCACAGGCAAAAGTCGCCTAATGATTATGAATGTGTTGGAAAAAAAAGGAGATATTTTAATTATTTATTAATTCTCTCCCATCTCCAGAATACTGGATGCGCCTTTAGAGAGAAATGCAACCTTCATACAGATTACAATAATCAGGAAATATTTGTTTTTGAATTGGTTCATTTCAAAGTACACATTTTAAACTTTCTATAGATATAGCCTATTTCACATGTCTGTGAGGCAGCCGTACACTGAGTTTTAGTTCATTTTTTCTGACACACTTCAGCTTCAGAGATGGCAGAAAGCACGCCCTGCTTTCATTATTTTACAAAAGCAATGTTTTGTTGTTTTTATGAGTTTACAGAAATAAAATCAGTTTCAAACTGATCTTAAGTTGTTTC
This sequence comes from Spinibarbus caldwelli, assembly GCA_039654775.1. Lineage (NCBI taxonomy): Eukaryota > Metazoa > Chordata > Actinopteri > Cypriniformes > Cyprinidae > Spinibarbus > Spinibarbus caldwelli. The sequence goes on along the minus strand of CM077239.1, from coordinate 13,138,173 downwards.
ATTATCAGGAAACAAAGCTATTGCCTTGAAAAGTCAGTGTGGTTGTATTGCTTACACCTAATTACACTTATTTGTGATTGACTTTTAATTCACGAATTACCTCACGCGGGCCGGTCAAGGATAGCGAGAGGGCCGGATGTGGCCCAGGGGCAGTACAATGCCCAGGTCTGGTTTGAGCGGATCCAACAAGATTTTAGTCACAAGCTCTATTTAATGTTTCACTGGCTAAATATTTGTAAAACAGACAGACAGATGTAAAGGGTGATTAATAGCATTGATTTATGGAAGCAAAAAAATAAATAAATAAATAATAAAAAAAAAAAAAAAAAAAAACCACCACCACCACCACCAAAAAAAAAAAAAAAGAGCACTTCGGAGTGTAAGGGGGAAAAAGGGCTTGTTCTCTGCACAGGCTGAGCCCTATCTGTGCACGTGCCTGGGCAAACACATAACGAGAAATAGAAACACTTGATAGTATTTAATATTAACTAGTTGCTTATTAGCATGCCTATTATTAACACATTGGCTGTTTATTAGTACTTATAAAGCACATATTCAGCATGACCATATTCTACATCCCTAATCTTAAACAATACCTAAACTTAACAACTAACTAACTATTAATAAGCAGCAAATTAGGAGTTTGAGGCAAAAGTTGTAGTTAATGATTTGTTAATAGCAAGAATTGAACCTTAAAATAAAATGGGACCCGAGAAATATACAGCAAGATGTTAGCAGTGCACTAACAATAATTCAAGAAAAATCTGAAAAAAGCAAAGCTTTCAATAACCAAATCAAAATCAACAATGTTGACGAATGAACTGTAAAAGCTGAACTCCAGTAAAACTGAAAACACTTTACAAGTGGGTTAATTAGCTTATCCAAATGCATCGACTAAAATTATATCATTTTTCTAAGTAAAACTGACTAAAATTAATGAATATGATATGACAAAATATTGAGTCAATTTAAAAAAACATGTCAAAACCCTGACTAAAACAATTGATCAAAAAAGATCATGAGGTTTTACACAAATGTGTGTAGCTTGAGTGCTGTTGTCTATTCTATTCTATTCTATTTTTCACCTATTGCTATGAGACAATACCATTTATAATGGAAAAATGTTTTAAATTAAAAGGAAAAAGTGAAACAGTTTTAAATTTTAAAAAAGTGAATTAAAAACTGTCACAAGTGAACTCATTTAAACTGTTTGTATATTTCTTCATGTAGTTCATCCCCAGTCAACCAATCAGATGTGTGAGCAGACACCTGCATTGTGAGGCCACACATTTAACACCCCCATCTCTCCACCACATGTACGTATGCAGAAAGATCTTTTGACAGCGAAACAGTAAAAATGACTCATAATTTGTCCAGAACAGAATCTACTTTTTTGTACCCACTACAAATTTTCTCCAAATGCTCATACCTAGTCCTAAGAGCAACTCCAAAGGTCAGAATGTTAATCAAATGCATGCGCAGCATATGGTTTTACCCCAAATACATTCATTTTACTATCCAGTTAACATCAGTGCATAATTAATGAATTGTAATGTATTATAAAAATTGCACTGAAATACAATACGCCAGCACGCTGTGGCTTTAAGCACTTAAGACACTTAATGATATTTATTCAGCTCTGATGAAAATCTCAGAAGCTAGTGTGAGACACTAATGGGAGATAATATGAGATGATGTGTTTGTTTGGGTCACTAATGAGGCTTAAACATACCCTTCTTTGCCTCGATTATGGATTGCCAGCTCGTCTGCAATGCCCTCGTCTGTTTTAAAGGCATCCCAGTCCATCTTAGACTTCTCCAAAGTGCTCATCTTCTGCTTTTTGGCCCCGATGCGATTCAGGATGCTCCCCATGCCCGCAGGCCTCTTCGCACTAGAGGAAGGAAGATCATAAAAGATATTTTGGATCAGGATTTTCAAATATTAAAATTGGCTGTTCTAACTGAGAGGGGCTAAAAACAGGCTCCAGTGACATTTTTGTTGGATTTCAAAGTGGAAACACATCATCTGTATCAAAATAATTTTGTTCAAAAATGCAGGAAGACAGACAAAAGAACAGAGTAAAAAAAAATATTTCAAATATTTGATCCAAAGTGGAAGGAAAGGCAATCTTATGCTGCTGATAACATAGTTGGTATGTTTCTCGCAACATGCTGCCGGAACAAAGATGTGTTTTGAACATTACCAAAGTCATCTTGACACTGAGGTTGCGCTTGGCTGCAGTAATGAAATGTTAAACGATCTGTGGAATGAAAGAACTGAAGAGTCCAGACTCTTGTATGTGGGTGCCAGAGGGAGTGAGTGGGCTGAGGGTCTGCAGGGGGAATGGGGGGCGGCAATAAGACCTTGGGGTGCATTAGAGGGTGCCGGGGTGTCCAAGGACAGACGGTTTCACACTCAGGCGAGTCATAGGAGAAAGTCTGCCATGAGGAACGAGACGGAAAATTGTGTGTATGTGGAAGATGGTACAATTGTTTTCAGAATATAAAATTAATAGAAAATATAAATAAACAAAATGGTTTGGGTAGGAAGGTGTTGCAATATCAGTTTGAAAACTCTGCATCACATCATTAAAATTCCCTTACGTAAATCAGTTGTTAACATTCTCTCTTGCTTCAAGCTGAAGTAAAATGAATGCTATGACCTTGTATTACTTGACTGCAGGGTAAAAAGACTTCATTAATTTCTTAATGAACTGCAAGTCGCAGTTTCCTCACTGTGATCGAGTCGATTTAGCAGGACTTGTGTGTTCAACACACGGCGTGCACGTGCACACAGAGGAATGAGGCGACCCACAAACAGACACACATGACTAATGTCTAAAGGTCTGACAAAATGCATCTGCCATCTGTGCAAAAACTGTCAACATTATTCAAGGAGAAAAACAGGGAGGTGAAAAATGCAAGATGAAACAATGGAAACAAAGAAGAATGTTTTAACATCTGCGGGTATAAAATTACTCTTTCTTTGTTAAGAATGTTTTCCACACATTCACATTCATCCATAAGCAAGTAAAAATGTAAATATATAATTTTTTGAACATTATTTTATTAGATTTTTCCAATGTTTTATATATACACACATTTCAAAAGTTCCAGGGACTGCAGATGCAAAATAGCCTTCTGGCTAATTCTGGCACATTGTACATTTATGTATTATTGATGTGCATTGTCCCTGTCATCATATATTATCTATATATAAAATATTGGATTGTTAGCTGGACAATTGCATGTACTGTATGTGTGTATGTATGTATGGACACCTGCAAATTGAAACATTTCAAATTAAGACCATGATTACATGCATCTTTGTGCCAGCTGTTTCTTTGCAGTTCAGTTCCCACAATAGTCACAGTCTCGCCAGACAGCACAGATAAAAATAATGTTGGGGTGCAAAAAAGGCAGCAAAAAGTAAAAATCAATAATGGTAAAATCAATACTGTAATTATATTCCCTCCGTTACAGCTGCATCCACAAATACATTTCATACAAGGAAAGCTCACCTGCCTGCTGCACGGCTGAAACCTTATTAAAGTCACATGGAAAACGATCAGAAAGATTTTCATATGAACAATTCAGTTACATGAAATTATTCACAGACAGCAGCATATTGGCCTTTCCATTTAAAAAATGAGAATTGAAGAATACCTCATTTAAAACTGTCACAAAGCAGTAGCCCTGCGCACAGCGGAATCTTACTGGTTAAAATTTCTAAAAGAGAATGGTTAAAATAGAATTAAATTGTTGAATAAAGTCATTATTTTTGTTTTCTTTGCACACAAAAATTATTCTCGTAGCTTCATAAAATTATGGTTGAACCACTGATGTCACATTGACCATTCTACTTTTCTGGGCCTTGAACATTTCAGTTGTGTCGCTGTCTATGCAGGGTCAGAAAGTTCTCGGATTTCATCAAAAATATCTTAAGTTGTGTTCTGAAGATGAACAAAGGTCTTACGGGTTTGAAATGACATGAAGGTGAGTAATTAATGACAGAATTTTCATTTTTGGGTGAACTATCCCTTTAACAAACTGAACCTTATTGTAAAGTACTTTACAATTTAACACACATTAAAAAATTGAACTGAACTGAAATGACTCAATATGGTTTGTGAAGCGAGACAAGAAACAATAAAAGGGAGACGATGATGACTGTGAAAGTGTTACCTGCAGTTTAACAGCTTAGTCAACAGAACCAGTACAAACACACAAAGAGAAACAGGAACACTGCTTAAACCCATCCTGACAGGGAATCAATATACAATCAGGGCTCAACTGATAGTCAATCCTGTGTGCCATGCGGCAGCGTCAATGTGAGCGGGGAACGTTGGGCTGGGAGCCAGACCACAGTACACAACGCTGGGGCAGAATGCTAAAAGCAGAGCCAAGGTGACTGTATCCTGCCTCATCACCCATAGAGCTTAAACTGAGAGAGATGTATGTATCTGTTACATCACAGGCTAATAAAATACAGCATACTGGGTTTTACGCCAATGTGGGCACCTAAAAGTCAACCAAATTGGAATTAAAGCGATAGTTCACCCGAAAATGAGAGTGGGTTTGGAACGACATGAGGGTCAGTAATTAATGACAGAATTTTCATTTTTGGTTGAACTATCCCTTTAAAACCTACAGGGAAACAGGATGTACTGGGTAAAACAGTAGCCTAGAAGACTGTGAATTCAGTTGTTTATTTGCAGTCAGAGTTCTCCCATGACTGAAGTCTTTTTACCATCTCATTTAAAGGCACACATAGAGTCAATGTGTCCCTGCACTCTGTGTAGGGGGAGGAAAAGGCTGGAACATCCTATTCTGACTCCTTTCAAGACAGGAAGTAGATTCCCCCACCTCATTATATCAGTTTATGTCATCGCAAGTTCACAGAGCGGATCATAAACCCAGCATCGACCCGCAGTTGGTTGATAAGTCTTTCCATCTCCTCTGTGAGTAATTACAGCCTTTGTGACATCATAAGAGAAGGCACAACAGGGCATCATGGGAGACAGACGCCAGCTAACCCTGAACGCTTCATCTCCATTGTCTCAGTAGCCTGCTTGCTCGGACTGATCTAATGGTCTTTTGCCGCCTGAGGCACGAACACTGGCCTAGTTGTAGACCAGTTTTTTACGAGAACGTACAGGCGTGGGCCTGGGAACCCCAGCTATAAACCCAGCGCACACGTCCTCCGTAAGACCCTGTCGCAGCATAGCTGACCCACATTCTGTCCGACAGCCGGAACCTGGAAGAACAGCCAGGGGAGAGACCGTGGGGTAACTCAATACACATCAAATCACAAAACGTTCACACGCACATACTCTGTGCACATATTTCAACAGATAAAGGAAGTTTCTAATGCTAATCTTTTACTCATATACGCACACTCCAAAATACACACAATAGAAGGAAGAGCTACCAACATGTAAATGCATTGCAAATATATCATTTAGTTGCTGACAAAAATTCTCCACAGGTAACACACTAAAGGTCTTTGCACACTGAGTCCGAAATTTTCGCATGTTAAAAAATAAATACAACCACACATTGTGTCAATCACGTTTGAACGAAACGTTCGTCCATCATAAAAAAATTTCGGATCGGGATTGATTTTCTGTGTTTTTCGCATCCGTAGCAAGCATTTTGACTCAGTGTGCAAGGTTTCTGTGCGTGACGATGATGAATACGAAAAAACGCATACGAAAATTTCGGACTCATTGTGCATAGACATTAAAACTCAGCTCAGGAACAAAGATTTCTATAATACCTGGAGAACTGTTAGCATTCCCATTCACCAATGGTAACTGGTGCAAGGATTTCCAAATTTACTTGATCTAAAATCAGCCATCTTAGCTCATGAGTGAATGACTGTTGAAAGTTTGTTTTTGTTTCTTTTTTTAATTATTTTTAAAAATCTTTTAAAAAATGCTTTTGAAAGAAGTCTCTTATGATCACCAAAGCTATAATTACTTGATTAAAAATACAGTAAAAACGTAATATTGTGAAATATTATTACAAATTAAAATAACTTTTATTTTAATGTGTTTTAAAATTATTTATTCCTGTGATGGCGAATTTTCAGCAGCCATTACTCCAGTCTTCAGTGTCACATGATCCTCAAGGAATCATTCTAATATGCTGATTTGGTGCTGAAGAAGCTTTTGTAATATAGATTAATTTTGAAAATGGTTGTGTGCTACTTAATATTTTTGTGGAAATTGTAACTTTTTTCAGGATTATTTTAAATAGAAATCTTTTGTAACATTATGAATGTCTTTACTGTCATGTTTGATTAATTTATTGTGTCCTTGCTGAATTAAAGGATAAAAAAGTCTGACTCCCGACTTTTGAACGTCAGTGTATTTGCAGTTTTTGTAGAATTATTCTGTAAGAATAAATTGTCATTTCTGAATCACTTTTGCAGCCAGATGGTGCTGTCATGGGCCATGCTAATCATCAAAACCTAGTTGACTAATTGTCTGGCACCCAACAAGCCAGTTAGTGAGGATGACTAGTAATCTTATAAAGATTTGTTTTTTAATAATTTTAGCTTTAATATTCCCAGCAGCAGTGCTGCTTCAATGATGAATTTAGAGACAGGGTTTCAGGGTCAGGGTTGCTAGAACTGAAAAGCTAAAACAGTCTCAGAGAAGTTGTGTCTCTAATTCCCTTTAAAAGCACAGCTGGTACAACATCAAAACACCAATTGTATAAAATTCGCCACATTTAACTATAAATTTCAAGACAATTACTGTCAAGACTTCAATTCGCCTGCTGTGAGCAATGATTCAAATATTACCTACAATCCACAGGCCTCCATTTGTTTGCAAAGACTATGATAGCTTTGTGTATTATGAAATTATAGTTATTGAGGTATTTATTTGTTTAAAATTTGTCAGTTACCCTAAAGACACTGCACTTAGTGTCTGTATAATGCTAAAAACACCTAATCTGTGTCTAATGGACATGACCCTAAACTGGAATAATTGGCTTTCCCTAATGCTCACAAGTCACATCAAAAACTGATTTAAAAATACAGTTTTACACAAACCAACCCATTATTCATTAACATGAGGAAACGTAACCCATTTAATAATCATACATTAAATAATTAGGCTTAATAAGTGTGATAATCTTACATAAAAATGTATTACTGAGGCCGAGAAATTTAAACGTCCTTCATTGTAGCATCAAGTGCACACTGCAAAATAACATTTGGATGAAGAGCACAATCTAGAGCCCCCCAAAAACTATTTGTAAAACAAACCATGTGTGGACCATGCAAATTCTACACTGACATTTGCCTCACTTCCTGTGAAGTTCGGTCACACACAAATGATGTATTGGCAAAGAGATTTGAGTTTATTTTAAATATGATATTCTCCCCACATCTCTCTGATTTTTAAGGTCCTGTTTTTCTTTCTCTTTTTAATCTTCAAAGAGCTGTTTAGGTTGTAATATGAAGTTCTGAGCATCTCTGCTCCGCCTCTAACACGATGAACGACAGATTTACATTCTGTGAACAATGAGCAGCACACCTGCTCATAGACAACTAATGAACATACACTCAGGTGTCATTATAAACACACTTGCAGTGCTAAGACCAAGTGTTCAAAGACCTTTTACGCTCCGGGCCCCTGGCCCCTGGCCCCTGTGATCAGCCACCTGGACTTAAGCCTTGTTCAGACTGTCAGCCCAAATCCGATTTTGTGCATATCCGGATAGAATCTGATTTGAATAACTGACTGTCCACACAGCGTATCGCAACTGTTCATATCCGATTTGTGTGTCCATAAGGCTTTTTCGTTTTTATGGAATGTGCTTTGGTTTCTATGGTAATGCCGTTGCGTTGTTATGCCTACGCTAAAAACAACAGTAACAGCAATACAGTTTGCAATACAGATGTTGTCTTATGACATAACAACATGTTGCCGTCGCAGTTGCGCTGTATTATTATATTTCGTCTTATGAGGCAGCGACAGAAATGCAGGAAGCTGGAATTGGGGCTTTATTCCATGCTGCCGTCTCCGCTACTTTCAAAACTCAAAGAGGTGCATGTAACGTTACTAGCAGTATAATGTTTTTTTTTTCTCTTGACTTGCACTTCGCAACGACACAAGATTGTTTCTGCAAAGATGTTCAGCATGTTTTCTGCAAAAACATCTGACGTGTTTACGTTTTACGTGGCGTGAGGATTTGAAAAAGCTACGCTAAATCCGGTCGGACTGAAACGGATTTCCAGAAATGCGATTTGAATAGGATTCCAAACCACATACGAATGTAGCTCGAAACGGATTTGCACAAATCGGATTTCATGTAGTTTGTTGCCATTCAGACTATCTAAATATGATCGGATTGCAATCGGATTTGCACAAAAATCGGATTTGGGCTGACAGTCTGAACGAGGCTTTAGTGACACTTACAGCCCACAAACAAATGTGTTATGTCTAAATGTTCACTAAAAACACATTTCTAAAAATACTCTAAGGCCATGTACACACTGCATCAGTTCACGTTTTAGTGCTTAATGCTGTTCTGTACACACACAGTTAAGTAATTTTGGTAACACTTTCTATGAAATTAAGGTTAGGGTAGGTAGAATGTTGACGTACTTGCAAATTTACTTATAGTCAGTTTGTCTGTTGGGGAACCATCAAAATAAAGTGTTAGTATATATTTAGCAGACATACTACTAATATTCCAATCACTACTAGTTGACGTAGTTGCAGAGTTACTTATCAACAGCTGTCTAAAGGGTACCATCAAAATAATCAAACTGATATTACAATAAAAATAGTTCAAAGCAAATGTGTCATATTACACATTCATCTGATCTGATATCTGATCTTATGGCTGTTTGAGAAAAAAAAATATTACTATTATTATTACTATATTTATAAGTGGTCTTTGATTGCTTTAAGTAAAGTAGCATAAGAAAGATGGCAAGATGAGACTTATAATACATTATAACTATGAGCAATATAATCCATTGTAACTTAAGTGGGTGCAATGTGTTCACTGTGTGTTATAAATCACCATACTCTTAAAAAGCTATAACCACAAATAAGCAAATATTATAATACATTAAAACTGTTCTTATGAATATTCATAAGATGATATAACATATTATAAGGTTTTTTTTACAATGCATTATGCATTCATTATAATGCCTTAAGAATACACTTATAATGTATTATAAATATGGGCTTCATAGAAAGTGTTACCGTAATTTTTTTTTTAATTTACAACCACATTCTACAACCGAACTGATCGAATTTCAACCGAAAATTGCAGGTAAGTGTCAACAGCATTTGCAGAAATTCTATGCATCATGTACAGAATTGAACTGAACAAGTTGTTGTTAATGACGTCTTTAAGTGCGTATCAGAGTTGTGGTGCAGAAAATCACAGGGAAGGAGATATGTCTTGACTCAGGGTTGCCAGATCTTGTTATAAACAAAAAAAAAAAAGGCAAATAAGAACAAGCCTGTAATCCAAACTTAAATCCAAGCCACATACCAAAATAGAGACCTGCACCTGCCTACTTTATTATCTCCATAAAATGGATCGCTTTATAAGACGAGTCCAAACAACAAGCCCAAAGAAGCCTAACAAGCTTTGCTTATAATAAGTGGACATGGCAACACTTCAAGAGCATGTTCTGCAAAGTAGCCTGCCAAACAAACAAAACGCAATAACTCTGTTAATGGTGGTTTAGTTAAAAACGCAGAATTTAATAAAGGCTTTGATCGCTGTAATATTACTTTGGTCAAAAATAATGGATATCAAATGCACTAGACAGCAAAACATTGTCAGGGTTACAACAGTATCAATCATCTCAATTTCAAGAGTGAGTTCTGTTCTGTACACAATTGAAACTGTAATTTAGGGGATTCGCTTCCATATTTAAATACGTCCGTCACTCCTGAAACTTTGTTATAAATGGATGTTCACACTACTTTTATCCCTGCAATGCAGACAGCCAATCACAAACTGCCTCAATACTTGTCTGATTAATTATTCATATGCTTTGAACAGAGACAGAAACATGCTGAGTTTAGTTTCAGCATCTAAAGGGAAGTTAAAAAAATAAATAGTGCTAGAAAATGCTCCTCTGCTTTTTCCTCTTTTTTTTGTATTAATTTTGCGATTTAAAAGACTTAAGACAATCACAGCAGATCAATGAGACATTTCCAAAGATTGACAAGGAAATGATTAAAACATGTCACATACTGTATGTTTCCAATATTATTAACTTTGTAAACATGCAAATATGAAGAATAATCCAGGTTTACAGGAAAAAGTTGAGTCTACACAGACTTATTATCAGGTATTTAAAATTAGTAAATCAAGAAAGTCACATTTTAAGTTCAATAGTGACCATATTTCAATGAACTTGTGTACATTTATAGATTTTATTTCCATGTTATTTTATAAAGAGTTTAAAAAAAAAGCATATAATTGCATGTCGTACTATGTATGGTTGTGGGAGACAAAAACAATGAATTTGAGGTTCTACTTTAATCTTTAAACCGAGGTTTATTGATTAAGTTAATCCAGGGTGAACTATTTCAAGTGTGAACCCATGAAGAAGCAGTTCCTCTCTCCTCCAGTTCTCCCTTAAATTACCAGTGCAGATATTTTCAGCACAGATGCACAAAGTGTTGAGCCCAACTGTGAATTCAACTGAGCTCTGCAGGAGAAAGATGCAAGGAGACATGTGAAGAGATAAAGCCTTCCATCTCAAACACACACAGACAGATTTTGTTTTCACGTGTTCAGTAGTTGCTGGGGAAAGTGTCTGTGAAACATATGTGTGGTTTGTCCTTTGGAGCTTCTCCGAGAGTGTGTGACTTTTATATGTGCACACAAGACTAGCCTTGGGCCTTTATATTCTGTGGGTCTGAGCATATATGTGTATATATGTGCATGTGTGTGTCTTAGACAAGATGTGGAGCAGACTCAGAAAGCCTGGAATGCAGGAAATGTATCCTCAAGACATAAACAAACTGGGCGACTTCAGTGACTTCAGACTCATTTGAAGACTTGCACAGTCCTAGTGGAGAATTATCACTCTTTGCAGTGCTTCAGGATACAATTACATTGTTATCTCATACAACCCAGCAGGTAACAGGAGGACTATTATATTTTCACAAAAACAGATGACAGACAAAAACTGTGAATGGAAGAATCATGCCAAACCTGCCTCAATGATGCTAGCAGGTGTTCTGGGTGGTTGCCAGGACATTGCTATTTGGTTGCTAAAACATTCAAAGTGGTTGCTAGGCTGTTCTGGGATGTTGTTAGGCAGTTAATTACTGGTAAAAAAAGCCCACCCTCTCTATTAAATATGTGCGATATGTATGACAATATTGTAATTGTTGCGAGCTCACATTATCGAGTATGTCACCCACTTTTCAAACAAACTAAAAGTCTTCAGAGTGTTTATGGCTTTAACATTAAAATGCAGTTAAAAATGCCCTCAACCTTCAAGATATAGCAAAAAAAAGGCCCTTATATGAGTTGTCTCATATTTATAGCATCCAATATAGATAAGTAACATTAGCAAGACTGCAAATGTGATATTGATTTTATACAATAATTCAACAGTTTAATATTGTGAGTTACATTTTAGACACAATATGATAAAATTGTCTGGTTTTGCACTATTATGCCAATTAAGTTAATTCTAAGCAAAGGCAGAAATGGTGTGACTCTTTGAGCAACACACAACAGCATTTTATTACTGAATGAATCAATGTTTTTGAACAAATTGGTTGAGTTAATGAATAAAGACTCATTCGTAAAGTAAGTGACTTGCTTCGTTTCTAAACGAGTCATACATTTGAATGAATTAATTTCATATTTTTTCAGTATCTTGTCATTTTCCAGGATTTTGTCGATAACGATAATTAGATGATATGATCCGAGGAGAAAAGAATAAAATCTACTGCATAACTGCATAAAAAATGAATAAAATACAGACTGGCATTTTAAAAAAGTAAATAATGGTGCCACAATCTCCACAAATGGTTGTGTAGAAAACTGTGGAGCTGCTAACAACTCTTCATCAAAAATGTGATGGTACCAGACAAAGTTCAGTTTAGTGACTCATCTTCACATTACATCCTCTCATAGTATCATAAAAACCCTGTGTGCCTTTACTCCCAGAAGTGGCATAGTCAGTCAATCAGATTGGAGCTTGCCAGATCAAGAAAATACTTTCTAATTTTGTCAGCGAATGGGAGCGATCTGTTAGCTAAATCTATTGAAAACAGCAATGATAAAAGAATAATCTCTGATTAAATCAGCTGTGTGAGAGCGCTGTATGTGCGTGTATCCGTCACTCGTCTGTCTCTGCCTCGTGAACACAAGGCTGTCAGACTTTGTTCACCTTACAAGTGTCCCAGTTCCAAGCTGTCAGTTCATTTCCCATCTTCAGAGCCACCGCCCTCTCCTTCCTCTGCATTTCTTCTCTCACTCACGTACTGCTCCGATCCTCATTCCACTCACATATTACCATACTTTTTGCGAAGAGGCCAGTTTGGTAGTTGCACAAATCCATAAAGCTTTCCTTAGCTAATTACGGTCTCATTATATCTGCATAACCGATAAGAGCAAGTTACTGTAATCACTTCCAGCCATTTTGTCTCTAACGAGGCTAATTTCCTTCCTGAAAGGGTTTTCTCTTTGTATTTCAAGGGAAGCCGGCAGGGGCAGTGAAATGTGGAAGGGGGTCTTGAGTGGACCCCAAACTGACGCTCCCCATCTGTTCCCACAATATTGGAGCGGAAAGCATCACCCAAAATTCCCCTCAAAGTTTAGACTATTGAAGCTCCTCAGCTGCATGTCAGTGAGGACGGAAATACACATCCTGACACAAGCAGGAGCCGTCTCAAACCCTGGTGTTTCAAGATGAGGCCTGACGAGGACTGAAGTGCTCTAGTTGTGTCTCATTGACAGGCTGAATGGAGGCTGATGGAGCTCTCAGGAACCGCAGAAAAACAGGAGGGAGGTAAAGTGTCTAAACAGCAAGAGCTGATTTGACGTTTTAAAAGTGTCTGTGGTGAATTCCCCCAAAAAATGTTGAGCGCTGCTTTGGATATTGAAGTAAACACTTTTAATATTTCATGTGTGATTCAACATTCAGAGCTGAAGCTTGATTGTAGGTCATCGCAACCGTTTAAACAATTTTCTATTAAAAGGGGGTTTTCGCAACAATGTCGCAGAAGAACCAATTTGTGGAATGGAAAGGTTCCACGGATGTTAAAGGTTCTTCATGGAACCATAGACGCCAATAAAGAACATTTATTTTTAGGAGTGTTGAAGCAAATATTAAAAAGATTTAAATATACATCAGCTGAAAGTCTGTGTCGATACAGTACTGTCACAGATGCAACCGCAGTTTGTTGCCACATATTTACCACCTCCTGAGACGATGCCTTTCTGTGATCTCTTGTTTAACACAGAGCCACTTGGGGGATCTGCATCTGTTTTGGCAGGAGCACACACATACAGGAAACTGTGTGGCCTGATCTCTTTCGGGCCACGGCACATTTTTAGATGCCAGGGGAGTGAAGAGTGGCCTGGTTTTGTCAGAAGCATTAGCTGGGAGACGGAGCACACGGCAGTGGCGCTCTGATGTGTCCGGTGGTGAGGGAGCGTGATATCGAACCCTCACTTCAGTTAACATGCATTCATTATAGCGTGAGGACCGGCTGACACGGCGTCCAACTGCGAGGAGACAGGGAACAGGTCATTTCAGGTCTGCTAATGAAATCCTGAAGCGGCCTTCCCCATTTAGACCCAGAACAAGCTTCCCTCTGCTCACTTTGACCTCATTATAAGTGGGTGGGTGAAGTGGTGAAGTGGTTAAAGATCTGAGCTGGTAAAAGAAAGACTGCTAGTTTGAACTCCACACTGAGAGAATCATTAGCTCAGTTGGTTAAAGTAAGGTTTTCAAACTTTTTGATGCAGAGGACCCCCAAATATGATGATATATTTGTGAGGGGACGCCCTTCCTAAAATAAAAAGGCAGCCAATATATATTTGTGACCCGTGCTGGCAAAATGAGTTGGAATGTGGACAGGCTAATTTGGAGCTAAAGGTAAAAAAAAAAAGTGAAAAATGTCGATGTCTATCCCGATACACATAAATATATTTAAGTATTCACAAAAACATAATCATTAGATGTGTAACATTATATTAGATCCGTGCATTACAATTTGTCTTAATATAGGCCGTCTGTCGCATTAATGTTAATCAAATGATAAAAGAAAAGAGGGAATCACTTGCTGCTCTTGATTGAACTGCTTTTGTAGTTTTAATAATCAATTTATTTGTAATGAAAACACTAAAATGATTTTTACATTTTATTATTTGTTTTTCTTACTTACATGCTTATGTTTATATGTAAAATGTAATACACCATACACGTTTCTTTCTTATATTTGTTCTTTTTTTGCATTGGTATTTATTTATATAACAACAAAGATAAAATAAATAATAGCTATATTGTGATTATTAATCTAGTGATGATTATTAAGAAAAAAAGTGGGGGGAAAGATGCAACGTTGCTAAGTGATTTTGCTTTGGAACCTTCAGTAAACTTTTACTCAGTTTTTCTCAGAAGTGACTTTTCTGACTCCATCGACTTCAAACAGGTGTAGCTCAGTCATTTTTTTTATCTGATTCCAACAAATCTATTATTTTCATTATCCATTACCATTATTTTCTAAATTTTCAGGGGAGAAGCCTGGTCATTTCAATAGGAATCTGAATGGAACAGCTAAGTTTTAGTCACTGGAATGGAAGTAATTATTCACTAATACTCAGAATACTGCCCTGAGCGTGAGAAAATTGAGAACTAGAAAGCACTAACCAAACCACAACACACAAGGCGAAAACTACTAATATTACTGCTTAGACCACAACAAAATATGATAAATTGTTCATCCACATGCGCACACACACACACAGTACACATTCTCTTTTACAGTTGATGAACTGCAAACACATGGCTTGACCTGACGAAGAGCGAGGTGTGTGACTGTTCTGTAATAATGCAGAGCTAGGCCCTATTTTTAGGGTCCTAAAGATGAGGCTCTATAATTAGAAAAGCATAGCTGTGACTGGCACATGTGGAAATCATTAGTTTAAGCGGACGTACACAAAGGTTTCCCAGAACCGCTGTATGTTGTGTTACTCACTCACATACAGCAAGCTGACGGGAAGCCAAGCGGAATAGAAACAGGAAGACAGAGGGCAGACTTCTCTCCAACTCCGTCCGAGTGTGTGTTGTGCAACCAGCACTTAGATATGTATGTGAATACGTAAGCTTTGAGGAAGCCACCATTGTTCTTAAAGTACAGATTTGTTTGTGTGTTTCTGTGCGCTTACATGGAGCTCAACCTCAACATCAGTCAAGTTCTGTGATAAGACCACAGAGACACTTAGACGACACAGAATTACACAACGCTGCTCCACACTTGAACCACTAGCAGTGAGGTTACATCAGTTTGTGGTGTCCAAACAAATGGTGCTCACAACTGGCGTGTCCTAAAGGTTATCATTCTCATGTTCATGCAAACTTACAGTGTCCAAAATTAACTTTTGCCACCTCACCTACCAAAGAAAATGTACAGGTTTTAAATATTTCTTACCAACCATGAAAATGTATGCAACATTTTCCATTTTACTGCTGCTGCATGGAGCTCTGGAAAGAAAAAAAAAATCTAAGAATCCTAAATAAACTATAACACTACATATTTCACTGACGAAAAAAGGTTAAACTAACATTTTACAGTTCAACCTAACCTAGCAATGTTGCAGTTCCTAATAAAGTTACCAGCCAACTGGTGAGGAAATACATTCCATTTACTTGCCAAATCCAATTTTTACTTGCATTTTGGCTCTTGGCGAGTGTTCATTTGATCCCTGTTCACACACCAGTGGGCTGCTGGGAAGAATCAACAGATGGAGGGTCGAGGTGAGTCTGTGTGTGTGGCAGGAAAAAAAAAAACTGAAGAGCTGTTTAACATCATTTCAATAATGTGAATTGCTGACAAAATTACTGTCTCTGCATGCTTATATTGTAACATTTTCAACTTTTTTGGCAACCACTGGGCCTTATTTATGAAACACAAGCAGAATGATCCGTACATAATTCCATCATATTTCAATTTACGCAAGAATGGCTTTACAAATAATTTACACAAATTACTTCTTGTAGGCTTTATCAATGAAGCCTATTGTATACAAAAAAAAAAATTCTGAGCATTAAATTTTGCTTCTTTATCCGACTAATCAATACTGAGCAAATTTGGGCTTTTTATCTGATTGATCAAACAAGAATCAGCATAGTTAATCAAAATAGTTGTCAGTTTCAGTTAATTCAAGTTTTTTTTGGTAACATTACAATAACAGTCAATTAATTGACAGTAGTTAGTGCATTAGATATCATGAACTATCAATGAACAATATTTTAACAGCAATAATTAATGTTAATTTCTACACAGGCTATTGTTCCTAAGTTTGAGGCTGGTTAAGATTTTTTTTAATACTCTTTAAAGTCTCACCAAGACTGCATTTATTTGATAAAATAACAGCAATGTGGTGAAATATTGTTACAACATTAAATAACTGTTTTCTATTCGACTATATTTAAAATGTAATTTATTCCTGTGATGGCAAAACTGAATTTTCAGCCTTCAGTGTTACATCAAGAAACATTTCTTATTATTATCAATGTGCGGCTTAATATTTTTTTCTTAATGAGATGTTTTTTTAAGGATTTTTTTCAGGAAGCTCAAAGGAACATTTATTTAAGATAGACTTATTTTGTAACAATGTAAAAGTCTCTCCTTTCACATTTGATCGATTTTGTTTAGTCCTTGCAAATAAAAGTATTAATTTCTTGCAAAAACAAAATATCTTACCCTAAATATTTGAACAGTAGTGTATACTAATATATTTTTTACCACTTAAAAAACAATATGCACAATTTAACATTCGCGTATTATAAGCAAACAAATAAACAAAGAATAATATTTATCATGTTTATAAACAAAGCATAGAAATTAACCTAGAAAAAATAAATGCTGTAAAAAAAGTTGTTCATCATTACTTTACCATATGTAAAACGTTAAATAATGTTAGCCTTTACTGTAAAAGGTTACCATTTTCCATAATTATGCCAACCAGAGTAACAAAGTAAGATCTGTGCGTAAGGAAAGGGTACAAAAATGCCGTAGAAGGAAGAAGCGTGTGTATTACCATCGTCAGCAGTTCTGCATTGAGGCGCAGTATGATACTGTTAAGTAGAGAAACAGAGAGCCACTGTACCTGTGAGAGAGAGCGCCACAGTGCTGACTCAAGCCCTCTAACCTCAAATCACACAAAAGAGGCTTAAAGGAAAAGAAGGGAAGCGAGTGAATATTGGAGACAGGTACCCTTTGTGTTTAGGCTCCTTCAGTGCCTAGTTTAAGCAGGAACCCTGCTGTGCTGAAGCGAAACAGTCATTGGAATTTGAAGAGGCCTGATTTAAAGTCACAATGACCGAGCAATGATATGCAAGCACTTAGAAAGCATCAAAACCAGATACAGACAGAGGCTGAGTGAATATAGAATATTTTTAGTGTGGACATTAAGTGACAACCGTTTGGATGAAAGGTGGGGTTCAAGCTGCTTTCCTGCTCTGCAAGCCAACGCCCCATACCGTAAATCCAGTGCAGGGAAAAACATGACTTCCTGTTCAGCAAACATTCACAGTCTCAGGGGACAGACGAGAGCCACTGTCCAAAATAACCCTATGTAAGGAGTGGTGAAGACCCCGAGGAAGATCACAACAATGAGTAGCCTAACTCCTAACTCCACAGATGTCCTGTCTGGACAACAAGGGCCATTTTTGATTGGTTTAGTAGAGGAAATACAACCCGTATACACACATCTGTGCGCACTGCGGCTGAAACATATTTGTGTGTCATCGCTGGTTTTCCCTACAGGCAGATATGAAATTATAGAGGATCAAAGACTCGCTATCATAGCTGTCAGAGATCAATGACACATCTGACATTCCCTCTAGCCCTGCACGGCAAACACACACAGACGTCTCCATCCATTTACCAGCACTAACCCCACTGAAGGAGATCACATCTAATTACTGTAATATAACAACATCAATAACAAAGAATTAATTATAGTCTAAGTGCTAATGAGTTATTCACTTCTGCCCCAGTGAAACAAAACAGAACCATTAAAAACCAATTTGTTTCATTAACTGACACAATGGTTGTAAACTGTAATTTCGCATGTACTGAGAAGGATCAGAACAACAAAACGCAGGACTAAAGGGATGCACTGGGGTGGTACCTGGATCCAGAGGAGAGCGTTATGGATGGCTGTGGCTCAGAGGACTCTTCTTTCTCCTTCAGTGACTTCTCTTCATTCTTCAGAAAACTCTTGGCCTCTCGTGAGTCTGCGTCTACCTCTTTGGTGACTCTGTGGACCACAACAAAGGATGCAATGCTCACTCATTGTGCATTTAAAAAAAATGTATATATATATATATATATATATATATATATATATATATATATATATATATATATATATATATATATATATATATATATATATATACACACACACACACACACACACACATTATATATATATATATATATATATATATATATATATATATATATATATATATATATATATACACACATACATACACATATACAAGAAATTAATACTTCTATTCAGGAAGGATGCATTACACTGATTAAACGTGACAGTAAAGAATCACATAAGAATGTTATAATGTTACAAAAGATTTCAATATTACAAATAAATGCTGTATTTTTGAACATTGTAATTGAAAGAATCCACAAATATCCACAATTGTTTTCAAAATTGATAATAAAAAGAAATTTCTTGAGCACCAAATCTGCATATTAGAATAAGTTAGAATTAGCATATTAGAATAAATTACATTTTAAAATGCATTAAATTTAAAATGATTTATCTTTTTATTTTAAATGGTAATAATATTTCACAAAATCACTGTTTAACTTTTTCACTGTAGTGTTTTTTTCCCCAAACGTAACACGTAAATCATGCTAACAAAAACAGCAAAAGTGGAAATGAAGAAATACAGCAAAACATATTTTTATAAAAAGAACATTGAAAATCAAAAACAAATCCCGCACACTATCTATGCCAAAAATATATATTTATTAACGACGTTTCGGTCGCATGACCTTCATCAGGAACTTTTCTTTTCAAAAACTTTTCTTTTCTTTTTTTTTTTTTGCTAATATAAAAAGAACATTAAAAATATATAATAAAATATAATAAAACATTAAATTATCCAACAATTGATATATATTAAGAATAAAAGTATTTGGGAAAAAAAAAAAAAAAAAAAGTATTTTCTGGTTGTCAAACAGACAATTTTTATTTTTTTATTTTTATTGTATTTTATTTTTTTGTCATTTATGCAGTGAAATTCTTACATTTTAAGTATCAAATGTGTGCAAATATTTTGGGGGTCAATGTATTGTGATTCATATTAACATTTGTTCTATAAAAACATCTTGTGTTCATCAAATGAGTTCAAAGCTTGTCAGTTCTTTGTGCTTGGCAGGACTTGAATATTTTACTGGCTCATAAATACAGTGTACTGGAATGAATTATTGAAAAGTAGCAATAGTATGCTAAGATGTGACGACTGCATTGTTGTTAACTATTAAATGCCAACATTCTCTGAAATGCCCAAAAATTTCAACATGCTTTTGACTTCATTAATAACATGCACATATAAATATGATAAATAAATATTTACAAAAACCATTTACAAAAACTGCCTATTTGCAAAAACCATCATTTTAAAAAGAATATATTTCTGAAGAATTGTTTAAAGCATGCTCAGCTCCACATCTAATTAATGAACGTATGCTGGCATCTGGTGGCCATATAAAAGACTTACAGTTACACATGAGTTTCACTTACCGAACAACTTCTCCAGCAAAATCAAACACCTTGGTAATTGTGATTTTGGAGGATTCTTTTGGTCTGTCCTCCTGCTGCTGAGACGCAGTAGAGGGTTTACTGGGCTTATCTGTGCCAGTTGTAGATGTGGACTATAAGAGATACAATTAAAAACATGCACATTAATCTAAGAGACAATTAAAAAAAACACACAAGCACAAAATACATATTAAAATGAAATTTCATTTTATGAATCTGAATATAAAAAAATATGTAATGTATTCTGACTGCAGTATCATGACTACAAACACACACACACACACACACACAAAATGTCAGCCCAAATGGAGCCAAGACTGAAATCTAGTGTTAGTACAGGAAAATTAAAAACAAATTATACATCCTACTTTGACAGTTTTCTTGAGTTGATGGTTACCTGCTGAGAGCCTGTACTTGGAGCTGCTGCTTTGGGTCGAGAGCCAACATCACTCAAAAAACTAGCCCAAAGATCATCTGCTTTCTTCTTCTTCTTCTCTTCATTGTCCTCTTTTGACTCAGTAACAAAATGATCTTCTTTCGGCTCATCTTCACCTTTCTGTTGGTCTGCTGAACCATTTTCACCATCTTCTAGTTTGAGGCCTCCTTTTTTCCTTTTCCTTTGTAAATATGGAGAAAGTAAGAACATTTTCCCTTACAATCAGGTGTATTCGGGTTTAAAATATACATCAGTAATAAGATACCTCATAGGGATGTTTGCTTTAGTTTTCTTTTTCTTCTTTACATGCTCTGACTGCTGCGCGTCGTTATCCTCCCCTTCCAGTGCGTCCTCCTTTTCACATTCATTCATGTCATCCTCACTCAGGTTATCATCTGATCAAGAGAAAATTAAACCAATGTGAATGGATCATATTTATGACCCAAAGACAAAAAGCACATAGCAGTTAGCAAATTAAATTACGATGCATTTCTGCCTAATTTTTTTCTAAGAGTTGCTGGAGCACTTTTGGTTGAAAAGCAAAAAACTAAATAAAAATAGCTAATAAAAATGCATTATGTAACTTTAAATAACTTTTAAGTTTCTTAGAAGCAGCAGTAAAATCTGTAGTGGCAGGTTTTCTAATTATTTTAACCTTAAGTCCTCTAATAGTGAGAATCTTTCTCATATTTTAAATTACAAATAGTGAATGTTAATAGCAGAATGTCTTCTCTTCTAGTCCTATATTTGTTCCTCTCAGTTCCTCTCCTCCACCCATAAAATAGCTTTAATTCAGTTCATGCTCTATTAAAGACCAGCAGGGGTCTTGGTGAATTATATCAGTAATTGCATCCTTGTCATCACTCTCACAACCAAATAAACCCATTTCAGAAAGGAGTATGTGAACATATTAATTAATCTGACCACATGAAACACCTATAATACTCAAATAGATTCTGAATAAATATATCATATATACAGACCAGACAATACTGAAATTATGAATCCAAAATAAGCATTATCTATACTTTTTGTGTCGTTTTTATATATCATGAATTTAAAATGTATAATGTCAAAAGTGAAGCAATATATGTGTACACACACAAAGCAGAGACGAGATAGCTTAGCTAACGCTACATCTGTGTTCTTGCTCATACAACTATGCTAACATCTCTTACCAGAAGGGACATAGTCTTCATCCTCATTTGAGGAATAGCCGTCCGAGTCGTAATCCGAATAATTCATCTTTATTTCTCTGTGTGATGCGATGTGTTAGCTGCTAAATCAGATAAAGACTCCGATAACAACAACCTGAAACACTGTAGCTAACGAGCTAGCTTACTAGAAGCCCAGCATGTTAGCTTGCTAGCATCATCTGATCTATAAAAGCTTCATCTGCCTCCATTCAGAACTGTAGCTTCTTTTTTATTTTTTACATTCTTAGAAAATATATTTTTTTAAAATATGAATTAACAAAAACAACAATAATAATAAACAGGGTTATTATTATTGAAGGTAATTAAAGGTAAAATATTATTAAAATAATAACAAAATGTAATATACAAAGGAAAAACGATCAATTCTGCCTTCCTTGCCTTTGTATTCTATTACATAAATATTATATAAATTTTCACATTGTGCGACCTTGTGCTAAGTACAATGATAATAAATAAATAAATGACAGAAAATATTTATTAAAATTATTTAAAAACAATAACAACAATAAACTGGGTTCTTGTGGTTGTTGTTGTTATTATTAAAGGTACATAAAGGTAAAATATTATTATTAAGGTCATTATAATAAATATAATTAAAATACAGTAAAGAAATTATTAAAATTCTGCCCTCTTCCCTCTTCTTTTCTATTATAATTTCTTTGTATTTTTTCTTTTTCGTATATCAACCTTGTGCTAAAAAAAAGTGGCGAAAATATTTTAAAAATATTTATGAACAACTACAACAACAAACGGAATTATTATTATGGAGAGTCCACAACATAAAATGGAAATAAAATAAAATTAAATAATTTTCAATTTATTTATTTCAGCTTAAACTTTCACATTCTCTCCATATGATATGCGAATCGGATTTTACGGATCCCTAGAAGGGACAAACGCTGCAACCGTACAGGCTCCGCACATAAACTTGTCGCAAATCTCAGGTGACAGGAAGATAATCTCAAACTCGATATAGATGTGGTCGTTAAAACTGTTTTTTCTCGGTTTTGAACGGTCTTACGGAGCACTGGTGGATTGACAGTGCTTTTAGTTTAATGAAAGTAAGTCCGCGCACTCATCTCATCGGGTTTCCGCAGTTCAAATGGACGTTGATGCAGACGGATGAGCATCTGTGCTAAAAACAAACGCTCAGCTCAAACCCACATTCCTTTTCTAATGCTGTTATTCGGATTTGACGCTTTCCTCACGCATGATCGCGCCGTTGATCTTAAGAGAAATGCAGGACGAATATAACGTAGGATTCGTGAAGCAGATCCTCAGTTTGAATTTGGTGCCGAGGAAAAATGTCACCAAATGCGGGAGGAACGACACCTCTCTGTGCGATTTCTCCGGTGAGTGTTCACACCACAGCAGATATCACACATCATTTCGATCGGCCTATGTTTGTACCACTAACAGACACTATTATTGCGTTGTATGATTTGCATTACACTAAAAAAGCGGTCAAGCTTTTCAAGTTAGCAACTAATGCTAGTGTGTTAGCTTGTCCGGCTAATGTTACATGTGTTTGCTAAAACTGTGGTGTAACTGAGAGAAGCGATCAGTATGTATCTACAGATATATCTGTCTGTTTTTAAACAGAATGATAGATATTACTACAGGTAGATAGGCAGATAGACATATATCTGTATGTCTATCCTTTCATATATCCATCTATTTGTAGACAAACATATAGAAAGACAGATATTACTACAAATAGATGGACAGAACGACAGATAGATATCTGCCTATCTGTCCGTCTGTATCTATCTACCCATTAATTCATCCATCATTTCCATGATGCCAGTCATTGAGATCTTTTCTAAGGTTAGGTGGGAGATGTTTACATCACAGGTGTGGGAAGGTTTGATAGATTGTTGGCTGATCTTCAGTCTTTGAATGTGTTTCTGTATGTGTTGTCTTTGGCAGAGATGTGGTATGGGGTGTTCCTGTGGGCTGTTGTCTCCTCATTGGTGTTCCACCTCCCTGCTGCCCTCCTGGCTCTGGCAACCCTCCGCAGACATAAGATGGCACGATTTTTCCCAATCGGCATCCTGCTCATGGGCATTATCGGCCCGCTGTTTGGAGGGGTTCTCACTAGTATGTAGCTTGTCTTGTTACATCTGAAATGTCATAATGAATATGAAATGCATCAAGACTTGGGGTGTCCAATCTAGCTCTTAAAGGGCCACTGTCCTGCAGAGTTTAGCTCTGGGCCTAATTAAATACACCTGAACCAAAGTAATCAAGGTCTTCAGATTGTTGGGGCAAGTTGGAGCTGAACTCTGCAGGATCTTGGCCCTCCAAGACCAGGATTGGATACCCCTGATCTAGACACACAAAATGTTGGTATTTAATCGTTTACGTTGACATTTAATGATTGAATAGTTACTAAATAATTACTTGTATGCTATACATATAAATATTAATGTCTTACAGGTGCAGCCATAGCAGGAGTTTATAAAGCGGCTGGGAAGAGCATGTTCTCCTTGGAGGCCTTGGTGTTTGGAGTAGGACAGTCGTTGTGTGTTTTTATCATTTCCTTCCTCAGAGTGCTGGCTACCCTGTAGCACTCAGACACTGGCACACCAGGCTGCCATCACAAGGAGAGGAAGCAGTTCAGTCACCTGGGCGTCATATGCAAAACATGGAGGCCTTACTTCCCAAACAGTCCCAACAACTTGTTTGATACAGAACAATGGTATTTTTTCCAAACGGGTTTCTGATGAGTTCTGATGACTTTTCATTTGAGAATGAAACACTACGAGATACCTTTAAGAGCAGAGCTAGCCTTCTAGTCATCTTGCACATGTGTATTTTTTTATTAATCATTATAAATGATATTTTGTTTGTTAGTTTCTTTTCATTTTCCTTTCTTAACACTAAATTAGTCTTTTATAAAGTTTTGGATGAGGTAAAGACTCATTTGATGTACATACTAAAGCCCATTCCAGCTTGCCCTTAAATTATGGAACAACTTGCATTCACTTTGCACTGATTATATGAATCCATTGGGCCAAAGGCTAGAAATTTAAATTTGTTTCTCTACTTCACAATGTTTTATATGTATTTTGCCTCTGATTGTGGGCATATTTGAAAAGATTACAGTTGAACACACTTGTGTGTGGACTTTGACATTGTAATCGTTTCACGGCATAAATTTCCTGCTGGAGTTAAGTGGCTTTTGTTGGTTAAATTACATATTTGTGACCTGATTTTACATTCAAAGTCATTTAGAATTTGTTTTTCAAGTGGGCTCCAGAATTCGGCCTTCACATTGTTATTTCTGTATATATTAGAGTGATACAATGTTGCTTTGACACTTATTTGCCCATAAGATTCTGTACGTGGCAGCCTCACCTCTTATGCCTAACGTGTGAATGTAAAACAGATTTCAGCTGAATCCATCGTAGAATCACTTAAACCTTCACCAAAGAAATGATAACACTATTCTACAGTCGTTATACATCGCAGACACTGTTAGTTTTAGTACAGAAAGCTCATGTGGAAAGATCAAATGGAATTACTATAGAATGTACAAAATTATAATATCAGAATCAGAAACCCAAGTTTATGTACAGAAGTATATAAAATAAGAAGCTTAAGTTGCAAAAAACGTACTCACACATGTAGATGTTCTCCCTATCTTGTTCAGTAACTGCATTATTAGCAAGAGGTGTAATTCTGAAACAGATATGAATATGATTTTAACACAGTAGCAGAGTTTTTAGACTTATATGAGGAATTATCAGCCTGACATCTAAACCAAACTTATTTCTCAAATAAAAGTTTCACATTTCTTCAGTATAAGCATTTGTGGACTTGTGTTCTCCCATATTACAAGCCCTCAGGAAGTTCTTATGTTCTGGAAGTTTCATTCAAAGCTTGTGTGGCGTGAGTTAATGTAAACCAGACTAATCTTTTATGATTGGATCGCTAACATTAGTGGGACGCACTGAAAGCTATGCTTTATTCGTCTGAGCCTATGGTCTCTCAATTGCACAAATGGATTTATTTTTCTAAAGTCCAATCATTCATGGTGGAGTGACTGCTCATTGTTTTTGTGGTTTGTCTTTGATTGTATGGTCGTCTTGAGAAATGGATTTACTCTTTACAACGTGATACTTTCGGTTTATTTTTTCTGGGCAAGTTTAATTTTCTTATTGTATAATAAGTGCCAATTGCTAGTATTTTCATGAAATAAAATGGTTTAGATTATAATAATACCACCTTGTTTTGCTGTTGTTGTTTGCTGTCCTGTGGTTTTGGTGTAATATGCAGGCCAGGAAGCTAAATGTGTGCCTCAGACATGAAAATAACTGCTGAAAGAGTAGTAAAAACAATTTGGTTGTATTCCAAATGGAGGGTGGTTTACTCACGCCACTCTCATCTGTGGTTTAGTGCAGCTTCTGTGTTCTCCAGCACTTCCACACTAACAGATGGCTCTCCTGTGTTCCATTAACATTCACCGGCCAAATCTGCACACCCGCCACTTGCTGCGTACTGGAGGGAGTAACATGCTGTAGAAACACACGTGGAATGATGACTCAAAGCATGTGGGCTTTTCTGCTAACAGAGGCCTGGTTAAACTGGAATAAAAGGACATTATAATAAGAAGTGTAGATTCAGAACAGTATTTTTGAATATGGGAAAACTGTTAGTTACCATAACAGTTTTGGAAACACTTATTTTAATGTTATTAGTTTGCATAATTACCTTAAGGGGAAAGCATTTGGCTGGTGTTTGTTATATGATAATATAGCCTAAAAGGTCAACCAAAATGTCATTTGTAATCTTAAAAATGACTGCAAAAAGATGTTTACTTTGCAATATTAGACTTAAAGCTATTTCATGAAATGGAATCTTAAATATACTTGCACTATATTATGTAATACACGTTTTAAGTAAGAAAAGTGCAGCACAACATATGCAGGGAGCTAAAAAGCTCTGTGCCAATAACAGTTCATATATAGACAGAGGTGCTGCTGGGTGACTACAGAAAGATTCACTTTATTTTTTACATGTTGTAATGTATTTATAGCAACTGTATGTAAGTTTTAACCTTGAAATATCAGTTTGGTACACCAACTTCTACTAAGGCGAAAGGCTTCTGTTTCTTTCCTATGATCCCCCCAAACGGCTGTTCTGTGGTATTCCATAGTCTTTGTATGTAAGCGAAGCCGCTTCAAGTCAATAATAAGACTTATTAATTGGACTTATTTGAAAAAATGTTATTATATGGCTTTGGTACTTGTATCTATTACGACAATCAGATATTTTCGACAATTAATTCCACCCCGTTAACTGTAGGGGGCTTCAAAGTCCCAAAATTCACAAAACTACATACAGTTGCTTTAAAGGGATAGTTCACCCAAAAATTAAAATTCTGTCTTCGTTTACTCACCCTCAAGTTGTTTCAAACCTGTATGAGTCTCTGTCTTCTGTTGAGCACAAAAGAACATATTCTGAAGAATGTTGGTTATCAAACAGTTGACGGTGACCATTGACTTTCATAGTATGGAAAAAACACAATGGAAATCAATGGTTATGGTCAACTGTTGGTTTTTTTTTTTGTTTTGTTTTTTTGTTGTTTTTTTTGTTTTTTGTTGATTTACCAACATTCTTCAAAATATGTTCCTTGTGTTCAACAGAAGAAAACTCATACAGGTTTAGAACAACATTTGGGAGAGCTATCCCTTCAAGTTTAATCAAATCCTTGCCAAGTGTTTTATTGCCAAACTTCTTTCGATTTGAGCCAAGAAAGAGGAATTTGTGTTTTTGAGAAAGGTAAAGACAAACATGTTCACATGCATGAAAAAGCCAGGACTCGTAATGACACAACAGAACTCACTTTTTAATCATTATTAACAAGTATAGGTATTGATTTACACATTTTTTTTTAAAACGCATTTGTTCATAATTCATTCTTTTGTACATAATCTGGCGTGCAAGGCAAAGGTACACATGATAGAAAATAGATTTGTGCAGGGTCAGTCCATGTGTGTCTCAGGTGAGGGGGATTCAGTTCTTTGGTCTGATGTTTCTCCCTGCGTTGTGTGCTCCTCTGAGACTCTCTCCCCTCTCTCCTGGTTGGTCACTTGCTCGCTGAGCCCGGATGGGCTCTGCTCTGATTGGCTGTCTGTGACTGTTGTGCTGTCTGTCTCATCGACCTGTCCAGTGCCTTCCTCCTTTTCGCCAGATTTCACTGTGAATGCACATGATGGACACGTAAGCATGATACCTAGTTGAAGTACTCCACAAACTGTGTAAATCGTTTGGTACACAAATATCTCTTTTTTACTACATTCACGTTAAAATTGTACAGAAAGTTACTAGGTATAGGTTTAAATAAATCTATATACATCTCAGGTTTCTTCTAGTGGTGTTGGAGTAGAGATAATCTCTTCCTCCTCTCACCTTCCTCACCCTCTGGTAAATCCTCTGAGCAGGGCGTCAGTTCCCCCAGGTTGCCTCGCTTCCGCCCCGGTGACTTCTGCCGTCTTGGCAGCGCAGCCTTTAGCTCTAAGAGAGGCCATAATAACAACTTGTTAACAACTTGTTTTTAGCTTTGAATTCATTGACATTAAAATACCATTCAAAAGTGTGGGGCTAGTAAGATTTTTTTAAAGAAATTAATACTTTTATTCAGCAAGGATGCATTAAATTGATCAAAAGTGACAGTAAAAACATTTCTAATGTTACCAAAGATTCTATTTCAAACAAGTGAAAAAAAAGTGTTGGGTATAATGCATTACTGTAATTTAATTACTTTTCCCTTGAAAGTGTAAAGTAAGGGATTACTCTTAATTTTTCTGTAATTTAATTACAGTTACTTCTGATGTGATTGCATTAAATACTGTATAGACTATAGAACAATTTTATATGAAGCAATAGTGAGTTAACATTAACATTTAATTAATCTAATGTTAAAATGTATGTTTTTAACCTAGCCTTCTTTTAAATATTTTTTTCAGTTTAAGAGTAATTTATGCAACTTTATATTATTTATTTGAACGAATTAAAAGAGCATTTTCATGTCTATCCTTGGTTGATACGGGATTTAGAAAGTAACTAGTAATAAGTAATACAAGTAATTAGTACAGTAATCTAATTACACAGTTGAAGATGTAATTAGTAGCTTGTTATTATTTACTTTTTGAGAGTAACTTACCCAACACTGATCACAGTGTGAACAAAAATATTAAGTAGCAACTGTTTAAACATTGATGATAATAATAAAAATATTTCTTGAGCACCAAATCAGCATATTAGAATGATTTCTGAAGGATCATGTGACACTGAAAACTGAAGTAATGGCTGCTGAAAATTCAGCTTTGCCATCACAGGATTAAATTACATTTTAAAACATGTTAAATTAGAAAAGTTATTTTAAATTGTAATAGTATGTCACTGTTTCAAATAAATGAAGCCTTGATGAGCACAAGAGACTTCAAACAACTCAAAAAAAAAAAAAAAGGTAGTATACATGCTGACTTGCTGACAAGTTGACTCCAAAAAGATGTATAACATAATCTGTCCAATAAAATGCTCTCCAGTATGAGAATGTCCGTCCTCCTAATAATACCTGACTAGCAATAACATCAGCAGATCTTCATCAAAATATCGCTCTCATTTAACATGAACAGGATTATACAGAGCACTGTTTAGAAACACGTGAATGTGAATGCAACTGACATATTGTGAGTGACAGGTATGAGACATCAGAGGCTCACCCTCAGGGTCAAGCATGGCGGCATGTTGGAGGAGAGAGTCCTCGTGGACAGACACAGCACGGCGCTGGGGAGAGGGCTTCATGCGGGGCCGTGGTATAGGGAGGGTCTCTATGAGAGGAAATACGGTCAGACCGTGTCTGTTCTTATAAAAGACATGAATATAATACAGCACAGGGTCTTTTATGGCTGTTTTATGCCTTTTATTATATAGGACGGGGAGGACTGACAGTGGGAATTAGGGAAATTGGGAAAAAAATGGAGTCAGGATTCAAACCTGTGACCTTTATGTCATGAATGTATGTGCTACCACTGCACCACAGATATGAACATCACAAGGTTGTTCATAACAGATTCACAGATGAGAAAAGTATCTGTATCGGGATGTATGGATGTAGGGTTGAACTTGAATGAAATTAAAGAAAAAAAAAATGACGGACTGCTTTCTGTCCACAGAAAATGCTGACACATACACAACACTTGATATCGCCAGGGGATGTTCAGCTTATCACATTATCAGAATATTCATATTCTCAGTTATGTGGTTATTGCGCTAAGATAACATTTGGAGCTACAAAGAGTATTTTGGACCAACACTCAAAGAATGAATGCATTTTCATCAGGGCCCATTTGCTGCATCGGCCTCACCAGTATTGAATTACATGACTGATGGGACAGGGCTAACTGAATTGTGTTCGGCCAAGGCCTGTAAGAGCCGGCAGACTCTGAGAGCTTTGCGATCGGCCATCGAGGGAGGTGTTGAATGAAAACAGACACTAGTTGAGTCATTATGTGGCCCTACTTTAGTATCATAAATTATAGTATTATAAAAGGCCAGGCGTGAGTGAGTGCATGAGACAAAGTCTAAAGTAAGAAACAGAATAGGAGATAGACAGGCTGTCAATCAATTAAAGGGATGTTTAAAAAATTAAAATGGTAACTCGTCTTCTTAAATTTTTCTTTAAAAGAACCGGCTCATAGAGGAGTCATTCATTTTGGAATCAGACTACACTGGTTGTGCTGTGTTTCTGATTCACTAAAAAGAACCGGTTCACATATGATGATGTGCTATGTTTGACCCTTTGCAATGACCCGCCCCCCTTAGTAACTGTTGCTATGTCCGACAAGCCATGCCGCTCTCACACCACACATTATGTTCTCACACAGTGAAAAATACATCGCGGAGCAAAGAGGAAACTGACAACACACCGACAGACAAGACAGAGCAGGTTACTTCTGGTATGAAAGTCTTCGCTTTCAAATTTGGTCTTTTTTTAAAGAAATTCAAACAATAGATACCGTTTTTTTGGCTCTATGATGTGTTGTGACTATGGAAGCCCGTTTCCACCACTAAATAAAAAATAAAAAAGGTTATTGCGACTTTTTATCTCACAATTCTGACTTTTTTCTTAGAATTGCATTATGCAAACTCACAATTCTGACTTTTTTTTTTCGGAATTGTGAATTCTGAAAAATGAAGTCAGAACTCTGAGATATAAACTCACATATAAAGATATAAACTGAATGATATAAACTCGAAATTGCAAGTTATAAAGTCAGAATTGCAAGATAAAAACTCATAGTTCTGACTTTTTTTTCGCAAATGCGAGTTTATATCTAAAATTCAATAAAAGTCAGAATTGAAAAAGTCAAACCGTCTTTTGGTGTTAAAACAGTGCTGTCAGGATTTACTAAAGGCGTAGAGTGAAGAATTAGCAATGGAAAGGTGTGGACACAGTGACCTTATTGAATATGCATTTGTTGGAGTTATGTGATGAGAGTATTAAAATGAATCATGCAACGCGATTAACTAACCATCGCACTCGGCACATTACTGCTATTTGTGCCATTATTTAATGCCCAAAAAAAGCGAGTCTTAAAGCAGGCGGTAATTTGCGCTGCTCTTGGTAGATTGTGCTGGTCATTATGGACATGATCTGGCTGTGTTCTTTAATGTGCGCATTGTCAGTAAATCACACGCAGAATTTTCCCCTCTCATCGGCGCTTTTATGGAATTGCACTCTAATGCTAATTTGCCCTGTTTAGTAAATCTGGCCCTCAATCTACTCTCCTGTCTGATTTGTTTGTCAGACAAAAAGGGAGATTCTACGTTATGATTGGTCAGATCACCTGTCAATCAAGCTCACTGCGAAGTGTTACTATTTACTAATAATACTGTCCTCTCTAAAACAAAATAAGCTTGAACTGTAACTGTATGGAAAAAACTGTTCAGCTGAAAAATAACAGCATATTAAAACAAAAAGACGTGAGGATGAGAAAATATTAAGATCATTTTCATTTAGTTTCAATTTTCAAAATCCCATTATAAACAAATTTAGAATAGTGTATTATATAAAAACTGGCAATCCAAATCCCGCATGCCCCATCATCCCCACTAGACTGACAGAGAGGCAAACCTTCAGTGACGGATTGTGCTCTCTCTGAACGCTCTCTGATATCCGTTCTGAGAATCCTCCGTGGTGAGGGGGCTGGGGGCGTCTCTTTGCGGGGAGATGGGGTTGGAAGATCTTTCTCCTGAGGCTGGGAGAGAGAGATGTTCTCGGATACCTCTGCCTGGCCATCCTGAGAGGGGCTGGGGAGCTTGGGACTGGGCGTGGCCATCCGTGCTGCCTCACTACCGGGAAGCAGAATGGGCTTCATGGCCGGTTTAGGGGGCAACGGGCCTATAGGATGCTCTGGAAGTAGTGGCTTTTCTGTACGGTGGAAGTCCGTAACACTCTGGGTCACTCGAGTTGGTCGCCTGGTGTCTGGAAAAAAGAAGAGTTTTAAAGTATTTTCTAAATGCATGTTATCTTATTGTGAACGATTTATCTATTGATATGTTTTTTGACCTTGTAATTCTTAATCAAAATGTCATGAGTAAATCTTCGAGATCTTTGGTGATGTATGCTAGATTTCTTTTGTTAGAACCTCGTCCTGCATTTTTTTATTTTTTCGATGTACAACACAGAAGAAAAGATCTGTCACTATTTTCATTTCATCGCACCTTGTGCCTTGCTATCGTGAAAATGACTGAAGCTGGGTGATTCCTTTCTTACCTGATGAGGTGGACATTGTGCGGGGTTTCATAAATGTAGGCGGTGGCTCAGGTTTGTCAAGTATTGCCCCTAAAAAGCAAGCAAGGTTTACTAAATAACAAAAAATGCTGCACATAAAATACATGCTGAGCTGAGCTAATGCATAAGAATAAATACACTGCAAATAGCTTAAGGAAAAGGATTTTATGGCCGAACCTGCAACCAGTGAAACTGCATTTAAATAGGATTTAACACAATGCTGCAAGATATTCTTGCTGTTTGTTTGTTTGTTTGTTTTAATCATAGCATTATATGCAGACATATGGCCTTTTGCTAGACTTATATGTGAGTGTGTGTGTGTGGTATATATAGAGAGGATGGTATATAGTAAACATGTAAACGGAATTAAACATATCTGATTATTTAAAAGCATTTCAATGAAAACAAAGATTTGCAGTGTGAATTAAGAAAAGAAAGAAGAGAAACTTCACTATATTTAGCATTTCATAATTAGTGTACGACCTAACCACATAGGAAGCACACAAAGGCCACACAATGATGTCACTCTCTAGCAGGCACACCTGAAACCCCAGAGCAGAAACACTGAGATCACCACTGTCAAAACACAGATGTGCTGACGCAGCACTAACAATGCGGCAAATTCTCACATCCCAGCACATACAGTAGCTGAGAAATGTGTCTTACCCTCAGAGTTGGCTTTCCTCAGCTCCTCATCCTTGCTCTGTAAGAGGATAAAACTGGTTTAAATAAGATACCTAGTGAAGTAAGTGTATAATCTCTAATTCACCCAAACCCTTTTTCATGTAAAGAATAAGAGATGATTTTGATACTGCGGTTTTAGCAGAGTAAGCGAATGTTACTGGGGCAAGGTGTTTTTGCCTGATATAAGGCATTTCCGATAACAGTAAATTATTTATGACATTAATAAAGTTTAAAAGGTCTTCAGAGAACAGAGTTGTTCAATTAATTTGATTCAAAAGGGTACAGGTTTTTACATTAAAAGGTCTGTTCGGGAACAACGCACTACTAAAAAACATGGCAAGTAGAAAAGACAAATATCTAACATCCCAGAAAGAAAATTGGATCCATGAAATACCCGCACTTACCTGGCTCTGTTTGGTGTCAGTAGGAGATGTTTTGGTGACTCCCATGCGGTGAAGCATGACATGGAGACGCTGTTCAAAGTTGGACGAGCTCTCTGAGGCATGTTTCTAGACAGTGACCGAAAAATTACCTTTTAGAATATTTCTGTACAAACAGCACAAGAAACATTTCTATCAATATTTATTCTAGGAGCTTTCAGAGCACTTTTTAGGAAGTGAAGTCAGCCGTATATTAAATAGTCAATAGGAACCTCTAAAACTGACGGCACCCTCTCATCCAGAGGGATTTTGGATCAGCGACCAACAGCGACCAAACTATTTCATACTGACTCACAGTTTTCAGCATTAGCTGACAAAAAATCATATTACACAACAACAGATGCAGCAAGAAGGCCATCATGTTTATACAATATTTTAGTTGTGCTGATATTAAATCACACCCATATTCACACTGTGACAATTGCACTTCTGACACATTTATATATAGAGTAACATCAGACTTGGTCAATGACGTCACAGACTGTTCTAAAAACAAGAAAATGTGACAAAAGAAATGTAGATCACACAAAGTGACTCAACGCATGCTGTCACAGCAACAAAAAAGTACCATGTAGTTTTGTACATGCATCATGGTAAAATGATGGTTTTCTTTGTGTGTACATGAACATCGTAAACAATCACTACCATGATACAGTATATATCGAAGTATTCTGTCTTACCTCATTGGAAAATAGTTTTTAAGCATAAATTTAACAAAAGTGAATGAGATTTATGTAATGAGATTTAAAACAAGAAAAAAAAATTTTTATGGAGTAAGAAGAATACTCTCGATATAGATATAATACTTATTAAGATATAATATTAAGATATACCAGATCTACTATCTATATCAAGTATATTAATCTTTTTCTAAAGATTGAGTTTTAGTTTTTTGAGTTTTTTGAGTTTTAGAGTAAGAAGAATACTCTCGATATAGATATAATACTTATTAAGATATAATATTAAGATACACCAGATCTACTATCTATATCAAGTATATTAATCTTTTTCTAAAGATTGAGTTTTAGTTTTTTGTTATTTTATATCACTCTCTATTCTAATTCTATTCTATTCTAATTCTATTTTATCTATTTGTTTTCTTTTTTATTTAAAAAAAAACACTTGACCCTCTATCTCTTGCACTCTATTCGTTTTCTAACTGCTTGTTTTCTTTTTAAAAAAGGCCTCTAACACTAGCTTTCTCTATTTATTTTTCTATTCTATCCATTTGTTTTATTTTTATTTATTATATACATTTAAAAAAAAAAAACTTGCTACATGTACTGCGTTAGGCTAACCGATACTTGTCATAGTATAGTCCTCATTTGTAAGTCGCTTGGGATAAAAGCGTCTGCTAAATGACTAAATGTAAATGTAAATCACATTCAGAACATACTGTGGTACTGCCACAGTAATTTTATTGTAAGGGTTAAATGAACACTTTTTACACAATATTTACTCAAAATGCAGTTAAAAATATCTGAAAACAGAAAATTTGTGTTATGTATCAACAATGCTGTTAACAGATTTTGAATTTCTCTTAATCAGCAAATCAGCCTACTATATAATCTATAAATAACCAAATAGTCAGATTAATTATGGCCTAGCCAATATATAATATACAATATCTAGTTTAACCCAATCAGAACCACCGCTCAATTACCTTTGCTTGCGTGGCTGTGCCGTCCTGCTCTGGCAAGACGTCTGAGAGCAGGATGAGGGACTGCGATTTGCCCTCTCTGAGAGAGCGACGGATGGGTTTGGGCCTCCGCTCTCCATCTGGGGTGCGGCTCTTCTCCAGGGTCCGGCTCTTCTCCCGTTCTGAGGGTGACACAACTGGGACTGGGCTGGGGGTTTTGGTGGGAGTGGGAGGTGCAGCAGGGGACAATGCTGGGACCTCTTCGGTTTTGCTCGGGGAGGAGGCAGGAGGTGTGGGAGTGGATGCAGGTGGGGTCAGTACAGGTGTGGGGGCAGGTGATGGAGCTCTGGGTGACATTTTGTCCTCAATAACTGGTGCAGTTGTTGTGGAATCTGTGATGGTGAGGATGGTGGTGGTGGCCGTGGTTGTGGCTGCCTTGACTACGTTTTCCTCATCCAGTTTCTCTTTGTCCCTCTCCTTTTCTTTCTCCTTCTCTCGTTCCCTCTCCTTTTCTCTTTCCCTTTCCTTTTCTCGCTCTTTCTCTGCACGTGCCGCCTCCCGGAGTGGTCTGATGAGATCTGCTATTGAAGTCTTTTTGACTTTGCCCTCAGGAATGCCGTCCCCCTTGGCCCCTCGACCTGCTCGGACTTTCTTAAAGGCGAAGAAGTCACCAAACTTCTTCTTAATGTTTTTGGAGGGGGCTGTGGTGGGGATGGGGGTTGTAGTGGAGGTGGGAGGAGGGGCAGTTGTGACAGACGTGGGCTCTGCAGGTTGTGCTTTAATGAGGGGCTCCTCCCTCTGGTGCTTTCTGAACACGAGGAGAGGAGAGGCATGATGGGAAATGTCTTTTGACAACCGGTAAGGATATTTCTTAGTTAGAGATCATGATTTAATCATGTGCTGTGATTAATTTCAGTTAAATATCCATTCATTAACATTGATCTGCATACTTGAGTGTGTTTGTATGTGTTGTGTACTCACAGGGGGTCATCAGGGATGATTTTTTTGGTGAAGAACTCTTCTACACCTTCATCAACCCTCCCCATGTTCTCATTGGCCTCATTTTCTCTCTCAGCTGCCTGCTCCTGCACACATACAAACAAACACAAGGTCATTCACCCAATCAAAATCTACATCAAAATCTACTAAATGTTTAATCTGAACATGAAAAACTTTATCATAGCATAATAGAATGAAAATATTAGCATGATTTACACTATACATGATCCTTGATCAATAACCTTTAACTATGAGGTGTTTTGTCAGTTCGCAGAGAAACAAAATGGTGTTTACAATTTACTGAATTAACATTAGGAACGCTTCTGAGGAAAAATGAAATACTTGATCTAACAAAGTTTAAAGGGGACATCAGATGCCCATTTTCCACAAATTGGTATGATTCTTTAGGGTCTTCTTGGTCTATGAAATAATCAACTCTTTTTTTTCTTTTTTTTTACTTTGGATTAACTCAAATTTAGATTATAATCTACACACTTTTCTGTAAATTTATGTGGTATTTTCTATCTAACCATTCATGATGTTCCATGTTTATTATTGTGGTATCATTCCAGATTTATCAAAAACATTCCCTTCCAGTGTAAAGGTACTTGCACACTGAGTCCGAAATTTTCATATTTTTGTACATTGCACACAGTCAGATGCGTCATAACACCTCTCAAAATGCTTGCTACGGATGCGAAAAACACAGAAAATTGAACCCGATCCGAATTTTTTTATGACGTAAAAACGTAAACATGATTGACACAACGTGAGGTCCTATTTATTTCTTTAACGTGCGAAAATTTCGGACTCAGTGTGCAAGGACCTTTACTGGGAGATTTCTAAGACCTGTTCACACCAAGACAAATATTCAGTGCGAAAATTTGTAGTGATAAACCTTTTAATTTGTAACTGCATCTGTTCAGATCGTTGCAAATATTCACATGCTGTCAATGTCATGGTTTTTGTTAGGGAGAGTTGTTCTAATCTCTTTTCCATCATACTGAAAACAAAACTTGCCAACCAATATGATTTCCTTTTGATCTCATGTCCAGAGCCTCGGCATGAGACCATAACTTGGCAGTGCTCACAAACATTATTATTTTATTAATACAAACAAGCATTTTGCTAAGCGACAGTGAATAGCAGAGGAAAAATCTTGAACCGGCGAAAAAATCTGAACAGCTCTGCTTTCTTCTCTGTGACAAGTGGGTGTCAGAAACGCAAAGTTAAGTAGTGCTTTGTGTCCCAGAGTAACTAGGGTATTTCTGCTTTTCTAAAAGCATCATCTACTGTCAGAGAATGAATCTGCATTTTCATTCAGCCTGTCTGCCATTTACACTTTGGTCTAAACGGACAAACTGCATTTGGTTCAGCAATTTTCAGGCTGAACATTTGTGTTGATGTGAAAAGGCCTTTAGCCAGACTAAACTGCAGAATGGATCAGACTTTATAGCAATAGTCAAAAGTCTGGCTCTGCGAAACTACTTCTATAACAACATGCCTATCAACTAAGCAGTGCCCTTTGATTTTAGGTTTGGTTTAGGGTTTAAGGTTAAGGTTGACAAATGTTGTGTATATTTTATAAGTTTATATGGTAAGCACTCCTGAGCTTATGCACTACTGTTTTTTTTCTGCTTACTTTTATACATATTAAACACAGCATGAATAAGACTATGTAAGACTTTCGAAGGTTTTCTGTCTGCCATGGATTTATTTGTCTTCAAGCCAATCTGCCTATAGTGTCCCAAGAGAGAGCCAAACCCAGCCTCAATCTCTCTGTCTGTTCTCCCCCACCACCTAATATAATTATACCCCTCAGATACAGCCTCATCACACACACACGCTTAAATGAGAGAATGAGTGCTCAGTGGTGACTGGTGTATCTGTCATGTACCCACAGTAATAACACAACAGCCGCAGATATGGAGGTTGTCTGTTGTAAGATATGCCAGTTCTGATCATTCTTAAGCATTGAGTTATAATGACGTTACACTACATTGTGATTGTGATAAATGAGCAAAACGATTTTCATGATGGCAATCAATAATTCTTTACTCTAACAATATGTTGCCTGCAAGCTGAAATCACATTGCTGATCATTTCTACAGAGGCTTCAGAAATACAGGTTTGTATTAGGATTAATAGATCTTAATGTAAATATCAGAAAAGAATCTGGAGCAGGATTCAATTCAAGTGTGAAAAGAGATTAGGGTTACAAAAATCACATCAATACATAAAAAGTCTATTGAGCTATATAATACTGCACATTGTATTATATTCATACAGCACATGTATGAATATATAGCTGTCACAGGAGCGTTACTGTGCTGGAGCGAGGAGACGTAGGAGTTTCACAACTATAACAGTCTTTATTCAGCCAAATCAAAAGGAACACACAGGGAAGCCAGGAGACACACACGTAGCACAGGTAAGACAAACAATACCGGACGCTGGACAAGGGAAGACTCGGAAGGCCACAGTGGAGCAGGGGACTCGGGAGGCCACGGCGGAGCAGGGGACTCAGGAGGCCATGGTGGATCAGCCTCCGAGGCCGCGGCCCCAGCCCCCGCCCCAGCCCCCGCCCCGGCCTCTACGGCTGGAGCCCTATAACCCCCCCAAAAAAAATC
This sequence comes from Spinibarbus caldwelli, assembly GCA_039654775.1. Classification (NCBI taxonomy): domain Eukaryota; kingdom Metazoa; phylum Chordata; class Actinopteri; order Cypriniformes; family Cyprinidae; genus Spinibarbus; species Spinibarbus caldwelli. The sequence continues at coordinate 13,099,276 of CM077239.1, read as the reverse complement.
CTTGGGGGAAATTACGGGCTCCGAGGCCCTCCATGGGCTAAACTCAGGAACAGGAGCCCTCCGTGGGCTAAACTCAGGAACAGGAGCCCTCTGCGGGCCAAACCCAGGAACTGGAGCCCTCCGTGGGCCAAACTCAGGAGCAGGAGCCCTCTGCGTGCCAAACCCAGGAATAGGAGCCCTCCATGGGCCAAACTCAGGAATAGGAGCCCTCCATGGGCCAAACTCAGGAACAGGAGCCCTTCGTGGGCTAAACTCAGGAACTGGAGTCCTCTCTGGGCTTGATGAGGGAACAGCAGCCCTCTCACGACTCTGGTCAGAGGCTAGAGCCATCTCTCGACTCTGGTCTGGGGCTGAAGCCATCTCTTGACTCTGGTCAGGGGCTAGAGCCATCTCTCGACTCTGGTCAGGGACTAGAGCCATCTCTCGACTCTGGTCAGGGACTAGAGCCATCTCTCGACTCTGGTCAGGAGCTAGAGCTGACACTGGAGTGAACTCTGGGGCTGGAGCCGACACTGGAGCGAACTCTGGAGATGGAGCTGACACTGGAGCAAACTCTGGGGCTGGAGCCGACACATAAGCTAGAGCCGACAGTCTTTTCCTCATCAGGTTCCTCTTTTGATTTGTGGTGAGATAGGCAGTTACTGTTGGCTGAGGGCTTGACCTTGCGGCGGCCGGCGGGCTTGACTGAGGAGCAGCCGGCGGGCTTGACTTCGGAACGGCCGGCGGGCTTGTCAAAGGGCTGGCTCAGGGCCGGACACTCTCCAGAAAAAAAAACTTTCACAAAATGGAAATAAAAATGAGAAGGGGCGCCGCTTACTGTACCGGTCCGGTATTCTGTCATGGGTGCGCTACTGTGCTGGAGCGTTGAGACGCGGAGACATCAGCACACACACGTAGCACAGGTAAGACAAACAATAATGGACGCTGGACAAGGGAAGACATAGGGCTTATGTAATCAACTAAATCAGGGAGAAATGAGACACACCTGGAATCAAATAGAACATAATCAGGGACAGGAACAGGAAAAACCAAATATGGGCACAAGAGGGAGGGAACACAAGACACGGGAACACAGGTCTGACAATAGCACTATATACCGTATTGTCTCGAATTTAAGACGACCCCGATTATAAGACGACCCCCCTTTTTCCAGATGTACCTTTTGGAAAAAGGCTTTTTGAAAACCAAATCTTGTGTTTTACTGAGAATTCATTTTTTATCTTAAATTATTTTCATATTGCATATTTTTCCTGTTTTAATTTTTGTTTTGAAAGTATGGTAAATACTGGTAAAATGTACCAACAATCACATTTAAAAATATACACTTTTTGATATACCATAAAAATAAAAGGTAGCCCATCTCAATTATATAACATTTAGTCTATCCATCTCATAGTAGCCTACCAAAATTGTATTAACAGTAGAAGTGAAATCTTTTCTGTAGTCTTCAAATCTGGGTACTGTCTTACGTTTTACAATCACTTTCAGAGGAAGTTTGGTCCCATCAGGCTAACATGACAGTCACGACTCATACCGCTGTAAGCTTTTCTTTTTCTTTTGTTTTCACTCGCGATCTTTACAACACACATTACATCACATATTTCATGGCACACTCGTTTTACGCATATTTGGCGACACCTATTGTTGTGGGTGTATTATTGACATGTCAAAGTCTAGACTCCGAATATAAGACGACCGCGTTTTTTCAGATGTATTTCCAAGAAAAAAACATTGTCTTATATTCGGGACAATACGATATATTATTAATTTTTAATATTATTAATAATGGTTTGACAGAAAACCTTAACAGAGGATGATTCTTAAGCAATGAACAGAGGTTCTTAAACAAGGGGCAAAACTGAAATTTATTATAATTTAATTATATTCATTAATAATACTTAATAATCAATGAACACATTAATATTACATTATTATTTATTATAATTATTAATATATATTATTTAAATGCAATATTGTGGACAATGGGGGGCCTTCGAGTAAAAAAGGTTGAGAACCACTGAACTAGTGGTTAATTCATATAGCACCTTGAGAACTGTGCTAGCTTTTAAAGTCAACATAAAACATTACCCGCAACCCATTTTACTGATCCATTTAACTGGATTGTGAAAAGTAGTCTCCATAGAACAGGTGGATTGATGATATCATGCCACAACATATTGTGAGATATGAACTCGCAACTGCAAGAAAAAGTAAGAATTATGAGATAAAGAGTCGCAATTACTTTTTTTTTCAGTGACAGAAACAAAAAAAAATGTATTGTGAGATGTAAACTCAGATTTCTGAGGAAAAAGCCTGAATTGTGAGATATAAACAATCAAATTTTTATTTATTTTTTTATATTATTTTATTTTATTTTTTGATTCTATGACAGAAACGGGTTTCAATACAATTTACATACTTACAAAAAACAAAACTGTTTATTTTATGTGCACAGATTAATCATTAGGACCAACCATTAATACAACCATGTGTATTAAGAAAGCAAATTGGGTCAATGTTGATTTCATGTTGACTTGTCAACTGTGCCAGATCAGTAGCTTACAAACACTATACACACAAAAGCACAGGGTGCCCAGTCTGTGTGTTTTGCCTGTTTCCTGCTGCTGCACAGACTGTGAGGCCTTCGGGCAGTTTGGGTACTGCAGGATGAGAATGAAAGAAATATGGAGAGAGAGAGAAGGAGAGAGAGACCACTGCAGAGCTATAGCAACCATATGCAAATGAGGCACCGCACACCGCATGAGAAATGGATTATAAATCATTTAGCACCTCTCGGCCAATGAGAAGGCAAAGGACTCATCACTCCATCTTCAAAAAGAGGAAGAGAGCAGGCGCCACGTTGTGTGAGGCGGCACAGGGAGAGGTGTTTCCCACACATCTTAATAACACAATCATATTCTCCTACAAAACATACCACATGAACAGTGCAACCATACAGCTCATGATTAATTATATATCAATAACGGAAAACAAAGCTTTTGTTGGTTCACATGGGCTGCTGGGTTTGTTAATACATAAACAAATTGTCTAGGGTTCATATTTTTCCACATAAAGCCAAGAATATTTCATCAATCATGGTGAATTTTTTCCATAAATAGGCTGTTACATATAAATCAATATGTAATTAATTCCACTAGCCATAATTTGAAAATCAAAACATGAAACCTGATAATGTTAATACCTGATGGGTTAAGCTGGTCTGTTCTTGTAAAAGAGACACGTTTGAGTCTAAAGAAGCTGTTCCTGGATCAGTGTGGCAGTAGGAAGCTGACATACTGATCAAAGATCAGTCCGACTCACATGTCATGACTCATGACATTGTGTACACCGTGTCAGATTCCCTATCAAGTTCAGTCTCTCGACACTGCGTAGCTTACACTTGGGGTTATCCCCCTCCTCCCAAAATACTGAAGCCTTATTGCATCACGCCGGTAAATCTTACCGGCCAATGACACTCGAGCGCTCGAGCTAGGGGCGGAGCCACCCACTATATAGGTCGACGTCCAGCGTCATTGCCTCAGAATCTTTCTCCTTCAAGAAGCAAGCATCGAAGACTTCGAAGATTTTTTACTCACTGCCGTTAACTCTTCTCGCCATTGACAACGCCCTAAAAGGACACCGTTCGCTTTTAGTTCCCCTTTGGGGATCCGGCAAGATGACGAGATGTCACTTAAGGAGTGCTGTGCATGCGGGGGCCCAGTTGAGCTCCGTGATGCATACGACGCGTGTGTCTTCTGTCTGTTACCGCTCCCCAGAGACCCGCTCCCTTTTTCCCTGAGGTCCACGAGGAGGTCTCGCGGTCTTGGCGCTCCCCCTATTCGGCCTGAGCCCAAGCCGCGGGATCGCGTATGCTCTCCTCTCTCCAGCCGACCGCTGGGGTTATACTAAGCCGCCACCCGTCGAAGAAGCAGTTGCAGCACACCTTTGTCCGTCCGCACGTGGGTGGAAATCTGCGCTATCGCTTCCATCGAAGCCGTGCCATACCACATGCCACATCGCGGATAAGGCTTATATGGCAGCCGGCCAAGCAGCATCTGCGATTCACACTATGAACTTTCTCCAGGCTTTCCAAGCCAAAATGCTGCAGACATTGGACGAGGAGGGGCCGGACTCTGCCGCCTTCAAAAAGCTGCGCTCGGCCACTGACTCAACGCTCAGAGCCACGAAGAAGATGGCCCAGGGAATCGGCCACTGTATGGGCAGTCTCGTCACGCTTCAGCGGCATCTTTGGCTGATGTTGACTGACATGAGGGAGTCGGAGAAGGCTCAGCTGTTAGACGCGCCCATATCCCCGCTCGGCCTGTTTGGTGATGCTGTGGGCTCGTATTCTGAGAAGTTTCTGGAGGCCCAGAAACAGTCAAAGGCAATGAGCCATTTCTTGCCGAAGAGAGATCGGTCCGCTGCACCTCCACCACGTTCCAGATCTTCTTCTTTGCAGCGTTCAAAAAGGCACGAAAGACCGCCGCCTGCTCCTTCCCCAAGAGCGAGGGTGGACCCTGAGCCAGCCGTGAGACCGAAAGCGAGGCAGTTTCGGTACCCCAAGAAGGGGACGCGCCTCTGGAGGGGGATGCTCTTTCGAGTCGCTGGCCCAAGAAGCGCAAATATGCCTTTCCCCCAGTGAAGATTATGCAGCTAATGCTGCAGAAAATCAGAGAGGAAAGGGGGACGGTGCTTCTGGTCGCGCCAAATTGGCCCAACCAGCCATGGTTCCCGGAGTTGGTAGAGCTTCTAACGGCTCCCCCGTGGCCGATTCCGTAACGGAGAGATCTCTTATCTCAGGCAAAGGGCTCGGTGTGGCACCCCAGGCCGGAGCTATGGAACCTGCATGTTTGGCAGGTCAGCACGGAGGGCAGTCGTTAAACGTATCTCAGCGAGTCTTGGATACAACTGCTGAAGCCAGAGCTCCATCTACAAGACATCTGTACAGTCTGGGAAAGTTTTCACTTCATGGTGTATGACGAAAGATGAGGACCCAGCCAGCTGTGATGTGTCTGTCATTCTATCGTTTCTGCAGGACTGCTTGGATGCTGGACGCACGCCATCTACTCTAAAAGTGTATGTGGCTGCTATTTCAGCTTTCAATTCGCTTATCGGTGATCGTTTGGTTGGTAGGCATCATCTGGTGACGAGCTTTTTAAGAGGAGCGCGGAGGTTGCGCCCCTTTCGCTCTAATATGGTACCAGTTTGGGATCTGTCCTTAGTGCACATTCTGAGTCACCCTTTGAGCCGCTGCTTTCAGCAAAGTTGAAAGTGTTCTCGTTCAAGACAGCGCTCTTGCTTACTCGCCTTGGCATGTGGTAAGAGGGTGGGCGACTTACACGCACTGTCGACGAACACTGCGTGTATGGAGTTCGGTAAGGATGACTGTATGGTCAGGCTGCAGCCTAGATGGGGGTATGTGCCTAAAGTGCCAATGACGCAGGACGTCGACCTATTTAGTGGGTGGCTCCGCCCCTAGCTCGAGCGTCATTGGCCGGTAAGATTTACCGGCGTGATGCAATAAGGCTTCAGTATTTTGGGAGGAGGGGGATAACCCCAAGCGTAAGCTACGCAGTGTCTCGTTCCCTCCTTTCAGGGAACCGAGGTTACGTACGTAACCGGAGACGTTTTCGTTGATGGTTTCCCTTTAAATTTCAGTGGAAATAAGGAGATATACTGAGAGACAGAATGAATGCAGTGATCTTTACCTCTGTTAAACTCTGTGAACTGAGAACAGCATTATGGTGTGAGCAGGCCTGTCTAAAGGTGTCAGGTTGAGACAGTGATCCCAGAATTCCACGGGCTTCTGTCTATGCGTCTCTGGTAGTAAAGCTACAAGCTCTATGGTAGGCAGTAATGCATCTCAAAGTAATTAAATCCAATACTTTCCACAAATATGATACAAAATAGAACCTGAAGATTTTAGCAAATGGTCAGCGAAAGGTGGTGCTTAACCTTCAAAAAATGCTGATCATCAACCTCAGGTTGCAAACCTCATACAAAATGAATACAAACAGCTCATATAATTATTATTATTTATTTTATTTTTTTTGCCTGATTTTGCCTGAGGTTGAACAGTTTTCTGAAGGCTAAGCAAGAACCTCCTTTTAATGACATTTGTTGAAGGTATAAATAAGGTTTTGTAACCCTGTTTCCAAAATTTTGGTCTTGCAACCGTTTAAATACATCAGATTTTAAACTGTATTGTGTTATTTTTTAGCAATAAACACTAAGTAAATATGAAAAATAAAACAAATAAAACGATGGAAAAAAAATACATTAAAAAAGGACACAAAATGAGTAATGGGGTTGCAAATTTAATGAAGCCGTTACTAATTAGTTTGTGAACAAATATTGGTTTCTAGTTACTGATAAACATATGTTTTAATTAATTAAAGACTGATCCTTTTTTCTTCCTTTTTACATTATATAAAAGGGCTGAATGGCCAAGTTTGATGAATCCAGTCAACAGAAATATTTTTAAAAAATTAAGGAAATGAAACAAGATTAATTACTTGCCTTCCCACCATGCATTAGGAAAATGTAAAAATTATATTATGTTATATGTTACTGGAGCAACACAATTTAAGGAATGTTTATTTTTATAATGGGCAAAATCATATGGTAAAAGGCCAGGGTTAAATAATACATGGAACAAAGCTGAATATGCTGTTTTCATTATTGTAGTTCATTAAAAAAGGCTTTACTACAATTAATTAAATATCTACTTAATAGAACAAATGGTAACACTTTACTATAGGGACCAAATTTAACTATTAGCTGTTTATAATTTAAATAGTTAATTTAATAGTTTGTGGACCCTCCATGACAGTATTACCATGTAGAGGGTGTCAGGACAGCGTTTGGACCAATCAGACATACATTTATTCATTATATTTAATGAACAATCCAACAAACCCTCTCATTCAGCAAACAATCTGTGAGGGTCTATGGACCCTTCCCCCGAAAGAGCACCCTAAAGGGCTGTTACCAGGGCAACCAATCTGATAACACTAGTTTATTACTCAAAGGAATACGGGCAGAGCAACCTATTTCCCCTTAGGAAAGACACATAATGCCCATAAAAATGGACTCTTCTCTAATTAATTCATAGAAAAACCTTTCTTTGAATGAACACACATATCCTTCAGGTCATTGTGCATATTATTACTGTTCTTGTATATGTTTTTGTGTATTGTATACTGTTTTATGCATGCTTATGACAGATCACTAGTTAATATCACTTTAACTGTACCATGTTTGGTATCTATCAATTCGTCTTCGGATGATCTAAATGACAGTGTATATTACATGTTGATACCTATGCAACATATTAGTGTCCTAAGAATCTTTAGTAGTTTTTGCATTAACCCCCAGGCAAATTACATATGCAAATTACCATGTTGAGAGACAAAAAGTTGTAAACTTTCCCTCCAGAAGTGCAAGTCCCCATTGGCTCTTTGTCTGACAGGCCTCAGCACAACCAGTCTGCGGTTCTTTTAGATCCTAAGAGGATGAGGAGGATACGAGCTCCTCAGCAACCCTTAAGTTTTGCACCAGGCCTTGCGGCCTTGACTTTCCATTCAACCAAGGATCCTCGGATCTCAGCAGATCTCTTTCTTAGCTCGTTTTCACTTTCTACCTGGGAAGAAACTCCCAATCACCATCGAGTCAGGACATCTTTGGAATTTATCACTCTTCAACCCGGAAGAATGTATGTAATCGCAAGTCCAAAACCTGGAAACCATCAAGACTTACTTTCATCCGAGACTACATTCCGGGCACTCGTCAGTGACCAAGGCAATGCAAGTATCGTACATTTAACTAAACGAAACAGAGGTTTAGTATAAGTTATAGACCCCGTTATAAACGGCGCTGATGGTTTTACTCAGGTGGTTAACTGACTCTTTCCATAACTGCATTCTCTGTCTTCTCTAATGGCTTCATTCATCCACTTTAGCTCCCCTTTGTATGTATGCGTGAGTGTATGTTTATTTGTTTGTTTGTTTAGGTTAGTTATGTGTGTTAGCGTTTAGTTAATAAAAGTTGTGTGCACAAATTACATGACTTTCGGGTTCTGCCTTGCAAATAATTGTCCCTTAACGATTTTAACCCTCGCTACATGCTCTAATGCATTAATAGGAAAGTATTTTCTGTGGCCATGGAAATATCCTTTCTTAGAGTTCATATGAAATTACACTGAATGTTCGCTGGACGAACAGATCAGATGATGGCAATTTAGCTCTGCTACAGTTATTACTGTCAGCCGATATAAATAATTGTAATTAATCATAATTAATTGTAATTATTTATATACATCTCACTTTTGAGCTAATTTGCTACACAGGTTAAGACAAAAAAAAGCATTTTAAGAAAGGATACAGACATTTGATGTGTTTAAAACAAGCTACTTTTCATTGTAGGTTACTTCTATGTTAGATAATAATTTATCACATGAGATATTTACATGTAATGTTTAAAAGTGTATACTGCATTTGTGGAAAATGTAATGTAGTTTCCTTCAGAAACACCTGCATAGAAATTCTAGTGTAGCTTGATTAATTACAGAACTATTCTATGGCAGGGCGTCAAATTGTGGAATACACTGGTCACTCTAGATTAGAAGTGGTGAGCATCCTTCTGTAATAAAGCTCTGTGTGTGTGTGTGTGTGTGTGTGTGTGTGTGTATGTGTGGGATATTGTGGAGAGGAGAGGTAATAAAAGAAATGCTTATGCAGCCATCAAAAATGCAGGAGCAGAGAATTTTAACAGGATACAGGGACAACACTAAAACTCACAAAGCCCCGAACACAATTTTTATGGATGGGTCGTCTTTCCTCGAGACCAATGAGTAGGCTGTACCACAGAGGCACCCCTCATCACAGAACCCGGTTGTCCCACACTGCTGACAACCCTGCGGGGACTTACAGGAAAAAAGCACACACACACATACTGGACCATCAGAGCATCATCTCTTCTCCAGTCACACGAGCTTCTCCCTGAGGCACCACCTGTCATTGGATTTTCACTAGCCAAGGAGTATGACCGTCACACAATATGGACACACACTCTCGCCAACAGATCACGCTGACAGGAATAAACATATGACACACATACTCATTCAGGTGATCAAAGGAAATGACAGCGGTGTTTTCATCTCTCCGTGCTCATGTCTGCGATAACACTGGCGCCAAACTCTCCAGAGAGTGTCTGTTCTGAAAAAAGCTGCCTGCACAGTGACCTCACACACACACAAATATACAGCGTTAACAAGGATAACACCAGTCTACAACTATACATTAACAAAGGTATAATAACAGAAGACCCCTCCCCATTAAACTGTCTATCACACACATATACTCTTCTAACAATGGTTACACATTAGATCTGTGATTTGTATCTGCGTTTGAGTGTAACTGTGTGAGGATACACATTTTCAAATAACTCGCCAACAGGTAGACATGACTACATTCAGCATTACACTCATGCACACCAGTCTTCATGACAACGCAGAAACAGCTACAGGTCTCGTACATGGACGATGACATCATATAATACTATAGTATAACTACTACACAACATCCTATAATTTACCAGCCACACATACTAACTACAATAAAAGCTGATGCAAGCAGACACAACATTTTTACACAGCAAGTACTATGATAATATCATGATTTTTGTGGAAAGTACATGATTGTACTGTGATTACTAGGGTATTCCTAGACACACTTTGGAGCACAATGGTAAATGAATATGGTGAGCCTCATTTCACTGTACAGGACCACTGTATTATCATTATATGTATGGACACTATTATGATGGTAATCTTTGATTTGACACACTTTGGGATACTATGGTTAATAAAAGTGGTAATCATATGTACATGGTATCACAGTACTATGGTATCACCGTGATTTTTGCGGACACTACCGTAACAGTAATACCATGGTATTTTCTTTCTACATACCTTTGGATGCTATGCTAAATAAAGGTGGTAATCATATGCACATGGTATCAAAGAACCATGGTATTACCATGAATTTTGTGGACACTACTGTAACAATAATACTATGATATGTTTTGTCATATTTTGGGATACTATGGTAATTACAGGTGGTAATCATATGTATACACGGCATCATAGTACTATGGTATTACTGTGATTTATATGGACAGTACTATATTGTTAGACAAACTTTGAAGCACCATGATAAATGCAATAATCATAACCATCAAATTTACGTGGACACTACCATGGTATTTTTATTTATTTATTTTTTTTTTTTTACATATCTTGGGGTACTAGTAGGGGTAATAAAAGTGGTAATCATATGTACATGGTATCACAGTACTATGGCATTGTCATGTTTTTGAGGCCCCTTTGTGACAGTATTACCATGTTTTCTTTGGCATGCTTCAAAGTTCTATGATAAATTAATGTGGTAATCATAAATTATACCTCAATACACAACTGCAATGAGCACCATGCTAAATAGATATGGTAATCACACATTGTTTCACTCCTTACAAAAAAAGTACTGTGGTAATATCATAACACTTTAATACACTACCAATGTAAGGTTCAGTCCATTTTTTTATTAATATTTTATTTTAGCAAAGATGTATTCGATCAAAATTGACAATGAAGACATAATGTTTTAAAAGATTTCTATTTTAAATAAATGTAGCTCTTTTCAACTTTCTATTCATCACAGAATCCTGAAAGAAATGTACCATGATTTCTAAAAAAAAATATTAAGTAGCACAACTGTTTTCAACATTGCTAATGATAAGAAATGCTTATTGAGCACCAAATCAGCGTATTAGAATGATTTCTGATGGAGACAATGAAGACTGGAGTAATGACTGCTGAAAATTCAGCTTTGCTGTCACAGGAATAAATTACATTTTAAAATATAATAAAATAGAAAACATTTATTTTGATTTGTAAAATATTTCACAATATTGCTGTATTTTTGATAAATGCACCCTTGGTGAGCATAAGATACTTTAAAAAAAAAAAAAAAAAAAAAACGTTTTTTAAAAATCAGTAACACTTTAGGGAACCCATATTCACTATTAACTAAGAATTTTCCCTTAACAAATTCCTAATTACTGCTTATTGCTAGTAAATAAGGCAGTTGTTGTAGTAGTTACATTTAGGTATAGAGTAGGGTTAAGGGATCTAGAATATGGTCATGAAGAATAAGGCATTACTACATCCTTTATAAGCACTAATTAACAGCCAATATACTAGTAATAAGCATACTAATAAGCAACTAATTAATAGTGAATATGTGTTCCCTAATCTAAAGTGTTACCAAAAAAAAAAAAAAAGCTCACCGACTTTTTGAGTAGTAGTGTATCTATCAGGTACATACCCAAAAACCATAATAGCAATATGGTATTCTGTGCTATTACTATCTGATACCATCATTGTAACATGGTACCATCACAGTACTTCAGTTAATGGCAAATAGAGATAAAATTCCTGAAGTTCTATGGCAAACAAAAAACTTTTTGGTTTGAACGACTCGACAGGGTAGTTTTTAACACACCTGTGATTGATTATATAATACCTGACAACCACACAGAATTTCCACAATCACAATGTGAGGGCACAATAGCACCCTTATCACACACAGCATCAAAGACACATCACAGCTCACAATGGAAGCATCAATAAACATGCCATAAAAGAGCACATTAGACACACAGTAGTGTAAAGGCATGTGTGTGTGAGCAGCTACAATTGAGAACACCATAAAGCCCATCACTATGGCAACCATTTACCAAATGACCATTCACAGGATGCACAAGTGTTACAGATACACGCCGATATGAAGAAAAAGACATCCTCCGCCGTTCTTTTCACTCCATCTCACACTCACGTAACGAAGACTCCGCAGTGAGGATATAATATCTTAGAAAAGACAGGACGGGCTCTACAGAATCGCAGTGTGCCAGTGCAACCACACACGGTCGTTGCACCATCGGCGACTGTCACAACATTACATCTCATTTACACATACGATCAGTTTCGCCCAACCTCAGATTTCAAGCCCACACCCCGGGAATGCCACGAATAGAGGGATCCTCGGTTCCTGGTGACAGAAGACAGGGCGAAACCCTCCTTGATCTGGGAACATAAATAATTGAGATGCTACAGCAGTCACACCAAGCACAAACGTCCATAAGCGGTGGACAGATACTGTGCCCCTTTCTGACAGTGTACACACACCGCCCAGCTGAGCCTCACAAGCACGACACACACACACACACACACACACACACACAGTGCCTGAAAATGGCAGTGGAGGATACACACCCAAAAAATCTCAACCCCGCATGTTACGAGAGAGAGAAAGGAAAAAATGAGAAGATGGAGAGGAGGAGATGTGGGAGAGAGAGCCAGGGTTGCTGCGGACGAACCAACCTGAGCAGAGCCGTCAGAAAGCAGCATCCCTCCCCCTCTCTCTCCACCACCAGCGTCCCCATCTCAGCCTTCCCCTGCTCCTTTCTTCTCGCTTCCCGACCCTCCCAGGCAGCCGTGCTGCTGTCTTACCTGCGGCTTGCTGGGAGGCTGCCTGTTCCGGCGGTTGGGTCTGGGCCTGGAGCGGGTGTAGTGCCTCAGTGTGTGGCCTTCGATGGGCAGGTCCATAGGGGGCTGAGGAGGTGCAGGCTCTGAGCGCCGGGGCTCTCTGTTGCTAAGAGTGGCAGCAGCAGCAGCGGGAGCGGCAGCAGCATCCGCCTCTCTCCCCGAGTAGGAGGGGCTTACTGGCTTCAGCTGGCCTGCCGTGGTGACTGACAGCCCTGTGGCCAATGACAACGACAGGGCCCGCCTCCTCTCCTCCATTCCTACCCTGGAGACCTGAGGCCCTCCCCCTCCTCTCTCCTCTACCTCCTGCTGGGGATGTGTGGCCGCACGCGCCTGCTGTTCCCCTTCCACATCTAACAAACCTGCAGAGAGAGAGGGAAGAAGGAAATAAGGGACAACAGAGGGAGATAGTGAGGGAGGGGAGAGACTGAAGCCTGTATGATGTGTGTATCTACCAGGAGAGGAGGAAATAGATCGAGAGAGAAGGAGGGAACGATGGATATGCAGATATGCAACAGAGGATGCGAGGGGGGAATGAAAGATCAGTGAAAAAGGCAAGAAAAGGGAAAGATAAAGCTGGACATCATGGAAGGTTCAGGATATTCACATGATTGATGCAGGCTGCCAGGGAATCTCACAAAAACACGCCCAGAATGTCATGTCATGTTTTACCCCAAAATCAATAAATATACAGTCTAATTTATTTATGATTATATTTTAGATATGGGAAATCAAACCTAATTTAGACATTATTTTTTTATAACAGTTAAGCACATCACCCCATCATAACACCTTCATTGCTCTCAGTGGTGATTATGATTACTGTAATATTTTTACTGTATTACAATAAAACAGTTAGCCAGTTAGCCAGTATAATAAAAATAAATCAAATAAATGCAGCCTGGTGAGCATATATATATATATATATATATATTGATCAAAAATACAGTGTAAACAGAAATGTTGCAAAATATTATTTAAATGATTACGATTAAAAACAAGTTTCTATTATAAAATATTTTAAAATGCAATTTACACCCATGCAGTAGCTAATATTCCAGTCATTAGTGTCGAAATGGTGCTCATTAATCATTTCTTATTGTTATCAATGTTGAAAAGACTTTGGGCTGACTAATATTGTTGTGGAAACTGTATTGAATTTTATTTATTTTTTCCAGAATTCTTTGATGAATAGAACAGCATTTATTAGAAATAGAAATCTTATGTAACATTATGAATGTATTTTGATCCATTTATTGCCTTCATGCTTAATAAAAGTATTAATTTCATTTAAAATAAATACATAAATTAGTGTTTTGCACTATATACTCTTAAAAAAAAGGTTCTTTATTGGCATCGATGGTTCCATGAAGAACCTTGAACATCCATGGAACTTTTCAAATGAAGAAAAGTTTCTTTATAGTGGAAAAAGGTTATTTAGATTTTTAATATGTTCTTCAAATGGTTCATTTAAGAACTGTTCAATGAAAGGTTCTTTGGGGAACCAAAAATGGTTATACTATGCAATCACTGCAAAAATACCCTTTTGGAGCCTTTATTGTACAATACAAAAATAGTCTAAATAACCGGCTTCATTTTGTTGTTCATTTTGCAAATTAATTATAATTTCTTCATCCGACTTATGTGACTGGAAGAGGAAAGATAAGAGCAGAGATAACAGGAAAGGTACACACAAAAGAGCAGCGGAACAGGAAGGTGGCGGACCCGGGGAGGGGCTTTGTCATGGTTGTAAGCGGGTGGCCCCCTCCCTCGTCTGAGGGGCTCAGTGGTGTGAGAGTAACAGGGCTATGCTCCAGTTAGCTGCTGCCAGCAGTGTTACACAGCTGATTATATTTAGTAGAGACAGGGTGGGACCTCCCAAAATCAATCCCCCCACTGTCTCAGACTCACACACAAGCCACAGATAGTAGACCAATTAGACAGGGAGGGGAAATCCCATGAGAGGGGGATCCCGCTCTCGCAGACAGGACTTCAAACAACAAAGCATGCTTTTGAAGTCACGTGCACTATAGCACTACTACAGTACATACTGCATCACATACACACAATCTCACCCATTTGCACAAGTTAAACACACAATGGGCTGTCATTAAACCAGTCTCGCACTCTGTAGTAAAGGATGTGGTTGAATGAGGTCTGGATAAACATTTATAGTTGATTGATTGTAAAAATCATAGTGGTTTTGTTCAGATAAGAGCAATAACAAGTCTTTAACCCCTCCATATTTGATGAAAGCATAATTAAACAGACCTGAACATGACCTCTGACCTCAACAGCTGTGGTGTATATGCCAGGGTTTGTTACAGCCAATCATCTTTCAAGTAATGCAGCTATGATGTCACCAGTATACACTGTACTTCTAATCACATGTGATTTAGGTGTGCAAAAGCAAAGATAAATGGCAAAGGGCGAAGCACTTGTCGACATCAAGACACAAGGGACTTACTTTTGATGGAAGGGGCGGGACGGATGCTACGGAGTGGAAGCTGTTCCTCCAGTTGACAGGGACATACTGTGGACATGTAGAGAAAATCAAACTTGAATGCATACAAGTGACTGCAATCAAACTCACGCTCTAGATTACCAAAATCATTTGAATCATATTCAAACTCTGATCATAAAACAATCAATTCTGTGAAAAATAAACAAGCTGTGTTGAAGCCATAATTGATATTATGTGAACGCACATCACTTGAATTGCAAAAGTGGGGTCTAAATGCCTTGGACCACTTTAAAAAACTGGGATTTTTTAAAATCTGGAAATTAGTTTCAAAATATAGAATGTTATTACAAAAAAGAAAATATTTCTACTTTTTGTACAGATTCTTAATACAAGTTTTCTTAATACATGGACCATCAAGTATGACACAAAGTGGAGTATATTATTCAGCAAAACTCTAAGAAATCATGGACTTTTCATGGAATTTTTAATCAATTATTTAATCAATAACCTCAAATTACTATGCTGATGATATTATTTGAAATTTAAATGAGAAAAATACAAAATTTTCATTAGCTGTCTCAGACTTTCATACCCAACTAAATATTGTTAGGCCATGGTGTTATTTTGCTTGGTAACTGTAAACAGTCTATGATTAGACTGATCTGAACTATATTGTATTTTTATTACTATACAATTTTATAAAAGCAACAAGCCACACAAGGCTGTGTTACGGTGATTTTAAAATGCTTACTACTTTACTTACTCTACCATTCAAAAGATTTTTTAATGCTTAGTTTTGAAATAAGTCTATTATGTTGCATTCATTTACTCAAAAATACAGTAAAATCAGTAATATTGTAAATGATTATTACAATTTTTAAAAACTGATTTTCTATTTTTTAAATATTTAAAAATTCAATTTGTTTCTGTGAAGATAAATCTGAATTTTCAGCAGTCATTACTCCAGTCTTCAGTGTCACATGATCCTTCAGAAATCATTCTTATATTCTGATTTGGTGCTTAAGAAAATTTCTTATAATTATCAATGCTGAAAACAGTTGTGCTGGTTAATATTTTTGTAGAAATTGTGACTGTTTTTTAGGATTCTTTGATTAATAGAAATTTCAAAATGACAGAATTTATTTGAAAAATAGCCTTCACTGCAACTTTTGAACAATTTAATGCATCCTTGCTAAAGAGAAGTATTCATTTCTTTCAAAAAAAAAAAAATACTTTTGAGTGGTAGTGTATGTGCAAAATAAAAACAAAGGAAAAGTCCTGAGTAAGTGTTGGATCGGAAAGCTCGAATCGAGCAGACATGCTCTGTCCTCACATCATCTGTAGGGAATTCATGCTCCATCACTCTGAGCTGAGGAACATTGGCCTTGATATTGGTGGACTGGGAAAACTCCCTCATGTGCTTGTCCTGAAAGCAAGCAAGATATATATTTCACGTCATAGACATGCACACACAATTCTCATATGCTCAATATACACATTCATAAATGCAAACACTTGCCAGCTTTTCCTGAGCCACTGACAAATCCTGAAGAACTTCATTAATTATGCTTTCCACCAGAGAGACACTGACAGACAGTTTCAGTTCACTGAGAAAAAGTGAGAGAGGGGAGCACAAAGTTAAAAAAAATCTTTTGAAGTTTCAAGAGTTTAATATTGTTTATAATGATGTGCATGTGCGTCCCACCTGAGCTTGTTTCTGATGCTGTTCTCTGTCTCTTGCATTGTGTTTTGAATGAAGTGTGCAGACTGACGTGTCTTCTTGGCCACACAGTCTGCCAGATGCTCGCTGACACTCGACCTCTGGACGACTCTGGGGCAGGTCAGCTGGGCAGACTGCAGCATAGCCGTTGCCAGTTCCTGTACAACACAATAGGAAATCTGATTTGTACTGCCATTGAATTACAGTGACCTAAACACTAAAACATACTCAACTCTTGATCTCGATCATACTACATACCAAACACTACAGAAACACCCAAAAAACATAACTAAACTGTACCTGGATTTCCTCAGTTATCTCACTCCTCAAGGCTGTAGCAGCATCATTGAGAATGCATTTCAGCATGCGACCATTAGAGGGCGCTCTGCCCAACTCATAAAGCCCTGCGAAAGACTGGGGGGAAAGGCCAAATGTCAAACATCACATGTTAAGAGCATCATTACATTGTTATGGAAATTTAAAGCTATATATATATATATGTATACATATATATACATATATACAGTGGGGCAAAAAAGTATTTAGTCAGCCACCAATTGTGCAAGTTCTCCCACTTAAAAAGATGAGAGAGGCCTGTAATTTTCATCATAGGTATACCTCAACTAAGAGAGACAAAATGAGAAAAAAAAAATCCAGAAAATAACATTGTAGGATTTTTAAAGAATTAATTGGTAAATTATGGTGGAAAATAAGTATTTGGTCACCTACAAACAAGTAAGATTTCTGGCTCTCACAGACCTGTAACTTCTTCTTTAAGAGGCTCCTCTGTCCTCCACTCGTTACCTGTATTAATGGCATCTGTTTGAACTCGTTATCAGTATAAAAGACACCTGTCCACAACCTCAAAAAGTCCAACTCCAAACTCCACCATGGCCAAGACCAAAGAGCTGTCAAAGGACACCAGAAACAAAATTGTAGACCTGCACCAGGCTGGGAAGACTGAATCTGCAATAGGTAAGCAGCTTGGTGTGAAGAAATCAACTGTGGGAGCAATTATTAGAAAATGGAAGACATACAAGACCACTGATAATCTCCCTCGATCTGGGGCTCCACGCAAGATCTCACCCCGTGGGGTCAAAATGATCACAAGAACTGTGAGCAAAAATCCCAGAACCACACGGGGGGACCTAGTGAATGACCTGCAGAGAGCTGGGACCAAAGTAACAAAGGCTACCATCAGTAACACACTGCGCCGCCAGGGACTCAAATCCTGCAGTGCCAGACGTGTCCCCCTGCTTAAGCCAGTACATGTCCGGGCCCGACTGAAGTTTGCTAGAGAGCATTTGGATGATCCAGAAGAGGATTGGGAGAATGATGAAACCAAAATAGAACTTTTTGGTAAAAACTCAACTTGTCGTGTTTGGAGGAGAAAGAATGCTGAGTTGCAGCCAAAGAACACCATACCTACTGTGAAGCATGGGGGTGGAAACATCATGCTTTGGGGCTGTTTTTCTGCAAAGGGACCAGGACGACTGATCCGTGTAAACGAAAGAATGAATGGGGCCATGTATCGTGAGATTTTGAGTGAAAACCTCCTTCCATCAACAAGGGGATTGAAGATGAAACGTGGCTGGGTCTTTCAGCATGACAATGATCCCAAACACACCGCCCGGGCAACGAAGGAGTGGCTTCGTAAGAAGCATTTCAAGGTCCTGGAGTGGCCTAGCCAGTCTCCAGATCTCAACCCCATCGAAAATCTTTGGAGGGAGTTGAAAGTCCGTGTTGCCCAGCGACAGCCCCAAAACATTACTGCTCTAGAGGAGATCTGCATGGAGGAATGGGCCAAAATACCAGCAACAGTGTGTGAAAACCTTGTGAAGACTTACAGAAAACGTTTGACCTCTGTCATTGCCAACAAAGGGTATATAACAAAGTATTGAGATGAAATTTTGTTATTGACCAAATACTTATTTTCCACCATAATTTGCAAATAAATTCTTTAAAAATCCTACAATGTGATTTTCTGGATTTTTTTTTTTCTCATTTTGTCTCTCATAGTTGAAGTATACCTATGATGAAAATTACAGGCCTCTCTCATCTTTTTAAGTGGGAGAACTTGCACAATTGGTGGCTGACTAAATACTTTTTTGCCCCACTGTATATATATATATATACACACACACACACACATATATATATTGCATTTTCATATCCTGATCACATGTGTCTTATATGTATCATATTATATGTTACATATTCAGCAACTTGAGGATGTAAATCTTAATTCTCAGTTTTCTTTTAATATATCACAGATAAATGAAAGTCTGGTGTGCATGTTTATAAGCATATATATTTTTTGAAAGTATAACAGGAATGACTTGTACACTATAGTTCAAAAGTTTGAGGTTGACTTTTAAAAACTTGAAATGAAAGACATTTATAATGATACAAAATATTTAATTTCAAATAAGTGCTGTTCTTAACTTCTTTTGAATTCTTTATTCAGCAAAGAATCAGTTTTTTTTCAACTGTTTTCATCATTGATAATAATAGGAAATGTTTCTTGAGCACCAAATCGGCCTATTAAAATGACTTCTGAAGGATCATGTGACACTTAAGATTGGAGTAATGGCTGCTGAAAATTCAGCGTTTCCATCTGAGGAATAAATCACATTTTAAAATATATATACATATAAACATTCACTATAAATGTTCACTGAAGTATTTACTATATATATTATATAATATTACCATTTTTTCTATATTTTCTGATCAAATACTGTAAATGCAGCCTTGGTGAGACTTTCAAAAACATTCAAAAATCATACCAATCCCAAACTTTTAAACTGTAGTGTAAAATAAATCTATTTTAAATCTGTAATATTGCAAACCATGTAGATGTGTAATCTCATACACTAATGGCCGTCTTTGCATGTTGAAGCGCTTCCTCTGCAAGCAAGATGTCCGACTGCACCTCTTGTATATTGTAGCAGGTTAAAGGATGCACACTTTCCTGTAGTTTCTTACAGAGATCCTGCACTAACTGGGAGAACAGAGAACAGAGACTTTCTCATGATGATCTGAACCCTTAGCATGTAGTATTACAGTCATCGGCAGTAATAATTGTCTAGGGAGTATATATCCACACAAACCTGTTCAGAGCGAGTGGTCTTTAGTCCATGCTGCAGATGACACATATCCTCACCTGTTCCACACTGTCTCTGATTGTTCCTGTGTAAAAAAGTCTGGATCTACATATACACACACAAAAAGAGTCAGTTATATATAGATCATTGTCTGCTCTGGCTTTCTACAGTCCTGGAAACAAGAACTAACTTTCTGTAAAGCCTCCTCCATCTTCTCTGGGGTGTTTCGGTATGCTTGAAGAACATCACTCATTGGAATGGACATGTTCTGTAGTGTCAAGTTTCTGTTTGAAAACACACATATAGAAAACACATAAGTTTGTAACAAATAGAAGTCATTGAAAAATGTCTGTATGTCTGTAGAGTACTCTCACTTTTCCATGGCATTGGCCACATCCATAAATCCTCCAGCAGTCACATTGTTTCGGTCCCAAACCAGTGTTCTGTCAGAAAACAAAGCACAACCTTCATAAGAAATGACAGCGATTGCAGTTTTGCCAAATTGGACATGTTTTGTTGATCCTGGAAAAAGATTCCTGTCAAACATCATTTTAACCCCATCATTAACATTAACCCAAGTATAAATTTTGACTGTTTGACAGGAACAATGATCAAGGAACATGACAAAAATGCTAGTCAGCAGGTGTGGAAAATTACTTTAGCTTGGTGTTGATCACGAGGGCCTTTGCTAGCATCTTTGCTCCTGTGTCACCTATACAGTTTCCGCTGATATCAATCTTGGACAGGCTGGCGTTGCTGCCCAGGCTGTTGATGAGGATGGTGGTACCAGTTTTCAACTTTGAGTCACATACAGAGAGAGACTCGAGTGGCTACAAAGTGTAAAAAAGGGAGTAAAGACATCAAGGAGGTCACTTTCCATGCCAAATGCACATACGAGACAATGGTCATTATATTGCTTCAACAAATTCCATTGATTTTTTTCATGGAGTCATTTTCATGGAGTCATTAACCTTTGGCTATAAGTCTCATTAAGATTTCTATCAAGGTCTGAGTCTCATTAGCTTTAGAAACTGTATCTACTGAGAAGTTTGGGTCGTGAAAGGCCAGCACTGATCCTTTGGAGACCATAAATGCTCCTATTAATGTGGATAAAGTTACATAAAGTTGAGAGTCTGTTTTAATGAGTCCTATATGTGAGTCACAGCTGCTTGTGTAATTACTGAGCCCGGGCGTGCCTTGATAGAGAGGGATTCTGGGTAATTAAATCTCAATGCTTGCTGGAGAAATGGAGGGGGTGTCTCTGCGGACATTCTCTCTTTATTGGTTCCAGTATTACAGATGCAAACACACACAGAAGCACACATACCAATCTTTAATGTTAACTGAGCCAAAGACAGCAGCTCTTCCTACTCTCAATGCTATATGAGAGCTGTAGTCCGTAGGTGGACTTTGTGGTGTATGTATCTGTGGTGGATGGGGGAAGTGATCCTATTTTGCAGCAATTCTCATATCATTTGGGAGAGCCTGGTTATGAATATGACTAATGTATGATTCTAATGAAATAATGAGAAGTGTGTGTGTATGTGTGTAGTGTTTCTGATTATTACAAATGATGTACTTACACACTCCTCCTCTTGAATTAGCTGTACAAGGCGGTGTAATACATCTGTAAGAGCTCTGAGAGAAAGAGGCGGCATTTAAAATATGCATTAAAGGAAATGGGGGAATTGGGTAGATATGACAAAGTGCATCAAAAACATTTCAAACAGGTTTCCTGAACACTCATCCATCTAACGTCCAAAAAAGCACACATATCATTAAAAAAAATATGAGTAATTCACACCTAGACTTCATGGCACTTACCTAGACTTCATGGCAAAATTGCGTCCAATTGAAAGGTGCCTAATAGAATGACTGCGACCAATGGAGAGAATTAAAGTAACCATTTCGCTCTCAAAACCTGTCAGAAAGAAACCACAAATTACTCGTGATTTGTCTATATATACCTACATAATAATTTAATTTCACAGTAAGCGAGCCGTACAACTTCCATCACACAGCCACCAAATTAGACACGCTTCCTCTTTCTACAAGTATTAACCATATTTTTACCTGTCAAGCAGAGGCAAAGCAAGCTCATTTTGGCCCTATCGCGTCTTGTGTCTTTATTTATTCCTTTTAGTACATTTGACTGAGTAAGCCAACAGTCCTGAGTGTTAACTGTTGATAAATTATAAACATCCTGCAAAGGGTCGACACAGAACGCATTCTAGGTACTAGTATCTAATGAATAAGTATGTGTATCTATTAAATAAATACTGATATCTAATAATAAGTACTAGTATCTATAAATACTTAATAGTACCTAAAGAATAAGTAATTGTATCTAATAATAAATACTAGTATCTAATTAATAAGTTCTAGTGTCTATTAAATACTTATTAGTATCTAATAAACAAGAATAAATGTCTAATAAATAAGTACCAGTACCTTTAGAAAGAATAAGAACTAGTACCTAAAGTATAAGTATTAGTGATTAATAAATAAATACCAGCACCTAACTGTCACGATCTGTATCATCCCGGACTTCTGCCATTCCATCAAAGACTACATTTCCCATAATCCTTTGCCCGAACACATCAGCACTCATTGTTTGCACCTGTGTCTCATTTACCCTGTCTGCTCACCCTATATAAGTCTGGTTCAGTTTGCCATTCTTTGCGAAGTCTTGTATGTGTCATTACTGCAGATCTAGCCTTGTTTCCTGTTGACTTCTGTGTCTTGGTTCCTGGTCTTGTTACTCTGCCCGTTTCTGGATTACCCTTTTGCCTGTGATTTTGCCCTGTTGCCTTTGTTTGGACTGATTGCTTGTGTTATGACCTTTTCCTGTTTTTGGACTCTGTTTGTGGATTACCCCTTTAATAAAATACTGCATCTGGATCCTCATACTTCGTGTCACCGTGCAGTTCATGACACAAACGGAATAGGCTACTAAACACTTGAGCATGAAAATAGATACTTGTAAATTTAAAGGATTAAATGTTAAAAATGGTTTGCCTTAGAGACACATGGAATTAAGACATGTTTTTAATAGTTGTACTTTTTTAACATGACATGGCATTTTGAAAAAGAACATGGCACTCATGTGCGACAGTTTAAAAATCCATAAATCCATTAAATGTGACAGGTGTCAAATGAGTTTGGGTATATTGTACCAGTCCAGTCATATACAGTATGTTTTCATCTTTTATAATTCAAATATCTCTCTCATTTATTTCACACTGACACTGGTCTCTGTGTTTGTGTATGTGTTCAGACAGGTGTGATAGCCCTGCAGTGGCACAGTGTGGGTCCAGTGGTTCATGTGCTATTCTGACTGATGAGTTGAGCCTTTTTCTCCTCATGTAACAGATACAACAATTCCTATATTTGCTTTGTCTCCTCGTGGGTTATAAAAATAGCATGGCCTGATTCCATCTGCTCCCAGGGTTCAACATTTTTACAAACATTGTTTCTATCTTGAAAAACAACACTAGTTGCTTCAAGAACCACTGAAATGGTTTAATTTTCAGATATCTAGTTCAACAACTAAGGAAGATTCCAGGTTAAACACAAGATGAACTTTGCCATCAGCATCTGCGGCATGTTGTTGATTACCACAGAGAATGAATTTCACTTGTGTCCCAGTTTGAAAAAAAAAAAAAAAACATGTACAGTAATAAAAACACTTAAAGGAATAGTTCACCCAAAAATGAAAATTCTGTCATCATTTACTCACCCTCATGCCATTCCAAACCTGTATAAGTTTCTTTCTTATGCTGAACACAAAAGAAGATCTTTTGAAGAATTTTAAAGAACCAAACAGTTGTTGGTCCCCATTGACTTCCATAGTAGGGAAGAAATATTATGGAAGTTAGTCAGTGGGGGCCATCATTTTTCAAAATATCTTCTTTTATGTTCAGCATAAGAAAGAAACTCATACAGGTCTGGAGCGACATGAGGGTGAGTAAATGATGCCAAAGTTTTTATTTTTGGGTGAACTATTCCTTTAAAATGTGGCAAAAGTTTCAGAGGGCTTAAAAGCAGAAATGTGAAGCTTGTACTTTGTTAAACATATTTACATGCTTAATAAATGCTTAATATTTGAGCGGTTAGGAATTGTCAGGGAAAAAACATATTTGATAGCACGTATCTGATGCTTAATGCACTGGTAGGAAGAGTGGGATTTTGGACCAATGAGATTGCACAGTGGGCGGGGCTACCAAGCAACAAACACAGAAACCAAACGATGACTGTCCTGATCAGGACAAAACTCTGATTTTACTGTCTGCTTTTATTCTGATTTTATGCTTTTATTGTTTATCGCTTTATCACATCATGCCTGGTTACTTAGAACATGTTATTAAAACAGTTTACCAGGTTTAAATCCATTCCACAGATTTTCCCTAAAAATCTATGACCAAAAATGTGGTAAATATCATCAGGTCATTTGTAGAGATGTAAACAACAACCCTTTCTGCCTTTTACGTATCTTATGAAAAGAGGTTTTCTAAGCAGCAGGAGGACAAACGGACACACACAGCGAGTCAGATTAATTTATGCCTCCATCTCTGCATGTATCAGTAAGATATAATTTATAACCTGATGTGAGGAGAGACCCTGTAAGCCCTCTAGTGCTGTTGTGAAAGAGATAGTCAGTAAGAGCAATATAATAAATCTGACAGAAATAAAGAGGAAGGTATAAAGGGAGGTTAATAAAGTGCTGGCCGCATGAAAGAGAAAATAAAATAAGAGACTGTACCATTGTCAGACAGGTCCAGACTGCAGACGGCCTTGGCCTCGAAGATGTGTTCCTGAATCACCTGAGCTCCAGCCGACCTCAGCTACATGTAACACAAAATCACACACACAATTTTAAGAAAGGATTTATATAATACTGTACATGTGTGTGTGTGTGTCTGTGTCTGTACCTCACAGCAGCTGATGTCAAGCTCCAACTCAAATAGATGAGTGTTGGTGGCCAAGCCCTGTAGTAACAATCTAAACAGCATTTACACTGAACATTAATAATGACAAAAGAAGCTGACTACCATTCAGAAATTTGGGGTCAATAATATATATATAATATTTATATAAGAAATTAGTACTTTTATTCAGCAAGGATGTATTAAATTGATCAAAAGTGACAATAAAGACATGAATAATGCTATAATGTTACAAAAATATTTCAAGTAAATGCTGTTCTTTAGAACTTTCTGTTCATTAAAAGCAAACAGCAAGATTGAAGGCCTTTCTCAGGAGATGTACTCAAGCTTGTAGCGCACACATTTATGCATATATTGGCACGAAACCCCATACCTGAGAGCTTCTGGAGGTAGTTTAGTTCCAGCCAATCCCACGTATTTTAACACAGTGCTCTTGCTGAAAAAATCCCTCACACTGCGCGTGACCTCTCGTACTTTCCTAGTGCAGCCACACAGATCAGTATGTACACGCAGCTTGTGTAGAGATGCTTATAATCCATAATGTTACTTTTGATGGCTCACCTATGAGAAAAAGTGTTCCTGTAGAGGTTGAGGTAGCTCAGAGTAGTGCAGCAGCCCACAGACAGAGACACAAACAGCTAGAGAGAAACAGAAATAGACAGAGAAAGGTCAAAGGTACTCTAGATACATTTAGAAGAAATACCATAATGGAAAAAAAAATCAAGCACTCTTTGGTGTACAACTCAACCAGCTTTGATACTGGATGAAAATTATACACCACAGCGTTTTACTTCCATTTTACTCAATTAATTTTACACTACAAAATAAGCAATAAAAAAGATGCAGAATATAACTGATGTGACTCACTGTGTCTAGAGGGCAGTCTGTGTAGCTGAGGTCAAGGTGAGAAACTGCATTTGGAGCAGAGAGGAACTTAAAGAGGCTCTAAAAAGAGACAGACAAGCATGTTATTTCAAAACTGCCCCAATTGTTCAACTCTATTCACTCTTTTTTGCTAAATTTTGCAAAGCTGGTGATAAATAAAACCTATCAGACAGAAAGGCAGACATATGCGAAACCAAGACATCAAGACGTAATCAAAAATATTCAATGATTGCAAACAACATTTATAGTCACTCAAAACAAAAAGTTAATGTACTGAAACACATCATTGATTCCATTCCCTTCTACAACATAGCAGAACACTAAAATTGAAAATGATCTATATATAACACACTTATATAATCATCAACAATAAGTCAGCGTGCAAGTGTTAAGGATGTTTCGGGCCAGTTGACACAAGTGACACGTTTGGGCAAGTGCTGCATTGTCACTATTTTTTTATTTATTTATTTTTTTAATTCTGATGATTTAAACATGTCACTTAAGTACCATCATGTTTTTTTTTTCTTTTCAGTTTTCTGAAAACTTTAACTTTCTTTAACTTTCCATTTATCAAAAAAAAAATTTTCCACAAAACTATTAAGCAGCACAACTGTTTTCAACATTGATGATAAAAAGAAATGCACCAAATTAGCATATTAGATTGATTTCTAATAAAGACAGGAGTAATGGCTGCTGAAAATTCAGCTTTGCCATCACAGAAGTAAGTTACATTTTAAAATATATTAAAACAGAAAATAGCTGTAAACTGTCACAATATTATTGTTTCTACTGTTTTTTTTAATCAAATAAATGCAGTCTTGGTGAACATAAAAGACTTCTTTCAAAAAATTTAGAAATTGAACATTTTGAATGGTAGTGTATCTATAATATTTTATATGTATAACAGAAATAGTTATTTTTGTGGTGGGCCAGTGAAAATATTGGCAGGGCAAGTACAACTCTGAACTAAGGGCCTTATATCATCCCAGCTCTCTCAAACTCACCACAGCTTCTTCTGTTGCCAGGCAGCCGATGTTTCCGCTCAGGTCCAGGTGGGTGAGAGTGTTACAGAGAGATGTACTTTGATGAAGAACTTGAACCAAACAGCCCAGGCCTAGGGCAAAGAGAGAGAAAGAAGTTGAAGACGGCAACAGCATGGCAACCACAGTTATGCTGAAAATGTATCTAATTACTTTTGTAGGCATGAAACAGCATCTTGAAATGTATAAAAGAGAGTAAGAGATCAACGCAGCACCTTTCGGGGACATAGAGACCTTGGAGAGGTGCAGCTGACTGAGGCCACGCGGCAATTTGCCCAAACTCTGACTGAGAGCAATCACACCTAAGTGCAAGAAAACAAGAGAAATCATGACATCAGCATGTATACGCAGGAAAAATCTGAACAGATGGAGACCTGATCTCAGATCAGAGAGAATATCTGCATCAGTACCTTTATCCTCAATAGCATTGACAGAGAGGTTGATGATATGGACAGTAGAGGCAGAACTGTCTCGAAAAGCGCTGGCCATCTTGACAGCGAAATCCCTGCATCATAGATACCAAGAGAATTAACTTACTTCAAAGACATTGGATAAATGTATTTAGCTTTCATAAGCACAAGGACCTTGATAAAACTCACATTTTGAGTCCGCTGGCCTCCAGACTGACCTCCTCCAGAGCACAGGACCGGGCGATCATATAGAGGACCTGCTCCTGCACATCAGGGGTCTGAAAACAAAGACCAGAGGCTGATAAATAATGTAAAATTCTCATTTTTGGAGGCAAATGGATGACACATTAAGACCGAGATTAATTGTAATGTAGCTACTATGATAAAAATGTTGTTTGGGATGAATTGTGGTAGCTACAAAGTATCGAAATTTAAATAAAAGAGGTTTGTTTGGTTGATTCAAGAGAGTGGCTTCAGCTACAATTCCTCGTTCTACCCATCCTTCAATCCTTTCTCTCCATCTTAAATGAGTATACTGTATCACACTGTGATCAAAGTCGCCCTTGAGCTTGTCTTGTCGAGTTGTTGTCATGCTTCATGGTCAGAACAACAATTTATTATTTGGCAAGTGGCCTATATCTGACCTTTCCACAGCCAGGAGCAAGAGAAGACGGAGGTCTGACATGAGTGGATAAGCCAAGTCTAAACATAACCATTCTGCTCCAAGTTTCAAGCTTTCTTCATCAGTTTTCATGATTATTTGGCCCAGTAGTATCCATACATACCAGTTTGAAGTCCTTGCTGCATATCTTGATGAACCATTGGTTGAAGGACAGAGCGCCCACTGCTAAAGCCAAGTCTCTGTCAAATATTTTAACAGATTATTAAGAAGAAATACCACAACATCAAAAATTTATATTAACAATGGCATTGATTTACATATTAAAAATACTTCTATTTAAAAGTTTGGGGTCAGTAAGATTCTTTTGTAAAAAATTTATACTTTTATCAGCAAGGATGCATTAAATTGATCAAAAGTGACAATAAAGACTTTTACATTGTTACAAAAAAAATTCTATTTCAAATAAATGCTGTTCTTTTGAACTTTCTATTCAAAGAATTTAAGTATCACAGTTTTCATAAATATATTAAGCAGCACAGCTGTTTCTAACATTGATAATAATAAGAAATGTTTCTTGAGCACCAAGTCAGTATATTAAAATGATTTTAAAGGCTCATGTGACACTGAAGACACTGAAAAATTCAGCTTTGCCATCATATGAATAAATTACATTTTAAAATGTATTAAAACAGAAAAAAGTTATTTAAAATGGTAATAATATTTCATAATATAAGTGTTTTTACTGTATTTTTGATTTAAAAAATGCAGTTTTGGTGAGAATAAAGGCATCTTTCAAGAACATAAATAAACTTACAGACCCCAAACTTTTCAAAGGCAGTTTATATTAAAGTTTTATATATTAAAATTACATAAATGCACTTATACATGGTATATATTATTATTATTATTATTTATAGTATTTCTTATTTAGAGATATAAGTCATTGTATCTACCTGCTGTCTAAATGACTGAAGTCTATGAGGTTGAAAACCCGACAGTTCTGAACATGGTAAATATTATCAACATCCTAGAAACCACAGGAGCAACAGTTCTTAAAACCATCATTGCTTAACCTTTGAAAATTTGATTCTTATTAATTGCAACAGACCCATTGGACTTCCATACAGCAAGGGAACTCATTAAAGTCACACAAAGCTGCATAAGTGTCTGAAAAGCCTCCTGTGAAGGACCAAAGAGAATGCAGAAATCAAATGACAGTATTTAGATATCTAAATAACATCTAGATGTGATTGTTCTTTACAGCTGATCACACAAAACTGTTTTAACAGTTATAACATAACGTTATCATCTGACCACATGGTCCAACGGCTCCATTCACATGTTCTTCAACTCTAGAGGCAAGACTGCATAGCCGCTCTTGGAGGTCAGGGGGAACTTTCTTCAGCAACTTCCTGAAAGGAAGAAAGAGATGGAGGGTGATAAAAGAAGTGTGGGATCAGTGAAACACATCAGCCAACATAAATTATTTCTTTAGTTTTCCTGTCAGTGGTAAAATGCTGCCATTTAATGGCATTAGATGATGAGTACTAAAGGTCATATTTTTTCCATGTGGGCAGATAAATCTGTTAAGCGTTTCCAGAAGAGGTGAGTCAAATCAGTGAAGACCTTATGATTTAAGTCATTAGAGTCCATACCACAAGGAATGATATGGATCAATATCAAGAGCATCCATTTTCTTCAGTGATTGATGAAAACAGTGGTTTTTAAGTGGTTTTGCTCTGGGACCCAGATTTTACACTAGACATTCAATACATAAAATAGGCCTACATTATGGTCAGCACAAATGTGTATATCATTGTTGTAAGTGAACACGTATTTAATGTAGTCTGGGTCATATTTAATTTATAGGAAGAATGAGTTGAAAAATGACCTCAACTGCCCTTCTAATTACATTCTTTCTAATTAATTACATTAATTATAATTATAATTAAGGTGACGCAAACTGTATTGTAAATTATAAAAATGTTTTAGAAGTAAAAAAGTATTATCTTAATATTTACAGAGAATCATAATATTATATTTAACAGTCATATATATAAATATATATACATATATTTATATAAATATATGTATTTTTGTGAATTTTAGGGATAAATCATAAATGTGTATAATTTATTGGTATGAATTATTATAAACAAATATTTTAAAAAATATAAATTAAGAATAATTTATGTTAAAAACCTTTACAGTTTTGCTAGCAGTCTCTGAGTATGAGGTCATTACACCTGCCCATGTTTGCATTTGTGCCAAAGTACTGTAGAGTTGGATTGGACACACTGGCTTTGATAATAACAAAATTCTGATAAGTCTATTTGTTTTGCTATCCTAACTATATCTGATTATGTGGTCACTGCATTTTAAACCAAAATGCACAACTGAAATAAACAATATTTTTTTTCCTTAAAGGCACTGAAATGGAAATCTAATGAACGAACAAATACATGAAAAGCATTTGAAAGTAATGCATTATGTTAGATCAGCTGTGATGATTAACAAATCACTCACCCTGGCGATGAATCTGGAAAGATCTTCTTAAGTGAGGCGGTGACATTAGTGACCACAGCCTCCAGATCTCGCACTGACATCAGGCTAAGAGAGTAGATCTGCCTGTCCGTCTCAATAACCACCTCACAAACACACATAAACAAGGAATGATGAGTGATTGAAAGTATCCATAAAGTAAATAACCGGCTGGCTGATTTGAAGAGGACAAATCACTTCCAAACCTCCTCCAACAGTTTGACATTTAAAGCAGTTAAAAAACACGTGCTTTAAGCATCTAAAAAAAATCACGGTTAAAAAATGACCTCAACTTCCCTACGTTTCTAACTATATGTGTACATTACACTAAAAATATGTTTAAACAGAAAAGTAATCTAATAATATTACAGTAAAAATGTTACTAGGTTAAATGTAGAGATCTTAATTACATTATTGACATGCAAGTGTATTATACTTTTACAAATGCTTTTAAAGACTTTTACACTGTTGCAAAAGGTTAAACTTCAAATAAATATTGTTTTAAAATTTATATTCATCAAAGAATAATGAAAAATTAAGCAGCACAATTCTGATAATATTATGAAACTTCAGTGTTGCCATTGCATGAATACAATACATTTTAAAATATATTAAAATAGAAAACAGTTCATTTAAATTGCAACACTATTTCACAATATTACATTTACATTTAGTTATTTAGCAGACACTTTTATCCAAAGCGACTTACAAAAGAGGACAGAAGCAATCAAAATCAACAACATGCAAGAGATATGACAAGTCTCAGTTAGCCTAATGCAGTACACAATTTTTTTTTAAAGAAAACAACTAGATAGAATATAGAAAAAAGAAACAGTGTTTTTTTTTCATATTATATTTTTATATTACTGTTTTAACCATATTTTTATCAAATAAATACAGCCATAGTGAGGATAAGAGACTTCCTCCAGACCCAAAATGGTTAAAATGCTTAATTATTATTTAAAAAAAAAAGTTTAATAAAGATAAATAATGAATTGCATAATTTATGATAAAGTATACTCGTATATATTTTTATCACAGTTGCACATCTTTAATCACAGTCATGTTTACATGTATTCATTCAAGAGATGTTCTTATCAAAAGCAACTTATAAAACAAAACAAAATGTTACAATGCCACTTTACTCTTAACAATCTATCATCATTGTGGCATGTTGTAGCAGTAAATCTCTTACCTGCTCAATGCTGTCGATAGTGATGGCATAGATCTCTAAATAACTGAAGGAACTCTCCACCTGCAGCGAGAGACAGGACCGCTATAAACAGCATACATACTCTTAACACTGGAAATATAGTGACTCAGAGTTAACACAGAAGAGAAGGTGGGGGTCTGGGAGGCTGGGTCATTCACTGAAACTCAAACACAGAAGTTGAGCTTTGGAACAAGTAATTTTTTTTTTCCACAGGAACTAGTACTGAGTCACACACTTTCAATATCTAACTGCATATCATTATTCGGTGTGGTATAGTCCATTAGCTCTTAGCCCAAAAATCAACAAATACAATCAGCTTTTAAAAGAGAACATGTCAT
The DNA here is from genome assembly GCA_039654775.1 of Spinibarbus caldwelli. Classification (NCBI taxonomy): domain Eukaryota; kingdom Metazoa; phylum Chordata; class Actinopteri; order Cypriniformes; family Cyprinidae; genus Spinibarbus; species Spinibarbus caldwelli. Next base: position 13,067,389 of record CM077239.1, on the reverse strand, counting down.
TCAAACTTTTCAGAAAACCCTCAGCCATGAAATCACATTAAGCAGTTTGTACTAATAACAGCAGTCATTAGCATGTTTTTCAAGCTGGAATATGAAACAAATATCACTCAGAGGACATATAAACTGTAATGGAGCTCTGCTAAGAAATATTCCCTCCTACAGCACTTTGAGTTAATAGTGGACATGACCCACTGACCCTCCGGCTTCTAACCTACTGCTTGTTTTATCAGCTGCTTATTTTCAAGACAGAGTCGATTCACTGTTCAAGGTTACTTGCTGTTTTTTGGCTCTGTGACAATTTCCTTATTTTAGCAGAATATTAGAAGCATTTATTTCACATACCTGTCACATTTAACATTACAATTTGTGAATATTGAATGGTATGTCAGTATTAAAACAAGCGCGATATAATCATGTAACATTACTTTGAATTTTAAGTATTTAATTTAGGGCTCTCGAATCGATTAATCGCGATTAATTGCATCCAAAATAAAAGTTTGTGTTTACATAATGTATGTGTGTGTGCTGTGTATATTTATACACACGTGTGAATATTTTTAAGAAATATTCATATTTTATATATATATATTTCTTAAATATATACATGTATGTGCTTGTATTTTTATATATACATACATATATACATGTATGTGTGTGTGTGTGTGTGTGTGTGTGTGTACATGCACACACAGTACACACACATATATTATATAAACACAAACTTTTGTTTCGGATGCGATTAATCGCAATTAATCGATTTGACAGCCCTAATTTAATTTTAAAATACTCCATAAAAACAACATGTTCTAATGCACAATGGACTTTATTTATTATACATTTAATAATTATTAATTGAATTATTAAATTATTATTCATTGAATCATTATTTGAATAATTCTTTATTTGCTGTCTATTTAAATATAAATATATTTTGTTATTTTTTATTAAATATACTTTATTCAATAAGCTTTGCCTTACTGTATTTAGGCTACATTTTGTCATAATGTTTAACAATACTTTAACAATTTTTAATCCACTGTATATTGACAATCATCTTTTTTCAAAATGTTTTCCTTGAAAGATATGCTTGTGATATTTTCTTTGTCTTCTTTACATATTTTACGTGTGACTGGAGGGTTACTGCAATCTAAAACTATGCATCTGTTTAAAAGATAAAAGTATAAGACAGTGGTGTAGAAATCATTCGATAAGTGTTTGTGGTCCACATTAAAGTGCTGGTCTTTGATAACCACTTGTTTCCTCTCACAAAGTAGGCCAATCGACATAAAAAATTCTAAAAGTATGTCAAGTATTTCTCTGGTAATGGTGTGAGATCTATGCGCTCTGATGCAGAACCAAATTCTATAGTGTTTCCCACCTTCACCGGCTGCTTGCTGTGGAACACATGAGCTCTCCACTGAGACATCACCTGTCAAAGAACAAAAACACAAGAGCACAGAACAGAACAAATGAGTCTAGTGCCATCTGCTGGTCAACAAAAAGAGCTTGTAACAAAAGGCTAGCTACTTCCTTTCAGTTGTACCTTCAAATCTGTTTTCATTTTTTGTGGCTTTCAGTTTTATGGCTCAGCAACCTACTTGAAAATTATGTTTTTGGTCTGAATTTTATAGAATATATTTAGGCAAAACCACAAACAATATTTTGGAGTTTTCAGTGCTTTCTCTTTCAAATCACACAGAGAAAGCACGCAACCCTTCAGTGATAAATGACGTTTCACATACGAACAATGCAGTGCTGACTGTGCAAGCAGAACCTTGCTCTGAAGCTATGCAGAGCATGAGACATGCACATTTCATCAGCACATCTCTACACCAGCAGCAAATACTGCTTATGCTTTGTGGAGAAAGACAAACACCACAGACAACGGTAAAACAATACAGGAGAACCAGTTTTCTAGGGCACTGATCAAATGATTTTATGACATTGATTGTGTCATAAATTCATTTGTGCTTTTTGGATCATCTCAAATCATGCTGGAAAACATGATCATCAGGTTTTCACAAACTTGTCAAGTTCATGCAGCTGGAGTGCTGCTACATCAAAAGGGCTACAAATCATATACAAACATTTGAAATTAATTTTATTTAATTTTTTCTCATATTTGTGTTACAACACAATTTTAATAAAAAGTACAAGAATAAAACATTTTTTAATTGTCGTTTTTTGTCACCTTTTAATTTTATATATGAAATTATTTTTTAAAGAGTGGCAAATCAAATACTAAGAGTAATATATATATATATATATATATATATATATTATATGTGTGCGTAATAAAATGTAATTAATTTAATTAAAATATGAAATTAATAAATAAATTTAAAGAATTATCACAAATAAAAGGCTGACATACCAAAACTCTGTTCTCTGCTCGTCCCTTGTACTGGTTGAGCTGCACCAAACTCATGAATTGAACCCTCTGTGGCTTCAGATACCGAGTTATGCATTCTGGAAATCAAGCACAACATTTATGCAGAACTGCATATCACATTACTTTAAAAAATAATCTAAGCACTGTACTGTAATGACACAGTAAGTAGAGGCTGCATAGTCTGAAACAGCTACAGACACTAGTCTCATAGAATAAACAAGCCTACAGGTCATAACTTATTATTTACTCATATTTCAGTTGTGTATTCTTAAAGTATTGTTTAATCACCTTACCTTTGAGGCAAAATGGGACCTCTGTCTGCGCCGCCATAATGTCGGTGGCAACAGGGAGAAGACAGGCCTGCGCTGGCAGCTCTCATGTAAGTGTGTGACACACTCTTGTACACACATCCTGCTGCTTTATGATTCATGCTTATGGGGGAAAACCACAGTTTGAGAGTACAGGTCTGAGACAGGATGTGACACCTGAACTGCATGAAGAGCATCCTTTCACAATTACTTCATAATGTGCAGTTTCACACATCACAGCAATCATTTCAATCCCAATACAAGTATGTCAGAGTTTGCAAATGAGGTTAATATGTAAAGATTCAGTCAGTGGTACACGTGAGAATGATAACACAAAATCACTGACCTATTTAATGATGCAGAGGTTATGGTGTCAGCTTCACAGAGATGTATAGAGAGGCAAATATGTTTGTAACCCTTACTTTCGAAATGTATTGATGGCTAGATGGCTGAGGAAAATAAAAATGCTAAATTGACTCTTTTTTTTTTACTCAGCATCTCCCTCTAGTGGAATATTGTTCACTTTGAAACTGTGGCAACCCTTTCTGTCTAAAACTGGACTGATCTACTGTCACTATTTGATATGTACTGGAAAATCTTTTTTTTTTTTTTTCAAAAATATTTTGATTCTGCAGTATTTAACCCTCATGTTGTGTATCCTTAATTTTGATCCAGAGATGATTTTATTTTTTCCTGAAAATGCTAAATTTTGGAAAATAAAAGATGAACAACACACAACATATTGCACCGTGTCATTATTTATTTAACAAAAATAAAGCCAAAATGGAAAAAACGTGTGTGACAAAGTTAGAACACCCTTACTGTTAACATAGAAATTAAGAGGTAAAGTAGCAGTCAGGCACTGCTAATCAAATGCCTTTAATTAACTGTTCATTAGCAAGTGTGAGCACCTCTATAAAAGCAGACGTTTTGGCAGTTTGCTGGTCTGGAGCCTTCAGGTGTGTGTTAACACAATGCCAAAGAGGAAAGACATCAGCAATGATCTTAGAAAAGCAAATGTTGCTGCCATCAATCTGGGAAGAGTACTACGGCCATTTCCAAACAATGTGAAGTCCATCATTCTACAGTGAGGAAGATTATTCACAAGTGGAAGACATTCAAGACAGACCACAATCTTCCCAGGACTGGACGTCCCAGCAAATTCACTCCAAGATCAGACCGTGTAATGCTCAGAGAAATGGCAGACAACCCAAGAACTACACTGCAGACTCTACAAGCCTCAGTTAACATGTTAAATGATAATGTTCATGACGGTACAATTAGAAAAATATGGGATAAGTATGGCATGTTTACAAGGCTTACCAGAGGAAAGCCTCTTCCATCTAAAAAAGCATGACAGCATGGTTTAGGTTTGCAAAGCTGCATCTGAACAAACCATAAGACTTCTAGAACAATGTCCTTTGAACAGACAAGACCAGAGTAGAGATGTTTGGCCATAATACACAGTACCACATTTGGTGAAAACCTAAAGAGCATATCAGCACAAACACCTCATATCAAAAGTCACACATGCTGGTGGAGGGCTGATGATTTTGGGCTTGTTTTGTAGCCACAGGACCTGGGCACCTCACAGTCATTGACTCGACCATGAACTTCTCTGTATACCAAAGTATTTTAGAGTAAAATGTGAGGCCATCTGTCCGACAGCTAAAGCTTAGCCAAAATTGGGTCATGCAACAGAACAAAGATCCCAAGCAAACAAGCAAATCTACAACAGAACGGCTAAAAAGAATAGACTCAAGGTGTTTCGATACCCTAATCAAAGTCCAGACCTCATCCTGACTCAAATGCTGTGGTGAGAGCTGTGCATAAACAAATGCCCACAAAACTCAATAAACTGGAGCAACATTGTAAAGAAGAGTGGGCCAAAATTCCTTCAGAACGATGTGAGAGACTGATAAAGTCATACAGAAAATGATTACTTCAAGTTATTGCTGCTAAAAGTGGATTTATATGCAGATGAATCATAGGGTGTCCTAACTTTGTAACACATGACTTTTACATCTTTGCTTTATTTTTGTTAAATAAATAATGACATGGTGTGATATGTCATGTGATGTTGTTCATCTGAGGTCAAGGATCAGATCATTTTTTATTATGCCCTGATACAGAAAACCATGGAATTCAATAGGGTGTCCTAACTTGTCTTAGGACAACTTTGATGAACTTTTTTGATCTATTTAATTAGCACATTTTTTTAATGTAACTGACCGATCTAGGCTTAAGTGCCTCAGTTTTTGAGTGAACATTGCCAAAATGATTCACAAAACTTTTTTTATAAGCTGATCAAAAAGGCCAACAACCAATCAGTTTCAAAAAGAAATACAAGATTTGCACTAACTGAAATAAAACAGCATTTTCAGCATAGTAAAGGGTTAACATTTCAGATGTTTGGCAGATCTAAATATTTCCCTTGGTTCTTATTAAAGCAAAAGAACCATGAGTCAAATCATAATTATTTAAAAAAAAAAATAAGAAGAGTATATGTATACAGTTCCTAATTTTATATTTGAAAAAGTAGGTAGTATAGAATTCTTATTAAAATGTGATTTTGATGTTAATAAAATAGCACAAGAGAAAGAAAGCACCATGCCCAGATTGTGTTACACCAGTCTGTCTGAAATCCTGTGCTGACCAGCTGGCCCCCATCTTCACACAGATCTTCAACAGATCACTGGAGGTGTGCGAAGTCCCTTCATGCTTCAAACGCTCCTCCATCATCCCCATCCCAAAGAAATCCAAAATTTCAGGACTAAATGACCACAGGCCTGTGGCTCTAACGTCTGTGGTCATGAAGTCTTTTGAAAAACTGGTGCTGGGGAGGTTAAGGAGCTGGCTGTCTGGTGCGGTCTTAACAACCTGGAGCTCAACACGCTCAAAACTGTGGAGATGATCGTGGACTTCAGGAGGAACCCCCCTGCACTCCCCCCACTCACCATCATGAACAGCACTGTAACAACAGTGGAGTCATTCAGGTTCCGGGGCACCACCATCTCCCAGGACCTGAAGTGGGACACTCACATCGACTCCATTGTTAAAAAGGCCCAGCAGAGGTTGTACTTCCTTCGCCAGCTGAGGAAGTTCAACCTGCCACAGGAGCTGCTGAAACAGTTCTACTCCGCCATCATTTAATCCGTCCTCTGCACTTCAATAACTGTCTGGTTCAGCTCAGTTACCAAATCTGACCTCAGAAGACTACAGAGGGTAGTCCGGACTGATGAGCGAATCATTGGTACAACCCTCCCCACTCTCCAAGAACTGTACTCATCCAGAGTGAGCAAAATATTGTTATTCCTTATTTACTTGTACTATTTTTTTTTATTCTTCTTTTTATTATCTGTTTTTTTGTTCTGTCACTGTCATTCTATTGCACTGTGGAAGCTTCTATCACCAAAACAAATTCCTCGTATGTGTAAACATACCTGGTAATAAAGCTCACTTATATATATATATATATATATATATATATATACACACAGTCAGGTCCATAAATATTGGGACATTGACACAATTCTAACATTTTTGGCTCTATACACCACCACAATGGATTTCAAATGAAACGAACAAGATGTGCTTTAACTGCAGACTGTCAGCTTTAATTTGAGGGTATTTACATCCAAATCAGGTGAACGGTGTAGGAATTACAACAGTTTGCGTATGTGCCTCCCACTTGTTAAGGGACCAAAAGTAATGGGACAATTGGCTTCTCAGCTGTTCCATGGCCAGGTGTGTGTTATTCCCTCATTATCCCAATTACAATGAGCAGATAAAAGGTCCAGAGTTCATTTCGAGTGTGCTATTTGCATTTGGAATCTGTTGCTGTCAACTGTCAAGATGAGATCCAAAGAGCTGTCACTATCAGTGAAGCAAGGCATCATTAGGCTGAAAAAACAAAACAAACCCATCAGAGAGATAGCAAAATAGCATTAGCATAGCTAATAGCATTAGGCGTGGCCAAAACAACTGTTTGGAACATTCTTAAAAAGAAGGAACGCACCGGTGAGCTCAGCAACACCAAAAGACCCGGAAGACCACGGAAAACAACTGTGGTGGATGACCGAAGAATTCTTTCCCTGGTGAAGAAAACACCCTTCACAACAGTTGGCCAGATCAAGAACACTCTCCAGGAGGCAGGTGTATGTGTGTCAAAGTCAACAATCAAGAGAAGACTTCACCAGAGTGAATACAGAGGGTTCACCACAAGATGTAAACCATTGGTGAGCCTCAAAAACAGGAAGGCCAGATTAGAGTTTGCCAAACAACATCTAAAAAAGCCTTCACAGTTCTGGAACAACATCCTATGGAAAGATGAGACCAAGATCAACTTGTACCAGAGTGATGGGAAGAGAAGAGTATGGAGAAGGAAAGGAACTGCTCATGATCCTAAGCATACCACCTCATCAGTGAAGCATGGTGGTGGTAGTGTCATGGCGTGGGCATGTATGGCTGCTAGTGGAACTGGTTCTCTTGTATTTATTGATGATGTGACTGCTGACAAAAGCAGCAGGATGAATTCTGAAGCGTTTCGGGCAATATTATCTGCTCATATTCAGCCAAATGCTTCAGAACTCATTGGACGGCGCTTCACAGTGCAGATGGACAATGACCCAAAGCATACTGCAAAAGCAACCAAAGAGTTTTTGAAGGGAAAGAAGTGGACTGTTATGCAATGGCCAAGTCAATCACCTGACCTGAATCCGATTGAGCATGCATTTCACTTGCTGAAGACAAAACTGAAGGGAAAATGCCCCAAGAACAAGCAGGAACTGAAGACGGTTGCAGTAGAGGCCTGGCAGAGCATCACCAGGGATGAAACCCAGCGTCTGGTGATGTCTATGCGTTCCAGACTTCAGGCTGTAATTGACTGCAAAGGATTTGCAACCAAGTATTAAAAAGTGAAAGTTTGATTTATGATTATTATTCTGTCCCATTACTTTTGGTCCCTTAACAAGTGGGAGGCACATATGCAAACTGTTGTAATTCCTACACCGTTCACCTGATTTGGATGGAAATACCCTCAAATTAAAGCTGACAGTCTGCAGTTAAAGCACATCTTGTTCGTTTCATTTGAAATCCATTGTGGTGCTGTATAGAGCCAAAAATGTTAGAATTGTGTCAATGTCCCAATATTTATAGACCTGACTGTATATATATATATATATATATATACAGGTGCATCTCAATAAATTAGAATGTCGTGGAAAAGTTCATTTATTTCAGTAATTCAACTCAAATTGTGAAACTCGTGTATTAAATTCAATGCACACAGCCTGAGGGAGTTTAAGTCATTGTTTCTTTTAATTGTGATGATTTTGGCTCACATTTAACAAAAAAACACCAATTCACCATCTCAACAAATTAGAATACTTCATAAGACCAATAAAAAAAAAAACATTTTAATTGTTGGCCTTCTGGAAAGTATGTTCATTTATTGTATATGTACTCAGTACTTGGTAGGGGCTCCTTTTGCTTTAATTACTGCCTCAATTCAGTGTGGCATGGAGGTGATCAGTTTGTGGCACTGCTGAGGTGGTATGGAAGCCCAGGTTTCTTTGACAGTGGCCTTCAGCTCATCTGCATTTTTTGGTCTCTTGTTTCTCATTTTCCTCTTGACAATACCCCATAGATTCTTTATGGGGCTCAGGTCTGGTGAGTTTGCTGGCCAGTCAAGCACACCAACACCATGGTCATTTAACCAACTTTTGGTGCTTTTGGCAGTGTGGGCAGGTGCCAAATCCTGCTGGAAAATGAAATCAGCATCTTTAAAAAGCTGGTCAGCAGAAGGAAGCATGAAGTGCTCCAAAATTTCTTGGTAAACGGGTGCAGTGACTTTGGTTTTCAAAAAACACAATGGACCAACACCAGCAGATGACATTGCACCCCAAATCATCACAGACTGTGGAAACTTAACACTGGACTTCAAGCAACTTGGGCTATGAGCTTCTCCACCCTTCCTCCAGACTCTAGGACCTTGGTTTCCAAATGAAATACAAAACTTGCTCTCATCTGAAAAGAGGACTTTGGACCACTGGGCAACAGTCCAGTTCTTCTTCTCCTTAGCCCAGGTAAGACGCCTCTGACGTTGTCTGTGTTTCAGGAGTGGCTTAACAAGAGAAATACGACAACTGTAGCCAAATTCCTTGACACGTCTATGTGTGGTGGCTGTTGATGCCTTGACCCCAGCCTCAGTCCATTCCTTGTGAAGTTCACCCAAATTCTTGAATCGATTTTGCTTGACAATCCTCATAAGGTTGCGGTTCTCTCGGTTGGTTGTGCATCTTTTTCTTCCACTGAACTTTGTTATCATGCTTGGATACAGCACTCTGTGAACAGCCAGCTTCATTGGCAATGAATGTTTGTGGCTTACCCTCCTTGTGAAGGGTGTCAATGATTGTCTTCTGGACAACTGTCAGATCAGCAGTCTTCCCCATGATTGTGTAGCCTAGTGAACCAAACTGAGAGACCATTTTGAAGGCTCAGGAAACCTTTGCAGGTGTTTTGAGTTGATTAGCTGATTGGCATATCACCATATTCTAATTTGTTGAGATAGTGAATTGGTGGTTTTTTGTTAAATGTGAGCCAAAATCATCACAATTAAAAGAAACAATGACTTAAACTCCCTCAGGCTGTGTGCATTGAATTTAATACACGAGTTTCACAATTTGAGTTGAATTACTGAAATAAATGAACTTTTCCACGACATTCTAATTTATTGAGATGCACCTGTATATACACACACAACCCGACGTGCTCTTGTTTGTAAAATGTTTGTTGCTGTTAAAGTAACAAAAAAAAAAAAAAAAAAAAAAAAAAAAAAAAAAAAAATTAAAATGCAAAATACAAGATTCATTTTTTCTACCTTTGTAACTAGGAAAATGAAAAAGTGATTCAAGTAGCATACAACTATCAAATTCCTGATGAAAAGTCATGCAACTTCAGGGAAAAAAAACAGACACACTGAATTAGGACAATATTTCTTTATTAGCTGTACAGCAATACATTCTCCACACTATCTTACCTCATATGACCTCTATACCCCACCCAGCCATAATAAATGTCTTTATAAGGTTGGTTTTCTGACCATTGTAAAATTCACACAGTACAGCTAGGTTTAAAAAAAAAAATAAAATAAAAATGCATTAACCTAGAATTTTAAGAGCTTAAAAAAAGAAAGCAATTTAAATGCAATTACATGTTGGAGGAAAACTTCATTCTGAAAAAAACAAATAATCAGAAATAAGGACATCGCTCTTTTGAACAAGTGACAAACTTTTTACAAATATCCTATCCAAGCTTCCCCTTCTAGAAACAGTTCGTATCAAAATAGCTTCCTCGAACACTCGTATTAAACTTTTTAAATTAAATGTGGTTTGAAAAAACCTATTGTAAACTTTAAGTCTCCTTTCAGAATCCCATGAAATTATTAACTCGGGTCACATACAGTTTAATATTAGTGGTGGTTGTTGGGAACACGACCACATCGAAACAGATCCAAATGATTGGAGACATGCACACCGCTGTACCTGCCCAGTTCTGTCCCTTTTCCTCCTTTTACAAAAGCTAGAACAAAATCCGACATGGAAGCCTATTCGTCAGGTGGTACAATATTAAGCCACTCTCATCACCTTTAAGTAGTGGTAAAAAGATGAAGCAACTCCTCCCCATCAAGCGAGCTGAGCAGACCAAATGCAACGATTCAAGCTACAGAAGGACAGAAAGAATGGGGGTTATACAGCCTACATGATTCTTCAGGCTTTTATTTTTTCCCCCACAAGTAATTTGAAAGCCTTCAGTGGCATGTTTCCAAACAACTACTGTTAAAAGCCATTGCCCTAGCATTCAAGGTCATCAATTCACTAGAAAAAGATTAAAATGTTCATAATAAAACAGAAAATAAAAATTATTTACAAGCAAGACTAGCCAAGATTACCTTTTTTGTACAACTTTATCAACCTCAGGTTTTTGTTTTTTTTTTTTAATATGGATGGATGGATGTCATCGTCCCTGGCTTGATAATCAGATGGCTACATTTCTACGCTCTCTAACATTATCAACTGTGACCAGTGAAAGAACACACGAGGAACAAACAGCGAATAAAAGTCATCATAAATGTCAAACATTGAAAGGGTTTTCTTGGACAGATGGAGTAAAGACAACCATTTCTACAGCAGTGACGGCGATTCTAGATATCAACGCTTGACCAGGCACAAAATGATCGTTTCTCAATATTGCCATGGTAATTGAAATGACAAGTAAAGACGGCAGGTTAGCTGGGTAAAGAAATCTCTAGATACGTGTATTATACCACATAATGTCAGAGACATTCCTGCTCTCGAAAACCATCTCAACTCTCCATGTACAAAGTACACAGCAAAAAGAAATCAGCAGTTGAACTACTAGTATGATAAAAACAGTAGAAAAGCGCAGTTTTGTGATCATCATGAAAAGACAAAATGTACGAAACTTCAGGACGTTCGGATTTTGGGGTTTATAGTCTTTAAGAAATTTGATGCAAGAAAAGAGGACAGAGCGCTGTATTAAAGGAGGTGAGGAAAGAGAAATGTGAGCCTGTGTATATATATAAAATCAAGGGACACATATGGGGATGTGCATTTACGCAAGCATGTGTGATCCGCCTGTGCATGTACACGCATCCCCAGATCACCGGTCCATCATGCTAAGGATCATTTCAGGAGTAAGATCACCGTTAGGCGCAGCTTCGGGGATGGCTAGCTGCACTGTTTCTACACCAGCCTCGACAGCCTCCACTTCCTCCACTACTGGCTGGGCAGCTGCAGCTGCATCCACACCCTCAGGCTCCTTCTTCACGATGATGTTCTCAATGGCCCCTGTGCTTTCATCCTCCACCTGGATAATGGCAGCAGCTGCTGGGAGAAGCAGAGAGAATCATTTAGTTAAATCCAGTTTTTGAACGGTTTATCTTAATATGCAGCAGCGCACACGTTACCTGTGGTGGTTTTGGCAGCAGACTTGGTAGGAGATGCCTTGGGTGCGTTCTTGGGGGGTCTGCCACGTTTCCTCTTAACAGGAGGTTCGGCTGGTGCAGGGATGGGAACGCTGGGTGGAGCCTGTTCCACATCCATCTGTTCATCATCAAGAAGATCCTCTTCGTCCTCTTCATCAATGTCATCAAGGTCAGGTTCTCCATGCTCATCTGAGATATTCAGGTCACAGCGTTAATTTTCATAAAACGGTCGATTTTTATTTAGCACTTTATATCGTATCCATTCCATTCCTAAAACCCACATACATACATATATATATACACATATATACATACATATATATACACATATATACATACATTATATATATATATATATTAAAAAAAGATGATCAGATAATCAAGTTCAGATTTCATGCAAGTATTTGTTCAACTACTAATACAACCACTAGCATAGCAGCAGAACTACAGGCAAGCTACTCACCACTATCTTCATCATCATCCTTTCTAGAGCGCATCTTCCTCTTCCGGCCACGGCCCCTTTTGGCTGGAGCTCCATTCTCTCCATCAGTAGAATCCATACCAGTGCAGTTCTCTGCATGTCTGGCCATGGTATTCTGTTAAAAATACACATAATTTGTTAAACACTGTTTACCGTATCGGCAACCTGAAATACATTAACTTCTTTCAATATACTGTACCCTGCGAGTGAAGGTCTTGCCGCACTTGGTGCACACAAAGGATGTGGGTACAAAATTGGGGTCGTGATAGCGCCGAAAGTGCATGTCCAGCAGCTGTTTCTGTCTGAAAGTTTTCTCACACTGACTGCAGGCGTATGGCTTCTCCCCAGTATGGGTGCGCTTGTGCATGACCATGTGACGCTCCTGTTAGCAAGAACACAGAGTAAATGCGAAGCAGAGTTTCCTACACCGTGATTAAACAAATGCTTATAAAAATATTCAATCTGGAGAGAATTTTGCATGAGCTGTCTGACCTGACGGCATGCATAGTCACACTGATCACACTTGAAGCGTTTCTCATTTTTGTGGGACTTCTGATGCTGGATGAGAGCGTAACGCTCATGGAACACCGCATCACAGTAACGGCACTTCCTGCCCTGCTCAATGTAGGAATGCTGCTTACGGAGATGCACACCTGCAAGGGACACAGAAATTGTGTAAACATCAATTCACCCAAAGTATGTTCCAAGCTGTCAATGCTATTAAAATGCACATTATATGTAACCAAAAACTACAAAATAGTAAATGCTGAACATTGCAGTTTTACCTAGATCACTCTTGCGGGCAATAACAGTGTCGCAATGGGGGCAGTGAAATTTCGCCACATTTTCTGTGTGCTTCTGCAGTATGTGCATCTTCATGGTACCACTCTGGGTAAAACGTGCATGACAGATATAGCACTCATAGGGCTTCTCTCCTGTAGGACAAGTAAAAAAAATCATTCCAAAATTCACATTAATTCTATTTATCTAACCCGTTTTAGTTGACAATAACACAATCTGAGAAAGATGGTGAGTGCTGCTGACCTGAGTGGGTCCTCATGTGTCTCTTCAGCTTATAGGTATCTCTGCTGGCATAACTGCACAGACTGCACTGGAACGGACGCTCTCCAGTGTGGGAGCGAATGTGGCGCTTCAGCTTGCTAACCTGCAAAATTTCAAAGCTTAGGTCAATTTGGAAGAAACTTTCCAAAAAAAAATAAAATAAATAAAAAATATAACAAAAAGCCTCAACATGATGCTCTGAGACCAACCTCTACACTGGCATAGTCACACATGGAGCACTTGAATGGTTTCTCATGAGTGTGCTTGTAGCGTCGGTGTCGCACCAGCTCTCCACTGGTGACGAAGGCCATGTCACAGTCAGTGCACTTATGTGGTCTGGTGCCTGTCAGAAAGAGAAAAAGAAAAAAAAAAAATAAATAAATAAATAAAAAAAGGCTGTTTCGATTTCTGTCACACTAGATACCCTATAACTTCTAATGCACTCGAGATCACGTACCTGTGTGGGTGTTGAGGTGGTTCCTCAGCAACGTCACAGTCCTGAAGGCTCGTCCACAAAGATGGCACTTGTGAGGCCTCTCATCCGTGTGGCTCTTCATGTGGCGGTCCAGATTTGAACGGCGCGGGCAAGTGTAACTGCACAGCTCACACTGGAATGTCTTCTTAACACCTGCATACAGACAGTGATTTAGACCCAGCACACTGACAATACTGTAATATCATGCAAGTGTTTGTTATTTCCGTGTGTATCGCACGTTCTCACCTTTCTTCTTGATTTTGGTTGGTTTGGGCGGTTTCATGTTACCCACAACTTTCTCAGCATTGACTTCAGAGAGCAGTCCCTCCTGCTGCTCCTCCTCAAAATCATACACAGAGACGTCCATGTCTTTATCGCCCTCTGTGTTGTAACGGAGTTTGCTTTTCTTAGTCTTCTTGGCCTTTTTAACAGGGGGTGTGTAGTCTGGATCTTTGGACCAGGCGGGGTCTTCATTTTGGGCTTCAACCATATCCTCCTCCTCCTGCTGTGGAGGCTGATCATCTTGGGCCTGGAGCTCATCTTGCTCCACAGTTTCCACTTCTCCATTTGCACCCACCTTGACCACCTGTAGGAGAAGATATAACATTTAGATTCACCAGAAAGTCACAGCGTATTGCATTGTATTTGAAATGTGTAGTTTGATCAAAACTGAAAATATGACCAACCTGGAAGCCTTCAGGCAATGGCAGGGTGTGACAGATGACCGGCTCCCCATCTTTAGGCATGGCAGTGGCGTCCACTAGCGTCCCCTGCAACTCTTCCACAGTGGCGGCAGTGACAGGCACAGCTGAAACAGGCACCTGTACCAGCTGCAGCTCTCCCAAGCCCAACTGCTGCTCCTCCATGTTCACCACCTGCAGGGTGATGATCTGAGTATCATCGACAGTGGTGACCGTGGCTTCATGGGCGGAACCAGCAACACCAACAGGTGCACCAACAGCAGCCTCCATGACTTCTGTCTTCATCTGGAGCAGGGCAGGGTCCAGGGAGTCCATCACCATCATCTCCACACTGCTGTTGACAGCCTCCACCACAGGCTCTCCTTCAGCCTGGACTTGCTCTAACCCAGCAGCCTGCAGCAATTCAGCTCCCACTTCCTCATCTTCTCGTCGCCTTTGGTATGTCTTACATTCCTTGGCCTTGAAAGCATCCCCTGCATCTTCCACCACTGCCTCAGTCGGTCCCCCTTCCATGGGTAATACCTACCCCGATTAAGAGCAAAAAAAAAAAAAAAAAAAAAAAAAAAAAAAAAAAAACAAGTTAGAATGCACCACTAAATGTAGTGCTAAGCTATTCCTACCTGACTACAATCTGGAATGTTTGTTTACTTTCACATACCGAGACAGTTTGCTATCAACCTTGCAAATGGTCAACTAGTGTTGTCAAAAGACCCGGTACTTCGGTACCAAGTCGGTACTAAAAAAAAAAAGAAAAGAAAAAAAGTCACAGTACCAGGTTTTTTTTAAGTACCGGTGGTACCGAGTACCCGGTCAACCCGGTTCTTGACGCGTACGGGCCTATGATTTCCACGATGCAGAAAATGCTGATGGAATCTCAGAATCCAGTTATAAAAACAGAATTTACAGTTTAACACGGAATGTGTCAAAGTTTGGATGAATTAATCAAAAGTAGGTCATTACACTTAAATCAAATCACGACATGGACTAGTATCTGTAAATATTAAGCCTCAAAAGTCGATTCAAATATGAATCCTGCATGTTCTGCGAGTCTCTGTGTGAATGAATGAATGAATGAATGAATGAATGAATGAATGAATGAATGAATGAAAAGGCAGAGACGCGCGGTTTTGTTTACTACATAGACTGAAGCGCGTGTGACGCTCGCGGTCTCAATGAGGACATAAATACATAAACATCTCCAGAACTGCTCTGAGAGTCACTTCACGACCATTTTACCATTTCATTTGAGTAAAACCAGCATCTTATGTGACCCTGGACTACAAAACCAGTCATAAGTGTCAATTTTTCATATAAATGAATAAATAAGCTTTCCATTGATGTATGGTTTGTTAGCATAGGACAAAATTTGGCCGAGATACAACTATTTGAAAATCTGGAATCTGAGAGTGGGGGGGGAAAAAAAAAAAAAAAAAAAAAAAAAAAAATGTATATATATATATATATATATATATATATATATATATATATATATATATATATATATATATATATATATATATATATATATATATATATATATATATATATATATATATATTATACATCTAAATATTGAGAAAATCGCCTTTAAAGTTGTCTAAATGAATTTCTTAGCTATGCATATTACTGATAAAAAATTAAGTTTTGATATATTTACGATAGGTAATTCATTAAATATCTTCATGGAATATGATCTTTACTTAATATCCTAATGATTTTTTGCATAAAAGAAAAATTTATAATTTTGACCCATACAATGTATTTTTGGCTATTGCTACAAATAAACCCCAGCGACTTAAGACAGGTTTTGTGGTCCAGGGTCACATATGTAGCTACACACAGAAATTTAAAAGGTATTCACGGCAACCCATCAAAATAAAAGATTATCTTAAAAACACTGTGCCAGAAATATATCACAATTATTTAGTAGAATGTATGTGATACTATTACTACTGTTGAAAAAATTAAATCTTTATATTTTTAAAGAAATAAATCACACAATATTTCTTCCATATTTTAATTTTAATCGTAAATCCCCTTTATTTACCAAAAAAATAAAATGTGTTTAAATTTCATTACTTAAAAGACAAATTAAATTTGGGTGAAATTGTTTACTGTTTTTCATACTTTTCTTACTTGCAGAAAAACTTGAAACAATTTTAAAAAAGTATAAAGAATGGCATTGATTTTTGTACATTTTATATTTGTTTGACTTTATTAATAAAAAGTGTTTTTTAATTAGCATGTTTTTGTGTTTTGCTTTGGTACCAAAATTGGTACCGAGAACCGTGGATTTTCACTGGTATCGGTACCGAATACTGAAATTTTAGTACCGTGACAACACTATGATGAACAATAGAGTTGAGTTGGAATTTCCATAGACATCCATGACTTCTGTGTTTGTACAGCATACTGTGAGTTTACCTGTATCAAAAATGAATACTTCATCTCTCTACACCTGTGCCTCCACCACTTTCTGCCTCCGATGAACGAACTACCTGTCTCAAATTTGCTTCTTACTACCTAGCTCAACCTGTGGGGATGCAAACAAATCAAGTCATCAATGTCCAAAAACAAAACACACTTTTAGTTTACAGGTCATACTAGTCAATACAGCTTTTTCTTGACCACGTCCCCCCTTTTCTGTTATTTTTAGAGAGAGAGAGAGAGAGAGAGAGAGAGAGAGAGAAAAGCCTGACACAAAAGCCTCCAAGTATGTGTGACGTTTTTCTTTAAAATTAGCATTTCTTTCTGGCTACTGTGTATAGGTTTCTATGTAAGTACTGGTACTTCTGAATGTGTTGAGGCTGGGGTTTAGTGCATTTGAAGTGAAAGTACTTGATGAACATATACTATGTGTGGAAAGCATTCACTCAGTATCTGCATCTCATTTTTCAAGATGGCTTTTAGAGGCTTTTGTATTGGAACTCTGCATACATACATGCATACATACATACACACATACATATACATATACATATACACACACACACATATATACATATACAGGGCTTGACATTAAGCATTCTCATGTGGTTGTCCTTCGGACAAGTAAATTTGTCATTTACTTGTCCGAGTATAAAAGTTACTTGCCCGGAGAGATTTTTTTTTAATTATTGAGTTATAAATATAATTGTTTATTGTAGTTATACAAAACACATTTAGTTTATTTAGTTAGATTTTTCTTTTTAAATAAAATAATAAAATGTGATAACACTGTTATATTTTAAAATAAAAAGGGAGTGTTAATTACTAATATAATTATATTAAACTTAAAAATGCTAATATTTACTACTTATATATATGAATTTACAAACTTAAATTTTTAATTTTTTAATTAGTTCAATTTAATCAGACAATTAGTATAATAAGACATTTGGGCTGTTACCAAACAAATGAAATCAGTATCAACAAAATTCATCTTTGCAATGCAGAGGAAACACAGAAACTGCATCTGAAGTGGAATAGATATATTTACCCACTGTTTAATGCAGCTCTGAGGGACATGGAATGCTTTAATCTGCAGTTACAAATGAATAAATACTGTTTTGATTCATAAAACGTTGAATACTGATATTTGAAATTATTTTAAAAAAATGAAAATATACTGTAAATGTGAAATTAAAACCACCAGTAGGTGGCATAAAGTCACCGTTTATAAATGAGTCATTGCGACTGAACCGAATCATTTAAACGGTTGATTCATTCAGGCATGAAACGCCATGTCGCTCAGAGACGCAAAACAGTGCTGTGGCTGTGTTTGGAATTATTTTTGTTGGAGAAATAGAGCAAAAACAGGCAATATGGTGTCTAAAACGTAAGTCTCTTAATGTTAACTTCTTGTTTATTGAACTGTTGCATTAAATCACATTTGTAATGATGATGGTTTTTGGAGCAAAAAACAAAAAACAAAAAAAACGGCGCTCGATCTTCGTGTGAAACTATATGAAAATATAAATACATACATTTTCTGCTCCCATATCTTGAATTTTCTGATCATTCTTCATGCATTTTAATACTGAATCATGCAGTGAAAGAACGCACTCGCACGTGAGCTAGTCTAACCTAGACGACTTTACTTAATGTATACAGTGTTGCCAAGTCCGCGGTTTTCCCGCGGAATTAGGCTACTTCTACGCTCTTTCCGCGAGATGTTTTTCATGTCCGTGGGTTGGAGTACCCTAATAACCTGATATTTAGCCCCTGGAAAGCGACATTTATCAGGGGAACCCCACCAAAAAAAAAACGTGTATTTTACCCCACTGGAACGCGATTTTTACCGGAAATCTCCCCTGAAAAGCCATTGGGCTGGTTTTGGGCTAGTTTTGAGTAGCAATTGGGCGGGTTTTGCTGTGAAAACCTGGCAACCCTGAATGTATGCGTGCACTCTGTAGGTGTTTTGTTTGATTCTTGCAATACACTCGTTAAAACAACAATTACGAAATTATCGCAAACGATATATATCGCACACCCCTATAACAAAGGCTATATCATAAATACAGGCAGTCATTACTGTTTTTGGTATTGACTTTTTCAAGTTACTTGTCCGATTGGGCAAGTAAATTTCTCTTTCACTTGGCCGTCCAAAACATTCACTTGTCCCGGACAAGCGTTAATGTCGAGCCGGTGTGTGTGTGTGTGTATATATATATATATATATATATATATATATATATATATATATATATATATATATATATATATATATATATATATATATATATATATATATATATATACACACACACAGATAGATAGATAGATAGATAGATACACACACACACACAGGTCCATCTCAAATTAGAATGTCATGGAAAAAAGTTCATTTATTTCAGTAATTCAACTCAAATTGTGAAACTTGTGTATTAAATAATTCAATGCACACAGACTGAAGTAGTTTAAGTCTTCGGTTCTTTTAATTGTGATGATTTTGGCTCACATTTAACAAAAACCCACCAATTCACTCTCTCAACAAATTAGAATATGGTGACATGCCAATCAGCTAATCAACTCAAAACACCTGCAAAGGTTTCCTGAGCCTTCAAAATGGTCTCTCAGTTTGGTTCACTAGGCTACACAATCATGGGGAAGACTGCTGATCTGACAGTTGTCCAGAAGACAATCATTGACACCCTTCACAAGGAGGGTAAGCCACAAACATTCATTGCCAAAGAAGCTGGCTGTTCACAGAGTGCTGTATCCAAGCATGTTAACAGAAAGTTGAGTGGAAGGAAAAAGTGTGGAAGAAAAAGATGCACAACCAACCGAGAGAACCACAGCCTTATGAGGATTGTCAAGCAAAATCGATTCAAGAATTTGGGTGAACTTCACAAGGAATGGACTGAGGCTGGGGTCAAGGCATCAAGAGCCACCACACACAGACATGTCAAGGAATTTGGCTACAGTTGTCGTATTCCTCTTGTTAAGCCACTCCTGAACCACAGACAACGTCAGAGGCGTCTTACCTGGGTTAAGGAGAAGAAGAACTGGACTGTTATCCAGTGGTCCAAAGTCCTCTTTTCAGATGAGAGCAAGTTTTGTATTTCATTTGGAAACCAAGGTCCTAGAGTCTGGAGGAAGGGTGGAGAAGCTCATAGCCCAAGTTGCTTGAAGTCCAGTGTTAAGTTTCCACAGTCTGTGATGATTTGGGGTGCAATGTCATCTGCTGGTGTTGGTCCATTGTGTTTTTTGAAAACCAAAGTCACTGCACCCGTTTACCAAGAAATTTGGAGCACTTCATGCTTCCTTCTGCTGACCAGCTTTTTAAAGATGCTGATTTCATTTTCCAGCAGGATTTAGCACCTGTCCACACTGCCAAAAGTTGGTTAAATGACCATGGTGTTGGTGTGCTTGACTGGCCAGCAAACTCACCAGACCTGAACCCCATAGAGAATCTATGGGGTATTGTCAAGAGGAAAATGAGAAATGAGACCAAAAAATGCAGATGAGCTGAAGGCCACTGTCAAAGAAACCTGGGCTTCCATACCACCTCAGCAGTGCCACAAACTGATCACCTCCATGCCACGCCGAATTGAGGCAGTAATTAAAGCAAAAGGAGCCCCTACCAAGTATTGAGTACATATACAGTAAATGAGCATACTTTCCATAAGGCCAACAATTCACTTAAAAATGTTTTTTTTTAAATTGGTCTTATGAAGTATTCTAATGTGTTGAGAGTGAATTGGTGGGTTCTTGTTAAATGTGAGCCAAAATCATCACAATTAAAAGAACCAAAGACTTAAACTACTTCAGTCTGTGTGCATTGAATTTATTTAATACACGAGTTTCACAATTTGAGTTGAATTACTGAAATAAATGAACTTTTCCATGACATTCTAATTTATTGAGATGCACCTGTATGTATGTATGTATGTATGTGTATATATGTGTGTGTGTGTGTGTAACGCCATAAAAAAAAATAAAAACTAGGGGCTTATGACTGATAGCTGCTTAATAACACTAACAATAAACAACCTCGGCAAACTTGCAAAACTTGAACGTGACTTTGATTATACCACATCCACGTTTTGAACTCTTGATTCGGCGCCAGAAAGCATCATCTGAACCGATTCGTTTCTACTTCCTCATGATCGCGCGCATTTGGCCACCAACCCAATAAACCGACAAAACGGTGCAAATGTGTCTACTACCCTTACCTTCACACGTTTTAAAACACCCTTATGATTTTCCACAGCAAGAGGGCATTCTGAGATGGTTAATCGTGTTTTTGTACCACTACCAGTCGGGTTGTAGAGGGAGCTCTCTACAGTTTTTATCCCTTCTGTCGTTTGTTGCTTGAGGTTGGTCTTTCAATAAGAGTGAGCGGTGGCACCGAGACCGACGACCGCGGCGATTCAGCGGTGTTTTCAGGCGATAAACTCCGGGATTCTGGAAGTGCTCGGCGGCGAGGCTCGGTCTTACTTATCGAAAATGGCCATCGGTGTCATTTAGCAACGACATCTTCCTCGTTTAATTTTAATCTGCGCAATACGCTAGCAACGGCGGCAGAACTAATGCTAAAACGCCAGAGAGGCATTTAACGTTTATTTATTTAACATTTAAACCGATCATTTTGGATTCCAGGAGTGATAAAGACCAAAGAGCGAGCACAGGCCGCAGTACGGGACTTTATTATCGCCGAACCGGGTCAATGTTTGATCGACTCGGGTTTGAATTTAACTGCTCGAGGAGGGGCGCGAACACAGCGATGGGCGCCGGCTAAAATATATTTTACAGCTTAAAATCGCACATATCCCGCTTAAAACCTCGCGGATTTGACGTTTGTGAATTAAGATGCTTGTTTTACACTGTTTGGGTGTGGCAGGACTAGAAATCGGTTAACTTTGAAAGGCATATTAGCTGGTTGGCTAAGTGCGCGTGCAGAAACGGCGGGTTTCTAAAGACAGGAAACAAAGAGAAGAAACAGAAAATGGACGCCTGGCCTAAAGACTGAAACAAACATCCTGTCGTTAAATAATGGCATCTTGGTGAAATGCCGTCTGATATAGTTTCAATAATGCTTAATAATCGAGCTGAAGCCCGAACTTCTGGGTTATAAATGTTTTTTGCTAAATTTTCGATAACGATAGAGGGAGACAAACACCCCCCGCCAGCCGCCTGGACTGGGAGCCCCATCGTGACACCTAGAGGCCGATTAAAGCTCCTGCAAAACTCCCCCCTTTCGGAAAAGTAGTGCTGTTTTACCTGCGTTTGGTGATTTACTCTCGCGTTGAATTCGACAGAAAGCCCAGGGTTTGTTCTTCCTTCAGTACGAGACGGAGTAAGACTGCGTCCTTCACCTCCGGCGGTTTTAATCCTCTCCCGCTTTTGCAGAGTAGGCTCCGCACAAAATGGCGGCCCTTAGCGGCTGTTGCGCATGCGCGTCACGCAGGGGGGCGGTGGCGTGGGGGAGGGCTGTAAACACAAGCAGTGTGCGGATTGGCCGTGTGGGGCGCTACTTTTGAATTACGGATGTGGGCTGTTTTCTTCCTTTTCTTTTTTTTTTTTTAGGAAGAGCATTGAGTCAAATGTGTATAAACATTATATTAAACATTGCAGCATATGATCCTCTTATTGCAATATTAGGATATATTAGAAGATACTATGATAGTTTAACAGCCCAAATCAAATTGGAAATATACGGGGGTTGATAGTGTGTTTTTATAGTATATATATATATATATATATATATGTATATATATATATATATATATATATATTAGTATGTGTGTGTGTTTAATCTTTTTTCTCAAAAACATATTTTTTAATCTGTAGTCTATCATTAAAAACTAATCTCATGGAAATAAAATACACTATGAAAATATCATGTAGGAACCCTGTTTTAAACAATACACTATTGAAACTGAGTCCTCTGTTTTGTAGTCCTGTTTTTTTCCCTTGATAATGACCTTTTGAGCATGCATGCATTAATGTGGAAATGCTCCAATTATGTAATTCCTTTATTTTCCAATTTTCTTTGTGACAAAGTACAAATAACAGGTATCAAATTTGTTAATAAATAAGTCACCCAGGTTTTAGTGTCCATAATTTTAATAGTTTCCTTTACAGTTGATCTCAGCAATATCCTTGTCAGACAATATACATATTTAGAGTAAATAAAAAAAAAAATCAAAAGTAAATCACTTCTTTAATGCTGCACCATCTGTAGATAATAATGAAAATATATTTAAATCTGTTCTGCGGTTTGCGATCCTAAACCGCAGTGTTGAGTTTTAAATAAAGTCTATCTCATTCTCTTGCTCCCCGTACTACTTTGAGGCACTTATACACTGAAGAGGCGTTCTTTGTCGTATTTAAGTCTGTGAACTAGAAAATAATGTTATGTAAAAGTGAACGAACCTTCTCTGGTTCCAACTCAGAACCTTTCTGTCTAGCAGCACTGGAGAAATGCTCTGAGTCAAACATGATCTATGGCCATTCTAAAGATCACAAGCGTGGAAAGGTTGTCGGAACCTCTTGCAAAAGGCAATATTCACCACAGTTTTCAGCTTTCACTTATAATAATGATGACATCTTCAAAAATGAACAGCTTCACCGCTTTTACAGCAGATATTACAATGCCAGTGGCTTAAATGTGAAGTGCATGGTGAACCAAATCAGATCTGTATTGGCTATTGAGCATTTAAACATTTAAACAAAATTACAACACAAAACATTTACACTTCCAATGGGATATAGATATATATTCTGTATCAATAAAGCATATGACAGTATGGAATGGCACTGTTACTATGGCATCAAGGTCCCTATGAAAATTTGGGATTAATAAGGAAATACTTTCCAAGATCCCCATCCTACGTTTCGAGGTGGAGACCCCCTCAGCTACCAACATACATTCTCCAATCACTATGTACACACACATAACCACTCATCATAAAGTGGACAATCAGATTCTCTATGTACTCTGCAGGTAGTCACTTACTTGCACCAATAAAGTGAAAACCACACTTTATTTCCCATCACTTGTATTGCTGCTGATCAGGGTCCAGCTTCATTCTGTGAATCATGAAGGCAACCATTGGGCCGAATCTTAAGGCAGCAAAGCATTGTTTATAAACATATTCCCACTATGTATCTTACCTTATCACTTTACAGTAGTTCATCTTAGGCCATATCCAAAATATTAATAACATACAGACTGACATACAAGTCCTCGTCCATTGATTGTATAACATCCGTTCACGTCTTTGAGGACAATGTTGACACTCTCTCTGTAAGAGCGTGATCTGTGTCATTAAAACTGTTTGATAGTTTTTAATAGTGTGCATTTATAGTTTGTAATTGGCATGATCATGACAGTGAGGATACTGAGACGTAAGTACGTTGTTTTTTCAGTATTGGTCAGTTGATTGTGTTAGAAAGCCGTACTGGCCATGCTGCCGGGCGCAAAAAGCCGGGACATTCCATCTTGTGAGGACTCAAGGTGTCGATGGGCCATCTTCCCCTCCTCACCTGCAATTAAAACAAATGAAACGCAAATAAGAGACGTTGTCCTTCTCTCTGAAGTGCCAATACCTTTTGACCAATTAATTTTTTGCATTTAATTAAACAAATAAAAAAATAAATAAATACAACCATGAATTACTATATTTTTCTTCATTTTTTAAATGTTTTTTTTAAAGACTGCAATACTCTTTTGGCAGATTAAATATTTTTTCAGCTGAAAATAAGTATAAAATTGTACATTCACTATAAAAAAAATGTTAAGATTTTATCAATTTCCCTGTTTCTTCCAGCCTGGAAATTCATTTTTACATTCTCTGATCTTTGCAAGTTTTCCATGAACACATTTGGAACACATATTTGCAGCAAATCCATTCTTTCACTTTCATTACCGATCTTTCCTTCATGGGTCCATTTCCTGTTGTTTAGTCCACTGCTTACCTAGCACAAGCAGAGCTTGTTTGGCAGCATCCCTCACATCCTCCTTATCTGTCCGGCACAGATACACCAGCTGCTCGATGCTCTCTTTGGCCTGTGATGCACAAACACAGACAGCAGTGCACTTTACTTAAAGTCCTCCACCAACACTGAGGTGTGATGCTGCATATAATCTGATTCCCACTCAGATTACTAGAGCACATCTAACCACCAGGCTCTTGATGTTATGCAAGCATATATATATGTATATATATATACACAGTCTGGGAAAAAATAAACGTTAATTGAGTGGTGCTGGGTTTTTGCAAAGAGATGTTTATACATGCATGAACTGACCTTCAGACATGCGAGTGCTTTACATCCACACATCCGCGTCTCAACACTTTCATCCTCCAGCAACTCTAGACAGCTCACCAACGCCTGAGATAGAACAGTAATGAGAGACACTGAGTGGATCAAATCAAAATCCTTTCCAACTTGTTTTCTTTCAGTTAGCACAGGTTTTGTATTTTGTTTTGGATTTGACTGGTTGTAGGCCTTATTAGCCGCGTTTCCACTGTCGGGCCAGAAGCGGGCATGCTAGTGCGTGCCATGGCCAGTCGAGTTTCCACTGTCACTTCCAGGGCTTGATCGTGCCTCGTCGGTGCTTCCTCGGGGCCAACGGCCAGGGTTTTTTGGCCCGACGAAAACCTTGAGCCAAAGTGGGCCAGCTGGGGCTAGAGGAGTGGTTATGAACAAAGGCTGAGTTTCTCTGCATCTGGAGAGCATCAGCGCCGCAGATCATTTCATAAAGTTAACAGCTATAACACTAGCATTAAAGACTTTTAAAATAGTTTTAGCTCAAAACTCACTTTTAGAGTGTTTGAAATAACTTCTGTTTGAGATCCCATGTGGATTATGATCACCTTACAAGGCAGAAATATTTATAAGCGATGCAAAAGACTATGCACGCTAGCCATTATAGTAAACATGATAAATACGACCACTTGAAAAAATCAGACGTCAGCTTCTAATTCTCTATCACAATCGTGTATTTATTTAGTAACATTTTATCTGTCATTAGTCTCGCCTCGAGACTTTAGCTTCGCGTATGTTATAAAAATATAATAGCCTAATGGTTTTTGTTCGGGAGCTCCCTCTGCTACCCAGGTCGTATTTTTGATGGGAAAAAAAATATAGAAATGATCATTCTTTCTAAATGTGATGTATACCGTGACAACAAATAAACAGACTCGACTGAATAAGTAGGCTATAAGTCCTCTTTCTTTTGTAAAATAATGGTTCATACCGCTTTATTTCTGTGTGACTAATTTTCAGTTCTGATAATTTAATTCATTATGATCAATGTATCACTTATTATTGTAAAACATTGATGCTTTTGGATTTAAATCTTTAACAAAGAATGCAAACAAACTGCTGTTTTTATCATGTTCGTTTTGTGATTGCGCTAGTTCCAGTGACTTTTTTTTTTATTAGTTTTCTGATAATGTCTCTTTGTTGGTGAAATGATGGGGTTGCGTGACGTTGTTCCAGAGAGGCGTGTAAAGGGCGGGTTTTAGTGAAGCTTCTGGCCCGACGGTGGAAACGCATCGTGATTTTGGGCTCGGTGCTACAGGTCCAAGGCTATTACCCCCACCTGGCCTGTTTAAAACACTGGCTCGCACTGGCCCGACAGTGGAAAAGTGGCTATTGAACAGCTGATCCATCTCAGTTTTTGAATGAAAAAAGCATTATTGAATATGAATCCAATATTTGGAAATAATACAGCATAACAGGATAAGCCATTTTTTGTAGGCATGTCATTTTTTGACAATTGTAAAATGATGGGAAAAAGTACAAAAATCATACATTTTTATTATCAGTTTTTGGGGGAAGTTGATATATCCTGTATGAGCAAAATCAGTAAGATTTAGTCCAATTAACTAGTATTTTCAGGAAAAAGGAAATCCTTTCCGGGTCAAAATCAAACCAGATCATTATTTTCATGTTATGGCTGATGGCAGATAACTGATAAATAGTCAGTATTAAAATGCTATACTATCTTGCCTAAATACATTAAAAATAAATATTTATTATTTTTAAAGATTGACTTTAAGTGTTAGTGTTATTTTAGTATCATCGATATACTATTATAGTTCTTGTTAATATTCTGAATTATTTTTATATTGTTTTATTTTAATTGTAAAGTTTTAGTAATTTAGTTGTGTATTTTGTAATGATAATTTTATTAGTTTTTATTTTAAATATATCTATGTTTTTGTTCATTTAAATTTTATTTAGTTGTAGTTACTTTTATTTATATTTTATTTTAAGTCAATATTTATTTCATTTCAAGTAAGGAAAATGTATTTAAAAAATAACCTTGGCGTTAGATGACAGCAAAGATCATCTAAATGTAAAAATAGGGGAAATTAATCCTTTAAAGTGGAAAACTTTGAACACATTTTACAGATTTTTAATGTTTTTCATGATCTTAAACACAATGTGATCTCATAGCTTATACGCAAAAAGCTTAGTCTTAAATTTGTGCTTATATTTGTGTCTATACTTTATCATTACATTTTAAAACATGGGAAATAGTAATAATTGATAAGAAGGTATGGAACTTTTGACTAGTTGTGGATAGATAGTGATGGATATGGAAGTTCCCCAAGTTTATTTGACCTTCACTGCAAATCTGCTGAAACTGTCACCTCCAAAAGTACAAACAGGAGTCTGTAGAGTTTGCAGGAGGATGGTGAGCACATATCTTACCCTCTCCCTGTGTCGGGTTTGGTCAGCTAGACTCCGCAGCAGGGAGCTGGCTGCACTGCACACTTTCCCCCTCGGATCCCTCAGCAGCAGACTGACTGCCCGCAAGCCCTCTCTCTTCAGACTGCACTCTGGAGGCTTCTTCAAAGATTTGACCAGAACATCCTGATCTCCAGACTGCAGGCACTGAACTAGCCACACTGCAGGAGAAGGAGAACGAAAGAGAAACATGGATGAAAGCGATGCATTGCTGAGAGAACATTAGGTGGGGGAGGACTGGAAAGATGCACCAAGAAACCACAACGACTGAGAAGTGGAATGGGGTGATAATAGGGGCGTTTGGGACGGGCGGGGTTGAAACTACAGATTTGTAACACAATCACTCTTGCTAATGAATGTTTGAGGATAGACGACTATAGACAACTTAAAACAATCTGCAACGACCAGACATTGTTCATTTTCAGTGAGAGTTCTCAATTTCTAATGACGTGAAAAACTTTCAGTGTAAACTGGATTTTGCATTCAAATCGCATTTCTGATGACATTCTCTCTCAATCATCAAGCACAACCTCAGATCTTGTTACAATGAAAGCAATTTTAGCACCAGAGGTCTTAAGTGGCTGCATTGTTGGTCAAAGAAGATGTTTTTGCTAAGTGAGCTTTAAACTCATTCTTAAAATATGATCACGAATACATGGGATACAATGCAGGTAAAAAATAAGATGTCACACTATTTTGAAAACAAAATAGTTTTCTTGCCACTAAAAATGAACAAAAATGTGTTTGGTAAACAGTGCTTTAAGGATCAACTTGAAAATATATTTTTAGATTTATGCTTACAGCAATAATAAAACTGCATATGGTCTAAAAACTAAAATCTACTGCTAAAAAATTTGGGGTTGGTAAGATTTTTTGTATTTTTAAAATAAGTCTCTTCTGCTCACCAAGGATGCATTTATTTGATCTAAAATGCAGTAAAAACAGTAATATTGTGGAATATTATTACAAATTAAAACAATGTTTTCCATTTTAATATCATTCTAATATGTTGTTTTGGTGCACAAGAAACATTTCGTCTTCTTATTATTCCAGGATTCTTTGATGAATAGAAAGTTAAAAACTAGCATCTATTTGAGACATCATAAATGTCTTTATATAATTCACTTTTTGATCAATTTTATTGGAAAACAAGACAAAAATCTGATTTTATGAAGTGAATGCTTGACTTCCAGTCTGTTTGTTGCAGCAAATTGCTGTCCATGTGAACAGCCCTTTTTATGGGACTCAAATATACCTTCTTCAGCCAGCTCAGGAATGTGCGTGTCCAAGTCATTCACCCCCTCTGCTTCCAGGTAGCTCCAAAACTGGAAGAGGGTGAGAGTCTCTTTGGATGCACCTCCTGCACGCCTGGGCAGCTTCCTCTCCAGGATCCGCTCCAACAGACGCAGAAACACTAACACACACACACACACAAGTTCAGGGTCAAAGAAAATCTGATTTAGTCTATTGAAATGTTTTTAATTACACCCGTTACCATCAGAAACCATGATTAAGTTTGTAATTTATGTTGATTCATGGATTGTACAGCAATTTCAATTTAGAAACCAATCTCCCAATAACTCATTTTCAGTGCTTGTTCATGAATTAATACACAACACACACACACACACATACCTGTGTCTGTGAAGCCCGCTCCTCTTTCAGGGAGTTTGCTGGCGTAAGTGTCGCTGAGTGCCTGTAAGAAGGCCTCTGTGGAGGTGCTGTAGACGCTGCAGCCATCCGTGCACTGCCTCCATAGCAACACAGCCCCTTGGCACTGATCTAACTGAGGAACAACTGCTCCGACATGCAAAGAGAATATGGGAAATAGAGAAGGCTGTGAGGAAAAACTTGACAAAATCTATGAAATGGCATTCTGTTGTAGAATGTAAAGTCTGTGATGCATGAAAAGCAATGTATGAGCATTTGCAAAGAAATGAGTAGTCCACAGGTGAGATACAACTAAAACATCACAGAGACTGATGTAAAGTCAATAAAACTAAAGCATTATAACAGTTTGAGACTCACCTTCCTCTGGTTGAATGACTTTGCCCCTCGAGTCCTTCACAACCCATCGTATGAGTTCAAGGACTCTCGCCTCCCTGAGAAGTCGGTCCAGAGCGTACATCTCCCCACAACGCAGAGGCCCGAATGTGCCTAACCTCTGTTTACAAAAACAGAGACACTGTGAAAACACTTCAAACTTAAATTCATCTATGAAATGTCCAATCTAATGGAAACAACATAATAGAAATGGATGGCAAAAAAGTGTGGTTATTTTGCTTACACAAAAAGTTTCCACTCCATTTTATATATATATATATATATATATATATATATATATATATATATATATATATATATAATGTTTTATAACATTTTATATAACATTGAAATTGAAAATAATTTTGAATTTTTTTCTTATATTATATCATTATATTACAATTTAAGATTTTTTTTAAATCGAGATTGTGTGTAAAGTTGTTGTTTTAACATTTTCTGTACTTCTGTTGGTTAAAATGCATTTACATTTATGTTCAAGGCAACAGAAAAAAAAACAGAATTGTTTTCTTGCCATTAAAAATGAACACTGTGGAGGGTAAAATGGTTTGCATCCTCCCTGTGATCTGTCCACAGTGTATTAAAAAAAAATGCATTCAGTACAAAAAGTTTATCCTCACCAAGGCTGCAATAATTTGATAAAAAAATGCAAAAATAAATTAATAAAAAAAAATTATATATATATTCTCAGTATTTCACGTTGTTCCCCCTATATATGGGACTTGATGTCCATATCTAGTACTATAAGACTACAGTAACTGACCAGCAGCTGTGAGCTGCAGTTCTTCAGATGAACCAACAGGGTAAGATCTAGAGTCGGGCAGCCTGTGCTGAAAGGACCGGAGGGAGTATCCCAACATCGTGCTTCACAGCCCTCATCCTCTCCTGCACTTTCCACAGCTGCTGGCCGCTCCTCTGCGCTGTATCCATCACAACACATGAGAAAAAACACAAGTCAGAAAATGGCAAAACAATATATTCAGAAAAATCTATAGAGTTGGGATTGAACAAAGATAAAGTTGTGAAATCAGTCACTCAAACTAATCCATCAAGTCACTAGGTGGCAGTAGTGTAACAACATTACAGAAGCAATGCATTTTGATGAAAAAAAACCTTGGTTGGACCTGATTTCTTTTTGTGCTATAAAATATCATTTGACAACAAAAAGGTGAAACATTTCTCGAGTTCTGACCTGTCTGTCACACTCTGCCTCTCACCATCTTCCTCCTCCTCCTCTTCCTCCAGGTCTGATGTATTAAGGAAGTCAAAGCTCTCTAGAGCCGTCTCAACTGTCAAACTGACACTGGATGAGCGACTACGACTCCGTACCTGCAGATACACACATTTGCAAAATTACAAATGAAAAACTCTTGATATTAAAATATATAATGTATCAAACAGTCATTAAAAACTACATTTAAATTATTAGCTAAAAGAAACCCCAGATTTTAAGGCTTAATGTTCAACTAATATTAGTTGTTCATAAGATAATGTCAATTTCCTCATAAAACATTTTTGACTTATACACAAAAGTATAGCCAGAAGATTGCAAACATGAGGCTCATGTCATAGAATAGCTAACTAACCTTGTCTGTGCAAGTTACATCTAATCTTTCATCACATATGCACATTTCTGATATTAAACTCTGAGTAGATTAAACAAAATACTTCTAAGGAAAATCCAATAATGCAATACTACTGTTTGTTTTTACAAATTGAGGAACAATTATATCTGTTAATCCACAACATGACACAGACACTGTCAGAGTAGACAGTTAACTTATACAACCTGGAATATTAATAAAGCCAATTCTGGAAAAAGACACATTGTGTTTATTCTATGACTAAGCTAAGTTATGCTGGGAAAACCTCTTTGTAGACACAGGATGAAGTGGTTAATAGTGAAAGCAAAGGTCATGTCTTTGATGAACTCTATTGTTCCACTGATGAAGACCACAGTCTCTGGACCCAAACCCGGATCTGAGACTTTGATGGTTATCGTGAGGCTTGGATTCGAGCAATACCCAAAGTCTTCTGCGACCAAAACAATAAGAATCTAAGTCAGCCAGGAAGAGTTACACCCTAAGTCTGAGAATCCTCATTGCATGCTGGAGTTTAATGCAATGTTTTCTTCACTTTCAACTTTGACCTTCTCCAACTAATAAAAGTTTTCAAATATTGATCAAAGATGGTGTTCTAGATATTTAACCTGATGTGAAGGTAATTGTGCATATACTGATTATCAGAGACACAACATATGGGTCAAATTTATATAATAAAAAAGTCATGTAGAGTAAAAGTAATAACATTTTCCACACATCATGATAACTATTTTCAAAATGAAGAATAAGGATAATCATATTATTTTAGAAAAACTTCAAGATTTCTTTCATAAATACATATTTATAATAAGTATTTCTAATAGTGCTGTCAAATTATTAAATTGCATCCAAAATAAGTTTTTGTTTATATATGTGTGTGTGCGGTGTATATTTATTATGTATATATAAATACATACACATGCATGTATTTATTTAAGAAAAATATGTTAAGTTTATATATTAAATTATAATATAAATTATATGAATATAAATATATACATGTAAATATTTTCACAATATATACTGTATGTGTGTATTTATATATACATAATAAACATACACAGCACACACTGATATATTACGTAAAAAATATTTTTTTTGGATGCGATTAATCGTGATTAATCATTTGACAGCACTAATTTCTAATAATTCATAAATATTATGTTTTTGAGGATTCATACCACACTTGTTTGGTTTTTTTCTGCATGTTGGTTGCACCGCATGACTTAGAAGACCATGTTTCTTTCGAATATTAAGTAGTTTTGCTAAGGACATCTTTCAAAGAAATAATAACAAATGACTATGCCCAGCTATTTAATATGGTTTTCTTTTCAAGAATTTCAGAAAGTTTTTCTTCCAGGACATTTTATCACCCTGACATTTTCAACCAGATGTTCCTTTAAAAAATTCTGAAAAGAAATTTAAATACAGAAATTCAAAACACGCTCTTCAAAGAAGAACAGTTTTGAAATTGCTTGAATTTAATTTTTTATGTATTTGTGAATAAAATAACAGATCCGGACCAAAAAATGTCATTTTACTGACCCTAAACCACAACAATAAGGCTCAGCACTCACTGTTAGCGCCTCCTCCAACAGCTTCAGCTCTTGCTCTAGGACCTGTAGTTCTGGAAACTGGCCTCTGTAGTCATCAAGGGAGGACAAAACGGCACCAAGGGCCTCCTCCAAACCGCTATCTTCTGATTGTCCCTCCAAACCACCCATGGGTCTGGTGTCTACTAAAGAAGCAGACTTCTCTGCCAGCAAGTCGTCCGTTTGTGTCTTTGTGAGGTGTGGCTCATGAGGGGAATCAGTCCTAGGAGCATCGCTGTCCATCTGCTGGGACAAAGCATTAGCATTGGGAAAAGAGTCTTTGTCTCCACAGGTGGGCCTAGATGTGGGCTCTGTAGCTTTTTCAGAGTCACAAGCTGTGGTTTCTGCAGGAGAGCTACTTTCTGAACAGTTCAGTGGCTCAGCGGGGCAGGATGGCTCACTCGTGGAGGGATCGGGAATGGGGCAGGTCTCCTGAGTGTCTGGTACTACAAAACATGGTTCTGCTCGGAGGGGCATATCCATGGCAATGTCACTTACAAATACTGAAGAGACCACTGAAGTCACTTCATTGGCCTCCAAGGATTCCCCAGCCAGTCTATCTGTCAAAACACCATCTGCGCTGTTCTCGCTGATGTGGCTAAGGGAGCGAGAATAGCGGGGATGGCCATTGGGTACTTCCTGTTTCACAGGAGCCTCGTTAGTGACTGTTATGGTGGCTGTTGGTTTTTTCAGATCCTCCTCCTCTTCTTCCTCCTCCTCGTCCTCTTCTTTCTGATTGGCCAGGCGGGTGGGAGTCGAGGTCGCTGATTCGCGGGGTGCAAATGAGATTTCAATAGCAGGAGGGGTAGACTGTACCTCAGGCTGTACTAAGTTCTTATGTGCATGACGCATTCCCAAGGAAAGCTGAGGACTGGAGGAATCATCAGAGGATTCGGAGGAGTTTGACCACGCCGTTCCATTCTCCATCTCCTCTTGTCTCCTCAACATATTCTAGTGGGGAAGAAAGAGATTACGAGGACATAAACAAATGATTATACATTATAAATAATTTATGTAAAGACTCACAGTAATGCACCTCAAAGCATCAAACACTTTGGAGCAAAGCACTCACTTTTTAAATTATTTCATCTAAATACACTGAGTTCTATGGACAAAGCTGCTGACATTGACTACTGTTCAAAGGTTTAGGGTTGGTAATATTTAAAAAAAAATTTCTTGACAGAAGTCTCTTATGCCTACTTAAGCAACATTTATTTGATTAATAAAAAAAAAAAACAGTAATATCACTTAAAATTTAAATAACTTATCTAATTTAAAACATTTTAAAATGTTCATGTTCAATGTTCATTTATTCATGTGATGACAAAGCCGAGCTTTCAGCAGCACAAAAAATGTACACTGCCATTCAAACTTTTGGGATCAGTGAGATTTTTTAAGAAAAAATAAAATGCTCTTTTCTATTTAATTATTTAAATATGCATATATTTATTCCTGTGATGGCAAATAATTTTCAGCAGCCTTCAGTGTCACACAAATCTTCAGAAATCATTCTAATATGCTGATTTGCTGCTCAATAAACAATTTCTTATTAAGATCAATGTTAGAAAGCAGTTGCACTGCATAATATTTTTGTGGAAAAATGTCATCCTTTTTTTTTTTAGGATTTTTTGCTAAACAAAGTTTGAATTTCCAGGATTTATTTGAAATTGAAATCTTGTGACATTATAAATGTCTTTACTGCTCACCAAGCCTGCATTTATTTGATTCAAAGTACAGCAAAAAACAGTAAATTTGAATTCAGTATTTGAATATATTTTTAAAAAGTAATTTATTTCTGTGATTTCATAGCTGAATTTTTAGCATCATTACTCCAGTCACATGATCCTTTAGAAATCATTCTAATATTTTGATTTGCTGCTCAAAAAACATTTATTATTATTATTATGTTGAAAACAGCTGAGTAGAATTTTTTCAGGTTTCTTTGATGAATAGAAAGTCCAGAAGAAAAAAGTCTATGTGCAAAAAAGGGTTGTAATTCATAATTTCATTCTAACATTGTAATCTAAAAACAAAAATAAGGTTTTTAAAGCGGAAGTTAAATTCACTAAACTAAAAATGAAAATAAATGAGAACAAAATCAAAGAGTTGTGTTAGGCTATTTTGATTACACCATTACAGTCACTTTACAGTCAGTGCTATCATAAAAATAGACTTACTTGTAGGTTTAAAATTCTACGTCACATTTATAGTCCAACTACAAATATTTCAGCGAAATGTATATTTTAGTCAGAGTTATTGCGCTCCTATTTAATTGAGCTCCGTCTGCGACGCTCGTTCACTGAAGTCTGTGAAGTTTAGCGGAGAATCTCAAAGCAGAAGGCTCATGCACTCCTGACAGCAAAATGGAAATATTTCCATGACTTTCTAACATTTACAGATGGAGAATATACCTGTGAAATGCAAGTTGTGCATTTAGGAAAACAACACATCTCAAACACATTAAACAGCGTGAGTAGCGTCTCTGTCAGCGGCACACGCAGCCTTTCTGTCAGAGTATCTCAAGGGTCGAGCCGCTTAAACTATGCAAAACTATAAACTATACTATGTCTTACCAGTTTTTAAAGGCCTTAATATGAAGCTTGTCACATATTTAGAACAAACTGGATTATGCACTTTCTCCGCAGCAGCTCAGTCTGTGTCCTCCTTTTCAGATGCGCTCGTATCAAACTACTGTATTTCGATATAAACGGTATTGCCTCATATCGAATCGCTTATAAAGAAAATATCGATATATCGTACAAACTCGATATACCGCCCAGCCCTAGTATATATATATATATATATATATATATATATATGTATATATATATACACACACACACACACACACACACACACACACACACATATATATATATACACACACACACACACACACACATACATATATATATATATATATATATATATATATATATATATATATTTATATAAATGGAGTCATGTGAAAGGCCTTCATTTACTCTACTATAAAGCCCACAGTGAGAGAAATATGCTGAAATAATATCTGAGGACTGTGAGCAGACAGCAGGCTAGTTTCAGGAGGGAGAGGAGAGTACAGTAGGATGATAGGAGTGTGTTCACTGTCACTCAGCATTAGTGTGTATCTTTGGACACGGAGCTTCATTATAGTGGAGAGCAGACTGGCGTCAGGCCCAGTGAACTAACACACTCCCTGCTCCCTCTAATTAACTTCCCTCGCTGGGCTAATGTGACCACCCTTCAAAACAATAACAGCATCAATGAATGCGTTACTGATGGCTGTAGATGCTACTATTGTCACTCACAGTCAGACAGACAACGAATAACATGCACAAGAATCCTATTTGCTCTATTTAATTAAAGACAACTGACAGTAACGACAGGACACAGTGGAAATCATCACTACAACAACTATAATTTCCTAGACAGACGGCAGACACTACTCATTACCAAACCTGTTTTTGTCACACCTTTTCAGCCAACTACAGACTACTAACTAAAGCTACACAACTAGCTCTATGGACCGACCACACTTACATGGCTGGAAAGCAGAGAGGACCCCAGGCGGACCGAGGTGACATCGCTGCATGAGCAGCTCTGAGTCAGTTTCTCTGCTAGTGCGTCTCTGAACACATCCAGTAAGGACCAGCGCTGTTTGGACATCATGCTCCGTGGAGCTGTCTGCATGCAGTCAGCGGGAGAGTATGACAGTTTTCAGTGAGCTAACGCTACATGGTCTATCGTAATCTGACCTAGCAAGTAATGAGCTTTTCAGACTTCTTCCATTTCATCTAACTCATCTGAGCTGACCTGAAATGGAGCCATTATAAGTTACTGTGACCTTGTGAGATCAAGATGCTTCTGAGAAATGACTACTATTAAATCTATGTGGAGCCTATTGTGCTAATTTAAATCTTAAGAGGTTCTGGAGAACTGTGGAGATCTCCATTAGGACAGAGGAGAAAAATCTGTGGTGTATCGACATTATGGTGGTATGCACTTAGCAGAAATGTCTGGTTTGAATCAATTCATATTAAATGTATCACCCTTGAATGTTTCAAAAGCAAAGCACATGAGTTATGAAAGCAGATATAGTCTAAGGATATTAAATGTCTGGGATTCAAAATAAACCTCGAAAAGGGTTAAATATAATTGGTTAGAAAAATATAAAAACATTTTAAGACATTTAAGATTCTGTACCATTTCTAGGTCACTAATCAAATACACAAATTTGTGGCACTGATCATGTGATTCCTTTGTACAGACGGATGGACGTTCCACTGAAGCACAATATGCTTTTTGGATCATTGTCAGATCATGCTGGAGAAAATCCTCATCAGTTCTGACACAAACTTATGAAGCTCATGCAGCTTGAGTGCTGCTAGTTTTATGAAAATATTGTAAACATTGTACATGAAAATACTTAAAAAAAAAAAATTAAATTTATCACATTTTCACTTTTACTATTATAAATTATACTAAATAAAAGGTGCAAATTATTATAAATATTATAGTATTATAATATTAAATATTTTTTTGCTATTTTACATTATATTATTTGTTATAAAATTAAAATATATAAGTTTCAAAATCAATTTAAATTCAGGTTGTTTGTAAAAAATAATTGTATTAAAAAAAAAGCAATAAAACTGTATATAATTGAAAATAATTGTATCAAAAATTAAAAAAAAAAAAAACACTGTTAAAGAGATAGTTTACCCAAAAAAGAAAATTCTGTCATTAATTATTCACCCTCATATCGTTCCAAACTCGTAAGAACACAAATGAAGATATTTTTGATGAAATCCAAGAGCTTTCTGACCCTGCATAGACAGCAACACAACTGACACGTTCAAGGCTCAGAAAGGTAGTAAGGACATCATTAAAATAATCCATGTGACATCAGTGGTTCAACCTTAATTTTAAGAAGCTACAAGAATACTTTTTGTGCGCAAAGAAAACAAAAATAACTTTATTCAACAACAACTCTTTTTCTCTACCTTTCTGGGTCTCAAACTTGGTAGTTGCATTGCTGTCTAAGCAGGGTCAGAAAGCTCTCGGATTTCATTAAAAAAAAAAAAATCTTAATTTGTGTTCCGAAGGTGTTTCGGGTTTGGAACGACATGAGGGTGAGTAATTAATGACAGAATTTTAATTTTTGGGTGAACGATCCCTTTGAGTTTTAGACTTTTGGATCCCACTGTATATATTCAAGGGACAATAGATTTAGATTTAAAAAGATTGGTCAGTCATACTAGTACATGCTCTGAATAAACAGACTCACATAGAAGGCCTGCTCTCTTAAAGAGGGTGTATCTGGAGGACTCTGGTTGTAGGTAGAGAAGCGTTTGTTGACAGTAGGAGCTTTGTTCACGGTGCTAGCTGAGGACGACTGGTCATCTTTGTCGAATGGACTACAGAAGAAAAGAGAGAGAGTTTTATTTTAATGCAGCTATGCGATCTGGCAATGGGTGACATTTGATGTGATCCCTCAAAGCTGTACTTACTTCCAGGTGACCTCTAGACTGAGTTTAATGGTGCCCAAGTCATTGATATCCACAGCTACTGTTTGAGGCAGGGCAGCAAACAGGTCTTTCGTCTCACACGAGACACTTCCCACCACCACGTGATTGGCCAGACTCTTCAGCTCTGTCACCTTGACAACCATATACGAGATGTTTATTTAGGAGGAAATGTCATCATCAGTTTCATGATCAGCATGATGTCACGAGTTCCTTTCAATATTAGTAATCACTTGTTGCATATGTTGCGTGCTTTGTGAGAAGTGCATTTTTTAAGACACATTTAACTGCCATATGATTTTAAAATGACATATTTATTGGAAAGTTTGTATGATTTAATTTTATCCTTTGAGATTTGACCAAACTTTGAAGAATGGATGTAAAACAGGTTAGGGTATGGTATTATTTTTATTTAAAATATATTTAAATGTTAATTTAATTATTGTTTTATTTTATAATAAAATTAATTGTATACTTTAGAATAATCATGCAAAATAAGAGTTTACGAGCACTGTTTCAGAAAATAGGATAAATTTTGATTTCATATTGTCTTTAAATGCACATAGTTGGGATCCTCAGGTCAGGCATTCGGTTTCATATTATGGAGTCACACTGTATTTTGAATCAGAGCCCAACAGTACATTTTACATCTCTCAGGCCAATCGAAAACATATTGAAAAACATCAGCTGCATTCTCTTCATTCCTCCCCTAGAGTCTCTCTGTTTTAATAATTGCTGTCTTCTGTAAACTTCCCTTCACTCTATCCCATGCAGTCTTCCTGTCTCTCTCTCTCTGTCCTGGAGTGATGTTCCCTTCCTCTC
Organism: Spinibarbus caldwelli; assembly: GCA_039654775.1. Lineage (NCBI taxonomy): Eukaryota > Metazoa > Chordata > Actinopteri > Cypriniformes > Cyprinidae > Spinibarbus > Spinibarbus caldwelli. The sequence goes on along the minus strand of CM077239.1, from coordinate 13,028,171 downwards.
ACTTGCAGTTATGTATCATGGAACCATTGGGAGAGAAAAACAAGTCAAAGTCCAGCTGCTGTGCTGTTATGTGCATTAATATCTCACAGATTGATGTGACTGTGGTGCACATGTGAGTGTGACAGGAAGGACAGACAGAGACTAATAGTATGTGTGAGAGAAAGAGGAAGGGAGATAAAAACATATGACAGTATATGAGTGAATGTAACTGTATTTTCATATAAAATCTACCTTTATGGACAGGAACTCTGTGATAAGGGGGAGGAAGACCATCTCCTCACTATCCCACACTTGCTTGCCATTGATTTCAATCCGACCCCGCAGTTTCCACCGCTGGCGACCGTACTTCATAAAGATCTGTGGAGGTATTTAAAAGACACAAAATTAATTAAAATGATATCTTAATCAGTATAATAATAATAATATTTTTTTAAATTATTATTATATTTTAATTTATGAGCTATTTCTACTGAAAAGAAAGACAAAAATACTGATTAAGAAATTAGATCTGTGGAGATATTTAAATCATACCTTCATTTAGTCTGATTAACAAAATTAAATTATTATTACTAAAATTATTATTATTGTTAATATTATTATTGTTATATTGTAACTTAAATATACTGGTTAAGAAATTATTTGAATAATTGGTAACACTTTATTTTAAGGTGTCCTTGTTACACGTTACATATACTTACGATTATAATAACAATAAATTATGCATAATTACATGCAAGTAACCCTAAACCAAACCCTAATCCTAACTCTATCCATATAGTAAATGTAGTTAATTAATATTACTCGGTATTTAAATGCATAATTACACTGTAACAAGAACACCTTAAAATAAAGTGTAACCAAATAATTTATTCAAATATTCACTCTCTCTATATATAAGAATTATATAAATGATTAAGAGATTAGATCTGTGGAGGTATTTAAATCATACCTTCATATAATCTGATTAAATTATTATCATTATTATTATTATTATTATTATTATCATCATCATTATTATTGTCAATATTATTATTGTTATATTGTAACTTAAATATACTGATTAAGAAATTATTTTATTTCACTCTCTCTGTCTCTCTATACATATGTTTATTAGGGGTGGAACGGTAGACAGATGTCACGGTTCAGTACGTACTTCGGTTCGGGAGTCACGGTTCGATACGATTTCGGTACAACAGGGGGAAAAAAAAAAAAACTGTAAATCTACTGTGCTCAGTTTCTTTTCATTCATTTTGAACAGACAGTACAACAAATTACAATTTTATTCCACCTAGATGTGGAAATACTAAATATTATTACACTGTTATTTATATAAAATCTGCAGTACATATACACATACAAGGAATAAATTCTTGAAATATATTTGATTTAGTTTACAGATAAACAAGGGAAAAAACAGTGCGACATATAACGTAGCCTATGTATGTTGAGTTTCAGTTAATTTTTGTGACGCGTGATTTGTTCACAGAAAGGAAACTCAAATGGCAGAAAGCGACATCCTATTTGTTTTCTTTATTTTACAAAAGCACAATGTTTTGTTTTCATTGTGAGTGTACACAAATAAAAGCAGACCTTTATACAGTGATGCATTATTAATAAGACAATGAGTGTTTAAAGTTGATTATGCTGGTATAAGGAAACAGGTGAAGTGATCGCATCGGAGCGCGTGCGATCACACACACACACACACACACACACACACACACACAAAACACATCAGTTCCAGCATTGCTAACTTGACAGCACAGCTGGTACTTTATCAAAATAAAATACAGTGAACCAAACATCAGCGTGCCCGTCTCTGTGTCACCATTGGAACGCGACTGAAGCACACAGCCTATCATTTACATAATAAATAATAGTTTAGCATTCAGATCCGTTACATCGCAAATATGGAAATATTATGGAATATTTGGATTTGTGCCGAATGAGAGAAGTAGGATAGATGAGCTCAAAGCTCCATTTCACAAACAGTTGAGTGCGCAAGCCTTTAAAGTATACTCCTTTGTCTATGTGAGAGACGCATTCAGAATCAGCACATGGTCACTGTCTAGGTGGCTTTATTTTCAAGTGCGCAACTCATGGCATTCGCTGTTCTTCTGCTGGCAGTTATCAAACAGCATTGCATTACTGCGGGCGCCCCTTCTGGATTAGGGGTGAATTGCCTGTATTCGTTGTAAGGCCTCGTGCACCGAACCGAGATGTCCATACCGTGACAATTCGGTACGAATACATGTATCGTTCACCCCTAATGTTTATAAATTATTTATGTGTGTGTGTGCATTCTTTTTTCCTAGAAAAAAGCAAGATATGGCTTGTTTCAAAGAAAATTTAGATTTACATTTATTATTTTTATCCCTTTGACAAACTTTTTTTTTCTTGTATTAAAAAAAAAACATCTAACAGAATTACAAACTTTTTAATAACTTTAAACCGATTATTTATTCATTCAAGTGGAGAGGAGAAAGAAAATCTTAGCTTTTGTCTGTTTTTTTTTTCACAGTAAAGGCAATGAACAGAGTGAGAATAACAGATGGGCCAAATAAAAAACAAGTCTCTACCACCCACTCTTTTATTCATTTCTAGATCTTCTCGAGTCAATTTCTTGTTCTTTTTCACACCACCTCCCTCCTGTCACATCTCAGAGGGCTCTTGCTGAGCAGACTGTGCTGACTCACTGCATTGATTGGCCTGTCAGTCACTCTTGCATGTTAAACAGGTGGAGGTGGGGCTGAAACATTAACATTCGCCACTCTTTAATTATCCCACGCCTCCCCAAATCTGTTCTTCACTGCACAGAGCAGATGCCGAGATCTGTCTGTGTCTGTCTCTCTCGTAAGCAGTCATTTAGCAGACGCTTTCATCCAATGCTAGCTTACGGGCACAATGGTTATAGCTCATAGACTGCCCTGTGTGGGGTTCAAACCAGCCAGATCTTCAATCACCGCTATCTGTCGTATCTGCCACTGACGACAGTACAAAGCATAGACTCAAGAATCGAGTCAGACCTGAATGCAAGTTCACAGTTAAATGATATTTTGACTCAGGAATCAGGCTAGTTGTATCTTTATTACATTAAATGGCATTTTAATGAAAGATTATGAAACTATGCGCACTCAAGAAGTGTGCACAATATGATTTCATGCTGACTATAAATGAGAGTGATGGTAAATTATAACAGCAGCTCACCTCATATTGATCTCCAGCACAAAGTCGTGCAAAACCCGCCAAGCCTGAAACAAAGGCATGCATCATTTTTTAAGTATGGCACACTGTTAAGATCATGAAACAGAAATTAAACCAGAAATGTGATACGAAACTGTAGGAAATTACAAATTGAAATGACCCTAGTATAAAGAGACTGTCTTACCCTTCATTTTGACATGGAACTCCCCCAGCTGGTTCTCCAGCTCACTCTCTAGCATGCACATATTCTGCAGGGACAGAGACAGACACAGTGGGTAAATACACAGAGGAAAAGAGACTAAGTTGGCAGGCATGAGAGAAATAAACATGCAATGTGTAGAAACACTGATGCATCAAACTATAGTTTGAACTGTTTATCATAGAATAATGCCTACTCTTTACTTAATTAAAAAATAGTAGGCAGTACACAGTATACACTGTAAAGTCTTCAGCAAAAGAGAGAGGGAGGAGAATAATGAGGAATCCTACAGTTGAATGTGTCTTGCAGCAACCATTAGGGTAATGAAAAGCACTTGGCTGGGAAAGACTGTCTCTCTTAATCAGATTGCCTTCCTGCATTATTTCCATGAGCATATCGAATGAGTCTAGTTCAGCACTGTATCCATCTGTCTTGAATGCAAAAAACCCCCCAGTAGCCTAAGCCATAATCAGTAAAGTGTAAGTCTCAACTTCCCAATAATCTCATAAAACTAATCACATTTTTCAGGGTGGTAATTTTTACCGGAACAATATATTGCAAAATTATTTCTATATTAATCTCTTGATGTTTATCTTACCACTGTAAATAAATTATTTTATTGTTTACCTGCAACTCCAGTCCCTTGTGACTCATAAAAAAACACAGTAAATTTATGTCAAATGGATTCAATTTACTATCACCAAACTGAAGTAGATTTCAATTCTGAATTGGTTAATAACACTGAACTAAATTTCTTCTGAAGTGAATTTAGTTTGCTAACACTTAAAGTGAATTTAATTTCTGAAGTGGATTCAGTACACTAACAATAAACTGAAGTGAATTTCAGTTCTAAATTGGATTCACTTTACTAACACTAATCTGAAATGAATTTCAGTTCTGAATTGGATTCAGTTCACAAACACTAAGCTGAAGTGAATTTCAGTTCTGAATTGAATTCACTTTACTAACAATAATCTGAAGTGAATTTCAGTTCTGAATTGGATTCACTTTACTAAGCTGAATTACATTTGAGTTCTGAAGTGGATTCAGTTTTTTAACACTTAGCTGAACTGAATTTCAGTTTCGAAGTGGATTCAGTTCACACAGTTCAACACTAAACTAAAGAAAATCCTAGTCCTAAATTGGATTTAGTTTACTAACACTAAGTAGAAGGAAATTTTAGTTCTAAAGTGGATTCAGCTCAGTAACACTAAGCTGATTTGAAGAGGACTCACGTTACTAACAAAAATCTGAAATCAATTTTAGCTCTAAAGTGGAGTCACAAAGAGTTTTGAACCCTTTTAAATCCTATGTACACCGTTTACTCTAATCTTGTCTTTGTTCTTGTCTTTATTGACAAAGTCCATAATTCTTCTCCCTCTTCCACCCATACTTTCATCTCACCAAACACTCTTACCTCTGTGTACTCTTTGAAGCTCTTGTTAGCTTCAGACAGACTCTCTCTGGCCTCCCTGCTGCCTGGAGAGGCTGTGTAAGCCTTCACCATCTTATTGGCTCCGTCTCTCAGTCTGCGCTGCATACAGTAGGCCTCATAGAGCTCGTCAATCTGCAGACACACACACAACAGCCCAGTGTTTATTACAATCAATGAAATGTGTACAATACTGATGTGTGTTCACATTCCTGCTGAAAAACCCATCTTGAACAGTGTTTTGAAACAAGGTAGCTGGTTTCTAGCTGGTCATTACATGGAAATAAATTATTATGTTACATTTTAATTTATCAAAATGCATTTTGTTTTAAGGATGTTTAGATTTTTGGAAAAAATACTGAGTAAGAATTTTTTGCCCCTTCAACCAGCAACAAACTAACAGGTCATACCAGTTTAAAACTGTCAATCTGGATTTTGTAACATGGTGACTGGTCAACCAAATAATGACCATCTTAGATCAGCTACAAACTAACTACCATGTCCCAAAACACAGCTGCTACTTAAGTTGAATTTTCCAATAAAGTTCTGTATTTTTATGACTTAACAAGGTAGCCACAGTTTAGCCTACATCCAGGTGGTGACACTGACTGATTAACTGCATATGCACACACATGCACAAACCACAACATCTTGTTGTTAAATCTTTTTTTGCCCAAGTACTTCCTGCTGGGCCTCATTGTCTCCAATAAGTAATTTAGATTTTATTGATCTATCCGCAACACCTTGAGCAGTTCTGCAAATGTAGAAGTCAGTAATGGAAACAGGAAACTGTTAAATCTCCACATTATGCTAACTAAAATTTAAGCAGACTTTCAGAGTAAGAGATGTTATCATTACAAACAGTAATTCTGCAATTAATTATTCACAGCACGAGTCCTGTAACTCAATGAGGACTGTAAATGAGTATGAATGAATAAGAAACATACAAAGAGTATGAAAGCTCCATTCACTTCATTGAAAGAATGTTCAGCAGAGGAAGGGAGGTGTATGAGGAGGATTATGACATTAAACAGCAATATCCAAATGAGGATAATCACAGAAACACCACTGTTTAAACTTTGCAAAGAAAGTATTTAGACAAGCAAAAATTACTGAACATATATACACTCTTCTATGTACACTATAATTAAAAGGCTATAAATTAAGACATTTTATATATTTGTGTACCACCATGTTTTACTAGCAAAGCCAAAGGAACATACTCAAAAAAGACAAATAGTTCTTAGAGTAAATAATGCATTTTTGTTTAATTTCATGAACACAGGTTTTCTTGTAGGTATAGTGACTGGGTTGTGAATTAAAATTAGGCTGTAATCATTTTATTTAAGAAATAATAAAAAATACTATTCATATTTTTTATTATAAATATTATTTAAATTATATTACAATTTAAAATAACTGTTTTATATTTCAATATATTTTAAAATGTAAATTATTTCTGATGGCAAGCTGAATTTTCATCAGCCATTACTCCAGTCTTTAGTGTCACATGATCTTTCAGAAATCATTCTAATAGGCTGATTTGTTGCTCAAGAAACATTTATTATTATTATCATCAATGCTGAAAACAGTTGAGCTGCTTAATATTTTTGTGGAAACTGACACATTTGTGGTTCAAGATGAATAGGAAGCTGTCTTTACTGTCACTTTTGATGAATTTAATTAATCCGTGTTGAATAAAAGTATTAATTTCTTTTAAAAAATCTAACTGACAGCATAGTGTATAAAATACATAAGCAGCAGTATCCTGCAGAATTTCCAAACTCCGTGGGGAGCCTCATACTGGTTGTTCACACATACATATAAATGCACAAGTTGAGAAACACAAACACACAGAACAGGGGCAAAAGAGTCTGCAGCCCTTAAAAGGTTTCCTGCAATAACCGAAAGAGGGACGAAGGAAAGACATAAAGTGAGAGAAGGAAAATATTCCTCTCAGTGTGTCCATCTGGAGGTGGTTAGGATCCGTCCAGTGAGCGTGTTCCAGCATACTAGCAGGGACTCAGCGGGACAGTCGTAATTTCTGCTAATACACACTGCTACACAAAACTGATAACAACACTCCTCTTCATTCACATTTGTCACTAATACAACAAACACCACGATCCCTACAAAGCACTGCTTAGCAAAGTCACTTAATATTAAGGAGTACTTTCTCACTTTGCCCCTCCTCCACATATCTCCAACATATCTGACCCAGCAAAAGCATGGAGACTCACTGCAGCACCCTCCGCTCATAAAACGCACACTAATCACACATGAAATGAGGCTGTGAAGATAGGGGAGGAAGAGGAGGATAGAGAGGAAGGTCTCTTCCTGTAGTGCAGCTGGCTTGGGTTAGTTTAGGCTGTCAGTTCAGACTCCAACAGGTCTAGTGGATGGTTTAACCGCTCCCCAAACAAGCCAAGAATGCGAGCAGACCCTAAAGCTGTCCTCTGCCTGTGACCCGTGTCCCCTGCAGTATGAGAGCATCTATGTGCGTGTACAGGGGAAAAAAATCTGTCTGAGAATGTGTCCTCAGTGAGGGGAGGATTACGCTTTGCTGTATATCCTGTAGGTGACTATCTATCAGGAAAAAAGTCACTGTTTAGACGCAGACACGTACGTGCATGAATGCACGCACACAACCATACAGAGGCTGTTATCAAGGCCACTGGGCCATGCAAAAGCAGTCACTAACACAGAGACATTTGAACAAGAACAGACCTGCTGTGCTACAAAATACACGCAACTCTGTTTGACTTGTGGCACATCCTGTGTCTGCTCAGAAATATTCCATTTCAAGACATTTTTTTAAAAAATCTAGTTAAAAATGCAAAGTTCTTTGAAATATAGTATGTGCTGTAAGGTTGGTTTCATATTTATAACAAAATATTTATATCATTTTTTAACAAGAGTTTTGATTTAAAGGGGTCATATGATGCGATTTCAAATTTTCCTTTCTCTTTGGAGTGTTACAAGCTCTTGGTGCATAAAGAAGATCTGTAAAGTTGCAAAGACTAAAGTCTTAAATCCAAAGAGATATTCTTTGTTAAAGTTAAGAGTCAGCCACACCCCCCTAAAACGGCTTGTTCTAACACGCCCCCACATCTATACGTCACGATGTGGGAAGATTTGCATAACACCGCCCAAATGTACAAGCAAAGAAGGCGTCACTTTCTCGCTCTAGTGTTGTTGCTTCCACCGGCGCCATGTCATGGAGAGGTGCTGTGTGTTTGGATGCGAAAGAAAAAGTACTTTGTTTGGCCTGCCAAAAGAGGACATAAGAAATCTGTGGCTGAATTTTATTTACAACAGTGAGGTTTACTCGCACAGCACATGCTGGACCACGGCTGTTACATGCAGAAAGGCTTTTACTCAAAAGTGGGGCAGTTCCAACTTTACAAGGACAGTCTGGCGCTTCTGACTCACAGTAAGTACGTTTTATTATTTAAAGAATCTGCTACTTACTATTCAAACGCGAGTGTAAGTAGTGCTTGTTGTTAGACGTTTCTCCGATCACAAATGTAGACATGGTAATGAAAGACAGTATAAGTCATTATAATCAGTAATTATGTCCCCACTAGATGCAATAAATGCCTCATTTGAAATGGCTTTTAATGTTTTTGTGTCGTCGCGGGGACGCAGCATCATATTATGGTAAGGGGCGTAACATTTTCATCACACACTTGAGGTATTCGGCCAATCACAACGCACTGGATCACTGGGCGATCAGAGCACACCTCGCTGTTTCACACCAATGAGCTTTGTAAAAATCGACCCGTTTCAGAAAGGCGGGGCTTAGAGGAGATAAAATAATGTAAAATATGTGGAAAATAATGCGTTTTTTTTACTTTAAACCACGTAAACACATTGCATTACACCAAATACACATAAGAATGTTCTTTTTAGCACCATCATATGACCCCTTTAATTAATAAAAAAAGTCAAATGGTACACTACCAGTCAAAAGTTTTTGAACAGTAAGATTTTTAATGTTTTTAAAGAAGTCTCTTCTGCTCACCAAGCTTGTATTTATTTGATCCAAAGTACAGCAAAAACGGTAAAATTTTGAAATATTTTTTACTATTTAAAGTAACTGTTTTCTATTTGAGTATATTTTAAAATGTAATTTATTCCTGTGATCAAAGCTAAATTTTTCAACATTATTACTCGTCTTCAGTGTCACATGATCCTTCAGAAATCATTCTAATATGTTGATTTGCTGTTCAAGAAACATAGTTGAGAACATTTTTTTCAGGATTCTTTGATGAATAGAAAGATCCAAAGATCAGCATTTATCTGAAAAAAAGCTTTTGTAACATTATACACTATACCATTCAAAAGGAACAGAAATTAATACTTTTATTTAGCAAGGATGCTTTAAATAGATCAAAAGTGATGATAAAGATATTTATAATGCTACAAAAGATTTCCATTTCAGATAAATGCTGTTCTTCTGAACTTTCTATTCATCAAAGAAACCTGAAAAATTCTACTCAGCTGTTTTCAACAAATAATAAAATGTTTTTTTGAACAGAAAATCAGAATATTAGAATGATTTCTGAAGGATCATGTGACTGGACTAATTCAGCTTTGAAATCACAGGAATAAATTTTAAAATATATTCAAATAGAAAATAGTTATATTAAATAGTAAAAATATTTCAAAATTTTACTGTTTTTGCTGTGGCTTGGTGAGCAGAGGAGACTTCTTTAAAAAACATTAAAAATTTTACTGTTGAAAAACATTTGCTGGTAGTGTATATCCAAAAGCAAAAAGTAAAAACATACCTTACACCTTGAAAACATAAGTAAACATCAAAATCACGGTTTTCAAACATATTTTTTCAACTACTGTATATCCTACTTTTACAGATTTCATGAATATTAAATATTTGGTGTGGTTTTAAACCACTTGTGCATTCCAAATAATCTGCATAGCTATGCTTTACAAATGATTTGCATTTCAGTTAAACGGCAAGCTTACCTTACTGAGATGAAACTCCAGCCGTCTCATAAATCTCTCGATTACTTTCACTTGCTGAGAGAACAGAGAACAACATTTATGATGTTTCAAATAATATTAAGAGGCATCGGCAATTCAATAATATGAAATAAGAGTTGATGGTACTAGGATTTTTTGAGTGTAGTCTCTAAACCAAAACTAAAGGCAGATGAAAAGAAAGAAGCGTCCGCTCACCTTGTCAAGTTCATACAAAAAACCCTGAAAAGCAACAGAGATATTACAAATCAAACATTAACATTAAAAAAAACAGAAATGTGCTCAGATTTGAATAGCTTAATACCATGAAACTGTTTGAAATTGCCAAAATATCTTCATGTTTGGGGGGAGGGGAAAAAATAATAAAATAATAATAAATATATTTTTCTTTTTAATATATACTTTTTTTTCTGTTTAGACTTACCAAGCGAGAGTTTCTCTTAGACTCCTTCATTTGTCTGTTCAGACTGTCCAGCTCCATCTGATGGACCTGCAGGTAGGATCTGTAGAAGTATGTACATCAGCTAACAGTATCTGTGTCACTGTCAGTGATTAATGTATTGTGCGAGGATAATCGTTTTATAATAGCTCTCTGTGAGCGTGAGCAACTGATAACACACTGTATTACGTGTCTTATTAACTGTAATGGCTAATATGCAAATGTACAGTGCACGTATTTGTGTACATACTGCAGTCCTCTCTTCAGGGCCTCGTACACCTCGTCCAGTCTCTCAGGCTGGGGCACCTTTGGGGGAGGAGATTTAGTGGAGAGTGTGAACATCCTGCTTGCTCTGGAGGGAGTCCTCCTTACACACGCCGGGGTGCTGAACACAGAAAGGTTCCTAGGACACATATGAGATACATAAAGCTTAAGTATACATTTACCATTTTTGAGGTCTTTTAAACACTTTCTCAGACCCTAGTTTAAAGTGAGTCAACTACAACAGTACGTTTTGTTTTGTTTTTTTACACAAACCTTTTTGTCCCAACCCAAAAAAATAAACATAAATTCTGGAATTTTTAAAAAATCTAAAATAATATTATTTAAATAAAACAATAAATTAAGAATACATTAATTAAAATAATATATTAATAACAACTGGAATTTATAGTAAAAGCTATTCTTATTTTACCTTTTGTTATTTTCTCATATTTAAATCGGCACAATTCACAACTATAATGTTAAAAACATCACAGGTAACCAAACATTTGAGTCTGCATGGCACAAAGTTTCACGAAAGATTTAGTGACAACGCAGAAAAAGACTTGTAAGGCAAGTGACATTCCCATTAACCAGCCCGAAACTCTCTCATTATCCTTTTGATTGAGCCCTGAACTATAAGTAATCATTTCATTTACAATAGGACCATGTTTTTTCGACCAATGGAAGACGAGGGGCTTGAATGCAAAAAGTATTATAGTCAGCCAGAGAAACAATCTCTTATCTAAATCAATAGCGCTTTAGAACAACACTCGTGCTGATCGATTCAAGCTGCAATTACTCTTCCAAGGTGACAGACAGCTCAATAAAACGGTGAGAAACACTGATGCATCTTGACACAATTTTCTCCTGTAAAGCTGTATGAGGATACAGCAACAATAGTGAAGGACAGTTCAGAATTTGCAGATAAATATAACAGTAAAGTAAGTCAGAATAACAAAAGGAACTCAGAAAGAGGGGAAAATCAGTTATTTAACCACTGTTATTCTTTATTTTATAATTTTAACCCATATTCGTGTGTCTATCTTTCATCCTCCCGTTCATTCTTTCAGAAATTCTTGTTCAGTGTTCCTCCCTGTTGTCCTGATAGTGGGCTTCTTTAATGTTTCATGCTTTCTCTGTCTCTGCTCTATTTCAACAGCAGGGGTTTGAAGAGAGCTCTACATGCTTTTGAATCAAACTACATCAACCACAAGAGTCAGCGCTTAAGAGCCACTCTGCCCCTCTAAAAAATTAACATGATGCCAAATACTTACACGCATACGCTTGAACAAAAGCAATGCTTATTTATTCAATAGATAAAAAAGAGAAAATTATTCAACCAAGTCTGTGTGGAGTGTACAAAATCTACTGGCTACAAGATTTTCATTAAAATCTGTCCCCTGTTTTGTTGGAGCGAAGCCTTTGTTGAACGAATAATAAATGTCTATGCTTTCCTGCTGCCTGCAGCCATTAGGAAATGTATGCTGGTTCCACAGGACGTCCTGTCAGCTGTAACTTCCCTTTAAAGATGTTTAATGACTTTGGTCATAACTGAAAAGACTAATGCTATATATTGTGAGCACTTGCTTTAAGTTCACCTTTTGTGTTTTGGGCTAGGGTAGTAGACATTTAAATCATCAACATATCATGAATATTTGATATATCACCCATCCCTAATGCATGGTTGAGAGCACCGCTTCTGTTGTTGATTGTTTATGGATGTGCATGTTAACACTGACCTGTAAGACTTATCGTAGGAGTTGACTCCAGCGAAGGATTGGCTCCTAGTGATGGATCTGGCGACGACCCTCCGCGTGGGGCGCACAGAAAGGGACATGGTGGACACAGATTTGGAGGGACTCCCTGCAGAGAAACAGAAATATTATATGAGGTCAAACATTAAATGGGAGCAAAGACATAAAATATACTGGTAAATCAGTCTTTTCTAGAGGCGCTGTGTTTGCATTTGCATCTTAAATGTAATTGTTTAAGATTTAGGCAATAAAATCCCATTATAAGACTTTGGTGAAGTGCTCCTCAGGCCATGAATGAATCAGTGAATAGTTTAATTTATTTAACAGAGGATATTGCGGTTCGCTAAGGACAAACTCTCTGACCACTCGAGATAAAAGCAGTTTAGATTAAAATTACTGTATTTCCAGGAAACGCTGTCAAACCTAATAGCTGTGTTTACATTGAGTCTTTGAAAGGAAAATACCTGACTAATCTAAGTTTCGTAACTCAAATTTCTTGTGTATCTTCCATAGTGCATTTCAATGAAAAGACAATCAGTCTTACAACTAAAAGGAAGAAAAGAAAGTAATTAAAAACAAAACAAGTGAGGTTTCACATGAAACTATAGAAAATCCAAAAGGAGGTACTTTTTCAACTGTATGTTCGTCTTTCAAAAACTAAACCCACAAAGTCCTTCAAGGCATAGTGCACCCAAAAATAAAAATTGTAATCATTTATTCACTTTTGTTTCATTCCAAATTTGTATGACTTACTTTTTTCTGTGGAAAATAAAAGGTGATGTTTTGAAAAATGTTGGTCACAAACCAACATTTACAGTTCCTATTGACATCCATTGTATTTTTTGGTTACCAACATTCTTCAAAATACCTTCTTTTAAGTTCCACGGGAAAAAAAAGAAGTGATAAAAGTTTGGAATAACATGAAGGCAAGTAAATGATGTTCCATTTCACATATCTGTTGCTTTTAAAGTCTACAAGAAATAGCATTCTCAGCCTGATGAGATAAAATAAGTATTTCTGAGTGAAAAAAAAGTAAAATACTGAAAGAGGGGAAAAGCATGATTTTATCCATAAGGAATTAACTGGATCATGAAAAGCAGCACAGTTAGATAATGTTTGGGATGGGACAAGTTGAAAAACAGGAGTCTTCGGTGACATCATCTAAGAAGGAAAGTTTTTTCAGAGATGATTTTCTTATTGAGAATAATAATGACCAAAGATCTGTTCAATAAGATAATATATATCAAGAGACTATATGGGGTCAGTTTTGGTTTATATTGGCTTTAATGACTCTTGTCCATGCAATAAATTACAAAGAAGAAAGTCATAAGGTGTGGAACAACATAAGGGTGAGGTAAACGATGGCAGAATGCCCATTTTTGGGTGAACTATCCCTTTACAGTTTAAAATAGACCACCCTGACGAATGATGATCAAATATCATAAATATTAACATGAATCCAGACAGAAATGGGCAGGAATCAATCTGTTTTGCTTAACTGATTCAAAACTTTGATTCACTGACTCATTTGCATCATCCCTCGAATTTGGTCATAGCTATACATGCTATATCACACTGGAAAACAGAGAGAAAGAGAAACTAATCATGCTCTTCAGCTGAGATAAACAATTTCTAGATCAGCCATTAGCCATATACAAGTTCTTTGTATATAATCAGTGAGGTCTCTTTATCAATGACCCTGTCATGTCCTATCAGACATCACCGCCATAAAAACACCCCGTGGACACAAAGTGGGATGACAGAAAAGAAAAAGATTACACTTAACACCACACCAATCACTGTGGATTTTAGCCAGCACAGGAACCAAATGGACCCACTCAGCCCACAGCTGAAAGAGAAACATGATGGGAAAGCAGAAAGACACTTAGACTAGAGATACACCTACATAGATTAACAAAGATAGGCTGCTAGTGCAAACAAACAAGTCATGTTAATCAGAGTCAAAAGTCTGAAGTTATCAGCATAAAGGAAAGTCAGTAGCAAGTTACATGAACACGGAACAAAACTTTAATGTGACTACATAATATCCAACACAAAACAACAGAGTATTATGTAACCGCAGCAGTTTCCCCATGGATCTGTGAGGGCAGGTTGAACGCAGCAAGTTTTGTTTTCAATTGAATTAAGATTTAATCTTTTCAGAGAAGAGCAAGAGGAGGGAAACAGGCCTTGAAGTCACACAAGAGAGAAATTCTGAGGTGTGAGCCAGCATATCTGAGCACATGCGATCATTTAGGCTGTGACACCAACACAAGGGCGTTTTAGTCACCATAATGACCTTGACTTGGATGGTCAACGCTCAAGATTTAGTCAACAAAGATGGGCAGTGCCTTGGATATAGCAACGCATCGCTGCACGGAGGAAGGAAGCCAGAGTTTATTTTAAACTCAAGCGGAAGACGAGGAACAAACCCAAGCACTTTATGAGGATCTTCATCTGAGGACCCTAAAGCCCATCTGTGACTCTCTGGACTGACTAAAGTATTTTAGCTATGTGAAATTCACTCAGAGGCCACCAAAGTTGCTGAAGGGAGAATTCTTTGCGCTGTGCCCAGCAAGAGAGCATCACGGCATCGGTATCGGTACCTGAAATTCGGTACCGGTACCTAACGGTACCTTTTTTCGGTACTTTATTCTCTGTGTAATAACAAAAACATTTATTTCAGTGAAAAAATAAGCCCAAAACAGGTTAGTTCGTTAGAGTTTTCCCTCTTTTCCTCGCTTTCCTTCAGTTTTAAATAGCTTGTAAAAGTGCCGTGCGCATTTTACTTTCACTTTAAAATTAGCAGCAATTCGCCGTCGATTCAATTCAAGCAACAACACTTATTATTATAATAATATAATATAATTTTTCTTAATCAGTCAATATTGGTTATTTATTTGTGAATGTGTAATTTTCTTTTTTTAATTTTTAGATTACTTTTGCTTAAAGTTAATCTTTAAAAACACAAATAATTTAATAACATTCTTAAATATAATTTTCAGCAATCCAATTTCATACTGATGCGTAAATTCTCTTCTAGCATTTGAAATTATTTATTTTAGTTTTTGGTGTTTTATTTTTAATTTATATATACAAAATAGTATAAAATCTTAATATCGGGTATTTTCAGCTATCAACCACAACATAAAAAAAAAATACATATTAGCTTATTGGTACTGGACAAAATTTTAATAGCTGCACATTCATCAAAATAACACTTAATTCTAGCCCATTACTGTGACTCCCAAAGAAACTGCCATGTAAAAAAAAAAAAAAAAAAAAAAAAAAATCTACAGAAGATCCACTTCAATCAACAGCATCTGAATGAACATCAGTAATTAACGAGAAATTATTTCCCTAGACAAACATCGTAACAAACACAAACACACCTTCTGGCGAGCCTCCTTCCTCCTTTATGTCACCAGGTAAACAAGGCAAGTGACACATTCTTCCTCTTCACCATGACTTGTGTGAGAATCAAATGTCTACTACATTCCCTTTACACACCGGAAACTTTCATGAGGAACAAATAAACACCATCAAAGCCTCATTCTTCCAATTGTTGCTCTGTGCCGGGTTCCCACCTGTCCAACAGGACCCAAAGCCACCAATAAAAATGAAATATTTGGACACTCCAACAGCACGTCAACTGTTTTCACAATAATCAAAGCTGGTCAGGCTCTTCTGAAGCGTACAGCGTATTGTTCTGGTGGTCTGGCTTTGCTCCAGGACTGTTCTAGAACAACAAAGCACCTGGGGGCCTCCCCACCTGACACAAACCAACTGGAATCCAACCATTAAACACTCTGTCAACCAACCCAAATTAATGTGATGATTTACCAGGCTACATTTTTATCAATGCATACTGTTCTTTGAAGCTCTATAGTCCCGGTTTTCGAGCTCCATCCACAGTGGTTTGGGTGAGCACCTGTGAAATAAAAGCAAGCTTGCCAGTGCTTTCTCCCTGAAAGAGTCGTGATGACAGGACATTCATTATGTTGGAGCTGGTAGCCTGTGTGTCTCGGACACATTCCATTCATATCAGAGATTACCAGGGCCTGGTGTCTGTCAAACAAACACTAGTAGGGTTCACAGTCAGAGGGGAAGAAACCTAAAGCTGCGTCCAAAAAAAACTCTCTGGGAACAAGCAAAGAGCGTCAGATGGTTCCCAAAACATCACAGCGTGATATCTAGGGTCAATCCAGCACCTTTCCAATCCTACTTGACAGCCTGCCCCTGTAAACTGACCTCCACATTGAGAAAAACAAAAAAAATAAAACAGTGTAAATGAAGCTGTTTTGTTGACATCTTTCAGTTGAAACATTACTCGATTGCATGAGACAAGATACATTTCTGCATACATTTTCCATATGATACATGATTCTTCCGACGTACCTTCTGATGTTTCTTCATGTTTATTTCATGCTGTAGCTAGTAGTAAAGAGGCAGAGTTGATTGGTTCACATCTTATTAAAGGGCGTCAAAAGGAAATTTTATTGTTTGAAATTTGTTATAAAACTGAAAGCTCAGGATCAGTTTCATATCAAAAGTAACGACCACAAAGCTTATTGCGATTTTTGAATGGTAGGCCCACTACAAATAATGTTTAGTGATGCTTTGTTTGCACATCAAGTATTAACATAGACTAAAAGATCTTAGTTCTTGGTCAAACTGAAGATCGATTAAAAACAAAAAAATCTATATTGTCTAGCCCTATGATTTCCATTTTGAACAAAACAGAAAAATAATTTTCAGCCGAATATTTTCAGTTTCCAAAATGTTGGTGCATCACTAGTGGTCATCTAATTAGCAGCATTTTAAGAATGGAATGTTTTAAATAAGAATAAATGCAATTTCCTGCCATCTGAACATTTTTGGCCATGTTGATATATCGGTCCATCACCATCATCAATTAATATTTTGTAATGAAATGCTGCTGTGGAAAGCTTTCTTCAATACCAGGATGTGACAACAAGCACCTTGAGAGTTAATAATAGTCATGTGGCTTTTTGAAATCCCTTAGCACTTAAAATTTGCCTCACATGGTGTATCCTTCCTTCCATTCTCTGAGGGAAGGCCTGAAACAAGAAACTGGCTCTGTTTCCCTTTTCCTCTCTCTCCAACTGCAAATCTTTGGATTAGATCAAGAGTTAAGAGATATCATTAATAATAAGCCATTTCTTTCAACAGTTCTCTGCAACATTTGGCTAGGCCTGTGCTCTGGAACTGTGAAGATCATCTGAATGAGTGTTTACAGCTTCTGCCTTAACAGGCCTTAAGTAAACCAGAGGTATAGTCCCGGAGGATCAGCTAAACTTAAGGACCTCCCTATGTGTTTGTTCTAGATGACTCCGAGGTGCCAGGCTGAACCGTAGCCCAAAGTCAACACACTTTGAGTGTCCACTCTCTCTCACTCCAATACAACCATCACATGGGAACCCAGAGGGACGTCTGTCCCAGGATGACAATGGTCCCACCACAAAACCCAGAAACATCTGGACAGAAACAATGTTGGACAATGATGAAAACCACAAAACCACTGCCATTCCCCTCCCAACTAACTCAGGCCTGTGAAAACATACACAACTCCTGATGTGAGGAACTATATCATGTATCTTTTCAGATTGCCTTCACTTCACTACAGCTGACCACAGAAACGAGAAGAAAACATCCAATTTCTTACCACTTTTCAGCTGAGTTGCGTGTTTTGCGGAAAAGAATCTAATAGGAAACAACCTTTGTGACACGTTATCACTTCTTGTGTACTTTAGCTATGGCTGCCAGCATCCTTGGCGAGTCCAAACAAAATTTAGCCAAAGACCTTGTTGGTGATTTTCAACTTTGAGAATTCTACATTACTCTACAATAAAACTTCATTCAAGAAACATCTAAAATATTCCATTCACAACACACCTGACTGTACACATACCCAAATCTCAACACCCTTTACAACATGAACACCAACATTCAGGCTGTAACTCATCAATATTAGATACCTTAAATACCTAGATAATATCTCACAAAACTGTTATTCATAAATCTCAGAGTACCTCCATATCCACTGTACATGTTGCAGTGTTGTCTTCTGATGAATGCTGAAAGAAAACACAATGTATTCCTCTGTTTTTTCTTAAGACTCTTCAAAGCAAATAAGTAGTAGAAAGAACAATCACAGCTCCAGCTGTGGTGGTCTTCATCCTCTACTCATACTCACAGCACTGGCAGAAAGAGAAAGAGAGAAGCTGCCAGGAAATGGGAAGGCCGTCGCCCTCTACACAGCCCACTCCTCCCCTCTTTCTGTTTCCCGTTCACTTCCCTGTCTGACATCACACTCTTCCTGCCTCTCCCTTTTCCAGCAAAGGGCCTACACTTTGTTTCTTAATAATAAACACCCAGTGCATACTCGCTCCAGAAGTTTCCAGCTTTCAAACTGTTAATAATAAAACTAATCATGATATATTTACATAATGTGGTCACTCTGTATATGAATAGCATGAAACACTGACTTGAACAGAGGTGGAACATCTTTCAAAAGATGTCAAGCTTGATGTAGCCTCATGTTATGCTTAAGTGAAAGCCTAAGAATGTACTTAACAAATTATATTTAACAACATTTTTCATTAGAGTCATGATTTTGATTTTATTAGGATGATTTTCAAATTTAATTCAAACTTACATGTCAAATCAGAAATACTGTTCTTAAATTAAGACTCTTATCAGTGTTCAGTCACAGATTCTGGGTAATTCCCACTTTCCTGAATCACGCTCCATACGGTAAATCTGATCACTATCTAAATGAAACACCGCAGTA
Source organism: Spinibarbus caldwelli (assembly GCA_039654775.1). Classification (NCBI taxonomy): domain Eukaryota; kingdom Metazoa; phylum Chordata; class Actinopteri; order Cypriniformes; family Cyprinidae; genus Spinibarbus; species Spinibarbus caldwelli. Next base: position 13,009,061 of record CM077239.1, on the reverse strand, counting down.
GAGCTGTCTTTGGCTACTGAACATCAAAGACAACACTGTGTGGAAACTTCACATCAGTCAAATCAGTACGGTCACTATAACGGGTTCAGTTCTCACAGTAGTACACATCAATTTCTACTTTTTTTTAACCTACTAAAATTACTATTCTACACTTCCGTTTAAAGTTAGAAATAAGACTGTTCATTCAAAGATAAACAGTAGCATAGAGCATGAACAATCATTAATTAAAAGTGATTCTTAACTTTAATCTCCATCATGTGACCACAAATCTACAGTGTTAGTCCTATTCTAAAACTGTTCTAAAGGTGTCGGTCCTATATTATACAACTGCACAAACAAGTTCATGTCACTAATGAAAAGATGGATAAACAAGGAAAAGATCAATATAAAATTTAACTAGCTGTGTTTCCATTACCCTTCAAATTGCGCAAACTGAAATTGTGAATTTAAAATACGCCTAATGGAAACACGACAATTTTGCAAAAACTCCCATATAACGCAAAAAAGTCTCCTTTGATTAAAAATAATGGCTAGCGCGGTGGCTTCGATATACATAACCTACCAACATCCATCACCATGACATGATTTTTTTCCGCGAGAGAAAATATGTTTTATATTATATTTAATAACATAATGCCATATTAGGTGATAGCATTGTGACTCTCAGTAACGGGTCTTCTTTAAAACATGGCACAATACATTAGACTTAGCCTGTATCCTTAACAGGATGATATAAGCTGTGAAACTGAATTTCAGTTTCAGTTTCCCTTGATCAAGAATCTCATCTTGATAAGCGATGGCAACAGCACAGCTCATCAAAGACAACAGATGACCGTCAGCATAGGGCAACTTCATACAACATGTTATTATTACGTGGCTGAAATAACAGTTCAAAACATGTTTGTGATGTTCAAATGAGAATATGAGTAAGGGGAAATGCTTGAGACAGGCAGCTTGCATGACTGGTTTTTGTGAAGTAAACCTAGACACAACAGTTTCCTCATGCATACTCCTAATATGTCGTTTACCTCAAATTCCTCTCTGATTGTTGCCATGAAAGTCGGTGTTCATATTTCTTTAACTGTCATTCATATACGTCATTAAAGGTGAAGGAGCAGTTGATGCTAATTGGCTGTGGTTCTGTAGAAGTTGCTGTGGCGATTAGCAGCCTGTCACAGTCTGTCAGAGATTTCTGTCAGCAGCACACCACAGACGCCTGTCTAGAGGTCATAATACTCACTCAGCAGTAACCGAAAAGCTGCAGTGAAGTTGTCACAACGCTTGTCTGAATGTCTGTCTGTCTTTGAATATTTGTCTAACAATTAGATCACGCAAGGTCAGACATAAAGAGACACACTTCAATGTTCAGTACAAACAAACAAAAAAATTCACACACAAAATACTGTATGCATTAGGCATGAACAATAAATTGGGTATTCATGACACAGACTGGATTTTTTTTTTTTATTTAAACAAATTAGCCTATACTTTATATAATTAAATAATATTGCAATGATTTTAAAGCACTACTTACCATTGAGAGCATTAAGATATAATAGTTTTCAACTTCAGTAGACATTAGAATCTGTGAATCAGTTCAGCTATTCATTTGTTAAATATATATATATATATATATATATATATATATATATATATTTTTAGTAGAAACATATGTAAGTAAACACTGTTTTTATTGTTATATTGGAATGACAATTACTCTTTTATCTTTGGTTCATTTTACATTAGACATTTTGAATCTATTTAGCAACAATAGCTGCTTAAATGAAATTAAATGGCTGTTTAATTGCTCTGACCGAAAACAAAAAACCCTATTACACCCTTTTATTTCAGAGGAAATTCATAAACTACTGCTCAAAAGCTTCTGATCGGTTTTTAAAAGATTTTTGAAAGAAGTCTCTTATGCTTACCAAGGCTGCATTTATTTGATCAAAAAATGTTAATACATTTTAAAATGTATTTTATTTCTGTGAAACCCTGACATTTTTTTGGGATTCTTTGATGAACAATCTTCAAAAGATCAGCATTTATTGGAAACAGAACTGTTTTCTTTAACATTATTAAAGCATTTACTATCACTTTTGATCAATTTAATGCATTCTTGCTGAAAAAAAGTATTAATTCTTTCAAAAAGTAAATCTTACTGACTTCAAACTTTCAATCAATAGCGTATATCATATACTATATTATATTAAAGATACTATTGCCCAGCTCTAGTAAGCACCTATTAGCATAGAAGCATCTGAATATAAATGTGATATAAATATACATTAGTAATGCTCTCATTTTCAGAGCTAATATCAATATAACACTTTCTCAGGCAGTAGGTCAGCAGATTATTCGGATTATTCATTTCCTCACACCATTTGTTTATTACTCATATCACGTTGTGGATAAGGAGAGCTTGACAAGGGTTTATCTGTGTACCACAGCATGACATCACTATAGTGATATTGTATCTGTTATGGTGACGCCAGGGTAATAGACAGTATGAAAATCACATGAGGGAACAGGTCATGCGCTGTCTGATTATAGCTGACTTCAGCTCTGATCATTTCAGGATGTACAATTAACTGCACACTGTGATTGTGAAAATGCAAATTCAGCCACGAAGAACAGACAATATTTCCAAAAAACATCACAAGTTCAAGAGTCAACACTTACATTATAACTTTTCATAAAAATCACCCTTTTTCAGAGCTTTATAACTTGTGATAGAGAAAAAAATATGAAACATTATGTGACAATGTGTTTTTCTTATTCAAATATAATTATTTTATAATTTTTAAAAGTGCAATTTCAATCAATTATTTTTTTAATTGCCAAAACAGATGTATTATCCTCTAGTGTGATGACACAAAAAATAATTATCAAAATAATTCTGACATTTTAATAGCTGCATCAATAATTGAGCAAAAAGCCAAGAAACCAGTGGAATTCATTAAAAGCAGATTACGCTAGTTAGTTAGAATATTTGTATAGAGCTACTGGACACAAACAAAAAACCAATGGCATTGTGGCTTATAGTAAGTACCTCACCATAAGGTAATGCCAGATGTAGAGACTACAAAGTCATGTCCAAAAGGTGCTTACGATGATCCTACAATGAGTCACAATAAGAGACATCTGGACTAACACACATTAACACCAGGTGGAATATCCCGCTATCTCCAGACACATAAAAACACTGGTTGTACTGAGTTTCAGGATTCTCAATGAAATTTGAAATCATCAATGATTGGACTGTTTTCTGTCCAAGGGGACTATGACTGTCAAAATTCAGATATTAATTTGACATCACGTCCCTCTTGGTCTGACTGCCATCTCCCAACAATCACTCTTTCTACAACAACTGATTAACGGTAAGCCAATAAGACCTTCATTTCCTCCAGTGCCTGCCTTCAGACTGATAACAAGAAGTGAAAGAGGATGTTAGTGGTGCAGAGGATAAATATAATGCTTTATTTACTGGCCATTTGAGCAGTTGTTGTGGCTTACAGTGGAGGCGTGCTGTTGCTCCACTGACTCTGCATTCTGAGCAAGAGAGTTATCGCTGTTGCTGACTTCTCTGCTGATGGCTTTACATCCGCATGCTAAAAAAATCCATACTGCCACTGCCTGACAACTTGTACTTCTGAAACAATAAAACTTAGGATGAAGAAAAAGTCTTTAAGAAAGTTTGCAAAAAACATTCCCATTCAAATACCAAGGAGAAAATCTCCTTTTAATTTATGAAAATGAAAAAAATCTAAAATTTCCACTCAGAAATTGCTAGCAAATTTTACAATTAATAATCATTAACACAATGAATTAAATGTTAAATTATGTTGCATATACTGTACAGTTTCTTGCACAGACAGACCGTTTTGCTTCATAAGACCTTAATATATCGTCAGGAGCCAAGCGTATTAATTTTGTATTGCCTGTATATGCTTTTTTTGACTCAAGTGCCAGTAGACGCTGACTTGCATTTTACGAGTAACCAAGGACCAGTTTCAGCTAAAAATCTGTTGTGGGGTTTAGTTTTCATACTGAAGCGAGCATTACACTCACGGTGTTTTCAGCCTCTGCCGCCTCAATATACGAGTACATGAACACATAAACAATCTCTAGAACTGCTCTGAGAGTCATTTCATAAGGATTTTACCTTTTTTTTTTTTTTTGAGAAAATCTCATCATATAAACACAGAAACTTAAAGGTCTTCACAACAACCCATAAAAATAAAAGTTTGGTTTAACTTGAAGAAACTGTGACAGAAATATATTACTTAATGTAATGATAGTACTACTAACAACAAAATTATTATTAAAACATTATTTTTGAGGAATATTTACCAGGAAAATTAAATACCAGAATTTATTTACCAGAAAAATGTAAATACACAACACTGTATTTCTGAAAAAAATAAAAAGAAGAAGAATAATAAAATAACAATAATTAGTTTTTTTTTTTATAAAATCAATTATTTAGAGATGCTTTTGAGTATTACAATTAAAATGAAACACAGAAAACTAATGGAAAACACAGAATTTGGTCAAAATAAAACTAAATTTGAGGGGGAAAAAACATATTTCATAGGGCCTTAGAATGTAATTTTTGTTAAACCTTTAATAAATTGTGTAATTTTCATGATTTCAATTTATTATACATTTAACCATTAAAAAGAGTCTAGAAAATTAAAACAGAAAAAAAAACCAGAATCCAGAAAAATTAAAATGGAAAAACCAGAATTTGGGAAAAAACATACACTGGACTTTGGGAAAAATATAACTGATTTCATAGTAAATTAACAGCAAATTTGCATTTCTGGGTGAACTATTTCTTTATGTCTAATGTGAAGTATACTGAAACAGTATTGTAAAACATACTTTAAAAAAACTAATTTTTTTACTATGTAGTCACACTTCCTTGTTTTCCTCAGAAGCGAAGTTATCCTATAATCTCATGTATCTGTATAGTCATTCAACCTAATCAGTTTTAATCTAGTCATTGTTTAAACTGGTCATTTTAAAAGAAGCCTGGATACCATGCCCACACATGACTGAACCTGAACACAGAAAATGATGAACTTCCATGACCTTACAGCAAATCGTTCTAAGCAAGTTCAAGAAAAGTTCCCACGTTATAGACCTTATCCCACATAGCCACATCATGCTGGTACTGACACAAATCAAATCAATTCCTTAGACGCAAGATACAAGAATGCTTCAGCAAGCCATGGCACGCTATCACACATCTTAAATAGACCATCTCCACTTTCATATGATCTCCTTACGGTTTGTGAAAGTATTAGGATGTGTCTGATAAGAGAAATTTTATGAAACATCCTGCAGTTCATCCTAGCTGCTGGGGTACAGGCAAGTTCCGGACCCTCATGAATCCAAGACTTTCTGTTTGTAACCCCCTGCTGGACGTTAAGAGGCTTACGGGTCACTCTACAGTGTAGAAGTATAATCAGTCAATATATTATACAGTGTTGTAGAAAAGACAATATACCAGAAAATGCCCTCACAGTCCGTAATGAAAAACTGAAATAATCCTGGTTACTGGGGTTTTTAAAAAATGCAATGCACCTATTACACTTCACCCTAAAGATACAAATAGCATGAACATAAATTTTCAAGATTATTTTTTAAATATTATATATTGAGTAATTATTTAAAAACAAAACTACATTTTAACCTAAAATGTAAATAATTTATTTAATATATAATCTAATTACATTTTATATAATTATGTTTTAGGTTAGATTATTTATCTTATTATAAATTCAAGTTTATAATTTGATTTCTTTTATAAAATACATACACACACACACCCCTAAGTACATCCACATATATACATATATGTGTATAAATAAATATTTTATATTTTTATATATTTTTATATTTTAGTTTAATTTTGTAAAAATATATATTAATATTTATTAAAATAATTAATATTTATAAGATGAAATATTTTTTAAATAAAATATATGTTTTAAGTACAAATATTTCATGTCACTCAATTCACACCACACAAACCTTATAATTATACAAGAATTACTATGAATGTTTGACATCATTCTACATTAAATATAGCACAGTCACACTTGACATGTCCTGTCAACAACCCAGACTCATTTTAGCATTTTAGTTCCCCAGACCTTAGCGGATGTCTGCTTGTGCACATAATTCCCAAAAACAAATTTCATGCATGTTGGCAGTGCAATAATGCACCTGCAGCATTCCATTCAAAATCGCTTGGATGCGGATATTTAAAATATGTCAGTATGTGGCTTTGCACAGCATGATCTCAGCAAAGAAAACACTTTATTAACTATTTAAAGCCCAATGATATTTATCCAGTCTAACTTAAGATATCTGTCCTGTCCTCTCACTCCCATTATGAGCTGTAATATGAACATAATGGGATATGAGAGGTCTTCAAGTCTCTGATCTTCTCCAAAGATATCATGGTTTAAAATAGATTATGACCTATATGTGCAAGCATGGGTGTAGACCAAGAAAACATCTTCAAGGGGAAAAAAGATAGAGGGGGTACTTCCCAGTCTCGTTTCATAAACAAATCAAGGAATTATCCTAAAGCCAAGGGCTCTAAGAGCACCACTGGAAAGGGAAAGAGGATCCGACATGAAAACCTTCACTTCCTGTTTGTTTAAACCCTTCAGAGACACAGCAGTGTTCTGCATTCTGGTTGGGCCTAAAATCAACTGAAAGGAGGAGGATTATTCTTCTGTGTAAACTTTTCTATATCGTTTATGAGTTTGTCACTTTAAAGCCTTGTTCATGTGTTGCACAGATGTACTTATTAATGTGTTTTATTGTGTACGCATCCAGAGCACGACTAACACATTAAAAAGAAATTAATTATTAAAAAGAAAATCTCAAGCCCATCTGAACCAGAACATGAAGTCACAGTGGTCCTCTATTAATAACTGAAACTCAAACATTGTTTTGAAAGCAATTCCTATCAGAATATCTCCAATACAGCACTATCACACTGCAGTATGGCTGTCACTGGATTCAGTATCTTATGGACTAGCACCAGGAATGTGAAGTTTCCTGAATACACACACGTATTTCCCATCATCAGGAGTCCAGCAGGATTGTGAGATCTTTAGCCAGTGTGACCTTTCTTGAGGTTCTGGCGGCACGCAGGATTATTATGCATGAAGACACTCCAGCTCACTGTGAATTTAATAGCAACTCTGTACGCCTTCTTTTACCATATTAGGGTCTGTTTAGCAACAAAATTGGTCCATGTTTTTTGTCACCAAAAAACTAGAACAATGAAACAAAATATCTATTGTAGAGCCCGACTGATATGGGTTTTTGGGGTGCCGATACCAATACCGATATTAGGCCGTAAAAAAAAAGGCCGATATCGATATATCGGCCGATATTCCTTGTATATATTATAGTACAGTACCAGTCAAAAGTTTGGACGCTTTCCCATTCCTGTGTCCAAACTTTTGACTGGTACTATATATAGAATACTATAGTGTATATACATAAACAGAATATATATGCATAAACACATTTATTGCAATGATCACTCAAATGTGGTGATCAAACAATTATAATGACATGACAAATATATGTAATAGAGGCTGGGCATTTAACAATTTAACAATAAACTTTATTATCCAAAATGAGTCTGACAGTGCACTGAACAGTAAAGGTGAAGTTTATTTAACTATTTCAATTCAATTCCATTCAACTTTATTCCGTTGAAGTTTATTTCACTTCAGAACATTCATTCACGGATTTGCACTACTGTCTTCACACACAGATGAAACTTACTAGAGAAGTAAGTAAGTAAGTTAGTGTGAAGTATGACATTGTAAATAAATACAATTTAAATTCACATCTCACGCACTTTAATGCCCTTTGAACGTTCCGCGGAACTGGAATCATGGCGGAATATCAAGTCCACTTCGCAGGGCACTTACGGTCGAATAAGACAACGCTTGAATGCTGCAGCCTGAACAAAAGACCTCTTTACTGAAGTTAAAGTGTTGGCTGAAGTCATTATCTCGCGAACGCGGCGGCGGATCTCCACCAAATTTGGGGGATCCCTTCAGCTCGAGGAGCCCTCTCGAACGCCACCCTCCGCGCCTCGGTAGCCCCCCGGGATCGGCAGATCGGTCGGCGCCCGACCGCGAATTTAACCGCCCGTAACTCCCAGACCCTGGGGGCTATCGACGCGGGGGTGGTCTCAATCGAAAGGGGGCCTCGAGACGTACACTCGATTCAGCGTTCGAGAGGGTTCCTCGACCTTAAGGGATCCCCCGAATTTGATGCAGATCCGCTGTGCTGTTACAGAGATATGGCCGTTCAAAGTTTCAATGGTATTCCATAAACTTAAGCTTTAAAGCGTTTCATCCAGGTCGCCAGTAGCAAACAATGGAGCGCGCTCTGCTGGACAAACTATGTAATTACACCATATACAAGCATTTTATCTGCGTTTTATGTTCTGTAAAAAAAATGTTCATATCAGTGGCATATCGGCAGCATATTCGCCGATACCGATATATCTGCGACAGGCTCTAATCTATTGTTTCCAAACTTTTTTGTCAGTTAAACCTCTTAGATGTAAAATATTAACTTGAAGTACGCACCAATATATTAAGTTAATATTTCAATATTTTACTAACACATTCGCATGTTCACGGCTCTCCGATATTGGTTAATGGTCACATTAAATGCAAGTAATCAGATAAAATATTTAATCTTTTTAGTAAGTGTTTTATTTAAAGGATTAGTTTATTTCCAAAATAAAAATTCAGTATGTTCATGTATTTCTTTCTTCAGTCGAAAAGAAATTAAGGTTTTTGACGAAAACATTCTCGGATTTTTCTCCATATAGCTGACTTCAATGGTGGGCAACGGGTTGAAGGTCCAAATTACAGTTTCAATGCAGCTTCAAAGGGCTCTACACGATCCCAGCTGAGGAATAAGGGTCTTATCTAGTGAAACGATCAGTCTTTTTTTTTTTATTAAAATGTAAATACTTTTTAACCACAAATGCTTGTCTTGCACTAGCTCTGCAATGCGCATGCGCGACTTAGCGACTAATCATGTTGGAAAAGTCATGCGTGGTTAGTTCTTCATCTGTGTACTTCGGTTCAAAAAGGTAGGGTAGAATGAAAAACTTCATCTGATTTTCTCCTCCAACTTCAAAATTGTACAACATCATTGTTTTACATTTTTTTGTAAAGGGCATTTGACTTTTTTTTGCACGTTCACTTTGTAAACACTGGGTCGGTACTTCCGCCTACGTCACACATGACCTTTCCAACATGACTACGTAATGCGTGAGGTCTAACTAGAGCAAGACGAGCATGTGTGGTTAAAAAGTATAGAATTTTTTATTTATTTTTATTTTTTTTAAGCATATGACTGATTGTTTTGCTAGATAATACCCTTATTCCTCAGTTGGGATTAGGTAGAGACCTTTGAAGCTGCACTGAAACTGCAATTTGGACCTTCAACCTATTAGCCACCACTGAAGTCCACTATATGGAGAAAAATCTTACAATATTTTCCTCAAAAACCTTTTTATTTTTTATTTTTTATTTTTTTTTTGACTGAAGAAAGAAAGACATGCAGATCTCAGATGGGTGAGTAAATTATCAGGAAACTTTTATTCTGGAATTGAACTCATCCTCTAAAAACCCAATAGTAATAAAAATAAAAAATAATCACTGGTTTTATAATACTAATTATTATTATTATTATTATCATTATTATTATTATTATCATCATCATCATCACAACTCTAATAACAAAAATTAAGACAAAATATTACTGTTGTAAATTACAATTTAACTGTAAAACAAAAATAATTGTTCGACAATTATCTTATTTCACACTACAAGTTACAATACTAATATTTAATGTCTTAAAATCTTCCCTTTCAAACATTTAAACCCTCAAGCTTTAAACATTTCAAATCCTTAAGCTTTTATTTTGGCAGAATACTGCTGAAGTGCTATAAACCTCTGCCCACAACAATGTTGGAAATTATGCAAATGTGTACCGTTGCATTCACAAACACACATTAAACTCACAGCACATGAAGAGATGGCATTCGCTGCATTTATTGTAAACCCCCATTAGAGAAACCCTGATCTGTAGCTCTGAAAATCTGATGCGTCAAGCCTGAAGCTAACTGAGGCTGTAATAAATCACTCATCAGTCTTAGATTGTACCATGAGCTGTTCCTTTTGTTTACAGGAATAACACTTGACCCAGAATACAAGACGCTGTTTCAGAATTTTCTTAAAAGGATTAAAGTCTTTTTTGTCCATACAATGAATGTCAATGGGGTCCAAAACAACACCGGACCTCGTTGACTTTAACCGTATATAGACCAAAACAGTTGAAACATTCTTCAAAAATATCTTCTGAAGGAAGTCACATAGGTTTAGAACAACATTAGGATGAGTAAATGATGACAAATATATAAGATGACAAACATATTGATACCTGCACATGAGAATTGCATGGAATTTCAATTTAAGTACATTCACAGGTATCATAAGCCTGTTTGTCAGCACTTGTGTGGGCTTGAGGAAGTTGACACTGTTTGTGGCCTTTGGTACAAATACATCATTGGTGGCAAGCTAATCACAGACACTCAAGGAGTCACGAGTCACTGTGGCTTTAGGGTAAAGACTGTCACGGGCTCAGAGAGACGTGTGTGTGTGGAGGGCATTAGGTTTGTACTGTGTGTTGGTGGCAGACCACACAGCTGTCTCAGAGACTGGATGTTGTAAGCTGATTAACTTAGAGAGCAGACTGGCAAGGTGTAAGTGATCTGTCACAACACTCTTTGAGGATGGCATCATCCTGAACTAGTCACAGTCAAGGGGATCAAACCATACACACCTGTGACAAACTGGAAAACAGAACGAATCTCACATGGGTGGTGATAACCTTGGAAACTTAAACTTATCTCCTGACAAATACAATGGATATTTCAAAAGGATCATGGTCCAATCCACCAGCACGGCCTCGTCAACTCCAACACTGGGTGGTGTAAACAGAATAATGTTCTTAGTATTACTGAAACTCCTACGATGACCTCACTGTCATGGAGACTAATGGCCAACTGACATGGGTTTTTCAATGGCCAACAAAAATTGACCAAAAAAAAAAAAAAAAAAAAAAAAATATATATATATATATATATATATATATATATATATATAATTAAAAAATAAAAAAGATAAAAAATTATTTTATATTTCTTAGTCCTAAAATATTTAAATATATTAAATCTAAAAAATAATATATTTAAAATAACATTTTATTTTTTAATATAAAATGTAATTTCATATAATTTATAAATGAAATTAAATATATTCAAGTTTGTTTTAAAATTTTGGCTGATAATGCAAAATATTACAAATGTTTCAAAATATAAAATAAAAATTTATTTTTAATTATATTTTAGATTTTTAATTTTAAAATATTTAAATATAAATCTAAAATAATATATTTTAAATTATTTATTTATTGTAAATATACTCCCCCCCCCACCCATCTATATAATATCTTATTTATTTTTAAAATAAAATAAACTAAAATAAAAAAAGTAAAATAAATTAAAATAAAATAAAATAAGCAAGTATGTTTTAACATTGCCCAATAATGCAAAATGTCTCAAAAATAATTCAAAACACCAGAGTGAATTTATTGTGGAAGTAAATATTTTAGTGCCATTAATATTGTCAAAAATGCTCAGTATTTATGTGTGCATCTCACTTGGTATAATTATGTTTCATTAGCCCACAGACATATCAGTTTTATATCATTCACCCCACTATGTAGATATCAGTATGAGCCACCAAAAAAATCCATATCTGCCGACCTCTAGTTTTGTCTTTATTCCTCCACCCCAGATGACCAATTATAAATAGCAAATGGCTTTTCACAGCACATTCAGCTGCAATACTGTGTAATGTTTATGTCTTGAGTGAGCACAAAAGTTATTCTTGAAAACTTTCAGGTGTCCTGCGTCACAGTTCACGAGTCCCATGCTTGTGAACCCGCCTTGGGGAGAGAGTGAGTCACCCATCCAGATGCTCCGTCTCTCCTGCACTGACTCCGTAATAACAGTCCTCTCTCTCACTGCGTAATGATACACTCTAGAAATACACAGCATACTATAATGCACAGCCTACCTAGGAATTACACAGTACGCTAGGCCAAACACAACTCCACTATGCATTTCTGAAATACACAGAGCCATGATGCCTGTTGTGGATGTTGTTCAATGACACATTGCCATGGCAATCCAATAATGACAGTCAGATTAAACACATGGTCATGCTGGATCGTATTCAGAGCGCCAAGATTATGCTAGCGGTGAATACCACATGAATGGCACAATCATATTGTGAAACATCCAGACGTTGATCAACATTCCAGCATTGTGTAACAACTCACCGCACACTCTCAGGTGTGTTTACTCCAATTTGATGAGTGTTAAGGGAAGCCAAAAATAACAGGTGGCTTATTCAAGCCCTTTATCTGTAGGGAACGAGAACTTGAACTGAAAATGATTTTTCTTGGAATCAGGAAGTACTCCAGCAAAATAAAACTGATTGTCCTCAGCATATTTGACATTTTTACTGAGATATTTATTTTAGCTACAAATATATAGTTATAAATAAATAAATTCTCTCTCAATATATTTAGACCTTTGTGACAATATCTCAATATTTATGTATTTGCTCTAAAATGGCTTAAAAATATAATTTTTCATTAAAATAAACATCACAGTGCAAACATAATTTGCGTTTTCACTAAATGAACACAAATAATAATTTATATGCACTCATATAACAATACATAATAAACCTAAATACATACATAAATGTTGATTCAGCAAGCATGCATTAAATAAATCAAAAGTGGAAATAATGACACTTACAATGTTACTTTCATAGTTAACTTTCTACTCATCAAATAATCCTTAAATTTATCATGGTTTCTACAAAAATATAGAGCAGCACACCTATTTTCAACATTGATAAGAAATGTTTCTTTATCACCAAATAAGCATATTAGAATGATTTCTCAAGGATCATGTGATACTGAGGACTGATTTGCCATCACAGGAATAAATTTCATTTTAAAATACATTAAAATAGACTGTTATTTTTGTATAAGTGATAATAATAGATAGATAAAATATTAAAATATGACTGATTATACTGAAATTTAAAGCAAACAAATGCAGCCTTGGTTAGCATGAAAGACTATATATATATAAAAAAAATAAAAATAAATAAATAAATAAAATAAATTACAAGCCCCAAAACTTTGAACAGTAGTGTACATTGTGAAAATGTTTACAAAAAAAAATAAAAAATACCAAAGGTGTGGAGACTTTCATGAACATTTTGAATCATTGAATCAGTAAACTGACTCACGGAAATAAACTTTAATATTCAAGAGTCACGAAACAGTGAAGAAACTACTGTTTTTACTGAAGTTTAAAGCAAACAAATGCATCCTTGTTAAGCATAAAAGACTTTATTCAAAAATATCAAAAAAATAAAATAAATAAATTACCAACCCCAAAACTTTGAACGGTGGTGTATTTATAATATTGTGAGCTGGTGAAGTTTGCAGTGCAGAATGAAACAATCCAAACTTATGTTTGTCTCTTCTTCACAATGATATCATCATAAACGCCCCCACCATCATCAGGGACGCTGGGAGTTCATTTCCCTACTCAGTCAGAAAACAGACTCTTATTGCGGGTGTGGGTAGCCAGCCAATCCACACGCGGGGAGACGACAAGGCTAAGGAAGGTTGCTGTACAGACAGATGGGTGGGAGCTCTAGACGAGGTAATGAGAAAAAGAAAAGTCAAATGAGGATTTAATGACTAAAAAAAAAATCTCTCTTGGCTGGAAGATATGCAGTATTGCATGGTAACTGCACAACACTGCAAAGTTACATGCACGAGTTATATATCACCTCTCTGGTGCATTATTTTTTCATAAATCAGAACATTCTCTCACTCTGAAAAATGTAGAAATATCTTCTTCAGCAGAGTGTTGACAGCACTTTCTTTCCAAACACATGAGGGTTAATGTGCGTTTGGTTAACTGCAACGCTAGGTGCTGTCACAGTGCTGTCATACTTCATAGACATCACTGTCCCCACTGCACAGCTCTGTAGTTTTAGCAGCTTCCTGTTTATCCATGAGATAGCACTGACACAACTATGCTGTAGTTTCCCGCAGTCACACATCCAGAGGCCGAGCTCTGGGCTGTCGACTCAAAAAACGCAAACTGGGTTACAGTACCTGCAAAATTCAAACAGACTACCAAAAACTTTTTTGACGAGTCACTTCTCCAGACTATGACACCAATGATCACAAATGTCACCAAAAAAAAAAAGGCCTCTACTGGGGACAGTCAGGAAAACTTGACCAGTTTAAAGTTTGATAGAGTGCCTGACAATATTTCCTAGATGTTACAGCAAACAGTGTGACCTGTTCCTTGCATAAATGTGGTTCCTTGCATAATACTATTATATAATACATTTCAACATTTACATCAAATACCAGCACCTAGGGCTGTGACGGTCGCCGTGACAACCACGTCACCATGTTGTTTATTGCCACTGGCGCTAGTGCACATGATGTCACAGACTCTATAACAAGCATAATACAAAGTTTTGTATACAAGTGTAATAACAGTAAGCGTTGCAAATAGTTTTATTTAGACTATAAATCTACGCTAATTCACAAATTACCTCAAACGACATACACGGCGTTTCCTTTAGACTGGCATGTTTGAGTGCAAGAAAATACAGTTTATTCTGCATTCAGCAAATTTATTTCGTGTTGAGCGATGGACCTTGTTGGGAAACCAAATACTACATCGCCGATCTGAAGCCATCTCCATTCATGTCAACTATCCGCGTTTGTGCAAGTGTCTTCAAGTTCACGTGATCACAAACTGGTCAGGCTGGTATTGGTGAGGCTTTCTCCAAACTGGCCAAATACAAATGAGACAGCGGTAGATGCTAACAAGAAATGTGGCAACATACGCCGTGATTCCTATTCCACAGAGAGCGCGTGCAGAACGGATTTAACATCCCGCTTGCTTGGTGGCGGAACAGTGAACCATGTCTGAAGTTGCAACACAACAGGTTGAGTCTGTCTACACAGGACATTTGAACTTTGTGTCAGTACGTCGTAAATAGGACGAGGCAGTTTACTGAGGGGAATTTGTCGTGTCATGTCGCGACGCATCCAGTGTAGACTGCATCACTGATTATAATGAGTTCTATAGTATTTTGTCTTGTCGTACCGTGCCGCTCGCATCCAGTAGACAGGGTATATTATACAGAGAGACTACATCTGCTCTGTGCTGCCTGCCTCACTGGACCCGCTGCAATTTGCATATCGCAGCAACCGTTCCACAGACGATGCTATTGCCTTCACCCTGCATACTGCTCTCTCCCACCTGGAAAACAAGAACACCTATGTGAGAATGCTATTCGTGGACTATAGCTCCGCATTCAATACCATAGTGCCTGCCACACTGGTTGAGAAGCTCCAGACTCTAGAACTAAACAGATCTCTGTGCGGCTGGATCCTGGACTTTCTGACAGGCAGAAGTCAGGTGGTCAGAATGGGCAACAAAACCTCATCTCCGCTGACCCTCAACACTGGTGCTCCTCAGGGCTGCGTCCTCAGCCCACTCCTGTATTCCCTGTACACACATGACTGTGCAGCCACACACAGCTCCAACGTCATCGTCAAATTTGCTGACGACACAACGGTGATAGGCCTGATCACTGACAACGATGAGACGGCCTACAGAGCGGAGGTGAATACCCTGACTAAATGGTGTCAGGAGAACCACCTCTCACTCAACATCGACAAGACCAAGGAGCTGGTGGTGGATTTCAGGAGACAGAGCAGAGAACACACACCCATCACCATCGACGAGACACCTGTGGAGCGGGTAAACAGCTTTAAGTTCCTCGGCGTTCACATCACTGAGGATCTCACATGGTCCGCTCACACAGATGCAGTGCTGAAGAAGTCACATCAACGCCTCTTCTTCCTGAGACGGCTGAGGAAGTTTGGAATGAGCCCCAGCATCCTCAGATCATTCTACACCTGCACTGTGGAGAGCATCCTGACCGGCTGCATCACCGCCTGGTTTGGAAACAGCACCGCTGGCAACCGCAAAGCTCTGCAAAGGGTTGTGCGAACTGCCCGCCACATTGTTGGAGGTGAGCTTCCCTCCCTCCAGGACATCTACACCAGGCGGTGTATAAGGAAAGCCCGGAGGATCATCAATGACTCCAGCCACCCGTCCCACAGACTGTTCTCTCTGCTGCCCTCAGGTAGACGTCTCCGCAGCATCCGATCCCGGACTAGCCGACTGAGGGATAGCTTTTTCCCTCAGGCTATCAGGCTAATGAACGGTCAGAACTAATACACCCCACAGCACACTCCCACTTTACGATATGCCACGCACTGCACTTTAACTCCAACACAGTTCAAACTGGACTACACGTACACACTGCACTAATACATCAATCTATCTGCTACCACTGGATACCATCCAATGCAC
This sequence comes from Spinibarbus caldwelli, assembly GCA_039654775.1. NCBI lineage: Eukaryota > Metazoa > Chordata > Actinopteri > Cypriniformes > Cyprinidae > Spinibarbus > Spinibarbus caldwelli. The sequence goes on along the minus strand of CM077239.1, from coordinate 12,992,422 downwards.
ACCCATGACATTTGCGTATCCAGCTTACGTATAATCTACTGCACCTTCGTATATTATTGTGTGTATATATGTGTACATAATGTGTACATACGTGTATAATTGTGTATTGATAACTGTATGTATGTTTAATAGTACACTGTGTGTACTGAGTATCTGTATGTGTATATTGCACATTGTCATCTGAAGTATGTAATGGTACTGTCTATATGTTAATTGTTTCTGCACTGTCTGGAGCACGCTCTCAAGAATTTCACTCACCAAGGCACACGTGCCGAGATGATGTGACAATAAAAGTGATTTGATTTGATTTGATTTGATTTAACTTTCTTATTTAAGGCTACTTTCCTATTTAACTGTATTATTTATTGGATATTTATTTTAGCATTTTGCAGGGTGCAAGTTCACTGACGGAAGTGCTAAAATAAACACGCACATTTGTTAATAGATGATCGAGCCTCATTTATTTTTTTTGCATTTCAAAATTTTATATATATTAATATCACAACACTGCGCCACCAGCGGTAGTTGATCCATTACCACCGCGGTGGTAAAAATCTGCCACCGTCACAGCCCTACCAGCACCATATGTATGGCTTTTCTGACACTGTAAACTTGCTCGGTACCCCACATGGTACAGAAATGCATTTGCGAACTAAGCGATGACATAAAAGCTGAAAGTCTTGTAACAGCAAGCTAAAATGGAATGGTTGCTTCAGTAAATGCATTTTTAGCTCAAGGTTGCTTACTAACACTACTGGCTTGGTTAAATCACCATAATCTATATCTTTATAGCACACAGCAGTTGTTAGAAGATAAAGTAAGAAACTATTAACTCAATGAACTGAAGCATTTCTAAACAACCTACTGAGTGATTCTGTAAATTGTTAACTATCTAAAAAAAATCATTTGGCTCCTAAATGTTGTTTTTTTTACAATATATTGTGTGGAACATCCACTGGATCAGGTCACTGCTCTGAGCAGGGGCGAGTCGGAGAAAAAGTGGCGTTTAAAAATAAACACCACCAACTGTGGAGGCACACACTGCAATCAAACAAATTAACCATTGTCGCTAATAACACGCCACACAAACTACAGTAGGAGGCCTTGTGTGCATGTGATGTGTGTCTAAACAAGGAGGATGGTGTGTATTATTACACAGAAAAGAATTTTGGTAGTGAAACAATTTTCACTCAGAAACTATAAGTAAATTTCACAAACCATTACAAAGGGATGGCAAGTAACGCAATGAATTCAACATGAATTTTTAAGTAGAAAGATTGAAATTGTATTTTGTTTTTTAAAACATCAACTATTTTGTTTTATTTACAACTTTTATGAAGTAAAATTTTTATTTACAGTGGAATCTCTGTGAAGGTATAACACAGAATGATACATTTATGTGCCTAAAGTAGCAAACTAACCGTTGCCAGTGGAGCTGGAACAACAAAAAAGTTTGTGTTCTGCAAAAGAAGCATCCAACCTTCAGGCAGCCGGAACAATACCAGTGAAGAGCACACTTCCAGGTGCAAAAGACTGGAGGAATCATTTGTAACCTCCCACACAGATCCAGACACTCATTTCATGACGCGCTGGCTTCCTCTGAAACTAGTGGTTGTCTGACCGACAGGAAGAAAAATTAATGCACTATCTGCTTTCCCGAGAAGGAACAGAAAGCATTGTACACTGGCAGCTAACCTACATCCATTTCTAAGAAACAGAATCCCACAATACAAAATTGGGAATAAATAACCAATTGTGTGCTGCCAAATCACTATAGTGGCTTCTGCATTCTAACTTGTCTTGAAGAGTAAGTCAGGTAACACAGATTTCATTTCAAGCCAAAAGCATGAAAGTTACTGTGGACGTTTTTTTTTAGCCAGTAAACAGTCAACTGGTCCTTCCTCAAGGCGTGCCTATTTTCAGAATGGTCAGTCAGGACAGACAGTCTTTCCTCTGGGGGGAGGACGTGCATGTCTTTGTGAGGAAACAGAATGAAAAAGAATATATGCAAGAGAGAGTTTATAGACAGAAAGTGGAAGGAAAAACTGCATGTTCATTGCCTTTCTGACTTAGTAAAGAGAGAACTGATTGGTTGAATGTAAATATGTTACTTAAACTAGACTTGGAAATACAGTACACATCTGGCACACTGTTTGGATAAGCAAATATGATGTAACTAAAAAAGGAAGATAATGAAAGCAATGGAAAAATGCACCATCTAACCAAATAAAGATCATTTTAAATAGAAAATATGCACTAAAATGTCATATTCTAAATGTCACATTCACGTTGATTCAAGTTGTCAACTACGACAGTATGACCAGCGACACACACTTTTACTTTATCACTTTCATCGCATTGCTTGATCAAATCATTAGCTAAATTAGATCCCTTCATGTCGGGCCAGGTCTGCACAAAGGACAGATTGTGTGGCCCGTGGTGCTGCCCACAAGGCTCTGAGTTTTCCAAAAGAAGTGTTCCCACACTCTTCACAGAAAGTACGGCTGCGGGTACAGCAACACAGCCTCACGGTTAAGAGAGTCACAAGATTTGCAGCAAATCTCACGTGCAAGTTCATAAATAGCACAGCACACAAAGAACTGGAAGTCAAGACATAGCCACGTCAAAGGAATGAGGACATTTAGGCTCTCCTGTTTTCCGTGTCATGTGGAGAGAACAGTCGATAAAGTTGTAGGACAGGCAATAGCTCTGTAGACCAGGGTCCATTTAGGGACCTAAACTTTAAAGTGGGCCGCTGATGGATTCGCAGATATTAGGTTTTTGCCTAATACCGATACGCCAATAATTATTTTATCATTTATAAATGTCCAATCTGTGTAAATAAAATGTAAAATAAAACACTACAATTAATCATTTTTAATGCTAAAAGTGATAAGCATCAACATTATAATGTACAGTATGAGAAATGGATATTTATTCAGAGGTTTGCTATAGATTACACTTAATTGTAATCTAAAGAGTAACTGAACCTGGGGGTTGTGAATAAACAAGCATATTTAAATTGATTAAATATTTGATTTTGATTTTGTGCATCCCTAGCTAAAAAATAACTTAAATGTGGAAAAACAATTAAATTTAATGAAGTGTAAGTACATGAATGAATATTGTAAACTACATAAACATCTGAAATATATTCATGGACATTAAGCTGTCTTGAAGACAAAAAGGTATCACTGTTTTAGGCCATCTAAAATGATCCCAGTGGGATTGTATGTCTTGTATTGTATGGAATTTATGGATTTGTGTGTGTGTGTTTGTGCATATATGTCTGTGTGTACATACACACGTAGTTGTTTTTGGTGTTTGATTTAGTGTTATTAGAATCATTATTATACTCTTATACCTTTTGTTCTCTTAATATTTTGAATTGTTTGTAGCTTTATTTTGTTTTCATTTAAATGTTAAGTTTAGAAATTTTGTTGTATGCATTTGTCATTTTTATGTTAATGTGTGTATATATATATATATATATATATATATATATATATATATATATATATATAGTATTTATAAAGTTTTAGGTTTTAGTTTTGGATCAGTTTTAGTTGTTTTAATACTACAGTTGATTGTTTCTGTTGTCCTCATTTGTAAGTCACGTTGGATAAAAGTGTCTGCTAAATGACTAAATGTAATGTAAATGTAATGCATGTCCTCCTCTCATGTGAAGAACTGACAGCACACATCATGGTGCTCCTCTCTCATTCCACAACAAACTACTTAATGTGGCAGTTCGCATTGCTCAAAGTTGTTTACATGCATCAATCAACCTAGTAATCCAGAAAAAAGAAACACACACTCCAAAGAAACAAAAACAGGTTATTAGAGCCAGCATTCCCTAGCATGCATAAGGAAAAAAATCAGAGGGATTAGGTTGTGCAGGATTAGCTTCATGGGATATTCTCTTCTCTAAAGCAACTGAGAGGCTATGAGCAAGGACCTGTAGAGAGAAAAGAGAGGCTTCAAAGCAATAACACAAAGTGCCTGACGGTGTCTTTCCGCTATGTAATTCCTGACTATTAATATCCGAGGTTGCATCTTTTACACACATATGCCAAAGATTTCTTTGTCATCTGAGCTCACTCCCAGTCTCCTCCATGCCATGTTATGAGAAAGTCTATCAAACTGTCTGCACATTCATTTGCAAAATAACTGAAAACTACAAATATTCACAGTTTACAAGACAAATAGACTAGGTTTTACCAGGTAGCTCAAAATACATTGGACTGTTTTGTGTCGGCTTTATACTTTACTAGCGTACCCTATTGTATATTTCCGTTAGAGATGTTTTAAGTAAATGTGTCGCTTAACTAAACACCGAGTATACACAGTGCATGCCCATATATATATCACAAAAACGTCGTTGAAATGAATTAATAAACAATGAAACTACATACATGTTTATCAGGGTTGGTATCATCGATGTTTAAATCCAAATCCGAGTCTTTCAATCCGCGCGCTGATACTTTCAACGTAATGGATGGCACGACTAAGTTTCTCGAGCAAGACGTACAAAATATATCCTCGATAAATGCACTGTGTATCCTCAATTCACTGCACACACGGCGAGCCGTGTCACTTTCTCCCTCTGTAGGCAAGGCTGTAGGCTTGGTCCTGTCGTTATCTCGTAAGGGGTGTGGACAAAACACATGCAAATGAAAAGACGTCCATCCCCGGCGTGTCCACTTCACACCCGGCCAGCGTGGAGGGAGTATCAAGGCACCTTATTTCACGAGGGGAATACGAATGTGATGAAGCAGGAAAAGGAATATAATGCAGGGGATATGTGAAATCTCCTTTACAGTCTGGTCAACTGTACACACGCACTTGTACTTATACACTTCATGCAAGAGCCTCGTTCCAAATCGGAGAGGGGGAAGGGTGAAGAGGAGGGACAAAGATTTGAGCTTTTCCTGGCCTCTTTCAGTGAAACCCAAAGATGTGAATTAAACCCCTCACCCTCCCAGGAACATGATCACTAGGGTAAAACTGGCAGGGTCCTGCTCTCTGTTGTTCCCTGTCAAAATATACTGCTAAAATATATGCTAGAATTAGGGCTGTGTAATTAATCGAATTCGATTATCATGCGCATCTCGTCAGTAAAGCCGGTTCCGTGATTAGTAGTAAATGGTCATCACCTGTTTTCAGATGGCATTTACTGCACAGAGCGTAGTTCACTGACAAGCTAGGCAATATCGTGCTCATAATCGCAGACGATAATCGTATTCGTCTGCGATTATGAACACCATATTGCCTAATCGAATTCGATTAATTGCACAGCCCTACAAACTCATGCTTAAGTGTGCTGAACCATCTGCCGTGTCATAAAGATAAATCTCAATAAATTAGAATGTCGTGGAAAAGTTCATTTATTTCAGTAATTCAACTCAAAATACTCAATACTTAGTAGGGGCTCCTTTTGCTTTAATTACTGCCTCAATTCGGCGTGGCATGGAGGTGATCAGTTTGTGGCACTGCTGAGGTGGTATGGAAGCCCAGGTTTCTTTGACAGTGGCCTTCAGCTCATCTGCATTTTTTGGTCTCTTGATTCTCATTTTCCTTTTGACAATTCTCTATGGGGTTAGGTCTGGTGAGTTTGCTGGCCAGTCAAGCACACCAACACCATGGTCATTTAACCAACTTTTGGTGCTTTTGGCAGTGTGGGCAGGTGCCAAATCCTGCTGGAAAATGAAATCAGCATCTTTAAAAAGCTGGTCAGCAGAAGGAAGCATGAAGCGCTCCAAAATTCTTGGTAAACGGGTGCAGTGACTTTGGTTTTCAAAAAACACAATGGATCAACACCAGCAGATGACACTGCACACCAAATCATCACAGACTGTGGAAACTTAACACTAGACTTCAAGCAACTTGGGCTATGAGCTTCTCCACCCTTCCTCCAGACTCTAGGACCTTGGTTTCCAAATGAAATACAAAACTTGCTCTCATCTGAAAAGAGGACTTTGGACCACTGGGCAACAGTCCAGTTCTTCTTCTCCTTAGCCCAGGTAAGACGCCTCTGACGTTGTCTGTGGTTCAGGAGTGGCTTAACAAGAGGAATACGACAACTGTAGCCAAATTCCTTGACACGTCTGTGTGTGGTGGCTGTTGATGCCTTGACCCCAGCCTCAGTCCATTCCTTGTGAAGTTCACACAAATTCTTGAATCGATTTTGCTTGACAATCCTCATAAGGCTACGATTCTCTCGGTTGGTTGTGCATCTTTTTCTTACACACTTTTTCCTTCCACTCAACTTTCTGTTAACATGCTTGGATACAGCACTCTGTGAACAGCCAGCTTCTTTGGCAATGAATGTTTGTGGCTTACCCTCCTTGTGAAGGGTGTCAATGATTGTCTTCTGGACAACTGTCAGGTCTTCCCCATGATTGTGTAGCCTAGTGAACCAAACTGAGAGACCATTTTGAAGGCTCAGGAAACCTTTGCAGGTGTTTTGAGTTGATTAGCTGATTGGCATGTCACCATATTCTAATGTGTTGAGAGTGAATTGGTGGGTTCTTGTTAAATGTGAGCCAAAATCATCACAATTAAAAGAACCAAAGACTTAAACTACTTCAGTCTGTGTGCACTGAATTTATTTAATACACGAGTTTCACAATTTGAGTTGAATTACTGAAATAAACGAACTTTTCCATGACATTCTAATTTATTGAGATGCACCTATATATTAAAAGTACCTGTTCCATAGATGGATACTAAAGAGTTATATATGCATAGATTAAAAGACATTTGTGACCCTGAACCACCAGTCATAAGGGTCAATTTTCTGAAATTGAGATTTATACTAGTGATGTCCGATTCAATTCCGCGAACCGGTTCTTTTCGGACAGTTCGGTTCATTGAACCGGTTCAAAAAGCCGATTCATCGGATCCTGACGTCATCAAGCAGTACGTCTCTATGCATTTCTTTTCTAACAACTCAGTGCCATGTTGTATCAATAAAAAAATTCAAATAAGTCATTTGTGTCAACACATATTGAAACATTCAAAAAATAAAAGTTATTTGTGTGAACGCATGTTGCTGATTATTGCCATACAATTCAGTAAATGGTGTTTGTGGTCACAGTTTCATTCGCGGATCATTTATATCAGACTGACTGACCAATATTGAATAGCCCACAACTTAGATAAGATTAAGGATAAGATTCCTAAAAGTTTCGCACCTACAGCACACATTACAGACAATGGTGCACATACGCGGATATGTTCTACATGTCTAAAGTATAAAGGAAGAATAAACCAGTCTTATAAACTAGTTCACTCGCCCACTCCTCATTCTCTGTGCAACAGTCGATTGCCACCCCAATGCTAGGATGGATGATTGTTCTTAGTGGTGTAAGTCAAAAGAGCCTACCTCAATGACTTCAAGATACTCCTGTGCATTTAAAAGCAACAAGCAATTAGTTTTGGGCTATATGAGCATGAGTGACATGTTGTAGCTAAAGAGGAGATGCGACTGGTCTCGTAGGCCTTGGTCAGCTGTTGCTGCAGCAACACTGCTGCCGATAACCGAAGGTGATGTCATGTGTTTGAAGAGGGGCTTGACGTAACCACCTGCCAGCAAAAGATAGGCCTAAGACTGAAGAGATGGATCAATGGTGGCTACCCTTTTACCCCTCCCTATTTGCCCCCTATTCAAACGCAGCCACCCATTATCTATCTAAATTCTGAATTCACTTCCCTAAATCACTGTAGCACACCCCCCACTCTAAATCACCCCTCTGCAGTTAAGCACGGACAAGAGCACTGCAAAGTATCCACTGCCTAGGGCTAAAGCATGGCACCTAAATTATGCAATTAGGCTGCAGAATGTAGAGCGAAATCCAGGCCATGTGCAAGACATGCAGGACCATCATTAAACAGACTTTAACCCTGTAAAGCCTACTGTTTGATGCTAAACATTCAACATGATCAAAACTTTGCAGAAACACTTGTACACAATCTACTACATGTCTTCTGTTATGTAAAAGATACTTCATACTTTTTTAGCAAGTAAAAGGCCATTTAGTATAATTCTTAAAATGTACCTTCAGGTTGTGGTACATGTGTCTTTTTGCTAGGAATTTTTTTTTATTATTTTTATAAAGTAAATGTAAGAATAACTGTTTAATGGTTAGTAATATTTCAAGGTTAACACTTGCTGGACTGAAGCAACTTAGGTTTTCTTGATTTTCCATACATCATTTTAGAAAAATCAAGTTAAATTTTGAGTATCAAAAATTATACTTTTGAGGAACGGTTATTTGATCATCTCTCAATCATCATTGTATTGCATTTTATGTTTTGCCCTACAATAAAACTACAGCACTTTGATCATAAAACTAAGCATTTAAATATCATCTTAAGACATATTATTGGGAAATATAGAATGACAACTTATATTTATATGCATTTTATGTAAGTAGTGTGCTATACTGTTATAAAGATCTCAATCATTTATATTACAAGTTATCAGAATTGTATTTTTGGCCATATAAATATCAGCAACTGCACCAAATTGTATATTTTTGCTCAGTTGGACCTCTGACTAACATTGATGCGCTTTTTTTCTCTGAAAATATGAACTGCATAAAAGTCATAAAAGCCTCATGTATCAAATATGATATTCAACAAAAAAACACATGCAAACTTTTTTTTTTTCTTTTTTAAGGTTTTGTCAATAAACATTTCCATTTCTATTATTTCATATGTCAGGCTTTACATGATTAATGGATGCTGGTACCAGACAGGTCTAAATTAATAAATATCTGGTGTTTTTTCCCCCACTCTTTATGGTTTTACACATTTCCCTCTTTCTACTTGTTTTATAGGGTCAGAGGAGCCCAGAGTTGCTGCTGTCTGGCTGTCAATCACATGAAGCCCCCTCCTTGTCCCATCTCCATGCTCATTGACCCCTGAACCCCAGAGCGTGCAATCTGCCTCTCAGACTCCCTGTGGGAGTGTCCACAGTTTAAGAAGGGGGCAACATTTGATTATCACTTTCTGTCCTTTGTTCCTTTCTTTCTTATTTTTTTTATTGGCTTGCAAGTTGATTTTTTGGACGTGTCAATACATAAAAAACCCTGACCCTGAATTATAATGCAAAACATGTGTTTTTTAAAGCAAGGACATGCCAAAAGTGGGCATGAATGCATTTATAAACTTGTCAAGTTGCTCTTTCCATTTCTCTGCATCATGTCCTTCGTTTCTCATGTATTTTTGCCTAAGGCTGGCATGTACGACTGGGAGGGTATGTTAGTGGGTGTTTTTTTTGGGGGGAGGGCTGAAAGCAATGCGCATGGGTTTCATTTTTAAGTGCCACAGTCTCCAAATGCTTGTAAAAAGCCAATAAAAAGTAAGCAAGACATAAAATGTTTTTAAAAAGTAGCACAGCAACAATGCTTTGAAACATCTGATAAAGTGTTTATTTATCTATTTATTGATTATTAAAGAAAGCTCGGACATTGACGTCACAGCTTTGTAAGCCACTCCTTTCTTTCCAAACCAAGCTCCAGTTCTCTGATGCTTTCTCAGTTCCTCACTTTCACTGTTCAGAAGTGAAATGCAAGAGTTTCTGGGAGTCAGAGTCTTACGAAGGGCAGAGAACTTTCCATTTAGCCGTCTCAGGAAGCCTTTTAGCATTTGTCAGCCACCCTTATAGAAAGCCCACCCACTCACCCACCATAACATGCTGACCCACGGAAAAGAAAGAGAAATGCGTACTAACCCACACACATTACATACCACCTGTTCACTCCATCTGCTACTTTGGCATTTCATAATGTGCACATGCAATTATATCGCACATAACAAGCACGGCAACATATTGAGCTTCACACTAACTCACACAGTCAATAAAATACATATAGGATGGATCCTGGAAGAAAACTCAGATATGAACTATATGATAAAATCAGACCTGGAGGTCTAATTGGGTCAAGTATCTCCAAAGCTCTCATTTCGGGGCTAGATGAGTTTGTTTGTACACTCAGTATGCATACATGGACTCATGTAAGAAGATTCAACAGTGTAAGCATTGAGATATTGCATCAATGGAAACGTTAGTATCGAATATTACTGAAATGTATATGAAGTAAATGTAAAACTGGCACTAGAGTGGCACAATGGGATGGGTGTTTTTGCTACAATATTCTCTAGAGCCTAGCTAGCACTTTGTCTATTGACTTTTGAAGATAGTGGTACTTAAGAATAGACAAACCATTAAGTCTGCCACTATAGTGCAGCTAGTCATTAAGACTACACAATTCTAATTAAGAGCACTTAAGACATGAAAAGTGGACTTCTTCATGTCACTTTTCAAAACTTAATTTAAAAGATATTTACTGAAACTAAGCTGCAAAAAATAGTTCAAGGATATGAATTTTCCTCTTTATATTAATTTGTTATATTTAATTTATTTACTTCCAAATGGAAATAAAAACATAAACTACCATTTAAACCTAAATTCTGACAGTTTTGTGCACAAACATTTTAAATAATTAAGATTTTTTGATGTTGTTGAAAGATGTCTCTTATGCTCACCATGGCTGCACTTATTTGAAACCATAAAAACAGGAATATTGTGAAATACTACTACAATTTAAAATAACTGGTTCTATTTCAATACATTTTAAAAATAAATTTATTCCTGTGATTGCAAAGCTGAATTTTCAGTAGCCATTACTCCAGTATTCAGTGTCACATGATTCTTCAAACATCGTTCTAAAATAAATTCTATTTTAAATAAATTAGTTCTTTTAAATTGTATTTTTAGTCGAATAAATGCATCTAAGCATGAGACTTCATTCAAAAACATTAAAAATGTGTAGTTATTCCAAACTTTTGAGAAGTAGTGGACTCTCATTTAATAAAAATATTTAGTGTGACTTCTTTAATAATAACAAAAGTAAAATCAGTTGTAACAGTCAATCACTTTACACTGAGCCACTGTTCTGGGCAGTTTATTTCAGGATGTACTCTATAATAGAGCCCTGCACGGGCCTCAAATTTAGGCCCTAGCCTGGCCCTGGCCCGAGACGCTCAGGCCCTAGCCCGGCCCGTGTCCGACAGCTTATCAGAATTACCGGCCCAAGTCCGACCCGAGCCTGTCTTTTTTCCCCTTCTCCCAAATCAGCTTATTTCGGCTATTAAAATAGTTCAGTTTTGTATGTAATGGCAAAATGATTATATTTAGTTTCTTTTTTTTATTAAGTTAATTTAGAAAAACTTTGGAGCAAAATAAAATCTATAGATATACTAAAACAGTTCAAGCATATAACAATGTTTAAACGTTAAACCTGCGCTATAATAATAATGTGGGCTAGCTTATATCCAAGTTTGTGCGGAGAGTGGAAGCTAAAGCGCGCTCTGCAGGACATGGAGGCACCAGGGCAATCACTTTTTTTCAGTGGAAACGATTTAAAATAGCCTACGCCGTCATTTTTTTTTTTTTTTTTTCTGATAAAGGTAAGATACATCATTCGGAACTGTAAAGGGTCTACTTTTATTTGTGTGCACTCACAATATCAACAAAACGTTGTGCTTTTATAAAACAAAGAAAACAAACATGATGCGCTTTCTGCCGTCTAGTCTTGAACAGGAGCGCTTCAAAAAAAATTAACCGAAGCTGAGCGAATACATGCCTCACAGACATGATAAATATATCTATAGAAAGCTTTAAATTATCACTTAATGAAATAAAAAAAAATCAAAAAGAAAAACTTTTATTATAATCTTAATCATAATCAATAAAGATACATTTCTCTCTAAAGGCGCGTCTAATGAGGAGACAGCGAGTCAGGATCAGCAACTTCATCCTTGCGACACGGACTCAGAAAACATTAGTTTATTAGTAAATAATTCAAATATCTCCTTAATATTTCCCGCGGACACATTTATGGTTATGTTTGCTGGGGCTTTGCGGCAAGCTTTAGTCAATTGCGTGCATTTGAACGCAGAACTCTTCCGCTCGCTGAAGTCACTTGCGCTCGCTGCTGCTGGGGGACACTAAACACCGTCGAGCAGCTCTCAGTCGCGGCTGCACGGTCTCGTGTTGTTTCCACCAGCGCTGCAATTTTTTTTTCATAACTGATTGATGGATGTCTAAAATATAAAAATAAGGAGAAACCTAAAACAGGCCCGAGGCCTAAAACTACGACGTGAAAATTGGCCCGTAGCCCGGCCCTAGGGGCGTAAAAAAGTCGGTGCCTGTCGGGCCCGGGCCGAAATGCAGGGATCTACTCTATAAATGTCTCTCTAAATGACCAAGCCCCACCACTTCTGAGACCTTCAGGCAGGACACAAGACCCAGGGGGTGAATCTTTGACCCTTAAATCCAGTTAATCTGTCTTTCCAGCCTAAATTCCTCTTAGATTAAAGCAGGGTGGGACCCTGCCGACCGGGTCATAATAATATGCTGATTGGTCCTTTCCCCTGGGCATGCTGCTCAGCAGGCGGAGAGGAAGTGTGAGTGATGGCATCTCGTGTGACCCAGCCTGTAAGTGCGTAGTGAGCACGCAAACACTTAAAGACTAGAAAGAAGCTATATATTGGTAGATATAGCTACGTTTGCATTTTTGTACCCTCTTAGCCACAGTTTGAGGAAAAACAGTTGGACACAGATAGTGTCCGGTGGTGGGCGTGTGGATTACAGCCAATGTCCAGATCCAGGCCTGGTAATTAAACTCTAACAAAAGGTTTCTCACTCAGGCTCATTTTAATGCTCCTATTGATAGAAGTGAAAAACTGCTGAGTGTCTGTTATCCTGATAAAAGTGATGGTAATGAAAAAGAGAGGGAGAGGGGGGAGGATTGGGAGCAGTGAAGACAGAAGTGACGAGTGAAAGCAAAGCCCACATTGGGGATGCAAGAACATGGCTGGCAATGAGCTCATGCACATTGTGTCTTTTTGCATGAGTTGACCCACTTGGTTGAATTTATTCTGAAGAGCAAGAAAGAGAAAAAGCAAACGAGAAAGGGAACGAATGACGCACAAGAGAGATCTTCTGTATATTCGGTTTAAAAATTTTAATCTGATGGCTTCAACTCTTCCCTGGTGCAAATTAAAGCTGAAGTGAGTACAATTTTTTAATGTTAAAATACTTTCTACCATTCCAAATTTAATATGCAAAGACAGCAGCTATCTGGACACCTAAGTCACAATTAAAAATGCATGAATATCTTTAAATAATATAACAAATATCAAACTGAGTTGAAGTTAGTTCTGAAAGCAGCACTCTAGAATCATTTGTTTGCAGATGCCACTTTTTTGTTTGATATTTTGCTATCTAAAGCAGTACATTTTAGACCTATATGTATTTAATTCTAAATGAAAATGAAAATAAACATTAAACAAAATTAAACAAAAAAACATGAAACAAAATTAAAATAATCATAAAAACCTAAATTATGACAGTCTTGTGCACACACCTTTTTTAATTAAAGGGTGATTATTTAATATATATTAATATAATATTAAAAGAGTTTTAAGGCATTCGATTTTTTTCAGCTGCTATAAGGATTTAAATAAAACTTTCAAATAATTTTTAAATGTCACAAAACTTGGAGCAACTAACAAATGTGCTTTGCTCTGTTGCATCTTGTATTTTATAATGCAAGAACATGGTCTGTGTGAAGCTTAAGGAAATTTATTTCATTCCTGCAGCCATCATGTGAAGAGACATTTTCACTTTTTCACCCTTTGCATGTAGAGCAGCTTCTGTCACATGACAAGTGTTCCATCAACCAGGCCCTAAAATAACTCCAAATAATGCAGTTCTGCCAAGTCAACAACAGTAAACAAGGAAGGCTACACAAAGAATGCATTTGTATTTTCCCCCTTATTTTGGGACTGTTTCTTAGTGCTGAGATGTTTCCTATTCACTGTGAACTTTAATGCCCTATAAAGCCTATGTTTGTCATTTCTCTGGCTGCACTCATAGCCATGTATGGAAAGAAGCTGCAAAAACAAATTGTAGATGCGGCATTTCTCATCTTCGTTGCAGAGTGTACATTTTAACAGCCAGCTTTACTTAGCGTTTATATCTGTTGAATTATAAAACTGCTATTTGATCAGACTATGATAAAGTATATCAGTGGAATCTTATATTTTACTTAAAAAAAAGAAAAGAAAATTTAATGAACAAATAAAAATCAAACAAATATGTATGTATTGTTAAATACATTTCATTTTTCATTGATAAACTTCTGCCCTTGGAGATGCAAATAATGTTGTTATAATATAATATTTGTCCAGGGTGTTCCCTGGCCTGCGACCCGAAATGCTGGGATGAACTCCAGCAGTTTGAAGAATTAATATAATATCATATTAAATATAATACATTTATAAAGTAAATACACTTACATGTCAAGTATGCAGCAGATCATTTTCTCACAGAAAGAGAGAACAAGGGATAGCAAAAAGAGAGCGAGGTTTCCCTGCAGGCAGCAGGTGATTAGTGTTATCTTTCTCTACCCACAAAAGAATGTCTCACTCCTTTCCACAAAGCCTCCATTGTGATCAGTCGCGTTGGCAGGTGTTGTGTTGTTGTAATTGTTTTCATTTACTAAAGATGCTTTTTATCCTGATTGTTTCTCTTTCCACTTACATCACACATGTAAACAGCTGAGCTTGTCTAGGACCTCACATGGTGTGTAATGTGACTTATTAATTGTTTTCATCTGACTCTGACAGAGGTAGGGAGAATTGCATAGTGGTCGGATATTATTACTAAATCAGGCTCTCTATAAAAATTAAAGTAAAAACAGGACATATTGTCCTGTGCAATGAGGTGGACTACATACTGTAAATAAATGTTTAACAATTTAATTTATTTTATTTATTTATTTATTTTTTAGTGTAGAAGAACAACATAAATGTGAAAAAAAAACAGTGGCATATGACAAATATGAGGTTTATGAGTATGACCCCTCCCTACAATAGCAGTAACTACACTTGAAATAAGTCAGACTTAAGAATCGTGATCCAACACTGCCCTCCACTGGACAATACATGTAGTATTACCACTCAGTGGGAGTCACTGCCTGGCACCATATAAACCATGAACAGAGAGAGGCTGGTTACATGAGGTCTCCCATTGGAACGAGAACATACTTACAAATAGCATACAACAAATAATATTTAAATTATGAACTAAATTCATTGATTTTATTTGTAGCACTAATACAACACTGAACAAGGCCTTCAAGAAATGATTATATTATCAACAGCATATTGAAATGGAATCAAGCTTCTGCATTTATTCATTGTCCAACCTGCCCTCTTATCAGGAAGCGTCAGGCCAACACAGACATTTAAAAACAGAGCAGGGCAGAGGGAAAAATGACCAAACGTTTCCTGTCTTTGTACGACACAAATCACTCAGATCTCTAGTCTGTTTTATATGTCTACTATCAAAGTCAGGCATGCGAGTGCATTAGGGTGTATATGGAACAAAATAACTAGTGTTCATGGGCGAAAACAAACAATGGCATGGGATATTTTTATCCCCAAGGAGCTGGTCTCCACTCCCTTAGTGGTAAGGTCATCATCCAGTCCTTCTTGGAAAAGGCGGTGGTTTTAGGCATTACTAACTAGTTTTGCATGAACAAGCAATGACTAACTAACTAGTCCTGACTCTCCAATTTGTTTGGACTAGCAAAGCGTGTTTTGAAATTTAGAGTTTGTTCTGAGAGGTATGGAATCATTCGACCAAAAATGTTCTTGAAATGATGTTGAGGATCATTCCTGCTTGATTTACACATTAATTGCTAATGTATAGTTCATGACCACTGATACATAAATGAGCAATATTTAAGCTTGCAATGTGTTTCATAACATACTGGCAGCTTCTGCGAATGTGTTTGGCAGTTTATGTGGAAGGAAGAAGTGCATCACAGGCTGGTGTGACCTCACCGCCTCAATCTGTCACCCTGCACATCTGTACCAATAAACACTTCCTCCTGTAACCACTGATAGCCACCTCTCTATCTCACCCACACAATGGGGACTTTCCTGCAAACTTTCCTTATAATTGATTATGTTTGTAAGAGAATGAATTTTCAAGAAATATTATTAAATTGCCAGGTTATTAGTTGCTTGTTTTAATGGCTCTTTACTATTAGGAATGCATCACTTCTCTGCTTTCTATTTTTAAGTATTATCTATCCATTCTAGAAACAGAGGGGTCAAAATATGCAAGTGAGAAGCAAAATGTCAATATGATTTTTAAAATTTGGATGCAAGACCTCTTTTTTTTCTTTTTGTTTTTAAACATATTTATGATGTTATAAAAAATATTTTTCATTTAATTATTTTGATTAGGCCATTACCAGAGATTTTCAAAGAATCAAAGGAGCAGTATCAGAAACAATTTGTTGGTTTTGGACTGTTAAATTTACACTGGATACAAAAAAATTATACAGTTTCAGTATTTGTTTGTATAAGCCTTGTTTCAGTACTTTATAGTACAGAATTGTGTGATCAAAGAAATGTTTTCCTGAGGGCAAGAACAAAGCAAATCCCTATATTTATGGCTCAAGCTATATTAATTATGTGGCTTAGTGTCCGTAACCAATAATTTCCCATAACAGGGTACTGAAGATGTCGATCAGATTTTGGCTGTGGCCATTGCCCCTGTTGCCTCACCATTAGCTCATTCAATGTATGTATTATTCATGCCACTCATTAAATTAACATTCATTTATCACTGCATTTAATTTAAAGGAACAGCTCAACCAAGAAAAAATTCTTCAAGTTTGATTCTTCATTGGAAGAGATTTTGAGACATTTAGCATTACAACACTTTATCACTGCAGTGAATGGGTGCCGTCAGAATGAGAACTCAAATAAAAGACATTTTTAACTTCAAACCATTGCTTCTGGCTAAAATAAGAGTCCTCTATCCATAATATTGCTCCAGTGAAAAAGTTGTATAGTCTGAATTAAGAGAGAAATATGCACAGATCAAGTACATTTTACAAGCAAAACATTTAAAAATAGTTCTAAACAAATATGTTGGTGGATTTTGATGTGAGAGGACAAAAGGGCATGGCCTTTGTCAATGGAGGAAGTGTTATTATGGATTATGGACTTGTATGTAATTTAAATTTTTGGGTGAAATATTGGGTGACATATAAATATGTTAGCAGGACTGCACTTTCAGAATTCATTTTACTGCATGATTTATATTGCAATTAAAGAACTGCCCTTAATCAGTTTTTATGTCCTAGAAACAGCACTTGTTGGCTAAAAGATCATGTTGCTGAAGCATAAAAACTGCACAAATAAGCTTTATTATCTGCATTTTACATTTTTTTTTTTAAATTGTAATGCAGTAAGTTGTGTGTGTGTGTGTGTGTGTGTGTGTGCGCGTGCATTCTGTTGTGCATTTATTTGTACAGACTATTTGTACATTCCTATTATTCCTTTTACAGTAACTCAATCAACCTTTGGAAATCTAATCAATATTTCAATGTTGTTTAACTGCACATACTGTTTGCAAATGTGATCAATACTTTAAGATCCTTGTGTGTTCTTTAATTTAACCACACAATCTTTAATGAACATTAAAAAAAATATAATAATAAATAAATAAAGGAACCTGGAAAAAGGATGTTTTCTAATTTTCTCAGATTTGTTCTCAGATTTTTTAAGTGGTAAAAATGTAAGCTGAAAAATATTATGAGTACTTTTACGGTGCTTTTAAGATGTGTTTTACTGTGTAACGAGTCTTTGAAAGCTCACAACACGAAATTATATAGTGAGTGAACTATTGCTTTAAAGTGTGAGTCAATGGAATCTGTGGGACTGTAATAGAGATAAAAAGCAAGCAGAGAGCAGACGTGTGACACAGTCAACAGAGACTATGAAGGAAACTAGAAACCGTGAGAAAAACAAACTGAAAGAAAAAATCTGTACTTTAGCTTCAGAGAGTAAAACACGGCTTAAGCCATGTGTCTACATGTATGTCATGTCCCTGTTTTTTCCTTCTCACGGCTGTTTGTTTTCTGCTGACCAATACAAGACTGAGGTCAAAGAGAAGACCTGCACGAACAGCTGCCAAAAACACTGACACGCAACACTAGCACAGGGCTCTATATACAGTAAATGAAGGACACACAGTTTTAATGCAGTATGTAAAATACTGCAGCATTGACAAAGTGCTTTCGATAACATCAAGGCACAGAAAATAGCTCTTATTCCTCTGTGTATATATAGATATAGTGAATGTGTATGTGTTTAGATGACCGTGACATAGAAAGCTATTCCCTAGGGCAAAAGCACTTCCTTCTGGTTTGCTTGATCAACAGAGTGAAAAAACTGTTTTCCTCTCATTTTTCTCATGTTGAGCGAGTCAGCTGTATCCACAATTAAACATTAAACCCAATGAATGTGTTTGCGGTAATTCATTCTGTTAATACTTTTTAACCAGGCAAAATTTACATTGAGAAATATTTTGATTCTTACACTGCATGTAAATCTACTTGTCTTTACTATTCGCTGTCATTTTGTATAAACAGCCGACTGAGAAAACCAATCAGCGTTAAAGGGGTAGAGCTGAAGTTTATGTTGCGTTGTTAATGACTACATTTCAGATTTCAGTAAATAGTTGTTCTATTTAATTGTCAACAATCTGTTCTATAAATAGAGTCAACTAAATACAATTATCAATCCCTCAAAGAAGAACTGAGCCAAAACAGAACAGAAACGTGAAAGTGGGAGGTGGTGCTGACTTGTTCTGGAATGTACATTTCTGTGTAAAATTCTTTCATAAGTGATAAGAGTGTAACACGGCACACCAGCTGCAGCTATATTTCACTTTCTGTCTAAATGCTCATGGAGGCAATGCAATGTGAGAAACAATTTACTGTCTTTATCATTTATTTTTTGCTACTTCTCAAATGCCTTTTATGTATAGATTTTATTGATTTATCCAATTGTCCTAGATCAAGAATTTTAGTAAAATTCAATTAAATATAATATAATAAATATAAATGTATATAAATCATTATGTTATTAGGCTATGTGTTTAAAATTTATGACCAAAACAAAAACAATTAAATAAACAACAAACATCAGCCATTTCAATATTTATTGTGTAAAGATTTTTTTTTTTCAAAAGCACCTGTTCCACCCCATTGTCCCTATTTTTAAAGACATTGTAGGCCTTCTTGTTTACAAATATTTGTATTGCTTGTCATTTCCAATCAAGTCTTAATTTTGTCAAATTATGCAAGAAATCAACATATCCGTATTTAGGATACATAAAATGCTGGCAATGAAATTTGATTTAAATTTTATTTGAATTATTTAAAAGGTCATATCCATAATCTAATTTAAGATGTGGTGGAAATGACATTGTTGTTGAAAACTTTCAGACAAAAGACTGAAAGTTCAGACAAAATTCTCCTGTGATTCATTTACATATACAGTGATGGAAATTGTTAGCACAGAAATTAAAATCGTTTTTCAGATGTTCAGAGAGCCAAAGTGCCCATAGTTGAAGAACACCCATTTATAAGCCATACAGGTTGATTTATTTACAGAATACTGCAATAATGAAAAGCATAAAACACAAGGACCAGTTTACTGTTGCTCAACCCTTCACAATTCACAAGTTATTTGAAGAATTTCATTATTTCACATGAGCAACTTAAAACAATCATTCAGTCATAGTCCAGAACCCAAGCTATGCACTTGCCACTTACCACAAAGTTTCAATTCCGATTTCTCCTCACAACCAAGAAGTCAGACCCTCTTTACTAGAAGGCAACAAACTCTCGGTTTCCATGAGAACCTCTGTTTGAATCAGGGAGTAAAGTGGGAATATCGGGAATATCGGGAATATCGGGAACATCCCAGACTGGCGCAAAACTCCTCTCCTAGCGACTAATGATTAACGAGGGGAAATGAAGTCTCACAGCTAGCTGTCTCACGTCAAAACGAGCAAATATTGCCAAGAAATTATGACAAATTTAGTTGTTGTTGTTGTTACTCTGACATAACCCAAAACATGCCATAATTATTAAAATATACTCTCTCAAAAACAAACATGCTCTCTAACAAAGCTATATTTATCCACTATGAGGTTCCTACCTGAGGTCTGTCCAAGCGACTAAATCCTTTATGAAGAGCTCAAAGTAAACGTGACTTTAACTAGTTAAAGAGTGTTTAATCTCTCGAGCAGCGTCTGAAGCGTGCGCGCCCGCGGTCCAGAGGCGTCTGCTTATGCCCACCTCTTTTACTTTCAAAGCTGAGAGGAAAAAATAAACCCTCCTGTCTTGTTTTCACAGGACTAGTGGAGTATGGCCATGAGGCAGCTGATAGTTAATGAAAAATCAACAGTCAGTTCTCTCCTCAACATAACAACACCGCCAGACCACTGTCAATGAATCACTTCAGTCGCTGCCAAGCGAATCCAAATCTGGATCTCGTGATTGATTTTTTGTCAGACTGATTGATTAGGTCACTTTTACACAAATCCAATTAGTGTCAAACACAACCTATCAGAAAGAGTAACTGTCAGCGATCTTAGTGTAAGTTTAAGCATGATAATATTTGTCTAATTATTACTGATGTTTTATTTGAAGACTTTCTTACTTTGCAGTTTTGCAAATTATGAAATGTGGAAAAGAATACTGTTACGACATAATATTGTCAAACTTTATGTTAAGGAGGATCTCACAAAAATCTCTTTTTTTTTTTTTTTTCCCAAGACATCTCGGCCCTTCACTGTCATAAAACGTATGTGGTAGCCTATTAAAGGCTTTCCCCCCAGAAAAATAAAAAGTAAAAATAATATTATTTAAAAAAAAAAAATAATAATCATTACAAAAGATTCTTTGAAACACAGAAAACACGCACATTATATATTTTGTAACATATTCTTTTTATCGTTATTCAATAAATATAATTAGCTAAATATTCTTTATGTAGACTATAATTTCTTACTTTTGATTTTGAGGTGAGATGATCAGGACATGTGTTCACGAGCTTCACCCTTAAATCTAGCAGAACAATTCAATAGGGTTGGCCACTGCCTCTTCTTGAAGTCTTCTAGCATTTGAATGACTATAATTGATCTACCTTTGTTTCTCTGGGATTATATAACTTTCTTAACAGGGTTAAGAATTAAGTCAAAAGATGAGTAAGCACAGCCAGATCCATGATAACATGGGTTGGACAAACCTTATCATACCTTTAACTCTTGAGTCTCCATACTGCACTGATCAGACATAAGCAGATATTATGTATGTAAGTTATGTATGTAAGTTACTCAACCAGTGGTTCTCAATGGGGGGCCAAATTCAGTGTTAAAATTATTTAAACTGAGTTATATTAACATAATCTTAATTTAAAACCACTACTTAGAAGAAAAAAAAAAAAAAAAAGCACACACACTACAACTGCACTAAAACCCGGTATATTTATATAACACTAGAGGGCGTACTGTACCCATGTTATTTTGGATGATTCAAGCTCTCTTTATTTACCAAATAATATTCACTAATTTATCAGACATGGAGTGGCAGGAAAGCTCTTAAAATTGTTTTTTTTTTTTTTTTTTGTTATTATACATAATTTTATTGTCCTTTCTGGAAATCTCAGTTGAAGAAGGGCATGCTGTGGTTGGTTTTGTTTCTTTTGGCTCTCTCTTTCACATTTTCCTCATCATCCTGTCTTTAATTACCCATTCTCCCATTGTCTCACAGCTAATTTTATTACAATTGCTAATATTTAACTTGGAAAGTCGGCAATACAAATATCAGTCAGGGAAAACTTCAAGGCATAAGAAATCTGTTTTTATATGAGATCTTCCTCACATGCATTACACATTTTTCTTTGCTGTATTACAAACTTTGTGAACCTGTAAGTAAATACCATGTCTCATACTAGAATAGCTGTTGGAAACATTTTTCTCAGACAAACCGCAGACAGACATAGAGGTGGAAATGCATGTCAAACTTAAGATGTGTAAACGACACACGAGATGCTTTGCGTAATCACCAGGGGATGTTTTTGCCTTCCCAATCTAAAAGAGTGCCACTGTCTTTCTCGGTGAGGCTTGTGATGACTTTCATCATACCGCTGATGCTCTCAGCTGTCGTCAGGGGAGCCTGAGGGTGCCACGAGAAAAATGACAAATGTGAGGATGCCAAAGAAAGTAAACCACTGAGATGAATGTAAAAACACATTTGTAACAAGCGCTTTGTATTACCTTTGGGCCTCCCATTTCTGTCTGGACCCATCCTGGATGGAGAGACATAACAAGAATGCCATCTTTTTTGAAATCTTCCGCCAAGCAGCGAGTTAACATGTTCAGTGCTGCCTGAAGTAAAGAAACGGACAAGATGTAGTAGTTTTAATAGTGATCTAAGAGTAAAATAAAGCTTTCTTTAAAGAAATGTTCATGTTTTGTTAATTAGATTAGAGCAAAAAGGCCTGAAAACCACTGGTACCTTGCTGACCCGATAGGGGTACATTGGAGACACAGAGAAATTCTCAGGGCATCTGGTGATGGATGACAGCAGTGTGGAGACATTGATGATAGCTGACCTACTGCAAGACATGCTTGTTTGATGAGGAAACTGAGCTGCTGCCTTGCACAGGAGGGGATGGAAATCCTGAAAATGAATTTACGTCATTTACTGTAAAGGGAAAATGTTACACAATAATGTTACAATGTTTTCACAGCAAGAAACGATTTTCTTAGTATTTTTGTCTTGTTTTCCAGTACAAATATCTAAACATTCCTAAATCAAGAAAGAGCAGAATGACTTTAAGATATTAAGTCTTGTTTTCTGAGAGTAAAAAAAATCTTATTTAAGTGAGTTTATGCTTTAAAAATAAATAAATATCTGTCGGCGGGATAAGAACAAAAAAAAACTTAATTTAAAGGGAAACAAGATTATCTTTCATACTTGATTGACAGATGTTTTTTCTTGTTTTAATCTTGAACTTACTTCATTTCTACACATTTTTCAAAAGAACAAGACTTAATATCTTAAGTCACATACAATTTTTTGACTAAAATACTAAGACAATCATTTGTTGCAGTGTTGAAAGTTCACCCACCTTTCCAATAAGCATGGGTCCTACAACATTGGTTGTGTACACGTCCACCATCTCCTGTTTTCCTGTCTCTGCTAGGGATCCTGGGATGTTCACACCAGCATTGTTGATGATCAGATTCAGGCCTTTGCCCTTCAGCTTGGCTTCCACCAATTTTGAGGCCTCTGCAATAGTAGTAGGACTAGTTGTGTCTATTGAGAAATTAGGTAAACCAACATTATATTAGCTTAAATGAGTAGTTCATCCAAAATTTTGAAAATTTGGTGAGTTTGTGAACGAATTTGGAGAAATTTAGCATTACATCATTTGCTCACCATGGATCCTCTGCAGTGAATGGATGCAAAACAGCTGATAAAACATCACAATAATCCAAGCAAATGATGTAATGCTAAATTTCTCTAAATCTGTTCTGATTAAGAAACAGACTCATCTACATCTTGGATGGATTGAGGGCAAGTAAGTTTTCAGCAATATTAATTTTTGGGTAAACTAAGCCTTTAATCTGAGTTAATGGCAGTCCTAATGAACAGAATCATGACTCAACCATGAAATTACAGCAATGTTCATTATTTTATTATGAATCTCCTACCAAGCTGGACGACCGTAATCACATCTTGGTGCTTTTGAGCTAGTTCCTGGAGATCCTAGAAGACAAGGAAGTGCTTTCCAGGATGTTCTACAAATACACAACTTTATAAAATGACACATCTTAGAGACGTGTCACAATTCACCCTTTAAATGCAGCACAGAAACAGCAGAGTTGCCCAACAAGTTTTAGTGCTGCAGTGACTCATCTGTGCTGTCTTTGTAAAACTGGAATAGCACAGATGGTACAAAGTTCAAACATTTTTTTTCATATAGCACATAGTGCATTGACATTTACTGAATTTAAACAAAAACTTTATGCTAAATGACACTGACAACATAGTTGACAACAGTGAAAACATAGTTTTTATGATTTCAGGAACACTTTAGAACTGATCTGTTAACATTAGATTTTTAGGTATCATAAACTAACAATGAACAGTATTTTTATTCATTAATCTAAATTAATCCTTACATTTCAAATTGTATAAATTAACTGAATTGTATAATTAAATTAATATAAGTATAATAATATAAGTATAATAAGTATATAAGTATATGAACAAACATTAATTAACAAGCAACAATAGTTCACTTAAAAAATAACTTACCAAATGCACTCATGTAAACCAGTTAAACTTTTCTGTATAGTGTTAGCATGGTTTCTTACCTGTGATTTTGGTCCATATGGGTCTCTACAACCAGCAAAGATCTGAAGTGGAGGCGAGGGTGAATTAACCAACTGGCGAACCAACTCAAGTCCAATTCCACGGTTTGATCCAGTCACCAGAACACTGTCACATATTCTAGATGCCATTATCAGTCAGAGGCTCAGTCTACAATGAAAGGCATGTACATGTATGTTAGCGTGTATGTATTGGATGTGTGGGAGTAATCAGTGTTATGGAGTAATAAGTCTATTAACTCTTTAAAGGTCTGTGAATGTTTATCGCAACTGCAACTGCTTACGCTTCTGTAAGTCCCTCCCAGGTTACAAAGCTGCCTTCTTCCCTGATAGAGAGAACATTTCATTTACATTTACTCAATTAGAAGGTGTTTTAATCCAAATAAGCTTACAAATGAGACATGCAGTATAAGACAAGCTGAGACAAATGAGTAACAATTCAGATGTCTTCTCAATGTCATTCTAATACCATACATTGATTTATATTAGAAACAATAAGGAACTGTCTTGACTATCTGATTTTCTCTCATGTATGGATGTATGGATAATGCTATTATATTATTGTCTGATATCACTAGCCACAAACATATCCACAGACTGATGTGGAAACACGTTAAACGTAAGAATGCTGCTGAACTACACAAGAAACGTTGAGTAATCACTGTGGTATACTACTGTCTTTCTTGTGATCCCAATCAGCTTCAACACCTCCAACACAAGATAGATAAAATGTTAAAAAAATTAATTTAAAATTTTTAAATTATTATTCATATTTTAAGCATGAATTTAACAAGATTTTGTGTGCATAAAACAATTTAAGCAAATTATTTATGGGGTAAGAAAATTACATTATATTTTTATATAGTAATTTTATATAATTTGTACAATTTATAAAATGTCATTATATTCTTAATATAAACTATGTTTGAAAGTTTAGTCAGTATGATTTTTGGGCACCAAATCAGCATATTAGAATGATTTCTGAAGGATCATGTGATACTGATGCTGAAATTTCAGCTTTACCGTCACATGAATAAATTCCATTTATATAAAAATAATGTATTTTATATAAAATAAATGCAGCCTTGGTGGTAAGCATACAGAAACTTTTTTCACTTCATAAGTGAACAGATATAGTTTTAAGTATGTTTATATATTGATGGAACATGTAAACAATATACAGTGGGTACGGAAAGTATTCAGACCCCCTTCACTTTTTTCAATTTTGTTATGTTGCAGTCTGATACTACAATTGTTTAAATTCTTTTTTTTTCTCATTACTCTACACTCTGTCCTTTATAATGACAAAGTGAAAACAGAATTTTAGAAATGTTTGTAAATTTATTAAAAAGAAAAAACTGAAATATCACATTTACATAAGTATTCAGACCCTTTACTCAGTACTTAGTTGAAGCACCTTTGGCAGCAATTACAGCCTCGAGTCTTTTTGGGTATGACGCAACAAGCTTTACACAACTGGATTGGGGGAATTTCTGCCATTCTTCTTTGCAAATCCTCTCAAGCTCGGTCAGGTTGGATGGGGACCGTCTGTTGACAGCCTTTTTCAGGTCTCTCCAGAGATGTTCGATAGGGTTCAAGTCAGGGCTCTGGCTGGGTCACTCTAGGACATTCACAGAGTTGTCCCTAAGCCACTCCTGTGTTGCCTTGGCTGTGTGCTTAGGGTCATTGTCATGTTAGAAGGTGAACCTTCGGCCCAGTGAGGTTTTGAATGCCCTAGACTGGGTTTTCATTAAGGCTATCTCAATATTTTGGTGCATTGAGCTTTTCTTCTACTCTGATGAGTTCCTCAGTCCCTGCCGCTGAAAAACAGCCCAACAGCATGAGGCTGCTACCACCACACTTTACTTTTGGGATGGTACTCTGCAGGTGATGAGAAGAGCCGGTTTCCTTCAAACATGATGTTTAGAATTGAGGTTCATCAAACCAGGTAATCTTGTTTCTCAGAGTCTGAGGGTCCTTTAGGTGCTTTATTGCAAATTCCAAGTGTGTTTTCATGTGTCTTCACTGAGGAGAGGATTGAGTTTGGCCACACTGCCATAAAGCCCAGATCGGTGGAGTGTTGCAGTGATGTTTGTCCTTCTGTAGGTTTCTCCCATCTGCATATATGATCATGGAGCTCAACTAGAGTGACCACCAGGTTCTTGGTCACCAGTCTAGACAAGCCCCTTCTCCATCAATTGCTCAGTTTGGCTGGGGACCAGCTCTTGGAAGAGTCCTGGTTGTGCCAAACTTCTTCCATTTGAGAATTATGGAAGCCACTGTGCTCTTGGGAACCTTCAGTGCAGCAGAATTTTTTTTGTAGCCTTCCTCAGATCTGTGCCTCAATACAATCCTGTGTCTGAGCTCTGCAGGCAGTTCCTTTGACCTCGTGGCTTGGTTTTCGCTCTGATATGCATTATCAGCTGAGAGGCCTTTTACAGAGAGGTGTGTGCTTTTCCAAATCATGTCCAATCAATTTAATTTACCACAGGCGGACTCCAATCAAGGTGTAGAAACATCTCTGCAATGATCAAGAGACATGGGAGGCACCTGAGCGAAATTTCAAGTGTTGTTGCAAAGGGTCTGAATACTTAAGTAAATGTGATATTTCAGTTTTTTCTTTTTAATAAATTTACAGACATTTCTAAAATTCTGTTTTCACTTCATCATTATGAGGTACAGAGTGTAGATTAATGAGAAAAAAAAAAGAATTTAAACAATTGTAGTATCAGGTTGCAACATAACAAAATTGAAAAAAAGTGAAGGGGGTCTGAATACTTTCCGTACCCACTGTACATGGTGTTCACATATTGACTAAACATCACATATTTATCTTGAAGATTTGAGATAACCAAATGATGCCAATCCTGAACCAACATACAAAATTACCAAATTTTCCTTACATTAAGTTTGATCACAACATATAATCATTGCTGTTAATTTGTGTACACCGTTTCTGTTTGAATACATGTAATTAACTAACTATATGATTTTTGCTATACTAGAACTTTACATTTCTGTCATATGGATATCATCTTGACATAGTCACCACTGATAAATTACTCCTAATT
Organism: Spinibarbus caldwelli; assembly: GCA_039654775.1. Lineage (NCBI taxonomy): Eukaryota > Metazoa > Chordata > Actinopteri > Cypriniformes > Cyprinidae > Spinibarbus > Spinibarbus caldwelli. The sequence continues at coordinate 12,964,999 of CM077239.1, read as the reverse complement.
GTCATGTAGAAACTTTCATTTTCATTGAAGCTCCTTTGCAACAATGTGTATCATGAAAAGCGTTATACAAATAAGCATGAACTGAACTGAAACATGAATTAAGGTACGCTCACCTCGGTGATGATTAGGGATCCACCAATATTAGTCTTGCACACTTCGCCATTTTTTTCCCACTGCTTTTGCATCCTGGATGCTCACATCAGCGTTACTGATGATCAGATTCAGGCCTTTGCTCTTCAGGTTAACTTCCATCAGCTTTACAGCCTTTGTGATACAGAGTCAGGCAGTGCATTCTGAAAAATTAGACAGAACATTGTGATAAGATGTGATAAGATCAGCAACAACATCAAAAGATAGAATACATAACCAATGCTGGAAATAACCACTTATTATAATGTTAATTTAAGGTGGTGTATCAGCCAATAATTTATTATCATATTTGTTTTAGTGCTGTCAAACGATTAATCGCGATTGATCGCATCCAAAATAAAAGTTTTTGTTTACATAATATGTGTGTATACTGTGTATATTTATTATGTATAATTAAATACACACACATGCATGTATATATTTAAAAAAAACAAATATTTATATATAATATCAATTATATGAATATAAATATATACATGGAAAAACATGGAAATATTTTCAAAATATATAATGTGTGTGTATATATCCATAATAAATATACACAGTACACACATATTATGTAAATAAAAACTTTTATTTTGGATGCGATTAATCGCGATTAATCGTTTGACAGCACTAATTTGTTTGTAAATTTATTATCATATTTGTTTGTTTCCTCACCAAGCTGGGAAACTGTTATGATATACTGGTGCTTCTGTGCTAGCATCAGGAACAAAAACATTTTAGGAGGTTTAATAAATGTCTGCATGAATTTTAAATGACTGACATGTGTTTATCTTAGAGACATGTAAAAAACGTGTCACAATGCACCTTTTATCTACAGCAGAGCTGTAGAAATAGGACTAGTTTCGGTGTCACAATGACTTGTTACAAATGAAACATGATGCAAAGTGCCAGAAATGTAGATAAGATCTTGATACATAGCATAGCACAGGTATGTCATGAATGTACTAAAGTAAACCTGTAAAACTAAATCAGAACAAACCTTTATGGTAAAAGGAAGAATCTTGTAACCTTTTTTTTTAATGGTTTTCCTATTTGTTTTTTCAGTAAATTTTTAACAAGTGTCGCAGCTTACTGTAGTTTACAAAAGCCTTTTCTTCTCAGATATTTAGAGTAACAGTTAACATATATTTCAAGAATATGCAGGTATCATCAGCATAATGCCACTGCACTCTTGAAAGTAAAGGTTCCAAAAGGAGCTACCCATAGCAATGCAATGGAAGTGGTGCATTTTTGATTCCCCAAAGAACTTTTTTGTCAGCAGTTCTTAAAATAACTTTTTTTTCTTAGTGTGAGCAATATTTCAGTAATCTGAAGAACCTTCTCCCACTATAAAGAGCGTTTGCGCAATAGAAAGATTTCATGGAAGTTAACAGTTCTTCATTGAACCATCTGTGCTAAGAGTGTGTTATGCTGTCATTTTCTTAGTATTGTTATCTTGTTTTACAGTAAAAATATCTAAACATCCTTAAAAGAAGATACATGTATTTGAAAGACAATATTGTGTAGGATGATACAACACGTTTTCAGTGAATATATCCTGAATTAAGGTTTTATTATTTTTAAATTAAGCATTTTTACAACAAAAACAAGGACAAGCATTGTAATAATGTTTGTAATTTGTGCCATTTGATAAAAAAAGTTTCAAATTATTCCAAAGTTAAAGCAGAATTAAGGGGCATATTTATTATTATTATTATTATTTTGACTGACAAGACATTCAAATCACAGGATGCTGGCAAAATCAAGTAGACATTATGGCCACTAGGTGGCAGAACTTAATTACTTATGTCACCAGGGTTTAAAAAAAAGGGTTAAAAAAGCTCCTGTCTGAATGAGCAATTGACTTTGAAATAATACACAAATAATGATTCTTTTTTTTTTTTTTTTTTTTTTTTACAAAAAAGTGGCCATTAAAACATGAAACAAGGTTTTTTTTTTTCAAGTTCAATGCCATCCTTAAATTCACACATTGATCTTATCACACACAAACACAAAAGAGACACAAACCAGACTATAAGTGTGCCAGACTTCCTCTCATACCTGTTCACAAGCTCTCACTCACAGAGAAAAACACAAAACAGCCCGTCCTCTCAAACTAGGACAAAGAGCAGCTGATACAGACATGTAACCATGGTGACCAGGTGACGTCTCACATTCCAGCTTGAACGTTCAGTTTTCAGATGGGAGGCCAGGGGCCAATATTCATATACCTCCATCATACTGACTAAAATGATGCCAGTCTGGGAACATGGCAATGGGTTACCGACCAAAAAGCAAGGAAGCTAATTAAAAAACAGAGAGGAGAGATATCTAGTCAAAGAGCATGATGTCTAGGCCATGCACAGGTGGGCATCCTTAAATTTCCTGTAACAAATCCACAAGTCTGCCCTGTCATGACCAGTCAGCGATCAAGTGTTTCCCTGTCACTTAGACTGTACTTATAAGTTGTGTGACAGCACAGAGAGCATTAGCCTGAAGCTAGAGGCCAGTCATACCATGCCAGGAATTCTTTTTTTTCTTTAAGCTAAAGCCTGTGGAATGCTGGGTAGGCAGCTGAGAGGCTGACGACTGGCGGCTTGGGTCTGGTAACCTGCTGAGGGATGTGGGAGAGCCAGGGGAATGTAGAGTCCTCAAAGCAGAGTGCACCGGCCAGTCTGGCAGCATTCTTTACACATAAATGCGCGCACACACCTCAGAAACCCATACAAACATTCCACATCTCTTTCTTCATGACCTGTATGTCCGAGCGTATCTTTGGTGCGTGAGCAGCGTTAGCAGTACTGAGTGTCCTTGTATTAAAAATATCACCATCCTCACTCCTCATCAAACATTAATGAAAGCTGGTCTATACTTACTACGTTATTTCCATGTCTGGAGCACTACAAAAGATTTCATGTTCCCACCATGTTGTATTGGGAATCTAAATTGAACGAACAACACAACAGTGACAACGAACAACAGTCACTCTGTTTTGTAAGAATATTTCTGCTTGTTTGGAAAAAGAAAAGTCATATTTTGTGTTGACTGTGGTTTCAACATGTCATGCACCTTGCATACACATATAGAACATTTTAGATAGAGAATCAGAAGGTTGAAAATAAGATTTTTTTGAAAATATATTACTGTTTTTTGTGCAAAAAACTTAACCGACATTATAATTTCTTAAGCTTCTCTGACAATTGATTCAACATTACAGTTGGACCTCACTATGCAAAACAATGAACAAATATACTCTCTTGTGAAATATTTTAGAATACTTTTCTTTTTTCTTTCTTTCTTTTTTTTTGTACCAAAAAAAAAAAAAAAAAAACCAGTATATATGTATCTTTAATTATACAACTAACAGTTCCCAGCCCATTGGACATAAGTGAACAAATGATTCATGGTTCAGTTGGAGTCAGTTGCATTTTTAATAACACCTCTTAAGAGTTCACTGATTGAATGAGTTTGATTCAAGCCACTAAATTAAAGTTGATGAATATGTTTACTTATTTTTCATTAGAGTCATTTGTTCCCTCTACACCATCTCACTTTTGACCCTTGCAGATGAAGTTATCCAGACTAGTTTAAATTAAAATTTATTGATTTATTTTATTTTATTTTAATTTATTAATTTAATTTAATTTAATTTAATTTAATTTAATTTAATTTAATTTAATTTAATTTAATTTTAGTTTAGTTTAGTTTAGTTGCAAACTAGATGCCCTGTTTTGTATCATTTCATCAAGTGTTAGTTGCTTTTGGTCTGACCATAGAACTCAACACTTAATCAAAAGTTTGGGTTGGTAATTTTTTTTTTGTGTTTGAAAAACGTTTCTTACGATAACCAAAGCTACATTTTTTTCTTTAAAAAATACCGTAAAAAGAGCAATATTGTGATTAATAATTTTCTAATTTAATTTCTGTGATGGCAACCTGAATTTTCAGCATCATTACTCCAGTCCTCAGTTTCACATGATCCTTTAGAAATAATTCTAATATGCTAATTTGGTGCTCAATAAATGTTTCTTATTTTTATCAATCTTGAAAACAGCTGTACATTGAATCCTTAATTTAAAATAGTAATTTAATTTGGTTTTAAATGTTTAGATCACAATCACTGGTGCTTTCTGATTTGAATGATCATTTTGTTTCATTGCACTCTGAAGTACACCTATAGGGTACAATAGGGATGTAAACAACTGAGATGAACAATTTAGTGCGTGGTCAGAGAACAAAAAAATAGTTGTCATTCCAGACAGGTACGATCGGCATGTTTGCTCATTCTGCTGACATGACTGAGGTATGAGGCACCTTTTCAATTTAACATAACAGGGTGACTGAGACCTGTCCTGTTAAGAGGCTGCCTTTTCATTTAGTCACTTGTCTCTACTAACTGGTTATATCTGGCTTAAAATGACTCTAAAGGACAGCATTTGTACAACAAATTTTCATATTCTTGCAGTGAAATGTGTCCAGAGGGTGTCTGCTTCATTTGAGATCAAGAACTGTGAGCCATTCACTGACATATTACAGAAAAGGAGTAAATCATCTATCACATAATTTGTTTCCGAAAGATATGCCCCTTCCTCAAAAAAAAATCAGGTCATGATGACAACAGTTTCTCATAATTCAAGTGAGCTTCACCCCTTTTTTCCCTGAATATATACGAGGCCAAATGAAGAGCAGAGGTGGGAGTATTAGATATCTTATCAGCTTGTACTAACCAGACCTCTCTTGAATAGCTCACATTCTTAAGCGTTCATCACCTAAGCAACTACAAACTTAAATAGACCTGGTTTTAAAAACTAATACTCTGTGGGTGAGTATAACAGTCCCTTTCACCTGTTTAAACTGTAAACACCAGGTTAATAGGAACAAAAGCTCCCATCCCCTCCACCTCGTTCCTCCTGCGATGTGTCAAACGTGTCTTCCTGTGATGAAATAAGATTACAGTGAGTCATTTTAGAAAGGACTACTGAAAACCTTCTAAACTGCTTCTCGAGTTTCTGTTTCTCAAGCAAAAAGTCACTCTACAGACCTTAAGCCTCAGCAGGTACTTATCTAACAAATATCTGGTTTGACAGGTTAAATACTTTAGGTATGAGTGCATGGATGAGCCAGAGGAGAGAACACGGTCAGGTGTCAGACAGACATTTGAAATTTCTCCAGGCGTTTCTCCAATTAAAATCAAATGTAGAAGAGTTTAAATATGTTGTAGGAACCAAACAGGAGTGTGCAAAACACCAACTTTTTCCAAATACCTTATGGGTCAGCTGAGTCACCAATACCTATGTGAAAGAGAGACACGTGTATTCATTTTTCCACTATATTCCAGGAAATTGTTGGGTCTAGACCAAATGTAGAATAGATCAAAGTACTGACCGTTGCGATGAGCAACCAGGATTATCATCTCCCTCCACATTCCTGCATTCTTCTTCTTTCCATCATCATCCGAGCTGGACAGAGGCCTGCAGAAAGGGTGTGCAGAGCAGAGACTGGACACACAACAAGGGAAACACTAGAAAGGGAAGCTTTAATTAAGACCAGCGGCTAAAATAGACTAAAAGGAAAAAGATGAAAAAACAATGGGGGAAATCTAGTGAGTAAATGTCACATTTTTGTACACAGACAGGCAACAGTTTCTCTATGTACGTTTTAGAACCTGTTAACAGTACTCTGAAATGCATTTCTAATATTTCTAATATTTTCTAAACATTAATGTTTGCTCTTCTCAGAATCATATGAGGAAATGAACTAATTATAGCAGCTCTGGTATTAAATCATTCAGTGAGAGAAAAGGCAGACACTTTAAAGCAGTGGTTCTCAGCCTCAAGTCTAGGATCCACTAGGGGGCCTCAGCAAACATCCAAGGGGACCACAGGATGACTTACAGATAAAAACTGTCATCATTTACTCACCCTCAAGCTGTTCCAAACCTGTATGAATTTCTTTTTTCTGCTCAACACAAAAGGATGTGGGTAACCGAACAGTTGATGGTCCCCATTGACTTCCATATTATGAAAACAATACTTTTCATACAGGTTTGGAAAAACCTGAGTAGATGATAACAGAATCTTTTTAAAATGTATTCAAATTAATATGTTATTATTATTATATATTATTATTATTATAGTAATATTATTATTATAAATAAATTACAAAAATGTAACTTAATTAATATGCTAGAATACATCAAATTCATATACGGTCAAACCAAAATTTATTCAGACACCTTCAACATTTCTCACATTATCACAGTTTATTCGCTATATTAGAAAATGGTAATAAAATATGACAAGAACTCAGAGTTAAACAGTGTCAGAACAAATTCATCTTGATAATGTCAGATAACTTTGATAGAAAGGTATGTAACAAAACATGGTCAGGTCAAAGTGTCAAATAAAATTTTTGGTCCCAAATTTTTATCAGTTTTTTGAACTATAGTGTCCTGCACCCACTAATAAAAAATATATATATTAAAAAAATAATAAAAAATAAAATAAATAAATAAATACATATATATATATATATATCTGGTGTCTGAGTAGTTTTTGGTTAGACTGTATATTTTTGCTTTAAAGAAACAGCCATGAGTTATCAAATGTCATGTGCAAATAAAAATCTCATGATAATTTTGCAGTGATCTAAACCAGGGCTAGTTGTCACAAGGTAACATTTTAGTTCTCAGTGTGTTTGTTTTTATTAATTATTTTACTAAATTTAAAGTCTATTAAAAGGCAGGTTTCATTTCAAACTTAGTGGGACAGCATGCCCCAAAACTGAATAAAGTTGTTGCAAAAAGTCAACATGTGTTCAGTATTTCTAAAGAAATTGCCTTTCTTAAATAAACCCACCCTGAGCAACAACTATAATATACATATGTATATGTATAAACCTAAAAAGTGCGACAACTAGCCCCATTGTCCCCTAAAACAGCAACCCCTGCAGGGATAAATGCATCATGCATTTGGGAAGCAACCGCCACATAACAAACCTGAAGTCTCCTCTGGATCTTTTCCATTGAGTGGAAATTTGCTAAACTTTCTGTTACTAGTCATGATTTCTATAATGCTATTAATATCTTTCAACACAATGAGGTCACTGAGTCATGAGGAATTTTTATATCCCACCCTGAGAGGTCAAGCTTACATGTGATGATACTACGCACGACCACGCCTTCTAGCGGCGTTCCGCCTGACGTCAGTGTTATTGAAAGCCGCTGGCCCCGCCCACCGCCGGGAGAACAGCTCTAACAAATCAGTCCGTGGCTGTGAAGCAGTACTGCGGATCGCGACTGTCAGCTCACTCATGCTGCGCACACGAGCTCTGGCTGCTGACTCCTGTTTCTAGGGGCACTCTCGTGCGATACTGCCCGTGGGAATATATTATACCGCAAACATGTCACGGCATCACAGGACGCCGCTGAAAAACGAGGAGAGCGTGGTGGAGGTGAAGAGCAAAGTAAGTCAATCCCATAAATGTTGCATTAGGCTGCGTTTGACAGCGTGCATATGTAAACACTGCTGTTTACGCAGCCCTCCTCTGGAGCGTGTCTGTAATTGGAGGGTTTTCAATCCGGCGCAGCAGTGTTGGGGTTTGTGTCCTAATCCATCCATAGAGAGAAACGCTGATGGTGCTGTATGTGTCAGACTACGAGGCGCGAGACGAGCGCGTTTGGCTGGGATCATAAAGACAGCAGGTCTCTGTCCGGTCCGTGTGATGTGATACGCGCTTCTGGTGCAGTGTGAAGGATCCTACCGATACACAGTCGTGCGCAATGAGGCGACTGGGCCCTGTTGATCAATTATGCATGTTACATATCAATAACGAACAACCGAATCCCGCAGTCCAGGAAGAATCAGATCCTAATGATGCATCTGAGAGGCATTAATCATATTAGCAGAGCCGTGTAGCCTACTACATAAACTCGATAAGGCGCTGGTTCAGTTTTTATGCCCAGGATAAATTCGACTGTTTTTCTTCGATTACATCTATAAACAGGTATTAATAAGCAATAGCAAAAATGCATTTGTTTGGAATACAGCTGGCACGAGGCCACAGGTAATTATAACCTTGTTGATGTTCAGTGCTACAGAACCATTGCCAGTGATGCTGCTCTATAAATATTGAAATATCTTATGTTTCAGACAAATATTGAAGAGTTAGTTAGTATGTTGCTTATCTGCGTGTGAAAATAGTTCCAAAAGAAGCCAAAGCAACAAGCTTTGAGTGTCACTATGCAATGCACACTAAAAGCCGGACTGTGAGTGGAGTGTAGCAGACCCTTTCTGTTATCAGCTAGCTGGAATTCGTGCAACAAGAACACACTGAAATGCGCTGTTATACTAAATATCACCAATTTTTTTGTAGTGGTTCTCAACCTTTTTGACTCTAGGGCCTCCATTGTCTACAACAATATTCAAAGGCCCCATGACTTTTCCAGCTGTCTGTGATTTACTGGTTAGGGATTAAATTAAAGGATTTTGATCTTTTAACTCACAACTTCTATCCAATAAAATATTTTAAAGCTTGTTTATTTATTGAATACATAAAGGGATAGTTCACCCAAAAATGAAAATTCTCTCATTAATTGCTCACCCTCATGTCGTTCCAAACCCATAAGACCTTCGTTCAACTTCAGAACACAAATTAAGATATTTTTGATGAAATCCGAGAGCTTTCTGACCCTGCATGGACAACAATGCAACTGACAAATTCAAGCCTCAGAAAGATAGTAAGGACTGTGTTAAAATAGTCCATGTGACATCAGTGGTTCAATCGTAATGTTATAAAGCTACGAGAATACTTTTTGTGCACAAAAAAAACTAAAATAACGAAGGTCTTACGGGTTTGGAACGGCATGAGGGTGAGTAATTAATGACATAATTTTCATTTTTGGTTGCGCTATCCCTTTAATGTTATTAATTTACATTATTTCCAAGGTTTGCTGTGGTCCCCTAGTCGGTTCCTGCTTCCTGGTTACTCGACAAATGTCTAAATTAAAATGTCATCATGATAAATCTGTTCATCTGAGGCCATACAGTTGCATAAAAAAGGCCTCAATTATGGGAGGAAACACTCTTTAGTACATTACATCTGATGGTGCATGAATGAATATTAAACAGCTACAACAGCTGATGTATGTTTAAAACTTTTCATATATTTTATTGCATTTCTCATGGCCTCTATGATTACTAAAGACACAGACCACTTATTGTTGGTGTCTGGTGTATTGGAGTTGTTTGTTGTCAATGCGCCCAGTATGCTTATTGGAAAACCTCAACCACAATCTGCCAAACATAGCAGGATATGTTTTATTATCCCTCCATTCTTGAGAAATGTTGGGCAGGCAGTGCATAGATGTGTGTGAAATAGGAGAACAGTAAAAGAGGGCTGTTTAGTAAGATTCCATTGAAGCTCCAGGCCTGTATGTAATATAGTGTCTTTTTTACTATTATTTTTGCTTGAACTGGCTAATTTAATCACCTGAATCCTTGTTCCCGAGGTTTTGGTTTTCATAACAGGCAGTGCACTGTGTTTGGTGACACTCTTTTCTTCCTGAGAGGAAACTGGAGGGAAATGTTTTCTTTTCTACTTTTCTAGCTCTTGATGGGATCCTGTCTCATATTATGTATCGCTTACTCATTGCAATGGCATTTTTAGTGAGCATGTAGTTTGAGGTTTGTGTTGAACTGTTCATAGTGATGTCTTTTCTCCAACAGGCCATGTTTTCATTGGTAAAGTATGACAGGTATGGCCTTTTTATCTGTATTGCTATGGTTATTGTGGTGATCTAAAGTCCAACAGCGATGTTTTTTTTAACCAGTTTTTGGTAAATAAGACTATTATCGAATAAGGTGTTGATTCTTGTTATAAAGGGGGAGGTAATATAAATGTTTTCAAGTGGGATGATAATGTATATATTCAAATATGTTATGCAATGTGTGTGAAGAAAAGTAAATGTATCAATAAAACAAACATTTTTTTTGTTATCTCTAAAATGCCAGTTCTTTTATTGACAGATTAACATTTTACTTCTGTAATGTGACATATTTCTGAGTGAAACAGGATATTCAACAAGAAAAAATTTTATCCATCAAGAATTGTGAAAGTGGTCACATGACAGCAGAAAAGGAAAGATGTTTTAGAGGTGAAGCAAGTTGTTATTTTGATAAAAATTAAAAAGACATGTTTTTTTCCCTTCTGAATAACTTGTGAAATTAATTGTTCACAATAAGAACAAGGATTTATACTAAGAGAGGACATGTAATGTGACTTTTCTTAATTTCAACACTATAAAAAAGAAAAAAAGATGAAAGTATTGGAGAGAAACAGTCAGGATTAGAAATGACAGAATAGAAACCACTTTTTAATCACTGATTATCACATCATCTAAAAGAGTTCTGTGGATTCCTGTATGGTCAAATGCAAGAACCAACATCCTTGATTCTTGTTATCTACCACAGGAAATGCCTTTGATTTTATTTTTTTGTGAATGGGTACATGGCCCTAAGAGAACACCCTCTGTGACCTACTGAATGACTCAAATGATCTACAATATGACCTTGTATAGTTTTCCACTAGTATTCTCCATCTCCATATATAAGGTATTCTCTATGGATACAGGAGAAAATCATTGGCTCGGATGCAATTCCTCCTCATAAACTGAGCAATCTGACAGATTTTGTCCAATATGTTCAGCTGAGCTCTTGAGATAAATTCCCCATCCACTCAGAATGTGTGTGTGTGTGTGTGTGTGTGTGGTCTGGAGAAGCTCAGCTTTTTAATGCCACTGTTCTCATCTTTCCCTTTATCTGTAGCACTTGATTAGATTGACCCTCCCTTTGTTCCTCACTGCTTTTTTTTTTACCTTAATGGCATCCTCAGAGCTGCAAGTACACATCAAACAGCTCTGCAGCTGCAGGAGCAAGTGAAATTGGTACGAGGAGCTGGCACTGAATGTGTCTGCAGACTCTTCACGCTAAGACGCATCTGTGTGTGAAGTCACTGTCCAAGTTTCATTTGGGAAATCTTGATCCAATTCCTTTACGAAAACAGAAATGGATAACATTTGCATATCTTACAAGGTCATAATCTGTTGAAGTCATAATTGATCTATAAAGCTAAGTGCTGTGCATTAAGAGCCTGTTGTGTGTTTATTGACATAATTTAATATGAATGTGATTGACCTGCAGTTTGAGGCAGAGTACCGAAGGTTTGCGCTGAAGAGGAACGGAGCCGGAGGCTTCCAGGAATTCTACCAACTGCTGCAGACCATTCACCGGATCCCCGGAGTGGACGTGCTGCTAGGATATGCCGACATCCATGGAGATCTACTTCCAATCAACAATGATGACAACTTCCACAAAGCACTGTCCTCGGCCAATCCGTTGCTTCGGATTATAATTCAAAGGAGAGGTAAGTTGTTATGCTGCCTGTACATCACAAAGAGGTCAATGGTTGATGTTTTTTTAAAGCTTAAAGGTGAAGTGTGTCAATTCTACACTACCAAATGGAATTGAAATCGGATTTGTGTGGCCGATCACAAGAAGAACCAGTCATTTGAGTTTGGGGAGGGGCTACCTGTTTGTCTGACCAATGAACATAAACCAATAAACCAACACCTGAATGTGACTACCTGCTCTCATGACGAAAACGTATCTGGGAACTTTTTCGCAAGATGCGAAATATGTACCAATAAGTTCATATCACTGCAGTTTCCAACAGAAAAGAACACTAGAGGTGGTAAAACAGTGAGCACTTGTAATCGTTTTCGTACACAGTTATAATTACAGCTCCATATGTTTTGCTTTCCGGATGTAACAAGCTTGCTCGGTGCTCAGTCGGCATGGAATTGGACTTAGGATGCAGAATCCTTGGGTACGAATCCCATGAAAAACATGATCCACGATGAAAGAGCTGAAAGATGAGAAATCGAAAAACAAGCTAAAACGACATGCTTGCGATTGCGTTTTTACGTCACATTCGCTTTTGTTCATACTATCAGGTAGGTTTAGGTGTAGGTGTAGTGCAGATGGTACGGTATTTTAAAACGTCACAGAGCATTAGTTATAGCGCCACTCAACGGACATTTCAAGTCAGAACTGCGGTGACACCTACAAAACCAACGTCACATTAAACATACCATATGTACGTTCATCTGTTCCGGGGAAAAAATACGAACACTCTTTTAGCACCACTCAGAGAACATTTCACATCGAATATGTCACGAAACGTACGTGGCGGTACGTATTTCGTGTCTTGCAAAAAAGTTCCCACAGGTACGTTTTCATCATGAGATCAGTTTGGAATGTAAACATGTGAATGAGTTGAAGTCAGCAAGTTTTTTTTAAAGTCTCTTATGCTCACCAAAGATGTATTTATTTGACCAAAAATACAGTAAAAACAGTATTTTTTTTTTTTTTTTTTTTTTAATTTAATTTTTACTGTGACGGCAAAGCTGAATTTTGAGCAGCCATTACTCCAATCTTCAGTGTCACAATCCTTCAGAAATCATTCTAATATGCTGATTTATTGCTCAAGAAACATTTCTTCTTCTTATAAATATTGAAAACAGTTGTGCTGTCCAATAAATTTTTCTTTAATGATCAGAAAGTTCAACAGATCAACACTTATTTGAAATAGAATTCTTTTAAACCTTTATAAATGTTATCAGTGTCACTTTTGATTAATTTAATGCATTTTGCTTTAATGCATTTGTGCTCAAGCGGTGCAGAAACCACACACTTCACATTTAACATTCATCTTAACTAGGTCAAAACAGGACATGGGGGAATATTTTTGATGAATTATATGTAGCATTTTGGTATTGCTAAATCGTTTTTATGTTAAAATGCATTTTTTGAGCATGAGGAAAAGGGATACGGATGCAGCATAGCTGATGCATGTAGGTGTTTGTGTGTATGAGAGAGTTGGGCATTAAAATGATGTATCGTCTTTTGCTGTCATATGTGGTTATCTATATTTGACTCCAGAGGGAATAAAAAGTCATTCCTGCAGTGTAATGTTGTGCACAAGGATGAGGGCCGTTATGGGCTATGATGAGATGTTATGATGGGTGGGCGTCAGCGTTAGATGGTGCCAGTTGGGGCCCATCTCTGTTTCATGGCTGTACTGGCACTGCACCAGCCCCGAGGTGCTGAGTCTGATAGTGGTGCGGAGGAGTGATGAGCCCACACCCTTATCTCTCGCTCTCTCTCCCTCTTTGACGCTTTCTTGACGTCCTTCCTTGTCTATATTCTCTTTCCCTCTCTCCCTCCTGTTTCTTCATCACTCTTAATGCCTTGTCACACTCAATGAGTTTTATTAAATCTGAACCGCAGCACTGAGGAAATGTTTCGCTAATGCTATTAGGAATGTTTTTCTCGTTGTCAAATCGCTCTTCCTTCATTTCATTGTTCTGTTTGTTTACGCCATCCTATATAATCCACTGTGAAAGGAACTGAGCACCATTGGAACTATTTTATTTAGCCACGGGATTAAATCAGATTAATTGCATGTTAGTTATGCCAAAAATAGTTTTATTTGAATATCAAGTTTCAACTAGCTCCCACAGCTATTGATGATAAGTAGGGCCAGATGGAATCTTTGCAGTGTCTGAACAGATTTTAAGGGAAATCTATGGAATTATTAGGATGTAAACATGGAATAATTTGTTACATGGATCTTAAATACTACTACTATTACACTCTTTTTGGCAGCTAAAAGCATTAATGATATTACCCAAAATGTTTAATTACAAAACGTCCATGGGGTAAGAAGGGTTGTTGAATTATAGCCATTGCCAAACAGTGCTGTTATATTTAAATAAAACTATTAAAAATTATTTTTTGGGAGACTCAAGTAAAATAAAACAAAACATTACAAGCACATAACAATATGACTGAAACTAAAATTAAAATGAAAATTCAGAATATAAAAATAAAAGCTAATTCAAAATTTTAATAACATATTAATAAATACTTTAATAGTATATAAATAAAATAACACTGCTCCATAAATCTGTTAGTTCAGATTCTGTGTGTGCCTAGTGATGGGTAATGCATTTTGGAGCTGTGGATGTTTGTCTGAGAGAAACTAGAGATGTTTTTGGCAGCCCATAATGTATGAAACTTAAACTTAAATGTGAACATATCCTATAGTATTACTCATTCATGTGTACTAGAGTTGGGCCGATAGACGGATGGCTGATAGACATCGCGATGTTGAGCCGACATCGTGACCCCCCTCTTCCGCAATCCGTCGCATCCCAATTCCGTGTTCTGAAACGAAATTAAGTATACTACGGAACCTCTAAGGGGAATAAATAGCCTACGAGATGGGAGGATAAAATAAATAAATAAATACTTTCTCTCGCAATTATATCGTTGGGTAATTATACTGTATATAAATTGTGGGCATCAGGGAACCGCCACTAATATGCAGGACACTGAAACCGCTTTCGAATGCGCTCTTATTTTACTTTCACTTTCGAGATTCGCGATCACATGGACTCTATACTACAGAGCAGCAGTACCATACATTTTACAAGATTAGATGTTTGTCAGTGGTACTTAGTATCTGCAAATCATTCGCCATTGTCCTATCAGTCATCTCTCCTTATTCCATGGTCTGTCTGAATACTGGATTCTGATTGGCTGGTAGGTATGCAGTAAAACTGTTTAATGCACAGGTAGTTCCAAGTCAGTTTAATCACCGTTCTATATTAATGCGCTGCTTTAATTGATGCACACTAACCAACACGCATCACTCGTACGCACGCACACACACACACACACACAGAGAGAGAGAGAGTTCGAAGATCGCTGATTGCGCTGCACACACACACAAACTTTTTGTCAACGCTTCCCCGCTAATTTTATTTATAATATAGCCTAGATACTAGATCGCTGCAGTGCCTCCCTGTCAACAAGCTTGGCCCCCCTAAATTTGGAATCATATTACAGCAAACAATTTTGGGTGAAATGCGCAGTTTGTCCTGTAAACTATATGTATATAAAAAGAAAAAAAAAATCACCAGCTGCAAAATTCAAATCTGCGTTTGCTGGCTGGCACAGAACCAGAGGTACGCACGTTTTTAAAGCACTGCGCATTATAACCAATCACATACGATTCTGTTGAGCTTATGAATGCAATGACCAATCAGAGGCGTTCAGATGAGTGTTCGCTGAAACACTCTGTTTAGTCACCGTGCGTGCTGGCTGACTGAATTCTAATTCTCTCATCAGAAACAACAAAGTGAAGAAGTACGAATGTAAGTAAGATATTAATTTCACAGTTTAAACAGCTTTAGAGATTATTATGACAGTTTTTGAGACTGCTTGAACTCGCTGGACTGACGTGAAAATGTAAACGTTCTTTGCTCTCTTCTTTTACACCGAAAATGTTATAGGCTAATTAGTAACTTACAATGTTTTTATTAAATTCACATTAAATACAAAGTCATGACACCCATATCTGGTACTTAAGTAAAAATATGAGCTTTTATGTGTAGTTAATAGATTACAGTATTAGGCTACTTTGCCCATCGCCCATTAAAGACCAAATAACAATCTATAAAGGTGCAAAATGCATTTACTTACACATATTTGAGAATCGAGATATTTCATGATATATTTTAGGGATATATCGAATAAAAAAAATAAAATAAATAAATAAAACCCCTGCTGAAAAAAACAATAGACACATTACAAAATTAGTAATGGTTTTACTGGTTATAATGGGACATGTATTGGTTTTACTGGAAACTGTAATGGACCCTGTTGGTCTCTGCTGGTAATTGGTTGCCTTGTATTGGTGGCTTGTTAAAACCAATAAATCCTAATGGAATATGTCCTAAAACACACTACAGAAAACCATTTTTTTAATGGCTAAATGTTGATGTTTGTAATGGTATTTGTAGTGTAAACCATTAAAATTTTCTGTGATGGTTTTATTGTTTTTTTTTTTTTTTTTTTTTTCAGTAGGGACATAACCCTATATCAGTTATACAGTGGTATTGTGGCTGCTGTGTGTCACATGGCAAGCATGAGAGCCAAGCATATCCAGAATTCTCAGTTTCAGCCCAGAATTTTCATTTCGGTGCATCCCTACCATTTACTGTAACTACATACAGAGCACTGTGTTTGCAACTACATGCTCCCTTAAAGGATTACACACACACACACACACACACACACACACACACACACACACACACTTGTTTCACTATCCTTGTGGGGATTTCCATAGGCATAATGGTTTTTCTACTGTACAGACCTTATATTCTATTGGCCTACACCAACCCTACACCTAAACTTAGCCCTCACAGGAGACTTTCTGCATTTTTAGATTTTCAAAAAACTTCATTCTGTGTAATTTATAAGCTTCCTTACCCGTGGGGACCTCAATTTAGGTCCCCACCGTGACACGAGTCCCCATGAGTCTGTGTGTATTCAGGTTTAAGTCCCCACCTGAATAGAAAAACAGGTACACACACACACCAGTATGCAGAGAGACATTTAAGAGGGTTTATTCTCCAAATAACTTTAAATTCATGTTGCTGAAAAATGTGTTAATAAATGTTGTGTATGGACTCTTGTTTTTGTTCCACGTTAGCTTCCTGTCCACTAATTTTTGCCTCTTACAAAAGCCACAAAGCCTTCTAAGACGACAGTAAAGGCTTATGTCATGCCTGAGCTGTATTTAGGCTGAAACTTGAAAGTTAAGTTGCACAATGTTTAGGTTTTATTATTATTTTTTTATTACTATTATTTTGATTTATGCCGAGTTTTAGGTTGTATGTTTACCTTTTTTTAAATTAATTTGAAATTTATTTTTATATTTGTATTTGCATTTTGAATGTAATATGGCAATTAAATGCACTAAATGGGTTTAGTTTTCACAGTTATTAATATATGCAATTTCAGCAATAAAAATGTTCATTTTTCTAAAAAGGAAACAAATTACTTGTTCTTTTAAAGAGACCTGTCTTATTTTCTCTTGTATATTTAGTATTGCTCTTTAATAAAGAAAAAGTACTTCTTATCCGATTACTCGATTAATCAATGGAATTTTCGGTAGAATACTCGATTATTAAAATATTCAATTGTTACAGCCCTAGAGCCAACCTTCGCGTCGGGCGGTTCTTTGCCTCCACGTCGTGCATTTAAAATCCTTTAATGCACGTCTAGCCGTTGATTATCCCTTACTTACTCTATGTATGTGGTAAGTGAACTTTCATGTACTGTAATGTAACAGGCTGCTAGCAAGCGGCTAACCATGTCCCTTTAGTGGTTTTCTGTGCGTTTCTGCATACGGATTCACGCTTCGGGCACACCCCTAACCCCGCCCCCCGATGTCATCGTCCATCACGATGTTTCACTGTAGACATTGTCCGATGCCAATTTGGTAGACATCGCCCAACCCTAATGTATACATTTACAGTGTGCATATACAACTGTTGGACTGTAATTAACATTTTACATCAAATGTAGAGAATGTAGTATAAGGGAACTTTGGGAATCAATGTCATTGACATAAACAACGCAAAGTGATGGGGGGAGAGTGTTATAGTGAGTGTGTGAAGGGTTGCCTCTTAAGACATTAGGGAGAGAGAAAATGTGGAAAGAAATTATAAGATGCTTACATCCTGCAGTGGTTTCCACCACTTTGGCTTCTGCAGCCTCTTATGGATGTGATTTGTGAGGGAAAGAGACAGCAATAATAGTCCTGTATTATGTAATCATAATTTGCATAACAGATGGACCTCATTATGTGTTCATAGTAATTCTGTAATGAGAAACTCGATACTTATTTAGTTTTAAACCGACGTACCTTCATACACACCCTTACATGATAAATCAGTGTCTTAGTTGTTACTTTTTATTGTTAATTGTTGATAATTACACTAATACAGCTTGTTTACTGTATACACGTATGGGGTTGTGTATGCATGACGTAATTTCCCTGGGTATCAGAGCAAATAACTAAAGGTGACATAACAGCCAACCAAATATTTGCAGCTTTTCATTGCAAGCACAGGGATTATTGCCTTAACTGATGTGTGAAACCACATGCATCAACAATGAAAACAGCCACCTACACCTATTATTACAATTAAAAATAATTGTTTTCTCTTTCTGTTTTCATTAGCTATTACTCCAGTCCTTGGTGTCACATGATCCTTCAGAAATCATTCTAATTTGCTGATTTGGTGCACAAGAAATATTTATTATTATTATTATTATTATTATTATCAGAGTTCAAAACTGTTGCACTACTTAATATATTTGTGCAAAATTTTTAATAATTCTTAAAAATGTCTTTGCTTGCTAAAGTTAAGTATTTATTTGTTTAAAAAAAAAAATCTTACTGATTCCAAACTTTTGAACGCTAGAGTATATAGAAAATAGATACTCAGTGATGTTACCAAGATTGGTCACCGAGTGGAGTGACTAGTCTTAAAGGAACTTTGAACACACTGAAAAACCATGAATACTGGCACTGCCATTGAAGAGTACATCTATCTGTCTGAGCCAGTCATCACTCAGAGCCAGAAAGTCCATTATAGTGCTACAAGGCCATGCAACTTTGACTCCCTGCCCTGGAAACTGCTCAAAAATATCAGTTTGCACCATGTACCAAAGTGACCGACAATTCAGCACTGCATCCTGTGTGACTGAGAACAGGAAAAGCAGTTTGTCCATGAAACGATGAGTTGAATACTTATTTTTTTTATTTTTTTTTTTTTAAAGAATCACTCGTTTATGAATTAATCAGTGGGTCCAATTTGTGAGCTGGATCAACAGGTTCATTGAAAACAACCAGCACATAAAAACAATGTTTTGTCAAATATGTTTAACCTCATAATTTTTTAAATAAGAGCTGCGTAAAGATTCTTAAATTCTCACTTTGTGCTCCACAGACAAAATAACAATATTAAAGACATGAGGGTGAGAAAATAGTGACAGAATTTTCACTTTTAGGTTGAAATGATGCTATTTATACAATAATAGCATGCTTAAAGGATCAGTTCACCCAAAAATGAGAATTCTGTCATTAATTACTTACCCTCATGTCGTTCCAAACCTGCACAGCAAAATCCCCAGAGTTAAATCAACTCTGCTCAGAGTACATATTGTCCCAATCTACAGAGTGTTAAAGTAACACTGAAGCAGAGTTACCACTGTTGAGGATTATGTGATAAGTTTTCATGTCTAAAAGCCTGAGCAGTAGTTGTTCATCTTCAACATTGTTAACAACGGCTTTTCTTTACTAATGCTCACTCATCTCTTAATTAATCGCTTAATTATCCCATTAACTTTAACTCGGCTTTAGTGTTACTTTAACACTCTGTAGATTGGGGCAATATGTACTCTGAGCAGAGTTGATTTAACTCTGGTGATTTTTTTCTGTGTGTAAGACCTTCTTTAGAACACAAATTAAGATGTTTTTGATGAAATCTGAGAGCTTTCTGACCCTCCATAGACAGCAACGCAACTGACACATTCAAGGCCCAGAAATGTAGTAAGGACATCGTTAAAATAGTCCATATGACATAGTCCATGCACAAAAAGTATTCTCGTAGCTTCATAACATTACAGTTAAACCACTGATGTCACATGGACTATTTTAACAATGTCCTCACTACCTTTCTGGGTCTTGAACGTGGTAGTTGTGTTGCTGTCTATGCAGCGTCAGAAAGCTCTTGGATTTCATCAAAAATATCTTACTTTGTGTTCCGAAGATGAACAAAGGTCTTACAGGTTTGGAACAACATGAGGGTGAGTAATTAATGACAGAATTTTCATTTTTGGGTGAACTATCCCTTTAAGGAAGTACCTGCTCCTGCCTCTCAGCTCACATCTTGTTTATGAAGAGAAGTGTTGTCCTAGCAGTCCTTGTGTTTGTGCATGCTGACAAGTTTGGTGATGAAATGCTCACTGTTTGCGGCTAAGAGTATTAGTAAATGCATATTTTTCTATTTAAAGAATAAGGCGGCTTTAGATTAGCCCCCCTTGTCCTTGTACCAGCTCTCTTCGCGGCACTCAAGAACCCTGCTGCAGATTTCTGGTAGCCGGTCTTTCATTGCGGATCTGTTTAATCAAGCCCTGTTTGAAGGGGGAGGAAAGCCACGTTTCCAGAGGGCTTATCGCTGTGGCAGCCGGGCAGAGTTTTGGGGGGGCTGTCAGTGGGCGATTACAGCTTCATCTGCTCTGTGGGAGAAATGTCATTTTTCTGCTGTAATAGCTTTTTTTCTGTTGTTGTTGACTGGTTATTTCGACACAGAGTGGAGGGACTGTGTTAAAAGTCTGGGGTTTGCATCGTGTTTGCTTCTAGCATTAATGTGGCTTGGACCCACAATTCCCATTCACTGCTGTTGTTCATCGTTTTGATGATTAAGCTCGCTTTCACTCCTTCACGTACACATTTACCACCTTAGTCTTTAGTAATGTCGGTACTTATCTGTAGCTCTCACCCTCTTCAGATCATGATAAAAGCATCTGGGTGACAAATGCTTACGTTCTTTCCCTCTGATCAGTGTTAATAGATAACACAGGTTCATGTACCGGTTCATTTTACAGCCTGGTGCTTCACATTAACTTCCCTTATAATGTTTACTGTGAGTTTATTCAAGAGACTGTGGGATACTGATGTGATTTGATTTGATTGTGTAGTTCATTTATTGAGGTATATTAGCTCTTTATTGTAGGTTAATGTTCATATGTCTGATGGTTGACATGTTTGTGACGATAAGGGGAAAAAAAGAACAGGAACTAACAACTGGCAGGACACGTTCTTAGGAATGTGGTTTTAAATGCGTCAGTATGATGATGCCTGCGCATTTGAACAGAAAACACCGCCCACTTGAATAGCTGCTGTGCTGATTAGCATTTAATATGGATATCTGCAAATATAAACAACTGGGTTTATGATTTATATAATGAAGAATAGTTCACCCAAAAATGTAAATACCATGAATACCATCATAAATGACAACAAGCAATATGGAAGTACCAGGTTGATATCAATGGTTCTTGTGACTAAATTTGAATTAGCTTACATTTTCATTGAGTAAATTTTCAGTTCATCAGAAGAATTAGAATACAGTATACAGTCATATGAACTACTTTTATTTAGTTAGTTAGCTAATTACTTGCAAAAACTAAAAATTTGACAGTATTTTACAATAAAATTACAATTATTTTCACTCCATATGGAGGATAAATTACAGGTAACCAATTAGCAGGCTTTTACTGTAGCATTTTTTTCTGTAAAAATTACTAGCAATATTTACAGTGTACTGACACTGAAAGAAAAGGAAGCAAAAGAAGTTGAACGAAAAATATTGTAACATTTTTCATTCTTATCACATTCTCTCTGTTTTCTTTTGTAAGGACATTTACAGGAAGTTCACCCAAATGAAAGTTCTGTCATTATATTCTTACCCTACCTTACCCTTTTATTCAGCAAGGGTGTAATATATTGATCAAAAGTCACAGTAAAGACATTTACATTGTTTATATAGATGTATATAGACAGAGCACAGGATCATACATAAAAAAAAATAAAACACCATCAGACAGAATATGTGATATGTCACTTAGGAACTTGTAGGAATGTCCATTTACTATTTTTCACCTGAAATTGTACTGTAATTCATAGTTTTTACTTGTATTTACTTGTATTTTACAGTAAAATTGCAATTACAAACAATTTTTTACTGTTTACTGACAAAACAAAAAGTCTTATGGGTTTGAAATAGCAAGATACTGAGTAAATGATTACAGATGAATGATTTTCATTTTTAGGTGAACTATCCCATTCATATCAAGCAATCTGACAAATATCTAACATTACTTTATTTGAACTTCAGGCAAATTAACTATGATATTTGAGTTTTAATTGCATTATGAGTTTACATAATTGTCTCGTAAATGTTATAATCCCAGTAACAATCAGTATATATAAACACAGAATCCAAGAACAAAAACAGATGGTTTTCAGATTTTCTGCTAAACATAAATGTAACAGACTGGCCATGAATAGATTGATTGACACGAGGATGTGATGTATCCGTGAGCTGGTGGGATTATCAGAGGTCCCTAATCAGATCTCGACCCCATCCGCATATCTCTTACTGGGGCTTTTAGACTGAGACAGAGATTGATCTGGCTTTTAGTATGAGCTCATCCCACTGAGTGGCCATACACTCATTCATCCCAGCAGATAATGGTGTTCCCTGAGCAGATGGGGACCAGTTACACACAGCCATGCAACTTTTGGGGGCCAATAGGGATAACAGTTTATAACAGTTTTTATTGTGATATATAATTTTTTTTTTTTTCTGTTTTGAATTCAGAGTAGGATATATAATCTCCCCTGCTATAAATCTCTCATGGTTTAATATGAGCCGTGCCATCACTCTTGATATAAAATTGTTCTAATACTTTACCGAGGTACATTGAGCAGTTTGAA
Source organism: Spinibarbus caldwelli (assembly GCA_039654775.1). Taxonomy (NCBI): domain Eukaryota; kingdom Metazoa; phylum Chordata; class Actinopteri; order Cypriniformes; family Cyprinidae; genus Spinibarbus; species Spinibarbus caldwelli. The sequence goes on along the minus strand of CM077239.1, from coordinate 12,942,382 downwards.
GGAAGTGTTTATCTCAAGCCATGAGTGATGAAGCATGTGATTATGGGTAAACGGGTATGATGGGTGAATGAAATGAACAAAGACAGACACATTCCTCTATTGTTTGCATGGCATGTATACAAAAAAAGAAGAAGAAAAAAACAAGTAGATTTGTGGACTAGATAGTTTATTATTATTATGAACAATGTAATGCTACATTTTTATATTTCTTTATTTATTTGAGGTGAGATAGGCTGCAAATGTGTGTGTTATTTCTTTTTTGTTAAATTTGTTAGGATGAAATTATCCTGTGTTTTTTGAGCTCTTCCAATATTGACATTAGAGCATGATGCTAGCAATATCATGGTTGTGGGTTCAATTCCTAGGAAACATACAAACCGAAATGTACCTTTTTAAGCTGTTTTAGATAAAAAAAAACCGTTTGCCAAAAGTACAATTTATATATCAATTATTAGTTGGAATTTTTGGAATCTCAAGAAGGCTTGTTTTTATTTATTTTTTTAATACTGTATTTTCTGGAATATAAGTCACATTTTATTTTATTTTATTTTATTTTATTTTATTTTTTTTTTTTTATTTTTTTTTTTTGAGTAGTAAATCTGGACTCTTGCAGTGTCTGTACAGATGGTATACTGGCCCCTCAAAGATGTGGCAGACTTCACACAGCAAGAGAAATCTCAATGAAAAAATGAAAAACAGAAGTGTAACAAAGCCACTGGGCTTTTCAACTCTCGTAGCTCTCTAGGTTTTCTCTCCACGCTGAGAACAGGCACTTCAAGAGAGATCCCAGAGCCTAGAGATGTTATGTGGCTGTCATGCCTCAAGAGTGCACAGAGGATGATGTGTGTTTGTGTGTGTGACTATATTGAATTCAAGAGAAACCCTGTGTCTTATTAGTAACTGACACTGTCTATAGGCAGAAACCCCCGGTAACACTTTATTTTAGGGTCTCTTAACTAGTTGCTTATTAGTATGCATATTACTAGAATATTAGCCATTTATTAGTAGTAATTAAGCACATATTAATGCCTTATTCTACATGACCTTATTCTACATCCCTAATCCTACCCAATACCTAAACTTAACAACTACCTTACTAACTATTAATAAGCAGCAAATTAGGAATTTATTGAAGGAAATGTCGTAGTTAATAGTGAATAAGTGTTCCCTATTCTAAAGTGTTACCAAACCCCCTTGAAGCAAAATAACTTTCTCTCTCCCCCTTTTCTCAATCATCTTGGTTGAATAAGTCGAGTGTGTGGCATTGTGTCCTCAGCTAATAAGTGAGGAAGATCATATGTGGCAGGCAGGTGTAAATCCCATTTGCTGTATTGCTGGTTTTAGCAGGAAATGGAAGAATGGGAAGGATATTTCCCCGCATGCCCATTCTGTGCACAATGATCTGAGGATTCAGCAGCTGTTCTGCACCCTAGGGCCCCTCTGTGTGTGTGTGTGTGTGTGTGTGTGTGTGTGTGTGTGTGTGTGTGTGTGTGTGTGTGTGTTCGTGCCTGTACTAGTCTATGCTTAATGAGTATACTATGTATAGTACACAGGGTTATCTGGATGGCATGTCGATGTAACATGCGCCTTCCATGCTGTTTTTGTTTTGACATCTTGGATGATATGGAAACATCATCCCAACAGTTACCATCAAAAATAATCCATTTGCACTGTGCTGCTTTAAAAAGTGCATGAAGGACAGATGGAAGAAAGAAAAGGAAGGCAAATAAAGATCAAGTGGAAAGAAAGGAAGAAAGATATTGTAACATGTTTTGTATTTTTAACAGTTTCATTCTTATCACATTGTCTTTGTTTCCTGTTGTAAGGACATTTAAAGGAAGTTCACCCAAGTGAAAGTTCTGTCTTTATTTTCTCACCCTCATGTCGTTCCAAACCTGTATGTTGCTAATTTTTCCATGGAAAAACAAAAGGAGAAATTTTGAAGCTCTTTCTGTTCATGGTGAACACAGCTGTCAAGCTTTAAAAAGGTCAAAATAGCACTATAATAGACCATATGAATTGCGTGCTATATTACAAGCCTTCTGAAGATATAGGACAGCTTTATGTGAAAAAAAAAAACCAGTGAGAAAATGTAATTTATATTTATAGTCTCATTCGTGTTTCAAAATAATTTTCAAATACTACATCAGTGCATTGCACCATTAAAATATGAACCATAAAAGTCATCTGTGGAAATTATTCACTATATTAAAAGCCTTCTGAAAGCATGTGATTTTTTTTAAAATACTTTTATTCAGCAAGGGTGCAATATATTGATTGAAAGTAGCAGTAAAGACTTTTATATTGTTAAAAAATTTGATCTATTCATCAAAGTATTCTCAAGAAACGTAAAAAAATCAGCTCTGTCATCACAGGTATAAATGACATTTTAAAATATATTAATAATAGAAAACTGTTATTTTATTTAATAGTATTGCATTTTTAATGTATTTTTGATCAAATAAATAGCATAAGAGACTTCTTATAAAAAAACTTTAAAAATCAGAAGACTTAGAATATAGTGAACAAGTCAAATTTTTCAGAACATTTTTTTGTCTCTTTTTGATCTTGACAGTCCCATTCCCCATTCCCTTTCATTACATTGAAAAGCATGTCCAGGGTATTCTTCAAAAATTCCCCGTTGTGTTCCACGGAAGAAAGACACAATGTGAGGAAAAGGAAAAAAATAGTCCGAGCTTTCATTTTGGGTGAACTATAACTTTAAAAACCAAATCTAAATTTCATTTGAAGTTGTTAAACTGCACATACAACCAAGAGAGATGATAACTCTGATATTTACATTTGATTTTTCAGTACACATCTGCTTGACCTGTCAGCCAAAAGCCAGTATATTGCCAAGACAATCAAAGAGCAGATGAAAGAACAAAGGCAGGTCTGAGTCGGACTGACCAGTCTGCTCCACAGGTGCACTATCATACGGCCAATCACCATGACAGCCATACAAATGGAAGGTATTGCGTAGTGCGAGAGAAAGACAGGGGAGATTCCGTGACTGAGATGACATTGCTCCCATTTTTAACTGCATACTTGCTAAACTGGTTGTGGCTAATGTTAGACTGGGTTCTGATAGTGGCCTTTATGCACCACTCCCTGGATGACACGCTGTTTTTACATTTATTTATAGGGCTGTTTGTGAGATACGATGAAAAATTGATGACAGAAAGGCATTCCGTAGTCTCAGAGAAATATGCATTATGTTAAAAAGCAAATAAATGTGTTAAATATAAGGGTGTGTGCTGTCTTCAAGGGACAGTGCAAAATAAAAAGAATGCTTGGTCGACCCGCCAGCTGTTGACATGCAGATTATGAAGAGAATGCGTGCTGTTCGTATAGTTTCTCTATAGTCAGCGGCGGTGCTGGGAATAGCCGTTTATCATTCTTTCCATTCAACACAGCATTTAGCAGTGCAAGCATCACCACTGGTTTCAGAAGAACATATGAGATGAGAAGAGGATTGTTCTATGTCAGTGTGATCTCATAAATAGCAAAGGAACTTGGAAGAAACTGTATTTCCTCATCACCTCAAGGAGGAAGTGAACATAGGAAGAACTCTTTGTTTGATTGGGAGAACTTAATTTTACTGTCTGACTTTAAACTAAGCAGGAGTAGCAATACAAAACTATGTAGGCAAGCATTTGAATTCACATGGATCTGTGTATGTGTAGATCTGTAGTTTCGTATTTCTGTTTATATTGTAAAGAAAGTGTGTAAATTTGTGCCTTGTATGACATTTTCTTCTATAACTCAAAAAGAGAACATATTGCTGTTTTCCATGCAATGAAAGTCAATGAGGACAGATGGTGAAAATCTCCAAATATGACCAAAACGTCATAACAGGATCAAAAATATATTTGTGAGATATTTAGGGGCAGTTTTCATTTATTTTTGAAGGCATTTTTTTCTTTTAACCACATGTAATCACAATGCAAATATTACCATTGAATCAATTCATTGAAATACATTTTTTGCATGAACAGTTATGGCTGTTGTCTATCAAATTAACATCATATATGAAAGTACTGTAAATATACTCTTCTGTTCAAAAGTTGGGGTCGGTGAGATTATTAATTTTTTTTTTTGTATATTGAAAGAAATTAATAAGAAATTAAGGTCAGGCTTTATTTTAAGGTCCAATTCTTGCTATTAACAAACCATTAACTATGACTTTTTCCTCAGTAAACTCCTAATTTGCTGCTTATTAATAGTTAGTAAGGTAGCATATGGTCATGCAGAATATGTGCTTTATAAGTACTAATAAACCAATATGCCAATATGTTAATAATAGGCATTCTATAAGCAACTAGTTAATAGTGAGAATTGGTCCCTATACTAAATTGTTATCGAAATTAATTCAGTAAGGATGCATTAAAATGTTTGAAAATGACAGTAAAGGCCTTTATAATGTTAACAAATGATTTCTATCTCAAATAAATGCTGTTCTTTTGAACTTTCTATTCATTGAAGAATCCTGAAAAAATATTAAGCATCATAACAGTTTTCAACATTGATAATAAGAAATGTTGAGCACCAAATCAGCATATTAGAATCATTTCTGAAGGATCATGTAACTTTAAAAAAAAAAAAACTAAAATAGTAATATAATAATATAATAATACATTTAACAAATTACTGTTTTACTGTATTTTTTAATCAAATAAATGTTTTTATCAAATAAATACATTCACTGCTTCATATTAGCAATAAATTCACCAGCTCTCTCTAAGGTCACTAGAGTATCTGCAGAGGCACTACTAAACTCATCACTAGAAACAATCTATTGCCTAAAATAGAAAGAAATATATTACAACAGAAAAACGAGGAATTCACAACATGGGCATTTTTGTAACTTTGTGGCAAAACCTTCGTTACACACCAGCATAACAGAATACTTGGAATGTAGCACAAGTCATATGGTATAAACTTTTTGTGTTACTTTATATTCTGCCTAGCATTTCCTTTTCTGTTCCACAGAAGAAAAAAAAGGTCATATGAGTTTGAAAACACATGAGGGTGAGTAAATGATGACAGAATTTTTTGGGGAGAGAACTATTAATACGCTCAGCTCCCAAGATGTATAAACACTTGTCAACTACATACGAGCTATATTTGTGTGTGTAAAAGCATGTGTATGTGTGTGTGTGTGTGTAAGTATTAATCATTTGGGATTATCAGCCAGCTCTCATCAACCTATGATGTAATCCCAAAAGATAAAAGAAAAAAAAAAACATAATCATAAAGCCCCATAATCATTAGTGCCTGATCAGATCACAGGTTCATTGCACTCACACCATCAAAACACTTTATTACAGGATATGCACTACCAGTCAAAAGTTTTTGAACAGTAAGATTTTTTTTTCCTGTGATTCCAAAGCTGAATTTTTAGCATTTTAACATAGATTTTAGATCAAAGTAAAATTGTGTCTGTAAGTGGCTCAGTGTTCAGTCCTAAGTTTGAATGGATCTTAAACTCTTGTGCACGTGTGGCAGTGGGGATTGCCGTTGCTGTGGTGACCATATGGCTGAGGCTTTGTCTCCAGATGGTGGTAACAGAGGATGAGGTCAGACAGTTAGAGCCATGCACACGTACCATTTGTGTGTGTGTGTGTTTGTGTGTGAACTCCAGACAGCCAAACCCAAACAAATCCATAGCACAACTGTTGAGAGACGAGGTGGAAGTACATGGGACAGATGCAGAACTAGACAAACATCCTACATCCGAGATTCACAGGTGATAACTTTATCCGTTCTTCACACTGGCGAGTGAAGCATATTCATTTCTGTTTATGAGGGCAGTCCTCACACTGCCCTCATAAACAGAACAATGCTGTGTAGCAGAAGCGTCATTACATGTGGAGGTTTGTGTTGATTCTGCTTTTGTTGTCCGTAGTTTGCTGTACTGAGCAGAAATGGTCTTGAAAATGCACTCTAAGCTTATTTAGGAAGCAGCTACTCATCCACTGTATGTGAAAATATATTTAGAGCTTTTAAAGGGTTAAAAATCAAAATGCTGGTTTTCTTTTTAGCACAAACTGAGAGGGACACTTCTCAGTCACTAGGCCATGAAGGTAATAAGATCCAGACAGAGATCCACGTGAATACACCTGTGATGTGGCAGTGTCACCTGCCTTCCTCTAACAGCATCAGGTGTCTGCTCCTCTCTGCTCTCCAGCTGCCGCCCTGTTTTATTCATCCTGACAAGCTTGTCCACCTGTGCTTTATACCTGCCTGCAGTCTACAGAGAGACTGACAGAGACAACATTGTCTAGAATCCTGGCAAAGCGACAGCACTGAAGACCAGACCACATTTATAGAGGTTTAGCAATAGACTAAGGCTGTCAATTTAATCTTTCTTTCTTTCTTTTTCTCTTTCTTTCTTTCTTTCTTTCTTTCTTTCTTTCTTTCTTTCTTTCTTTCTTTCTTTCTTTACGTTTAATATATACATTCATATGGTAATTAAATATCTGTCTGTCTGTCTGCCTGTCTGTCTGTCTATCTATCTGTCTGTCGGCCTCTCTATCTATCGGTCTCTCTATCTATTTATCTGTCTATCTGTCTATCTGTCTGTCTGTCTGTCTGTCTGTCTGTCTGTCTGTCTATCGGCCTCTCTATCTATCGGTCTCTCTATCTATTTATCTGTCTATCTATCTATCTGTCTGTCTGTCTGTCTGTCTGTCTATCGGTCTGTCTGTCTGTCTATCGGTCTGTCTATCGGTCTCTATCGGTGTCTGTCTGTCTGTCTGTCTATCGGTCTGTCTGTCTATTGGTCTGTCTGTCTATCGGTCTGTCTATCTATCTATCTATCGGTCTGTCTATCGGTCTCTATCTATCGGTGTCTGTCTGTCGGTCTGTCTATCTATCTGTCTATCGGTCTCTCTCTCTATCTATCTATCTATCTATCTATCTATCTGTCTGTCTGTCTGTCTGTCTGTCTGTCTGTCTATCTATCTATCGGTCTCTATCTATCGGTGTCTGTCTGTCGGTCTGTCTATCTATCTGTCTATCGGTCTCTCTATCTATCGGTCTCTCTATCTATCTATCTATCTGTCTGTCTGTCTGTCTGTCTGTCTGTCTGTCTGTCTGTCTGTCTGTCTATCTATCTATCGGTGTCTGTCTGTCTGTCTGTCTATCTATCTATCGGTGTCTGTCTGTCTGTCTGTCTATCGGTCTGTCTATCTATCTATCGGTCTGTCTCTCTATCTGTCTATCTATCTATATATCTATCTATCTATCTATCTATCTATCTCTGTCTGTTGAATAATAAAATAACATACTACCATTACTACTAATGTTAAATTGACTCTTCATTTATTATTTTATTTGTGTATCAATTATTTATATATAAAATATATACAATCATTTATGTAGTAAATAAAGTGTGTGTGTGTGTGTGTGTCAGGGTTCATTCAGATTTTTAAGAGTGAAATTTGAGCATATATTAATCCTAATTAATATATGAATTGAATATATTAATATGAAATCATACAGATAATTTAATATTAATATATTACATCAATATATTAATTAGGATTTAATTAATGATTCAATTAATTGACATATCATTACTTTGATTAATAATAGCTGTAAATTTGCATAAGGATAAAAAATTTTCCCTATAGGGATAACATTTCGAATGAATTACATTAAATTTTGCTCATATTAGTCAAGTCAAATCACTTTTATTTATATAGTGCTTTATACAATACAGATTGTGTCAAAGCAGCTTTACAGTATTAAACAGGAAAATAATGCAAGAGGACAATAGCAAACACTCAGTTTCCCAGTTAAAGTCAGTTCATCATTGATTCAGTGATGTCATCGTTCAGCTCAGCTCAGTTCAATTTTGCCAGAAATTAAGTGTCCTCAACTAAGCAAGCCAAAGGCAACAGTGGCAAGGAACCAAAACTCCATCGGTGACATATTAGATACATTGTCTCTCATTGCCAGGGCCAGCATCACATCAGCACCTCGTCAAACACACAGCAGCCATTCTCTACTGGTGAGAGACACTGGCTCCACAGTCAACATGATATATGACTCCGCTAATAACCTACCGATGCGCTGTGTAGGGTCGCAGTCAATAAGCTATCCAGCCTTGCCATAACACTACATTATTAGGTGTTAACGCTCGGTAAATAAGCTCTCCTATACTAGCATAACACACTGCCTGGAGGTCGTATCAGTCAATAAGCTATCCTGTTCTACAATAATATACTTCACCAAGGAACCGGAGAGGAAATAATGAGTCTGATAGTGGTTTGAGAAGAACTGAGGTTTTGTTGAACAGTTCTTGTACCTCAGTGTTGTTTTCTTTACCAGATATGAATGTACTATTGACACCATACAGTATATTGTCACGAACTCTGAGTCTCTGGACTCAATATGGACACACAACATAAAATATACTTTAACATGTCCATATCTTAAATGATTAACCTATGATATGTTACTTTACTAGGACACCTGTGTGAACTTCAGGCATAAAGTGTATCTAGATACTAAGCATCTCATCGGCAGACACAGATGTTTCTGTGTGCGCTGCGTCTGAGGAAGTCTCTAAAGTCTCTCTGTATCTTTGTAATCCAGAGAGCAATGTTCACAAAGCTCTGCTCAGTCTGTGCCTGCAGGCTGCAGACACCTGGCGAGAGTTTTGATGTTTTTATTGTATTTTTCAGGTGAGACAGTGCTTGTGAAAACTTTTGCTGCAGTCTGGTGTTTGGGTTCTGGTTTATGTCTGCACCTTTCTATCCACTATGGTTTTGATGTGAGGTTTATTCTAAATAAGACTTTTTTTTTTTTTTTTTTTTTTTTTAATGGTATTGCCTGAGAGAAAAGCTGAGGGAAATGTCTTTGTCTCCTGTCTAAATTGGACGTGGTTATTGGTAATGCTAGCTGCTTTCTCCCTCAGACTAGTATAATGTGATAAATGGTTCAGTAATGCTGTTATACTCATTCGACTGAAAATGCATCACAATCTGAATCTGAACTAAAACTATACATACAGTATCGCAGTAATGCAAGGTTGCTGTGGAAACAGGTTGGTGATAAGTGGGGTCATTTGATTACTTGTATTCCATTTATTACTTTCCAGTTATAAGGTTGTTTGAGAGGTTTACCGAGGAGAGGATGTAGGTTTTCAGTCTCAATATAAAGACATCAAAGCTGCAGACTAAAAAAATGACCAAACAGGGCTGCTAAAATTAAACATTTAAGATTTTAGTTGACAAAATAACAGTTAAAAATGATTGTTCGGAAGTGGTTTAATTCCCACTTGGTTTTTGGTATAAATGTCACATTACATTTTGTAGTAAACATAAATATATGGACTAAATATATATTACACTTGGACTAAACAATAAACAATATGTTATATTTCAATTATATTTAATATTTAACATTATATATTTTCTAAATATTTTATGTTTTTTATATATATATATATATATATATATATATATATATATATATATATATATATATAATTATGTTTTATTGTTATTAATATTATTATTTTACTGTATTATATTTTTGTGAAATATTTGAATGTTTTTAAAAAAAAAATATGGTTACACTTTATTTTAAGGTACAATTCTCGCTATTAACATTAACCATTAATTACGACTTTTGCCTCAATAAACTATTAGTTTGCTACTTATTAATAGTTAGTAAGGTAGTTGTTAAGTTTAGGTATTGGGTAGGATTAGGGATGTAGAATATGTTCATGCAGAATATGTGCTTTATAAGTAGGCCTACTAATAAACAGCCAATATGTTAATAATAAGCATGGAAATAAGCAACTAGTTAAGAGTGAGAACTGGTCCCTATACTAAAGTGTTACCAAAAATACATTTATTACAGTGCAAATTCAAGCATGCATTTCTAATTACAATTAATTGTTCTAGGTTAATTCTGAATTAATTAAAAATGTTTTGTGATTCAGTTAATTAGTCAGCTTTGAAACGGTTTTGGACTATCCCCCGGCTTCACAAACAAGGCTTAAGCCTAGTCCTAGACTAAAATGTAAGTCTGAGCTGTTTCAACTGAAATAAACTTGCACTGACTGATCTTAAAATATATCAGTGGCGTTGTTTTGTCTTTAGATGCACACCAGTAATGTTTTTTTCTAAGCATGTTTATAAAAATTACTTAAATGTCCCAATTGAACAATGACCTAATCCTGGCTTAGGCTAAGCCCTGTCTGTGAAACCGGGCCTTGATTTACTAAATGAGTGAGTCTGATTCAAACTGCTATACAAGTTTGAGACTTTCAGTAATCTTTTTGACTGACTCATTAAAAAGAATTGGTTCATAAGAGTCATTTGTTAGTGAATCGGTCATCACAGCTCTCAATGTGTTCATAACTAACGGCAGCACACAATCTTGCACCGACTGTCTAGAATATAAATTGTCATAAATCTTTTTATTTATTGATTTATTTTTTGGATTTATGAACATTTTAGTCACAGTCAAGAGCCTTGGACATTTTGTCTGTGTGAATGTGTGTGTGGGAGAGAGATTGCTAAGGGGATGGTGTCTCTTAATCATCCTTGAGAGCTCAATGCATTAGCTTCTGATCTCTAAGCAATACATCACGTCATTTCACTAATTAGTAATGTTTATGAGATATACAATTCCCGGACCTCATGTACACGTACCACCCACGAAAATTAGCACTTTAGCTCTATGTCTTAACTCAGAATGTGCATTTTGGGGGCAGGGTTGGTTTCCACCTCCATGTATTAACCGGAAGGGTTGTTGGACCTCAGGCCAGCCCATTATGCCCATCTTTGACCCGCCTGTCTGCCAGGATCCCGCTCTGCCTCCCACTCACCCTCCCTGGGCACCCCGTCTCACTCTCCAGCCCGTGAGCAGGTTTAATAACAGAGGCTGTCCTGATCTCTGTAGGGGTCCAGACACCAGACTAATATAGTGAGACAGGGAGAGGGGCGCTGTGTGTTGCATACTATATAAGCTACGTTCAGTCTTTATAAGCACACCCACACATAGACAGTCACGTACAGGGGACGATACTGTCTGCACTCAAGATAAATATTTACATATTTATGCAGATTAAATATGAGGTCATACAAACACAGACAATGGTTTGTGCATCTCTATTGTCTTTGACTTCAGTAGTGTGTCTTCTTTTGCTCAACATATCCCTCCATGTGAGCACAGGGGTCAGAGTTCATCGCCCATCACCCCGTCCACATGCAGGCCCCTGGGGCCTGATGGTAATTAATTAGATGTGAGCTGGTAATCTACTGTTTGTGGATCTTAAGACAAACCTGGGCCTGTAGTCAAACTACTAATTAATATAATCCCCATCATGTGATCTCCTTTTGAGGTGCATGCTGGGCGTTTTCTTTCAGATGGCACAGATGGTTGAAATTCTATTGAACCCAGAAATGTATTGTAAGATGTCGGATGTTGTGAGATATGCATGATGTTCTACCAAGCTTTGCATTGCTATTATTGAGCTAAACTTTGTATACAATTTGGATTATGTGGCTTGTTAAGGAGAGGTTTGCTATTACTTTAAGCGATCAGATTTATGATTTTTGCCTGGCAGATGATAAAGTGAGTAAAAAAAATGGAATTGGAAAAGGACTTAAGAAATATTTTGGGACAAGAATATCATCAGCCAGGTTTCCATGCACCATGTTGGTATTGTTACCAAAAATTAAAATAAAAACTATTGAAAATTGTTTTCATGAACTGAAATAATGGTGAAATAAAATATAAATATAAGATGAAAAAAAAAATAATAATAAAAAAAAAAAAAATAATAAAATAGCTAACTGAAATAAAATGTTGAAGGTAAAGTAAAAAAAATAGATCAATGCTAAATTGAAATAAAAAAATGAAAAACCAATAAAATCAACAAAAGCAAATAACAAAATTACTTAGTAAAACTAAGTAAAATTAAAATGAAAACCGAAAATATGTATATCTGACGAAAAATAAATACTATGATAGTATATAAATAATATTAAAATAACATTGTCATCCACACATTTCTATACATATTTTAGGATATTACATTAAAAAAAGCTGGATGGAAACACCAACATACAAATAAAATTTCCAAAATGTACAAAAGATTTATGCTCACCTAAGGTGGATACTTTTTTTTTTCTAAGAAGACTTAAACCACAAATAATTGTTTTATGTATTTTACTTTTTATTTTTTTTTTATTTTTTTATTTTACAAAAAGCTGGTTCAATTTCTATTTTGTGACAGTTCTCTAGGAAAGTGATGATTTGGTTCTCTTGTAAACATGGGATCTAACCACTGGCTTATTCACAATTTTTTTGCGGTATTTTTCCCCATAAATTGAATTTTCAACTTGGATGAACACATATACAGACTTGCTGGTGAGCAATTTTGCCTTGGGCCTGTAAATAACCACCTAGCAACTGTGTAGCAACCTTAGTATAACCGTATAACAATGCCCTGGCAACCATTCAGAACACAACCGAATCTTCTAAAAATGTAAAAATCTAGAATGTTTATTATTAAACTATAGAACTAGATGTGCGCACTGCAGAAAACAAGCACCCAGTTTAATGTTAGTCAGCAGAATGAAGGGAAGGTGTTGATGACTTCCTGCTATTTCTACTCCCAGCAGGCTGTGCGCTCATAATCACAAAAAGACCTCTCCACGAAGACCCACGTTCAAAACCCTTGCCGCAGTTTAAAAATAACCAAAAACATTCTCCCTTCTGACGCATGTTACCTCCCACTAGATTCCAGTCAGGAGGAGCATAACGGAGGGTTCTCCGTTATGCTCCGTTATAGCTCATTGGCTAAAGCGAGTATTGTTTTTTCCTTTTTCTATTCAGACATATCAGCTGTGATTGTTTGGATCTTCTGAACAGTGAATATAATGTGCTATGAGAGAGGCTTTGATTAATCTGCCTTTTAATCTGATTCAGTCTCGTGACCCTTGACCTATTGCAAGTGCCTTGGACAGATTTATTACAATCCTTGTTTGTTCATCCATCCATCCCTGCCTCTCAGTTTTTATTATGATCTGGTCTCTTCTGTTTTTTTCCAACCTTATTGCTCGATATAAACATTCAGCAATCAATGTCATATTGAATTCTTTCAGAGAACATTGAAAATAATAAATCTAAAATTGATTTACGGGGATCATTTTTATAAATGAGGTCACGGTGATGTGATACTGGTAGGACAGATGGGGAATCACATAGCGAGGCGCTTTGTATCTCCTTGAATTCATTTTTAGTAACAGGGAACAGTATTTTATGCCAGTGGTAAACCTGCACTGCGGTGTATACAGTAGATCATTCTAATTTTAATGGACAAATTTTGGAGTTGTGAGGTGGAGAGTTTTTCTTTGAGGCCAGTCGACAGGAGGAATTGGTTGGAAGGAGATGAAAGAAGGACATCTCAGTTTTGTTAAGCTGAATCTTTGGCAAAACTTAAAAATGAGGCTCCCTCTCTGTATTCAGTTTCAGTTTTTTGCACCTTGTTTTCTTTTGTTTATATCATTTTTTTATTCCCAAGACTGCAACTGTACACTTATTTTTTTTATTTGAAAGGTTTTTTTTTTTCTGGCAAGAATGCATTCAATTAATCAAAAGCAACAGTAAATATGTAAAAAAATTAATGCTACAAAAGATTTCTATTTCAATTAAATGCCAAAACGTTCTTTTCATCAAAGAATCCTGAAAAAATATCACAGTTTCCACAAAAATATTAAGCAGCACAACTGTTTGAACATTGATATTATTAAGAAATGTTTCTTGAGCATCAAATCAGCAAATTAGAATGATTTCTAAAGGATCATGTGACACTGAAGACTAGATTAGTAGCTGATAAAAATTCAGCTTTGTCATTAAAGGAATAAAATGCATCTTAAAATATATTCAAATATAAAACAGTTCTTTTAAAATTGTAATAATATTTCACAATATTACAGTTTTTACTGTATTTTTGATCAAATAAATTCAGCCTTGGTGAGCATGAGACTACTTTCAAAACTGTTTTATGAACTTAATTATTCCAAACTTTTGACCGCTAATGTGCATATATTTGTAGTATCAGTGGTCAACCTGGTCTCATGACAAAAACGTACCTCTGGGAACTTTTTTGCAAGGTGCGAAATACATACCAATAAGTACATATCACTGCAGTTTCCAACAGAAATGAACACTAGAGGCAGTAAAACATCGAGCACTTGTAATCCTTTTCGTACACAGTTTTGATTACAGCTCCATATGTTTCGCTTTCCGGACGTAACAAGCTTACTCGGTAGCTCAGACGGCATGGAACTGGACTTAGAATGTGAAATCCTTGGGTACAAATCCCGTCAAAAACATGAGTCACGATGAAAGAGCTGAAAGATGAGAGATCGCATGTGTCACGAAATGTACATGGTGGTATGTATTTCACGTCTTGTGAAAATGTTCCCACAGGTACGTTTTCGCTTTCCGGACGTAACAAGCTTGCTCGGTAGCTCAGTCGGCAAGGAACTGGACTTAGAATGTGAAATCCTTGGGTACAAATCCCGTCAAAAACATGAGTCACGATGAAAGAGCTGAAAGATGAGAGATCGAAAAACAAGCTAAAACGGCATGCTTGCGATTTGCGTTTTTACGTTTGTTTTTGTTCATACTATCGGGTAGGTTTAGGTGTAGTGCAGATGGTACGTTATTTTAAAACATCACAGAGCATTAAACTTATAGCGCCACTCACGTACAAAACCAATGTCACATAAAACGTACCATATGTATGTTCATCTGTTCCAGGGGAAAAAAAAAACGAACACTCTTTTAACACCACTCAGTGGACATTTCACATCGAATATGTCACGAAATGTACATGGTGGTATGTATTTCACATCTTGTGAAAACGTTCCCACAGGTACGTTTTCGTCATGAGATCAGGCTCTCAATGGTTTAATATTTTTGTAGTCTTTTTCTTAGCAAATATTCATATATATGTCTAATTTCAATGTAATTATTCAACATGTATACACACACATAACAAGTTTATTTTTTTCACTATATATAAATAACTTGTTTCTCTCTCTGTCTCTCTCTCTCCTCAGATGTAGATGACTCCGTGCCCTTCCCAACAGGTTCTCTTCAGAGAAGAAAAAAGGGCCTAGCTGGTCTGCATCAACCAAAGCAGAAGTCCAAACCAGCGTTGCTCATCGGCCTTCCGCAGGATTTCCGGCAAATCTCTTCTATCATAGATGTGGACATCTTACCCGAGACACATCTCCGTGTCCGTCTCCACAAGCATGGCACCAACAAACCCCTCGGCTTTTACATCCGTGATGGCGTCAGCGTCCGTGTCACTCCCCAAGGGGTGGAGAAAGTTCCCGGCGTCTTCATCTCCCGCCTGGTGAAAGGCGGTTTAGCAGAGAGCACAGGATTGCTAGGAGTCAACGACGAGATTCTTGAGGTGAACGGTATCGATGTGGCAGGTAAATCACTGGACCAGGTCACCGACATGATGGTGGCTAACAGCCACAACCTCATTGTGACGGTAAAACCCGCCAATCAGCGCAACAACACGATGCACCGTGCGAGTAAAACGTCTGCTGGGAACAGTTCCGCTGGCTCGGGAGGCTCCGCCCTCTCGCATGACTCCGCCCCCAGCCCCGCATCACAGAATGCCAGCCAATACAGCAACAGCAACAGTGTGGCTGAGGGCGACAGTGACGATGATACTGATCTCATCATCGAAAACGACAACCTGTCGACATACATGCCACACCGTATGACTAATGGCATCGGCAGCCATGCTAACGCCCTATCGTCGGGTGCATTTGCACACAGGCCCTTCCCACAAAGTGTTTCCTTGCCCAGTAGCAGCTCTTTAAGCTCCCTGACCACACCCACACACAACGGCAGCCCCACCAAGACGAGCAGTAGCCAAGAAAGCATGAGAGAGGATGGCAACTTCATTACGTTGTGAGCTTCAGTAGGTTTTGTGCACATTTATAAGAAAATTAAGGAACTATTATATTATCAACTATTATTTTCCAGCCATTACTATCACAAACAACAACCTATTCACATGAATGAGGACCCTCGGCCACATGGGTTGCACAATCTAGCCCGTGTGTGAGGGCATGTGGCTGTCACTGTATGGAAGTGCCTTATGGCTCTCCACTCCTCTCGCCTTAGTTATTTTTTCTTCTTTTGGGACAAATCAACCATATTCATCTCTATTGACTCAATCAGAAGTGTGCTAGCTACTACTGGGGTGCCTGACGACAACACTTGCACCTCAGAGGGCGTGAGAGACAAACAAATCGCCTCGGTGGAAATAATGCGTGGATTCATTCTCACTTTTTATGATGCCTCTTGCATTGATGATGATGGTAATGATGATGTGGAGGAAAATATAAGAGTGTTAAACCGGATCTGATCAGTGTTGATTATGCTTGTTTGCTCATCTTATCTCATTCTGATGCTGATCGTAGTTTCTGAAACTCAAAATGCCCACCAAAATGAGCTCTACATGATGATTTTAAAGTGTTATTTGCAATCAAGTCATCAATTCAAAGTGTTTATTAATGACATTTTTAATATCTCAAAAATGTGTAGCATTGAGATCATTCCCAATATGACAACATTTGGAGATGTTTTTACTCTATTCTGTCACTCTGTTGCCATTTTACCCTCTTTTTGGGTTCCTCTTCTGTCTAATGTTGCATTAAAATCTATTCTCCCAAAAATGAAAATTCTCACTCTCATGTTATTCCAAAACTGTTTGACTTTCTGTCTTCTGTGAAACACAAAAGATGATGTTTTGAAGATTTTTGGTAACCCAATAGTTTGGTTACCATTGACTTTTCTCAAAATGTCATGTTTTATGTTCTACAGAGGAAAGAAAGTTAAACAGGTTTGGAACAACATGAGGGGAGTTTATAAAATGGTTTGAATTTTGTGTTTTATTGTTTAAAAAAAGCATTCTGGCACAGGTTCTTTTTTGCTGAAGGATGTCAACCTGTTTTTCCCTCTTTGTTTTAAGTTTTTCTCCCCCTCCGGAAAAACAGGAATCTATATACTTAACTGGCACCAGTGCGGCGTAACTTCAGAAAGACTCGACCTCTCATTGACTCAGTCTGTCCGTTCTCCTGTGTGCTCAGTTTTTCTGTAAAGAGAAAAAATAGGAAATTCCTTTCATGTTTGGAAAGGCCAGAATTCTGCACATCGGGACTTTTTTCACACAGTCCACTCCTGATGGCCAAAGCTGTGAGGCTTTCTTAGCCATGGTGAGTGTGTGCTTGTGTGTGTTCGCTCATATTTTAAAGTATAATCTTACAGAAACGGCACTGAGGTGGACACTATCAGTCCTGAAGCCAAATATTGGTTTCTCTAATGTCCAACAGACCCGAGCGCTGTTTTCAGGCAACGGGTTCCCAGGTGAACGCTTGTTTAGACTGTGGAGATACCGGCCTCGGGACGTCCTGCACTTCAAAGGCTGTCTATCAAAACAAGTGCCCATGATGGAGAAAGGATGGTGAAATGCATAAAACATCTCAGCGCTTTTTCCAGCTGTACTGATGAGCAAATTCACCTTTATCATGATTATATTTGTTGATAAATGAAGATGTTAGTAATATATTTATTTTTGTTAATCATTCCGAATGTTTTGAAGGACATCTTTTCAGTTAGAAGCAGGTGCCAGTAAAAATAATCAGGAAGCCAATCTTTCCATGTCATAACTGATGGGCGTGATTCATGAAGGTGTAGCCTCATCTGCTCAGCATTATCTGGTTTAACTCGATCAGCAAAACAAATGAGGCCACAAAACTGACATTTATCAAGGTAGCCTTGAGTCTGAAAGAGAATGTAGTTTATTTGAACAGTTCTAGATGTAACATCTGCACAACTGACACTCAGTGACTCATTGCCTCGGGTTTTCACAGCAACATTGTTACAAGCAGACGGCGAGGACAACTGAAAACGGAGGGTGATTTGAAACGTATAGCAAGAGACATCTGGAGAAACGTGAACTGTCACTTTGTTTTGTTATCTATATTTAATTAATAGGTTTTATTGGCATACTCTAGATGAAGAGAGCGCTGGATTTAAAACTACATGTAAACTACATAGAACAGCACACAACCGGAGCACCGATAATAACACATGAGCATTATTTTTTTTGTGTATGTCAATGTATATGTATAAATAGAAATATGAAATGATGGACACTTTTGTACACTAGGAGCCCTTTTTATAAAAAAGAGCATTTTATATGTGTGTAAAATATGGAAAAGTATTTTTCTTATTCTTGTACTTTTGTATGTATATTAGAATTCTGGAGAGGTGGTTTCTATTTCTTTTGAGTATCACAAACAAAACTAAAATCTTTAGACGCTTGTGTTTTTATTATAATCAGATGGGTCAAGGTGTACAATACTGTGAATGTTATAAGCTGATTATAAAATGTTCTAATAAAATAAAAGTATTTAAAATTTATTTAGGTTATGTGTTTTCTTGTTTAAATTATTTATATACAATTTATATCATGTTCAAATCTATATTTTGTCGCTATAGTCCTATAGTACTTTTAGCATTTACATGTTTTGAATGTTTGTAGTCCATATATTTAACCAAATTATAGATGCATAGAATTTCATTTTTGAGACCTGTGGTTTGTTCTTTATCATTTCAGAGAAAATATGGAAAAATTTCCTTTTTAACAAGATGTAGAAGCTGGATGCACTTCACCCACAGTACAAAGAAATTGAGTATTATTGCATTACATATAAATTACATATACCTTATCTCAGATTGCAGGAAATCAATGTGATGTAATCGCTCTGACTAGAGAGCAGTGGTTCTCAACTTTTGTGACCCTTTTACACAGGCTGTGATTTTTTCGCCCCTCTTGTATGTCTACTAAAATCATAGCAAAGTTGCTTTTTCTAAAACAGATTCAACATGTTAAATTTGCTCTTTTTCTAAAGGAAAGAAAACAAATTGCATATGTACCAAAGCTGTTTTTGTGATTCCGCAGATGGTCTCCACATGCACAACTGGATTTGCTGACATTTCTTCTGAACTTAAACTTGTCACTCAGCTATAACTTTATAATAAACACATCAGACAAAACCCATAATTATCCAATACAAATATTCAGAGCACTAACATCTGTTGAGGGGCAGATTAATTGTCAATTCTGTTTGCCATGGTTGTAAACAGTTCCTGATTTCCTGAAAATAATATACAAATGTTATCGTATTTATCTAAATATATTATGCAAATATATTTAGCATGTTAATTGATAATTTTTTTAAATATTCAAAGTAATTTAAATAATACATATATTAAGACGTACTGTATTATGGCATTCGAGGAGATTTACGGAGGCCCTCTGGTGGGCCCCTGTCACCGGTTGAGGTGTGAAACCGAGGGAATTGGCGCTCTCTGCTGTCTAAAGCTGATAAAACGATTTAAATCTGTTTCTATAGTTACCGAACCATTCTCACGATTCTCACCTGCAAAATTTACATAACAGCTCAATTGTAAATTGATACAGCATAATGAATAGGCACAGAAACACACCAAGAAAGTCCTATCAAATCAAGCAAGGAATTTTTTGGAAAGACTGTTTTTTTCATTGATGATCCGGGTAACCGATTCTTACATGTGTGAAAGCGTTAATGCTCTCAGTCTTACATTAGTTCAGTTATATCCTTAATATTTGAGGCAAAGTCTTTTTTATGACCTACATCTAAAGATATAAACGAAAATACAATAGTATATGTAAAGGGGAAAATCCACAACTTCCCACTGACGTGTTTATCTGGAAAAAAGGACGCCCAGGCTTAAAGTAATTATAAAAATACAAAAATTAAATGAGTGTTTCTTCAAAATTAAGTGTTTCTGTACTACTTTACCTGATTTACTATCACTTAGTGACTTGTGTTGTCAACAGTGAGCTTTATGAGGAGGAACTTGATGTAACAAACTCTCCACATTAAATAAGCTTAAACTTATTACTGCTTTCCATGCTTTTTAATGGTTAGTTATGACTTTAAGAAGATGACAAGCTATGTTCTTAGCATAATTATTTATAAACACCAACACAGACAATGTAATATTTTCACAGAAGGGCCAGAGGTGATGTCCATGCATTTCAACATCCAAACATTTCAAGAAAAGCAGCCCATTTTCAAGAGAAAATCTGAAGGTGCAGGATCATCCAGGTACAGCCTCTGGGAAAGACTAATGACCTGCTGCATGTGATGGACCATTAACCTTTCACTCCCTCATCAAGTCACCTTTGTGCTTTAATTATCTTATTTTTCCTATGCATTAATTTCAATATATGTAGAATAACTATTAGAATAACTGTTAGATTCAAATGCATTTTTAAAATAATGACACTGGCAAGTCTCTCTAATCGATTGTCTTTCCCCCTCAACAACACAAACATTTTTAGTGCATCCACATGCTGCACTATTAGGCTTTAATCTGCTAAATTAATTCATGCAAATGTAGGTGTAATAAGGCACATATCTCAATAGAGTTGACATGAATAATCATACATAATGAATGAAAATGTTTCATAATAGATCCTAAACAGTATTTACACATCTGATCCTGAGCCATATACATTTTATGGACTGAATATAAAATGTGTGTTTGTGTGTGTGTGTGCGCACATATGCAGTTACTGCCTACAAAGATGCAGAAACAATATATTAATTTCAATATGAAGAAACAAGAACAACAAAATAATACAAAACAGACACAATTTGCTCATGGATGTGTATTTTAATAAAAATAATTCTGTCAAAATTAAATGAGTACAATATTTCTTTATCATGTTTCCAGTACATAGGTATGTCTTTTTTTTTCTTTTTTTTTTTAAAATGTTTTTCTTTTTTATGTTGTTTTAAATGTTTTTAAAGGTTCATGCTAAGTAGAGGGTAACTCATTTCACAATTGCTAAAAGAAAACTCAAATAAAATTAAAATCATAATATAAGTAAATTGTGCACAGCTTGCTGTACTCCATTCCATTCATCCTGCTCCATTGTCTTTTGAGGCAGGAACATCACCACATGACTAAGAAGATCTCGACAAAGATTTTGGCTACTTTCTTCCCTTACATAGATGTACGTAGGTCCCTATTTAAAGCCAATAAGAAGTTCTATGATGGTTTATTTTAAAACGACAATATTCATTATAGGTGGTTAGATTATGATGAGTTCCAAAACATATTTGGCATTAAAAAGCCGCCCCATGACAAAAGATCTACAACATACAGGTCAGTAGAAGTATGAGTGCTTCTATATAAACTGCCATTTTGTAACTCAAAGATAAGTAAAAAGTTACACAAGATGTCCCCATGCAACAATATACCACCATTTAACAACCAAATTGACCCATTTAACGGAGTAAAACAGTAAAACAAGATTGTTGGGCATCAGGATGTGTAAAATGCCCACCACACACAATCAGACCGACACATAAACACTGTTAAAAACAAATAGTGGGGCTCCAAACAGTGTAATCAGTGATTTTACTCTGCCTCAGCACATGATTTCATTATGCAACTCCAGAGTTTGGAAGGCCAAGTTTATTTTAGCTATTGAGGAGCATGTGCAACCTTCCAGCGACCCTGTGACCTCTGACTTCTGCCAGGTCAACCTGCGCTACACATACCTTGTTAAATGCCTGTCATGATACAACAAGCTAGACAGCACTGTCCTAAGAGTAAATGAGGTATAACTGAACAAAAGCAGGTGTAGATACGGGAATGTAACAATCTCATGATGGCCAGCAGCAAAAAATGTGGGAAATAAAACGGCTAAGCTACATTCAACACCACAGCAGCGTGCTGGCAAGTAAAATGCTAGGTTGACATGGGATCGATTTATAGTTTTTCCTTCATGGATGATCAGATTAAAAGAAAGAAACAAACACAGGCTGCTAATGGGAAATGAAAATTGTTAAGTGCCTGAGCCAGTTAACATCACATTTACAAAGGCCAAGAAAAAGGTTAAAAGAGGGAAAAACCAAAACAACTGCACTGATATGAGGTCGAGGTGAAGTTCTGGAGCAACAAAGATGATTGCAATTTAAGATGTTCTAGGTGCTAAATAAATACATTTTGTTTTGTTTCTGTTCATTTGCAGGAACGCTGGGTCAGTCAATTGTCTTGCATGCTGCAAGTACATACTCTGTCCCTCCATTACTGAACAGGAGAGGTAGACAGATACAGTAATGCATCATGTGCATTAATTGAAGTACAGTGCATCCAATGAAACAACCAACAACAGAAGTTGAAACGGTGTCAGTTTGTAGTTATTAATCTAACAGGAGAACTATCAACACGGTGACACTATTCACATGGGTATAAAACGTACAGACTTTGTATACGAAGTTAGTCTGCAAGCTTCAGTGGAGCTTCTCAGTAATCAAACTACTTAATATTCTTTTGTCAAAAACGTTGTGTTTTTATTTGGTACAGCCACAAAAATCAGAAAACCACTTGTTAACTTCAACATACCTAACTTAAAACTTAAAAAAGAGAAGGTTGACATTTGCATGATACCCACTGCTATAAAGATGGTAAAATATCGGTAAAATAGATTAATTTTTGGGCAAAGGTCTATGGTTGAAAATATAAGTCATCTACATTGGACCCAAAGGCAAGTCTGCGTCGTCACTGTGTGATTGTGTCTAATGAAACTCGTGCTGGTGCCTGAGATACTAAAGTAGCTTAAAAGACACTAAGAGCCATGCATTATCTCACCCTTTCTCGCAAAAACATTGTACGGTCACGTATGCGCAAAACCAACGTCCATTTAATTCCAAAAGGGGCTGTTAAGGTTGACCAAATTAAAAAAGAAAAATCTATAGAATTGGCTTGTACATAGAAAAGGACCTGCTTAAAAACCCACAGTATGATCTGGTGAATCGACACCTGTGTCCGCAAACATCCCACTCTGACGACAAAAGAACATTTGTTTAAATACCTGAGCTCTGACTGAGAAAAACCAGAGTGCGTAGCTCAAATTTTCAGTAGGAACTTACCATTAAGTATATTGTTGATATGGTACGCTTGAAATACTATGCACTGAATTCACCCATGAAAAAAATAGTTTGGGAAGTTGATTTGTTTCAAGATGAGCACAACAAACGGACAAAATATAAACTAAAATAAAAATGACTAGATAAACAGAATAATTAATTATCTTTAAATAGTGTCACACAATTTGTATTTGATAATACTAAATTAAAAAGAAGCCTCTCTTCTCATGTTTCTATTCATTCTGCTCGGCTGCTTCTGGCAAGCGACACACCAATTCAAACACGTGTTCTCCTCATGGCAACCAAATGGAAAGTCCTCCTCTTAGCTGTCCTGAACACTGCCTGAAGGAAATACAAATGGATTATGTTTTTAACATGGACAAGAGAAATACTGGAATACTTATAAAAAATACTATAAAATAAAAAACCAGCAGCGGAAAAAGAGGCTAAGTAAAGCAAAAGTGATTTTGCAAAAGAATAAACACATAACAAGGCCTATAAATGTGTATTCAAACATGAACAAAAATGTAAAAAAATATTGACTTTAGTTGTCTTATTATTTATTGATGTTGCATGGTCTGATTTAGTTAATCTCATTCACCTTTACACTATCAAAAACACTCAATTCGAAGTGGATGTCTGCTTGAAGTTAGCTATTTTCTATTAATGTGTGGGACTTTTGATTCATTAACAGGCAAATAACTAGCAGAATGACAGTGTAGTAACCGGTAAAACTATTTGTCCTACAAACCAGTGTGTTTTTGATCATGATAATATATTAAAATAATATGACAATTTCACAGTTTGCAATATAAAGGAGCATAACACTCTTTTTGTAGAGCTAAAATAACTGGAAGTAAATGACCATGGAAGCCTCACACATTCAAGTTACGAATGGCTGCACCTGCTCTTATGTTAAAAATAAGGTGGATAAGGAATGAAAAACTGAAATTATACTGAATTAAGATAAAACTACAAGTGGAAAAAATCTAAATAAAATAAAAATAAAAGGTGAATTTAACAAACACTTGAGGAACAAACACTAAATTGGGCTTATAAGTGTGCAATAAAAAATAAACAA
The DNA here is from genome assembly GCA_039654775.1 of Spinibarbus caldwelli. Taxonomy (NCBI): domain Eukaryota; kingdom Metazoa; phylum Chordata; class Actinopteri; order Cypriniformes; family Cyprinidae; genus Spinibarbus; species Spinibarbus caldwelli. The sequence goes on along the minus strand of CM077239.1, from coordinate 12,918,244 downwards.
AAATTCAAGAAGATTACAGAGAAATTAACTTTGTTTTTATATTATTTATTAATGCGTCATGGTCTGATTTACTTAATCTTGCTAAACTTTACAAAGCCAACCACCCATCAATTACATTTCACTTTTTCTGACTAGGTTTTATGTCTTGTTATATACAGAATGATTTATGTTCCTATGTTAAAAGGGATGAAAACTGAAAAATTACATTGAATTAAAATTAAAACGCAATTTTTTTTTTTTTTTTTTTAAAGATCCAAAAAATTGACTTGAATTAAAACAAACTACACTAAAAACTGAATTGTAATGAAATTCCTGTATAAAAATAAAAATATAGTATTTTTGAAAACTATAATTACCTTGGTGCTCATGTCTGGACTGGTGCTAGTGCAAAAAGTTGTCGACTCTGGCGAAGGAGCAGGAACCAGAGCGAACCCTGGCCATCAGCTGCACGCACTCGGTGGCCTGACCCAGAGCCAGCATGAGTGGAGGCTGTTTGGGCAGATTCTGAGACTCTGAAAGAGGGAAAAGATCACAGATATGAGGCCATTTAAACCATTAAATATTTAGGAATGATAATAACAACTCGTGGAAATGTTACCATACCATTACAAGCTCTTTTATTGATCTCATGTTACTGCGGCCACATGTAAATTAAAAGGCCTACATAAGCGATCGTGTTCACACAACTTTCTAGTGTGTGATCTCAGCCAACCAAGCAGCCTTACCCAGAATAGCGCTGTTGAGAGCGGAGCAGATCGCTTCTCTTTGCATGGGGTCCAACTGCTGGCCCACGGGGCAGTTCCAGGGGTCTGAGTACGCCAGCAGACTGAATGCATCCTGAACACACACACACAAATAAACAAACACATTGGCGAGTGGGCACAAAGGATGCAAGTGTACTGCTACCCACAGGGCTAATCAACTTTCCACTTCAACTGTGTATTTGCAACAGCAACAAACAAGAGGCAGAGGAGTTGAAAAGATTAGTTTATATACTCTGAATATTATTGCAAGTCTAAATAGACCACTTCACCAATATTTAATATAAAACACAACAATCAAACTGATGTGTTATGATTGCACAATATCACCATAACACCCTCTTTCCATCCATCCCTCCTACCTGCAGCATCTTTTTGTGAATGGCGTTCTTGCCGTATTGGTGGCAGAGCTGTTCACTGAGGGCCTGAAGCTCTCTGCCAAACTGGATCATTCTCTCTGTGGCCGCCTGGTTTCCTCCACACAGCTGTCTTGAGCTGCAGCTGTCATCTAGAGGAGCAAACAAAGGCTATGTTTAATAAGTGAGCGGAACTACTGGGAATGCAAATAATATAATATAATATAATATAATTCAATTGTTTAAGCTCACCATTTTTTCATCAGAAATACAGTAAAAACAGCAATATTGTGAAATATTATTACAATTTAAAATTATTTTTTAACAAATGAATTTTTTCAGAATTCTTTAATGACTAGAAAGTTTAAAATAACAACATTTACAGTCAAACCAAAATTTATTCAGGCACCTTCAACATTTCTCACATTATCAGTTTATTCGCTATAGTTTAGAAAATGGTAATAAAATATGACAAGAACTCAAGAGTTAAACTGCGTCAGAACAAATTCATCTTGATAATGCCAGATAACTTTGATAGAAAGCAAAAATCAAATATTTGGTCCCAAATTTTTTTTTTTTAATCAATTTTACTGGTAGTCCACTGTCTGAAGAATTTTTGGGTATATGTCACAGTTTACTTTATTTTGCTATCCTCACTTACATAAATGAACTATAGTGTCCTGCACCCACTAGTAAAAAAAAATATAAAAAATTATATCTGATGTATAATTTTTGGTTTTACTGTATTTGTAAATATTTTGTAACATTATAAATGTTAATTTAATGCATCCTTGTCAAATTAAAATATTGATTAAAAAAAAAAAAAAAATTCAACAGCAAAATATAATATAATATTAAAAAGTCCTCCATATAATAGTCTAAACAAATTTTTTAAATCCATTTGAACCATTTTCTCAAATCTAAGCAAAATAAAATCAAATAAATAAAGTAATTAATTAGTAAAATAAATAAATAAATAAATAAAAAATAAATAATCACCTGCCTGAAAGCATTACAATAAATGTAAAAAAAAAAAAAAAAAAAACACTGAGCACACACTCTACACAAACTTTGCAACTACAAAAGATCACACTCTCTCTTTGTAACCTTGGAGAAAAACATTTATTGGGCTGAATTATAGAGAAGCTGAATTTAGCAGCTCTCAAGGGGGAGAAGGACAGAGAAAGCAGAGAAAGAACTAGTCACTTCAGAGTAAAAAATGAACAAAGGATAAGAAGAGTATTTTTTAAAAGCCGTTCTCACAGCCTGTTGAGTATGATGTTGAAAGTCCAAGATATGTGTTGTGTGAGCATGTCCTGTACCTGCTACTCCATTGCCAACACTGCTGTCATCCGCCTGCAGGATTTCCTGGTGTTTGTATGTGCCATTCATAATGCGGGTTGAGCTTTCTGTCACGCCGTTGCTGTAATGTTCTGCCTCAATTTCCATCTCACTATCACTGTCAACACACAAAAATACACAGTCAACACCAGAGCTGGTCTCTCGAGAATGTAAGCACACAACATTTGTGAACAAGTTCAATTTTATATGCTTGGCCTTGCTTGCATGCAACCGCATATTTAGTTTTTCTGTCTGGCTCAAAGTCAAAACCCCAATTACTAACCCAAACAACAACAACACAGACCTAGTCTCCTGGTTGCTGGTGGCACTGTGGGGCTGGGACTTGGTGGAGTCGGTAGAGTTGGACTCTGAGTAATTGACGGAGGAAGGAGAGGAGGATGGAGAGGAGGAGGCAGAGCTTACGCCTGTGTATTTGTTGTGGCTCTTATTTTTGTTAGTAGGGGTGACCCCGTTACTGCATGTGGGACTGTCTGCTCCTGAGTCATGAGGAGAGAAAGAAATAATGAGAACTATCTTGAGAAACAGTATGAATGAAAGGGCATCACTTCAATTGTAAGTTACATAATCCACCCAACTGCAGTACAGGTGAAACAAGTGATTCAATAAACCATCTGTTCATGATCAGACCCACACAGAATCTAAGCCCACGGAATTCTGAATTTGAACAATTTTTCTTCACAAAGGTCTATACATCCTTCAACCCTTGCATCTTGGTTTAATAAAAAATTTGGGTTAATTTGATTGATGCTTTCAGCTAACAATTAGTTAGCTCAAGTAATATATAAATTAATAAATATTCATTAAAATAGATTTGTAATTAAAAAGATGTATAAAGTGCAACTGTAAGTACACATCAAGGTGGTATTTGTTGAACTGAATTTAATATATTAATAATAATAAAAGAGAATGAATCAGTGATTAACAATGATTAACTCATTAATTGCATAGATTTCTACACTACACTTTTTGGAAAAAAGTAAAAGTACACAGACTCTGTGTGGGCCTGTTCAAGACAATTGAAGAGAAACACTGTAGAAATTAATAAATATCAAAATCATATGTGACCACAAATCAATAATAATATGGTAACACTTTAGATTAGGGAACACATATTCACGATTAACTAAGAGTTTTTCCATCAATAAACTCCTAATTTGCTGCTTAATAGTTAGTTAATTAATAGTTAGTAAGGTAGTTGTTAAGTTTAGATATTGGGTTGGGTTAAGGGATCTAGAACATGATCATGCAGAAAAAGGTATTATTATGTGCCTAATAAGTACTAATAAACAGCCAATATGCTATTAATATGCATGCTAATAAGCAACTAGTTAATAGTCAGAATTTGACCTTAAAATAAAGTGTTAACACTAATATTTAGCAAAAAACAAAGCCTACAAATGTTTGCACTGTAACATTATTTTCATATAAATATAATGCAAAAAAAAAAAAATCATTCTCATTACTGTAATGTGAAAAACTTAATATATCTTAACATACATGAATTAATTTAGAATTAGAATTAGAATTTAGAATCTATAATTAAGAAAATTTATCAACATGGGATTTGTTGCACTGAATTTAATATACGATGATTTGGTAACACTTTAGTACAGGGACCAATTCTCACTATTAACTGGTTGCTTATTAGCATGCCTATTATTAACATATTGACTGTTTATTAGTAGTTATAAAGCACATATTCTGCATGAGCATATTCTACATCCCTAATCCTACCCAATACCTAAATTTAACAATACCTTAACTTAACTTAACTTAACTACCTTACTACCTATTTATAACCAGCAAATAACTAGTTTATTGAGGCAAAAGTCGTAGTTAATGGTTTGTTAATAGCGAGAACTGGACCTTAAAATAAAGTGTGACCAATGGTTTTAATAACAAAAACTGACTGCTGTATTAATGTAATAAATAGATGTTTTTATTAATGAGATTTATGAGATTTTTTTGGGGGGGGGGGGGGGGGGGGATTATGTTAATGTGCATTTAGAGGAGAAAACTGGTTTAAATGTCATGCAAATAATGTCACAATTTCAATTAGTTTTCCTTATGCAAAATACTATTTCTTAGGTTTTCTTTAGATTCTGGGATGAAACAAGGATTTTTTATGATTCAGCCAAATACATTAAATTACAAAGTGAATGATAGTGATGAGTGTGTTAGTGTTACCTGTGTTGTGCAAGTGAGCGTTGGTGGCTCCGTGCCGTGGGCTCAGGTTGGGGGAGCCAGGATAGCTGTCCTGTGATTTAGGAGAGTGGACACTAAAGCACCGTACCTCACTATCTGTACCATTCACCATCTCCACAAACTGCCGACACCTAAGGAAGAGCAGCAAAAATCACTTTTATACCAGTAAGATCTCACACACAAATACACACTCACTTCAGACCTGCCAATCAATTCAAATGTCTGTCAACCAGGTTTCTGTTATCCATTATTCCTACTGACTGACACTGCCGGCTCAGCAATCCATTAAACTGTCTGCTTGTCATTCAACTGTTATCCATCACAGAAAGAGAGAGAGGAGTCAGCTCTCACTGCTTCCTTCCCACACATTCTGCCACTATTCCCACAGCAGCATCTGACATCTGATGACATCCAACAGTGCAATTAAATAATAACATGCATGCACTTCCATGTAAGGCTTTATATAAAAAAAAATCAGTTTTATCTTTATGTCAAAACAAGATTCCGGCCATGCAAACATAATAGCAATTGTTCCAAAAGAAAAGTTTACATTACACAGAGGCAGCGAATGCCCCATTAAATGCCAGTAAGTATGTTGAGAACAGGGTTTATTGCTCTGTAGTGCTTACACTGATTGTCTGAATGCAGTTTGCTTGAGGACCAAAGATCAGGGATATCATGTTGTCAATGTGTGACGAAGAATTATTAAAGGGATAGTTCACCCAAAAATGAAAATTCTGTCATCATTTGCTCACCCTCAGGTTGTTTCAAACCTGTATGAGTTTCTTTCTTTTGTTGAACATAAAAGATATTTTGAGGAATACAGGTAACCAAACTCGATAATTCTTAGTATGTAAAAAATACTATGGAAGACAATGAGGACCATCAACTGTTTGGTTACACACATTTTTTTCAGAATGTCTTTTGTGTTCAGCTGAAGAAAGAAACTCATACAGGTTTGGAACAACTTGAGGAGGAGTAAATGATGACATCATTTTCATTTTTACACTCCCATCTTTGCTAGCCAAAACCAAAACTAACCATTTTCCCCATTTACTCTCAATAACTTGTATTTTAAGTGAAAGCAGGTATGCAAACCTTTCTATTTCGTTAACTTCAGCTATTATTTGCATCCACTTATTTTAGTAGGTGGATCTTCTAATTGCATGCAATTTAAAAGTCATTGTTCCCCCAAAAACCTTTCAGCAAGATATTTACTTGGAAATATGGCCTGTATATTATAAAAACATCCACAATTCAACAGAGTTGCTGATGTATGATTTGTAAGTGTTACTAAAAAAAATAAAAATAAATAAATAAATAATACCAAAAAAAAAAAAACACTAAAAAGTTAGTTCAAAGTAGAGGTTTGCATTCCCTCGGCTCTCCCGCAGGAACCGCGGGACCCGACCAGATTTCTTGGGATTAATTTCCCGAGTAAAACGTGGTAGCGGTCGGTAACTCTGGTGTAATTTGAACAGGAGCGGGCGGTCTAACAATATCCCGTTCCCGACATCCATTCAGAACAGAATATCTGCGCTTTATTCTTATTGACCACCGGTACAGCCTGCACTCTATGGACGCGCTACACGCATGCTTTCTGCGTCGCGCGTTTTATTTGCGGAGTCTGTGCGTGCAGCATGTGCATAACGATGCTCAGAGCAGGCTGTACCGGTGGTAAATACGGTCCTCAGACAGAACAGGCAGGTTGTCGATGAGTGACAGAGCAGAATAAGGGTGGAGCAAAGGATGTGAGTGTCCTTGAAGGACGTTCAACTCGGTTTTTACATATTGCTTAGCCTATAATTTTAAACGACAGATGTCGTATTTATTTATTTATTTTTCTCTGTGACACTTTTCCTACTTTCAATAGAAAAAATGTCAAACGAATTTTGACAAAATTAATAAAAATAGCAAATAGGCTATTTTTGTACAACCTACACTTTTTTTTCTCTCTCTCTCTCTGGGACACTTTTTCCTATTGTGTTGTAAATGTTAAACAAATTGTATCCTGACAATAATAAAAATAGGCTAAGAAATACAATTTTTGTACAACATTTTTATTTTCTCTGTGATACTTTTTTCTCTGTGATACTTTTAAACGAATATTGTGTCTTAAGATTATTAATATTAATTCAAGTAAATAAATTCAAGACTCTTGACAAGACGAATAAAATAACAAATACAATTTTGTGCAGACTACACTTTTATTTGTTAGCCTATCTCTCTTTCTTTGAGTAGCGGACATTTAAATGTGAGATTCTGTGAACCAGATTTAAATTTAGCGAGAACGGTCGGGAAGAAAATTATTCTAAGCGGACAGCGGGTGAACAAAGAGTGAATACATAGCAGGAGCGGGTGGGTGCGGAATATAACCTTGCGGGAGTGGGACTAAAAAAACAGTCCCGCGCAGACCTCTAGTTCAAAGGCAGTTCATTTTCCACCTTACGCAATAGTATGACTAATCATATCAGAAGCAGCTCAGGCCAAAGCAACAATGACCCTCTTTTCACCCTGTGTGTGTTTTTTCTACAAAGACAAGTAACAAAAATAGAGCCCTATTCGTCAGAATGACCATAGGGCACTTTAGAAACCTTCATTCTGTATAACACCAAGTTAAAGACTGCCCTAATCTCAGGCTGCATGTTTTCTGAGTACGTTTGCACTATGAAACTCCAAAAAGCTTTGGAAGTTCAAATACAACTGAACTCTACTGATCCCCAGAAAAGAGAACGCATTTTTCACCTTGTTTCAGGATTTAAGCAATTCATCTTGATCCATTCCAAACAAAAAGACACACACATGGTTCTCTGAGGCTGGTAGACAAACTCACTTCAACATGAAGAGTAAATTGGGGTTGTGTTCTAGGAGTCCGGGGTACAACTGCTGTGTTGCGTCAATGGCTTCTCCAACACGTCCTGCCAATACCAGCTTCTGTATTCCTGTAAGCACAAAAAGGAAACAACTAGTGTGTTTTGCTCTTGTTTTGTTAAAGTGGTCATATCATACATTTTTTATCACTCAATCGTTCTCCCTAAGGTCCACTTACAATGTTAGTAAAGTGTTTTGAGCATTCATAATTTAGTTTTATGATCATTTTCCTTGTCTCTGACCCTTTTAAACAGGTGTTTTATTACTCTTGTGCTTTTAGGACTTCTATGTAAATGCCCTCTTCACAAGTGAAATGATAAATGGCATTTACACACAAGGGTTTGCTGCCAATATAGTTTTTAAATGCTCCATTTATCTGTAACAGCCTCTTTGCAATGCTTGAATCACATTGTGACAGGTTGGCATAATAATGTACAGTGAAATATGCACAGTTAAGAACAGCGTCCTTTAAAATAGGGTGACCCTAACATCCTGTTTTCCTGGATTTGTCCTGGCCAGGATTTCTAAATTGCGTCAAATGTCCAGGTATTGGCTTTGTGTTACTTTTTTTTGCAAGGTACTAACTGAAAAGTAGTTTGACCTACAGCATGCAGACATGCGTACATATTCAACCAATCATGGCATGCATGAAAGTGGGATCTACAGAGAACGGTTAAAGCAAGGCAATGTTATATGCACAACTTTGACTGTGCTGCTTTTTCAGCGAGGGCCATGTTTTCAGTGAGGACCGCATGTATGAATGTCAATAGGAAAACAAAGGCAAATCCTGGAATTTTTTTGCCAATTTAGAAATCCTGGCCAGGATATGTCAGGGAAAAGGAGGACATATGGTCACCCTATTTAAAAAAAAAAAAAAAAAAAAATCATTTAATTTAATTTCTATTATTAGGATCTTTCAGTAGGATATGCAGAGCTGTAGGTGCTACACACCAGAAAAAGCACAAGGTTTGGAGAACAGTTTACACTTTTTTATTCTTCTTATTTTATTTAGGAATTATATAATCAATACTTTTTACTTATTACCTGAAAGGATGAGGATTTAAATGAGGGAGTCATTTTTTGAAGCTTAGTTTAAATATACAGTATATTTTGCAATGGAGCGGTTTTAAGTTTTGAAAGCTACAGCATATTTTATTGTACGTTGAACTCTTTTATCTGAGAAGATCACAGAAAATTTGGTTACTCATGATAATACCAACTTTCAGCATTAAAATATACTCCTATAGACTTTCTTTGTGAGCAAAATTACAGATAAAATTTAATTCATCTCATCTCATGAAAAGCTGCTTTCAACAAGACTTATTAAATTCACTCAGTTGTGGCCAGTGCCAGATAACCAATTATGGTAACATTAAATATGCAGTGTGTTCATTACAGCTTAAATCAAAGATGCTTTACTATAACTCTAACTGAGAAACTGATAAAATATTCATAACTCATCCAAAAAAGCAATGGTTTTGCTTATTCTGTAAAACGTTAAGTTCCTCATAACGGTTATATTTTACCGTATCCAAACCACAAAGAACATGGGAAAATCTGTTTATTAATTCTGCCACATATTCAAATCACACAAGACATAATTATCTATTTATTTATTTAAATTTACTTTTTGCTAAACTAGTTGACTTTGTACTCACTCTGTCTGTTTTTTATTGAGGTTTGGTCCTCTTGGATCATGGTCTCTGTGGCTCTGGCAAAGGCCATTGCTGTGGCACAATACCCATGATGCACTAGGTAGCTGGATACCATACTGCAGATATAAACATTAAAAGGTTAATATGAAGAGAAGAAACATGAATCACAAATTAGCCACATAAGTCTGATTAGCAGCGTAACATGAAATAGATGTTTTCAATCAATATTGCAACTGCTGAATTTATTGTAAGGTGACTGGCTGCTCACTTCTGCAGAACCGCCTGCCAGTCTCCCAGTCTTTCTCCGATGGGGAAGCGGGCGATCATGCTGTGGATCTTGGCCCTCCATTCGCTCATGTAGTCCTCAATGTCAAACACAAAAGGCTGTTGGCCAAAATTAGCATCTACTATCTCCCCTGGAGTCTGCAGCCCTACCGTGGGGTACAGGTTAGGCTGAAATGAGAGACAGAGACAAAAAGAGAGAGCTGAGAGTCTTTTCAGAAGGTCCACACATACTCCGTCACAGCACAGGGAGTCCTTCAGTCACACCTTAACTGGCAAGGCCTTAAATGAAGCTCCATACAGAAGCGTAAATCCTCATTTGAGCTCATGACTAGCCTCCAAACATGTTATCAATCTACCGGTATTCATAAAAGTATTCATTTAGCAGACGCAGAGTGACTTGCAAATGAGGAATGCTACAATACAAGCAATTCATCCTAGGGGGAGTGTAACATGAGAACTGCTGCTATACAAAGATCCAAAGTTGGGCAGAAAAATACAAGCTAGTACAGAGATACAGACGTGATGGAGGCCTTGACATGAAAAATAAAAGTATCATGATACTTCATAGAGACAATATAGGCGTAAAGTTACATCCAAAAGCCTAGGACTATATTTAATACAAACATTTTCAAAATAAATGGTCCCAGTCTTCTTTACTCATTTGAGATAGGTTTCATTTTAGTATTATTTATATGCTAGTTTATATATTATATACACTGCTATTCAAAAGTTTGGGATAAGTAAGATTTTTAATGTTTTTTAAAGTTTTTTATGCTCATCAAAGCTGAATTTATTTGATCAAAAATACAGAAAAAAGCTGTAATTTTGTGAAA